>CM046470.1:235000-1467500 GCA_025506415.1 Flaveria robusta
ATTTTATTATTATTATTATTATTATTATTATTATTATTATTATTATTATTATTATTATTATTTTATTATTATTATTATTATTATTATTATTATATTATTATTATTATTATTATTATTAAGATAAGTCGTACGTTGTGGCTAATCCCATAACAAATGTTCATCCATTTAAGAATTCTCCATCTAAATTGAAAGGAGAAATTCTGGTGTTGTTTTATTATATAAATATAATATAACGTACCATCTAATAAACATGCAACATACACGTATCATATGTCCGCCTAAATCACTAAAATAGAGAACCTTATTTATACGTCATTAAAAGATAGCATTTGTCTCGTTTGTCAACCTCATGATAATATAAAGTGGCACTTACGTCTCGGTTTGATTTTCCTCCTTTCACTTTTGTTCATTATTACTCATTGCTTGCACCTAGCCATTCTTATGAAAAAAACTCACACAAATTAGCTTAATTTATTGTACCAATTATTTTAATTTTTGTACGAAAACTATTTGAATATTGAGAATCACTGTCAACGTAGTATAGTCAGACGCCGACTGAACAATAAATTAAATAGCGAGCATATGGAGAATTGTATTATTCATTGGTAATCTTCTGCGAGTAACCATGAAGTCGATGATTGCCGATGAACAACCAAACATGCTCCATTTGGTCATGGTTTGTGGATGGTCTAGCCGTCAGTGATGATAAATTATGTAAGTGTGGGAAGCAGTGTTCTTCGATCTAAGGTCGAAAAAAATAAATATTAGCATCTTGTAATTTTCTAGTCTTCAATGATGACGCGCTGCCCTAACCAAAGTGGTTGTGGACTTAAAAATTACAAAGTTGCAGGTTTAGTGATTATTTTTTCTGATATTAAAATTTTTCATTCATTTATATATATATATATAGGATAGAGAACGAATGTTAACCCTTTTTTATTGCGATAACCTGTTAACCAAACTAGTGGTCCACAGCAGGCCACGTCATCACTGTAACTTAGAGTTACAGTGGTAAACTAGTGGTCCACAATGAACGTTAAAAATTTTTTATAAAAAATATAACAAGACTATACTCAAATTAAAGATATTAAAATCATCTATTTAATAGTGTAATTTGTATAAAAAAATAATATCATACAAAAAAGTTAAGACGGCTTTAAAAAAGAGGGAAGTTTTTTAAAAAATGGAGAGAAAATGGTTACACCAGTGGTGTAACCCACTGTAAAAGTTAATTAACTACACAATCATGGTGTAAGTGATTTTTACATCAGTGTTAACGTGTTATCGCAATAAAGATGGGTTAACAATCGTTCCTTCCCCTATATATATATATATATATATATATATATATATATATATATATATACACAGGGGAGGATCAATTGATAACCCTTTCTTATCCTACTAACCCATAAATCTTTCTAGACTAATAGGAGAGTGACATGTGTCACTACCATTAAAAAAAATAGAAATGTGTAAAACATACTTGCTAGATTAGTTAATTTTCCTAAACATTTGTTTAATGTAATGTCGTGAAATTTCATAATGATAGTCTATTATAAATATCTAAAGATAATATACATGTCTTCGAATATATCATGTTATTCAATTCTTGAAGGGAAAGTTAAAATTTGTTAGGGACTGTATTATTACTAATAATCAGTACTATAAAAGTGTGTTAGTTTTTTATTCATTTCTTATTTAACAGTTATCCTTGTACATATATGTAATACCTTGTTATTACATACATGTAATGTCATATAATATATGTGTAATATATATTGTTACATATATGTTTTATGTTTTTTTTCTTAATTAAACATTCACTTTGGCAAACACAAGCAATTAATACACATGTAACCATATGCAAGGTTAGCTCAGCTCGAGGTTCGCTATTTAGCCGACTTGTTGGCTAGCTCATTTAAATTATGACATAATTGAATTATAAATTAAAATAATAACTGGATTTAAAATAGTAAATTAAATTGGAATCCTTAAACCTTACTATACAACTGAGTAGTGATCGAAATTTGAGATTTAGGATTTTTTGGATGAAGTTTAATGTTAAAATTATGCCAGTTCCGGTAGTACAAAATCAATAAACTTTATACATACATAAAATGTAATATATACATATAATAATATAACTAATAAAACTAAAATAACATTTCTATAAATAAAGTTTCTATAATAACACTACAAACCATTTCATTAATTAAAAAAAAAAATAGATAACTAAATAAAAACCATCAAATAATCACTTCTCATTGCCTCTTTGCTTATCTTAATTAAAAATAACTATAATATTTTTTACAATATTCAGGAGATATATCTTCAATACCATCAATTATATCACTAGTATGATTGCTTGTAAATCACATAATAATATCAAAGGACCAAAATGTCGTATTAGGAATATAATCACATACTATAAAGTTACTGAAATTTTAAAACTATGAAAAAGTTTTTCCCATAAAAAAAAAAGAATCTTTTGTAAAGATGATAAAAATATATTACATGTGTGTAACTGTTCGTCACATATATGTAACTGCAGACATTTTTAAAACCATAACGAAATTAGAAATACAAATACGATCTATTTATTGGTGTAATTTTTGTTAAAAAAAATATTCTATAAAAAGTTATGAATGTTTTAAATGGTTGGGTTGGTCGATTTAATTTGTGTTACCTTCATTATTTATGTTTATTACCTTTATAAAACAATAGCGTTTGGGCTAATATTAGTCCAACTATCATAAAATTGGCTTTACAGCTTGATATTTTCAAAACCTTAATATAATAAATGTTATCTTTCGTTTCTTATTACTTATCAACCTTGGTTTAGTTGATCTGTAGATGGTATTTACTTCTACCTCTTTCCTAAAGTTAATCAATTTCAGATGTTTGTTTCAATATCCAAAGCCGTATCTGAAATTTCAAATATTTAAATTTTTGAATATGGATTTGATGGTATAACTGACTATTCAAATTTTCAGATATCCGAATCTTAACACCTCTATTATTTCACATGCTACTTAAACAAAGGAAGAATAATGCCATTCATCAAATATAATATGAAACCTTGTGTCTATCTTAAAGTCGAGTGGTTTGTGTCAAATGGTAAAAGAGTAGATTAATCATTCATTCAAAGGGTGATTACAATATATAGAGTTTATAAAAAACCCTAGAAATCTAAAATGAGCATGTAAGCTCAACCCTAATAATAATCCATATTAAACCCTAATAATAATATAGTCTAATAGTTTGTACCATAAAATCAGGTTCTATTTCTTAGAGCATTCACAATAAAGCCTCTGTCTCTATCTCCATATCTATTGTTTATATATTTTGTATTTTACATCCATTAAGATCTCTATCTTTAAATTATAAAATTTTTGAATAGTAATTCTCTAAACATATAATTCATTATTCATCGATCTCTATTTTTTTTTTAGTGTGTAAGAAAGAAAAAATAATAAAATAAGTGTTTATGGGTAGGATAGAGATAGATATGAAGAATATGATGTGGGTGATTAAACAAAATTTAAAGATACATATGGATAAATGTAATATTTAGTTAAATTATAGAAATGAAGAATAAGATACTACTATGAATGCTCTTAACAATGGGTTTATACTCAGCCTGGGTCCGATGAGTTATGCAACTCGTTTCTTGTTATTCGTGTCCTAATTCTTTCTTTATAATATTTGTTTTTCCGTCACAGTATCGGTTCTGATCAAGCTTCATCAATCACTAAGGATAGAATCCTATTGATGGTATATAGAATCCTTCAACAGCATGCATAATATATAAACTGAAGGTCTGAAGTTGAATGATCTCATTCATTTACTTTACATCCAACTGCATGAAGCCAATCCATATATATTTATTTATGTATTTATTTCACATGCTACTTAAACAAAAGGATGAATAATGTCATGCATTAACCATAATCTGAAGCCGTTTGTCTGTCTGTCTGTCTAATAATGCCAGCCATTAACCAAGGTTTGAAGCAACCCACTGCCGATCATCAATTTTCTCGTGGTTCAAGCCCTGCAATTTCTCTAACCACTTGAGCTTTGTCGGCCTCGAATTGTTCATCCTCTGCAAATGCATCATCTCAATAATACTCGCTCACTATCTTATTTAATACACAACATTTTCATATCATATCCATACTTTTTCTTTTCTAGCAAAACTTAACTGTATTTTGTTCTGCTCACCTTTATCCGGCTTAAAATCAGCAAACAGTCGCAGAAGCTTGCTCCTGTTTGCAACAAGTATGCCAATGATGTCAGCTGGCTTATTCTGGTTCGCTGCAAATAACTATTAACAGGAGGGGCTGTTCGTTAAAATTTTCGCCAATCACCCAAACAATAGTATCTCCAAATTCTGTACCTTAAAAACATGAAATGCTTCTATCTGAATGCTCTTGCTTGACTCCTGCACATCCTTAAAACTTAAAACATGTTTTACCACACTAATTTGTAATAAGTAAATAGAGACAGAGAAATGTACTCTGAGAAGATTCATCAAGATCCTCAAATTGTCCCTGGAACTTGCATATCGTGTCATCACAGCAGAATTGGAACGATCTAGCAAGATATCTCCCAAAAGCTGAAAAGTATTAATAAGCTATCAGATCAGCAACCACACAATTATATATGTGTGATTATTATTATTACTACTACTATTGTTATTAAAATCAACATCCTGTGCTTCTTCACCTTGATAGCTTGTCTTCTGGTTATGTAATTTGGTGACTCGAGAAGCTTTGAGTTGTATTCTGCGAAAAACTGACAAGAGACATGCGTAGTATGCTCAAAAGAGAGAGGTTAAAAAAAGCCAGGTGCTACAACCATAAATCCAGCTTATCAAACCTAGAAAACCACATTATAAAGTATGTGCACAACCAAGATGAACTGTCGTTTGAACATCACATCGTAACTAATATATCCATATATGAGATTAAAAATGGCAACATCACCATGCGTGTATGCCACGAACCTTTATAGCCATCCATCTTGTCTACGATTACTATCAAAAATGGATATCCTAAATGTGCCATGCTCATCTGAAGTAATCACACTATTCTTGAAGGGAATTTATATGAATATCATTTTAAAACTTAGTTAAACTACATCTTATCCACCTTTTACTAATTTTCAACAATACGCAAGGATTAAATCAGCACTAGTATCAACAATGAAACCATCATTGCAGATCTGTGGACAAAAGTCAAGTATGAGTGTTACCCAGTCATAGTTTTTGGAAAGAAATTCAGCAACTGTTGACTTGTGTCGGGTCAAGAGTTCCTGTAACAAAAGTGCTAACATTTAAGATTCAAACTTGTGGTAGTGCATAAGCTAAATAATATGAATTCAAACAGAGCGCAAACAACCAAGAGCAAAGAATAGAATTTTTATAAACAATAAGAATGAATGAATGAATGTTAGTCAAAAGTAAACTGAAGTGCCAGAAGTTGACATATTATACTCAGTATTGAGGAGTTTGATTATTAGCAGTTCATTAAAACACATACATATTCGTTCCAAGAATATTGTGTCTGGAAAAAAAATCCATCTATTTTCTTTTACTATACTCGGCGGATTAGAGGCTAACATTTAAGAATATAACATCAGAACAACAAATGAATCATGTCTAAAATAGTATTGATTATCCAGAATACGACAAAACAAAACAAATCCTATAAAATTGCTAAACATTCTAAGTGCACTAAACCTTGAATGTTGCTGCTGCGTCAGCTGCAATATCAAAATTTGGAAGTTGAATATAATCAAAGAACTTCTTCATATGCTCCGACTCCAGTACATACCTGAAAACCAAATTAAGAAAACTCAAATAATAGTCAAGGAAATAATTGATGGAATTTCACATATCACAAGAAATGTTGTTCATTTCTTTAAAAGAAGGAAAGGCAGAGGGGGGATTTGAACCCATGACCTCCAAGGCATTACAATTCACCCAAAAATAAAATAAAAATCATCTTTCTCTGTTTTTGACAAGTTCAACCTCCAAAGCAACACATCATGTATTTTTCAAATAAATTTTGTTATTAATGATTCAAAATAATTTACACTTAGTCATACAAAAGCATAAAATGAAATTGTGCTACTAAGGTGTGATCATATTCTACTTAATTGCAATGGAATGATATATGAAGTTTCAATTCAAATAAGTCAGCTTAAGTATAGGTCAAAACTTTTCATAGCAAAAATGTAGCTATCCCATAAGCATGATAATATTAAGCAACTCACCTAGCAACACTTTGATGACGTATGCATTCCCTCAACATTGCACCATAATGTAAAGCCATGTCTGGATCCTCATAACTAAAAGAAACAATAAAAACATCCAACCAATAAAATAAAATCAACCATGCTTTATGATTCAAACAAATATATTAAATCTCGGTCATGAAAAAAATTTATTAGGAACAGGGGGAGGGCTGGGGGAAGTGTGAAGCAAGTCTTTATGCTTAAGGAAGACATAAAAAAGCTCCAACTAGATAAACATCTTAACACACAACCCCAATTTCCTATCTAGGATGCACATTTTGGCCCTAATCTTTGTTAGTTGGCGTGGGAGGTTCAAAAAAGGCGGCTGGATACAAGTTGGGCCATTGAGTTTGATTGAGTCTACGAGTCTTTAATATAATATTTAATTAGCATGTTTATCTTAATTAGTAGGAGTTGTACTTATTTTATGTTTATGTAGTAAGTTTAAAATAATTATAGGTTAGGTTTGGGTTTATCTAGTAAGTTGTTTGAGTCGATTTATGTTTTGATTTTCATAGGGCTATTTACATAGGGTCAATGTTTATTTAAAGTAGGGGTAATAAAAGCAATCATGATTGTTCGATAAAAATTGCTCCTGCTTCAATGCTTCATCTTTCATTTTTTTTTTTTTTGGCAAATCATACTGTTCAATTGGGGCTTTCTGGGCTTCAATTGGGGCTTTCTGGGCTTCAATTGGTATCAGAGCCATCTAGACTCTCACCTAGGGTCCGAAACAAGCAAGCAACAGCATAAATCTCGATCAGCAAGCAAGAACAAAGAAAGAAAGAAAGAAAAAAAGAATAGCAGCAAGAACGAAAGAATAGCAAGGTTAAAGAAAGAAAAAGCAGGCACACAAGAAAGAACAGCTAGAAACAGCAAGTTAGCAAGTAACAAAAGCAAGGAAGCAAGTTTAGCAAGTTGAGCAGGAAGGCAAGCATATATAGCAAGAAAGAAGGCAAGAAAAGCAAGGAGAGGGTAACAAGTTCTAGCATAAATGGCAGCAAACACAGTAATGGTAACGGTGCGTGTGCAAGGTAACGTATCACTACAATGCTCAAGGTTAAAGGAGACAAACTATATTTCATAAACAATCCTAGTTGAGACGAAAATAAGGGCATACGAACATTAGGAGGCGATAGATCGAGTAACATGAGCTGTTGTAGATGAGAATAAGAACTACACAACAAAAGCATTGATCTATCAAACCTTACCTAAATACATTCTATTGCAAGTTGCAAAGCACAAGAACGCAAAAGATGTGTGGGAATCAATTTGAGTTTGGAATTTTGGAGAAAAATGAGTTCAAAAAGCATGTGTAAAAACTTTGAGTGAATTGGAGATGCAAAAGATGAAAGAGAATGATACAATCAACGATGTTTCAGGCAAGTTATGTGGCACATTAGCTAAGTTCAAATTACTTTATTCAAGCCTTAAAGATGAAGTATCTATACGTAACTTACTCCACTAGGTGCCAAAAAGTTTTCACCAATTGTGGCTACTATGAAACCATACTCAAAACTTGAGAACATGTCCTTTGATGATGCAGTGGGAAGAATAAAAACATATGAAGAATGTCTCAAAAGTCATGATGAACCGGAGCAAAATGATCAAGATAAACTTCTAATGGCAAAGTTCGAGTAATCAAAAGGGATGATGCAAAAAGTTGGCATTATGGAAACCATAGTGTTAAGGTGATGGAAATCAAACAAGGAAGAGGCTTTGTAGAGGAGGACGTGAAACGATAATCCCTGTGTTTGTGTAAATGTGATCATATTGATAATTGTAACTAAAATCAATAGAAGTTATATATGAAAACCTATTTACATCATGCTATTATTCGCCTACAAGCTAAGAGCAAGGTAGAGTGGCCTGTAGCTTGAAGAGTAAGAGCGTGAATCTTTGAGTCGGTAGCGGCTTTGTGAAGATGTCTGCAATATGAGCGTCTGCTGAGGTAAAATGTACATGGAGTTTCCTTTGTGCCACTTTTTCATGAACCAAGTGAATCAATTTTAACGTGCTTTGTTTGAGCATGAAAGACTGAATTACTGCAATGTAGGTCGTACCCAAATTATCATACCAGAGAGCGAGTAGATTTTGAACCTATGATCTATCCCAAGTTCTAGAAGGATAGATACCGGCCATGTTAATTATACAACCGTATCAGCAAAGCGTTGTATTCTAACTCAGTGGATGACAAATGGATATTTGTTTTCATGTTGTCCGAGAGATAAGGTTAAAGCCCAAAGAGATAGTGACCCCCGTTGACCGACTGTCCTCCGGTTTGAAAAGGAGGTAAGATTAGAGGATCCTTACTAGTGAACAATAGTGAAGTCTAAAGAGCGAGACTCGAATTATGGCAAATGAGTAACCCATGATAGATAATGCCCTTTAGATACCATAGAATTCATTTTACCGCAAACTAGTGATCATATGATAGGGCATGCATATGCGGGCACACTTTGTTGACTGCATAGCCAATATCCAGCCTTAAGAGAGTGACATACTAGATGCACCAACAAGTTGTCGATACATGACTCGTTCAAGAATAGGGGGCTGTCTCTAAATGATAAAACTTGTGAGGTGCTCATCAGATTAAGAATAGCTTAGAGTCCAATAGCTGACTCGTTAAAGGACGTCAAAGATGTATTTCGTTGAGATAGCATAATTTTCCAGCCTTGGCATACAATTTCAATGCCTAGAAAGTAGTCAAGATGAAGGTCTTTCAGGACAAAGACAGTGTTGAGTTGTTAGGATGATTTTACAGTTATGCCGTTATTACCGGTGACAATTATGTCGTCAACATAACCAAAGCGGCAAAGAGTACAAGATTATGTTTCAGAATTGTAGGTAAATAAGGACGAATTTGTTATTATCCATGAAAAGCCCAAATTGTGAAGAGCTTGTGACAAGCAATGAAACCATGCTTGTTTAAGATCATATAGAGACTTGTGAAGTAAACAAACGTGATTTGGACGTTAAGGATCAACAAAGCTCGATGATTGCCTAAGATGGATTGTTTCAGTAGGATCATTGTGTAAGAGGACGTTGTGAACATCCAACCAGCGGAGAGGCCATTACTTTGTGACCACAAGATATAGGACCACTCGAATAATGGTGGACTTGACCACCAGGTTAAATGTTTAATGAAAATCAACCCTGGTTGTTGGCAAAAGCCATTTGCAACAAGACGCGCTTTGTAGCAAGTGATGGCATCATTCTGATCAACCTTTAGCCTATAGACCCACTTACAATCAATAACATTAATGTTTGGCGGATGTGGAACTAATGACCAAGTATCATTTTTTTACAAGTGCTGAAAATTCATAAGCTATGGCTTGATGCCACTTCGGCTGTTTGTTAGCAATAGTAAAAGGAGGAAAGTTGAGAAGAACCAATATGAAGGATGGGAAGTCCTTACCATTACCAATATTGAGTGAGTTATTACCATTGTACGCCTCTTAATTGTCAAGACTTGATAAATCTGGTATTAAATGGTTATTCGCTCCAATGTCAGGATACCAAGTACCCCACAGTAGAACTGAACATGTGTCTGCAAAATTAGAATGGGTATCTGCAATATTAGTTGTTAGGTTAGCACCAAATGTAGATGGGTCACAGGACCAATACCACAATGGTTGCTTGAACCAAAAAGGCAAAAACAATGTTTCTGAGAGGATGCCCTGACTGCGGTCACATCCTTTGTTGCCATTAAAGGGACCTCGACGTCCACGATTTCTATTTCCCGATTGTGGGGCGGACGATAACCATAAAAAGTTTGAAGACTGGTGTTGGGCCAAGATGATAACCTTATTGAGCTGTATATTGTTTTTGCAATGGCAGAGTTTGGAGATCTAGAGCTGATCCAGATGAGTTATCTATGGTGTGGCAGTTAAAACAGATGCACCTGGTGTGAAGGCTTTGTAATCATATAGTCATGATCACTGTGAAGACCATAGAGTTCACTAAATGTTAGAGGAAATGACTGTGCAAAAATGGTGGATTTAAGGTTGCTTTATTATTCATGTAGCCCTGAAATGATAAACAAAACAAGGTCTTTGTCTTTGATTGTTCACTAATGTTGCCGAGTGCAGAGCATATTCTTAGGCACAACTTAAATAAGCAAGAGGTGTCGCATTCCCTTTCATTTGAAGCTTAAGAAATCATGTTTTAAAGGTGTATTCTCATGAGGAGGTATGTGGAGCATAAGCCTGTTCCAAGAGAACTCTGTAAATCATGACTTGTAATGTCTTGAACAAGGGAGTATGATGCCTCAGATTTTGTTGAAATGATCATCATGTGAACATGGGCAAACTGGAATATCATGTAGAGTAATCTGGAGTTAAATAAGGTCTTGCAGCTACATGATGGTATGCAAGGTATGGATCCAATAACATACCTAAGGAGGTTATCGAAAATCAAGAAAAGTTCAATCATGGTTTTTCAATACCCATTGTTGGTAGGTGACGGTGTAAATTCAATTTATATAGAAGTTATGTGTAACCTTTTTTTGTGAAAGTAAATGCAAGTAGGGGAGCCATCAAGTTAGTAAATTATGGACGAAACTTTGAACTTTCGCATGAAACCATGAACTTACATGCGAAACTATCTTTCGCATGAAACTTGATCAGGTAAACCGAAATTTGTAATTTTCGTACTTGTGAACGAAAGTTGTAACTGTCATGTACCTCTAAACTTTCATATGGCTTAACTTGCGTGTAACAAACTTTGAGTAATGGGTTTCGCACGAAAGTTGTATCTATCATGTAACAGGTCAAGTTTCGTGAGGAGAGAATAGGTGAGCGAAAGTTGTAGACTTTCACGAGAAACTTAAAAGGCAGATTAGGATTCTGACCTTAAAAACAAGATGATGATGATGATGATGATGATGATAGGTGATTGCAATCACAGTTGTTGTGTAGCCGTTATTTAAAAACCAAAAGTGAAGATGAACAGAAGCAGAGTAAAGTTTGCAATTGGGTGCGGACGGCGAAGATTGTGATCGGCGGTAAACAACAGTAACAACACCGATGAATAGCAACAGGGATGAACAGGAGCAGGATAACTTTTGTGATGTGTGCGAAGGGCAATGGCAGCAGCAACTGTATGCGGCACTTCGATTGTAACCCGCGACGACTGGGGCGATGGTTTCCTTAGCTTTGCTACCAAATAAATATTGTGTAAATGTGATTGAATTTATAATTATAATTAACATATGATTATAAAAGGGGTTATTTGTGGACACCCATTGACATAATGCTATGTGTTGGGTTGTGAATGCTTTGGACCGAGCCGAACTGGGCCGGAGCCTGTTTTTACTGCTGGACTACAGAAACAAGGGCAGCCGGCCCTAAGGGCTGCTGTTTTTTTGTTATTTCTTGGAGCCTAAGAATTGCCTTATTTACTAACCCTAATCTAGCATTATAAATACACCCATTGATGTAATTATATTCTTGAGCACAATAATAATATAAACCCTAGTTGCAGAGTGGATGTAGGTCACCTAGACCGAACCACTATAATTCTCGCGTGTCTACTTTTCCTATTGCGTGATTGTGTGTGTTTGATTACTTCTGCTAGAACAGTGGAACCTAATCTGATTGTAATACCTAACAAGTGGTATCAAAGCTCATATTCGAAAACACACCGGGTTTACACACTGAGATCGCAGGAGGCTGTTTGAGAGGGCTGTGGTGCTATCGGTTGGTCGTGATTTGTTTTTGTGGCTGTTTTTTGGTCGCAGATCTGATCGCGAAAGGAGCAGTAAACAGGGCTATTGATCATCTGTAGAGTTTGCGATATAAGGTTAGATTAAACCCTAGAGTCGCCTCCATCTATGAGAGAGAGCAAGGGATGTTTGGCTGTTGATTGTTGCTGCGATTAGGGTTAGAAATCCTTGAAGTTGCCGCAAGAATCACAGAAAGAACTGCCGTTCGGGATCCTTTTTTTTTAGTGTTTGCGTTTAGGGTTTCTGTTTTAAACCTCTTGAAATCGCTGACAACACTCGATTTTCTGCAAGTGAAGTGCCGGTTCGGGTATTTTTCGTGTTTTATTGGACTTGTGCTTGGCTTCAGTGAGCTTTGGTCCTTTGTTTTTTTTCTTCAAAGGTTAATCTTTTCTCATGATTTTCATCAACTGCAGTTTCTGTTTCGTGATTGTATTCGTTTCTCGTTTGCAATAGCTAAAGACGGGAGGGTTCGAATTGAAAATTTTAATGGGACAAATTTTGCTTGGTGGAAGATGCAATTAGAAGCATTGCTTGGTGAAAAAAATTTGGAAGTAGTATTGGAAGAAAAGCCGGGTACAATGGACAAAGCTAAAGAAGCGGTTTGGAACTCAACGGACAAGAAGGCTAGAGTGGCTATTACATTAGCTTTAACGAGGAGCGTGGCATTTAACGTTATGCACGAAACTACGGCTCGTGGTATAATGACGGCTCTGTCAAATATGTATGAAAAGCCTCTGCTGCTAATAAGGTGTTTTTGACGAGGGAGTTATTCATGACTCGAATAAATGAGGGAGCTTCAGTTATGGATCATATTAAGGATCTCAACTCGATCATGTCCAAGTTAGCTTTTGTGGGCATGAAGTTTGAAGATGAGACTCAAGCTATAGTATTACTATCTTCTTTGCCAGATAGTTGGTCTGGAACTGTAACAGCTGTTACTAGTTCTGCGGGGACTGATGGGTTAACATTTGACATTGTGCTCTGTGAGCAAAATCACTGGAAAAGCACTAGAGGTGGATCATCTTATGGTTTGTTATATGTTGGCAGGGGAAGGGAAAATAACAGGAGCAGTGGGAGTCGAGGGAGGAGTTCGTCTAGAGCTCGAAAAACTGTTAAGTGCTAGAGTTGTGATGAGATTGGGCATGTTAAGAGTCAATGTCCAAAGCGTAAGTAGGGAAAATCTGGTGAGGTAAACACTACTGCTGAGGATGAATGTGATGATGACACGTTACTACTCAAGGCTGAAAACAGTGTTGACTTTTGGGTTATGGATTCTGGATCTTCGTTTCACGCCACGCATAGCGGGGAGACGGTGAATCTAAAAGTTGGCAACTTTGGGAAGGTACAAATAGCAAATGGTAATATCCTTGATGTTACGGGCAAAGAGATGTTAATCTTTTAACTCCATTGGAAACCTACTGGAACTTGAAGAATGTTAGGGTGATTCAAGCTTTGAAGAGAAATCTTATCTCTGTTATTTAACCGGATGAACAGGGACAAGAAGTAAAGTTTGGTGGAGGTAAATCGAAAGTAACAAAAGGACATCTGGTTATTACTTGTGGAAACAAACGAGGATCATTATACATGGTGGAAGTACCAGCTGAGGAAAATGAGCGTTCCTCAATACAAAGTTGGGTTCGCTAAGTCAAAGGGGCAAAAGAGGGTTCAATTTGCAAGACTGAAGCCTGGTGCCAAGGTGATTTAAGCTGAGCGGGATCGGAGGTCTAAACCAGGTTAGGGTTTTAGTGATAGTGGGAGCACAAGGCATGTTTCGGATACAATCACAAAACAACATAGGGTTTTGAAGACCGCTACTCCGATTGTTAAATTCCCTCCTATGAATGTCTTGCTGAATGAGAAGAGTGTTGGTGATTCTCGTGTTATCTCTGGAGCTGGTGGATCGTGCATACCAGTTGAAATAGAGAATGGGTTGGAGCTCGGGGGAGCTTCAACTGTCCTCTCATGTACTTGATGAGAGGGGATGCAACTAGGGGTTATGATGAAGTCTTAGCTGATGGGTATTGAAGCTTGAAAGACTGGATATGATGAATACCGAACATACTAGATCTGGGTTACTTGGATGGCGCTTGTAGACTTTTGCAAAGCCTTCAAGTGGGAGACTATTGGGTTGTGAAGGCTTTGGACCGAGCCGGGCTGGGCTCGGGCCTACTTTTACTACTGGACGACATAAACAAAGGCAGCCGCCCCAAGTGCTGCTATTTTATTGTTATTTCTTGAAGCCTAAGAGTTGCATTATTTACTAACCCTAATCTAGCTTTATAAATACACCTATTGATGTAATTGTATTCTTGAGCACAATAATAATATAAAACATAGTTGCAGAGTGGACGTAGGTCACCTAGACCGAACCACTATAATTCTCGTGTGTCTACTTTTTCTATTGTGTGATTGTGTGTGTTTGATTGCTTCCGCTGGAACCTACTCTAATTGTGATACCTAACACTACCTCCTAATATCATTAATTACAACATGACCTAATATGGAAGAGGTCTAAGGAAACAAAGACAGACGTGAATTCAAATGCTATGAATGTGGTAATTGGTCACTTTGCGGTTTGCATACAAGCATAGAAGGATAGAGCAAAAGAAAAAGAAGAAACAGCTCATCTTACTCAATATGATGAGGGATGCCAGAGGATTGTGAAGGTGATTGTGAACAAACAAAGATTAAGGGATTCATTGTTGGACTTAATCTTTGTCAGTTCACATGGTGATGGTTCTAATCATGTTTGTGGGTTAAAATGTTCACAGGTCAAAAGTTGATTAAATGGGTCATGGGTCAGAAAATTGGATCTGTCCAAAATCTATTTTTGGAATTAATAATTTAATAATTAGGCAATCAAATGTAATAAAGTAGTCAAAGCATAAATCAAGCAATGCTTGATTTAAGCTATCAATTATGATTCTCTTTTATGATTAGGATTTATTTTCTTTCTTATAAATAGATGGTAGGAATAAGATGCAAGGTGTACCAAAAGAGTATTTTTTTTGTTCTACTTAATAAAATTATGTGAGTGTGTTATTATCAATTGTTATTATGCCAATTGTCTAACAATTGGTATCAGAGCGGTGCGAGATCAAAAACCTATGACAGGGAAAGACAAGTCACTACACCAAAAGATTGAATAGTGAAACAACAGCTTTATTCGATTCTGATCAGCCCCAGATCAGAATTAAATCACAGCCCTAATCCCATCGATCAGTAACCAGACCCTATTCTTCTTCGTTGCCTAGGAAAAGAACGGAATAGCCAGGTTAGGCCAAGGTTTAAAAGAACGGAAACGAGCCTCGAGGCGTTTTCCCTACGCCTCACGAGGCGTAAGCCTCGAGGCGAAATGAGGCGTAAACCCGAGGCGGAAATAATAAATAAATAGAAAAATTATATATCTTATAAAAATAAAATACTAAGGCATCAAACAAAGCATATTCCTAAGCAAATTCATCATCAAATTGAAAAGTCATCATACATAACGTATCACAAAGTCTAAAACATAAAATAGATACGAAATTAAGCACAAATTAAAAGTTTGTAATCTAATTCAACTTCAAACGCATAAAAGGCATCACTTTCTAACTCGTTATCCTCACAATCATCTTCTTCTACCGAATTCGTTTCACCATCTTCATCCTCATCCTCGTCACTCAAATATATTTGAACGCTTTTTCTTTTCCTAGATGACGAACTTACACCTGCATAGCTACTTCCCTCCCCACATGCTCCCTCACCTCCGTCCAAACCTGCATCGCCACCTCCAATTTCCTCTTCATCAACATCAATTGGGTCAGCTAACCATTCATCATCAGACAACACATCTTCAACAACCAACGGATCATCTTCTTTTTAAAGTAGTCTTCCTCAAGAATTTCTGCCTCAATTTTATTGTACATAATGTAGACCTTGTTCATTCTTTCGGTCGTCAACCGGTTTCGTCTCTTTGTATGGACTTGATTAAAAGTACTCCAATTACGTTCACAAGCGGAAGCAGAACACGTAAGACCCAAACTTTTATTGCAAAAGCCTTGAGTTCGGAGTCTCATCTCCATATTCGCCCACCTTTAACTATATATGTTTATAAAAGATTCTTTCTCAAGCTTATCATTCACCAAGCACATGTCCCCCATTCGGTTGACACAAACATTTGTTGTAAAGCATCTTTCGATTCATAAATACTTTGTATAGTCAAAAATGCTGTGGCTCCCCAATCTTGTGGCAGTGGTTTTAAGAAGATCTTTCTTTAATATCTTTCGGGCTAAACTTTGTTGTAACACCCACTGATGGTTATAGCCGGTAAAATTGCTAACTTTTTTTGCTTTAAGCAAAGCACTTTTATGCTGCATCAAATTACCGATATCTTCAAGCATCAAATCAATGCAATGAGCAGCACACGGGGTCCAATACAAGTTTTTTCTCTTCTCCATTAACAATGCTCCAGCAGCTTTGTATGCACTAGCATTGTCGGTCACCACTTGAACTACAATATCTTCACCGATCTCTTCAACAACTTCATCAAGCAACTCGAAAATTTTTTTAGCATTTTTTATACAATCTAGTACCATATTGATTGTTGACCAAAAAATTAATCAAACTTCTATTTCTCATGTCTGACCAACCATCTGATAACAAAGAAACCCCGGTGGTCTTCCATGTAGCTTTTATGTCCTCCACCATTGTAGTGGTCGTGTTAACTTCTTCCTTAAGGATCCAAGTCCTTAACTCATGCATGGTAGGGGGCTTCAATCCTCGGCCGAAGTTCCCAACTGAACGTAGCATACTAGTAAATGATGGACTACTTGCTACGTTAAACGATATTCCATTCTCAAAAAAAAATCTTCCAATATCCAAACAAACTCTGTTTCGATGCTCTTTTGCACTTGCTGGTGTCATTTTTTCGGTCGGGAGTGATCCTTCTTCACTATCTTTTGCACCCCCTACAAACCGATCCATTGGCCCTCTAACACCCCTAGAGGTAGCACATGGATCAACACTTCCCCTACTGCTATAATATGCCCCACTTCCCTTTTGCTACATTCACATTCACAATTGACAATTCACAAATCTAGTATATAAACCTTAAACCCATACACACTAATTCTAAAGTAGCATACAAATCTTCAATCTTTTAAAATCAAAATCATAATTCATACAAAATAAAATTTAATTCTAAAATAACATGAGACTCAAGTATATAAAGTATAAACAATCACAAATCAAATCCATTTTGCTACATTCACATTCACAATTCTAGTGTATAAACTAAAAACCTTAAACCCATACACATAACACATTAACACACTAATTCTAAAGTATATAACATTCACAAATCAGATTCCTTTTGCTCCATTCACAATTCAGTAATTCACAAATCTAGTGTATAAACTAATAAACCTTAAACATGATAAAAGCACAACATCAACATTCACAAACATAAACATCAACCATTCACAAACCACAAACAACAACCATTCACAACCACAAACATCAAACCGTTCAGCATTCACTGTTCGGTTGTTCACATACCATTCACAAACCATAAACCTTAATGCACAAACAAAACATGTCCCAAATCAACAAAACAAACTCTTGAATCAAATATACAAAACTAACATCAACAATATTAGAAAATCAGAAAGAAGAACCTTAAGTCGCGAAAATCAGAAGAAAATCAGAAAATCAGCTGCGATGTTGGAATGTCGGGTACTCGGGTCGATGCCTGGTGCGATGGGTGCGATTGGGGGTGCGATGGGGTGCGGGTGTGCGATGGGGTGTCGGGTCAGGTGTGCGATGGGGGTGTCGGATGTGAACCTTCTGAAGTCACGATGTCATTTTAGGGTTTTATTTTTAGGGTGCACTTTTGTGCTTTAATTTACTTTTCCCGCCCAACGTACGCCTCACCCCTTTCGTACCGCCTCACCGCCTCACGATCCGCCTCATGTGTCGAGGCGTACGTATCTGTAATCCCCTTTGAGGCGCCGCCTCATATACGTTTTCCGTCCGTTTCGCCTCGAGGCGCGCCTCGAGGCGTACGCCTCTTCCGTTTTTTAAAACCATGGGTTAGGCTTGTTCTTTTGGCAGGGAATTCCGACCAGAAGTGCAGAAGAAACAGACGGGAAGAAGCCTTTGGATCCAGTCTTGTTTGGCGGGTGAAAGAAAACAGCAAAAGCAGGTGGCTTTGTTTTCTTGTCGGTGGAAGAAGGCTGTTGGAGTAGGGTCTGATCTAAAGGGTTGGGGCTGTCAAAACAGAAAAAATGGCAATGATACCAACAAAGGAAGGAGGTTCGATGTCCTATCAGTGTCCGATTTTGACATCTACAAACTATCCAGTGGGGCAATTAAAGTGAAGGCCATTATGGATGCAAATGGAATATGGGAGGCTATAGAACCACCAAGAGGTACTAATGTTGATCCAAAAAAGTCAAGATGGCTCTTGCCTTCTTGTTTCAAGCCATCCCGGAAGAGCTTGTTTTACAAATGGCATCTCATACAGATGCAAAACAGGTTTGGGAAGGGCTGAAAACAAGATTTTTGGGGTTGATCGAGTAAGAACGGCTAGGCTTTCAACATTGAGGAAGGAAATCGAAAGCTTGCACATGAAGGAGGATGACTGGTAGATGTCTTTGCAAGCAAACTGAGTGGGCTAGCCTCAAAAGCAAGGAGTCTCGGGTCAGACATTGAAGAGAAGGTTTTGGTGAGACGGTTGCTCGATGCTATGCCCAAGCATTCCTTCAAATTGTAGCCTCAATAGAGCAATGTTTTGATCTTGACAAGATGTCGTTTGATGAAGCTGTTGGAAGGCTGAGGGCCTATGAAGAACGCATTAAAGGACTCAACAAAGAAGAGAAACTCAAGGGAGGTTAATGCTTTCTAAAAAGGAGAAAGACAAAAAGCATGGATGTGAGCAATGTGGTTATGGAAGTTCAAACCGGGATGACTTTGGGAGTGGCCGAGGAAGAGGTCGGGGTCCCGAAAAAGGTCAAGGTGGTGAAGGATCCAACGGAATAAAAGCCACGTTAGATGCTACAAGTGTGGTGAGCTTGGACATTTTCTAAATGAATGTCCAAAGTGGGAGAAAAAAGGAGGAGGCTAACTTAGCACAATTTGTGGATGACGAACCAACATTGCTATGAACAATGAAGTGCACAAACATGATTAGGGGGGTGAATGATGGTTCTAATCATGTTTGTGGGTTAAAATGTTCACGGGTCAAAAGTTGATTAAATGGTCATGGGTCAGAAAATTGGATCTGTCCAAAATCTATTTTTGGAATTAATAATTTAATAATTAGGCAATCAAATGTAATAAAGTAGTCAAAGCATAAATCAAGCAATGCTTGATTTAAGCTATCAATTATGATTCTCTTTTATGATTAGGATTTATTTTCTTCCTTATAAATAGATGGTAGGAATAAGATGCAAGGTGTACCAAAAGAGTATTTTCTTTGTTCTACTTAATAAAATTATGTGAGTGTGTTATTATCAATTGTTATTATGCCAATTGTCTAACACATGGGAGGGTCAAAAATGGCGGTTGGATACAAGTTGGGTCGTTGAGTTTGATTGAGCCTATGAGTATTTTATTTAATATTTAATTGGCATGGTTTTCTTAGTTAAATGGACTTCATTCTTTTTATGTTTGTCTAGTAAGTCAAAGATAATTATAGGTTAGGTTTGGGTTTATCTAGTACGGTGTTTGGGTAAGTTTATGTTTTCGTTTTCATTTTCTTAAGGCTATTTATAAAGGGTTGATGCTTATTTGAAAGTTGGGAAATAATAAAAGAGTAGATCATGAAGGTTTGATCAAAAAATTGCCTATGGCTTCATCTTTCTTTTTTCTATTAACAAATCGTACCGGTCGATAGGGACTTCCTCGGCTTTACCACCACATAAGACTTCATATAGAAATCATATCCTTTAGCCCAACCATTAATCATTATTGTTCAGATAAGGGTCAACATAGTGTTATAAAGACATTGCCAACAAGTAAGTAAAGAAATCCATAACCTATGAGAAGAAGGGAACACTTAACAAATATGAGCAACTCCGAATAATCCAATAAAGGTGCTCACAAAGTGTTGTTCTAGGAGCGATACCCATTACCCAACGAAGTGTTCTTAAATGTATAATGAACCTTGTGAGGTTTTATTAATATGTGGAACTAAAAAAGGCATGGAAAAGGAACAAGGCCTGTCTCCACTCACCAAAAACAAAAGTAGGTGACGGTCCCATATATATATATATTATTGTTAAGCATATAAGCTCAAGAACATGAAAGTATCTTGTAATAGGCAATTTCTTACCTGTTTCCAAATATGAAAGCCAAATGACCATAGGAATTAGTGGTGAAGGTTTTGATTTTAAAAGTTCAATCATAGGAATTATGTAGTATGTAGACATGATAAGTAAAAAGATGAGAAGCTAAGCATTGATGCAGCTTAGGGAACAGATTGAATGAGTGGGGCAAGGTGGAGAAGCGGCATGTAAAAGTAAAGGAGTATAAATAAAATAATGGAGTGCAGGTTGGGTTGTAAGTAAAGGATATGGGAAGAGCTTACCCTGATACCAAGATATCCATTAGATCAATATTTGCCTCCAAATAATCGCATGCGATGAGCCTTGATTGAACTTGCTGGCGTTGCAGGTTTGCAACAATTTGAGTAGCATCCTTGCGAGCCTAGAAAAGGTGAGAATGAAGAAATGATGTGAGAGTGGTTAGAGTTAAAATAAAAGAGAGAGATGGCTACTTACTTCTAAGTTGAGTTTTGGGAGACAAACGATGAGTAAGCGGAATGTGTTTTGTTTGAAGAACTCTTGTGTGAGTTGAGCACAAGCTTCGGAGACGGGCTCAGCTTCACTGTTTCCATAGAGAATTTGCTTTAGCTCACGGAGAAGCTTACTGAGCGTGGCAAACTGGCAATGAAAGATAAGATAAGATAAGATGATGATGATATCAAGTAGACAAGGGAAAGGGCAATAGAATGAATGTAGATGAGCAATAAACATATATAAGTAACAGGATCTAACATACATACATACAGAGGCAGTTGAATTGAAGCAAAGAGAAGGGAAAGGGAGAAGAAGTAGGTACAGATAGATCCAAATACAGATACAGATACAGATACAGATGCAGATAGAATAGAATAGAATAGAATGTTTGAAATGAAATTGTGCAATAGGGTAATAAAGGGCAAGGGTTCGGGCACACCTTTTCTTCCCGTTTGCTCTCTCGGCTGCTATCGGGATTGCAGTCGGCGAATATGAGGAGATCCCGAGTCTGACGGACGAGGTCAACCGGTGTCTTGGGCTTTGACTTGAACAGGCCTTTCATGTCACCGCCACCAAAACGCCGATTCCGATCTCACAAGTATCAGATGCCTCCTCTCCTCTCCTCTCCTCTCCTCTCTTCTCTTCTATGCTAGTCTCTCCTTTCCTCTCCTCTCCTCTCCTCTCCTCTCTTTTAATATCAAACATTCATCATACTCTTTCACCCTATCCTTGGATTTACAATTTTTCCTTCTTCTTTTTAAAATACCCTTTTTATCCTTTTATAGCAAAATTTTTTAGAATTTTATCTTTTTCACTGACAAATCTTATTTTTTAAATATCGTTAAAATCGAACTGATCATAATCTTTAATTTCTACAGCAACCCAAGTGTAAAGTCATACAATTACATACTTGATGCTTATGGTGATGTGGTGGTATTATTTGATTTTTGATAGATAGATTAGAGGTTTCTGATAATATGATATGTTTCCAACTCTGAACAGAAAACCGAGTTTGATGATGATGGGATAAGTAGTGGAGGAGGAAGGCGTGGGTGGTTGTGATGTAAAGCAAATTACGGGTTTGTTGTTGTTGATGATGACGGTGGAGGTTGTAAAATAGTAGCGGTAGTGGTGGTGGTAACAAAATTATGAATCATTTTAGTTTGTCGTTTTCTTCCTAAATCTTTTATTTCTCTGTTGGCATTTTAACATTGTAGTTTCTAGTTACCTACATAATATTTCTCGTTAAAATTTAGATGAATGCCACACTTTCGCTTAAAATTGTCGCCACCCAAAAGAGCCCATCCCATCTTCTTCACGCCACCTATTAACTATTGAAACCACCAATGTGTTCCTCTTGACCTAAATTATTCCACAAAACCCCCACTAGGCACTAGCCACCAAACCACAATCCCATATTATATGTTCATTGTTAGCTCATAAACCACAACTGTCACACCCTAAACCACAACGGTTATCATGGAAACCATAGTCATTGATCGACCACTACATGAATTGAAAAAGCATACGTTGCAAACACGTTTAAAAATACATAATTGTTTTCAGAGTTACATAATGAAAGTAGTAGCAAAAATGTAAATTGTTTCCAAAACAAAACAATTTAGAAATAATGTCTCAAAAGCATATGTGATCCTAGAATGCAATAAGTTCCAAACAAGCCTATCCTCGTGCAAAACTTAATTTCCTGAGAAAACATGCATGAAATATGTCAATATAAAGTTGGTGAGTTCACAGGTTTTAAGTAACGATAAACAGTGTAATGGACCACAAGTCTTTCTATGATTTGATTGTTGTACATACAATGCTATAATATTATATAAGCATCACAACCGAAGCTAGACTGTAATTATAATAGATTGTCCCTACTTGTGCCTACCGTAAACACAGGGGTGAATAGGCTAATAATGCACCTGTTTAGATCTCTAGTCAAGGTTAGGGTAATTAACCCAGGTGGGGGTAGTCAAACCCAATAGTACTATCCATGATTACCTCGTTTTGAAAAATAAATTAATGGTCGATAACAGGGGACTTCATACGGTAAGTAAACAACTTATATAACATGTGAAATCATTGACAAGTAATTGTGTCCATGAAAATAGTAATTTGCATGTAATCTCCCCCAAAATAAAAACAAGTAAAAGTGGGGCCGTGAAACTCACCTGTGAAGTGAATCGGGTGTGGAAACCTGTAAATTTCCAAAGTGCTCGAGAAAACCGACCTAAGTTCGCACTAGAATAATTAAGGCAACTTATGTCTAAGTAATTGCTTCTACGTGTAATGTGAGCATGTAATTATTTCATCCACATAACTTGGTAACAAAGTGTTTGACTCAACGACTCGTTGGTGTCACAGGTTGGATATCTGTAAAATATATATATATTAACTCATAAAAATAATTATTTAATTATTTTCTTAGTGGAATTATTCTTTTATTTTATTTAGCTTTTGAGAACTTTAGCACATTAAATTAGGGTTTTTTCATTTAAGAAATTTTATCATATTATAAATTAATATTCTCTTGAATGAAATACTTAACTAATTTAGTTATTTTACCAACTTGTGTTAACTCATTATTTTAGTTGCCTTAAAAGTTGAAGAAAAACCAATGTTTTATGAAGAAAAGTCTCTGACACGGGCATGTAGGCACACCTACATGGTCATGTCGCTGTGCAATATGATCATTCTCATATCAAAATAAGTTAAGTCATATGACATCTTCTACTCATTGTAACACCTCTTTTAAACTACATAATATCTAAAGTCAAAAAGTCCATGCTTCTCCATTTAAAGTCTCATGTTTATTTTTTTTAACTATACTTATAAATTGGTCAACTTATCATTTATTAATAACCCAACTTTTGTAATATTATGTTACAACTTACTAACCAAATATAACCTGTAAATTATATATATATGTATTCACAATAATACTTGTAGATAACAAAAATTTCATAATCATAAAGTAATTCTTGTAAAGTTTTTCTTGAGTTTTAACTAACCTTTAACACTTTTTATAAAAATCACCAACTAGTAACTTGGTCAAACATGGATCTATAAATATTTATTTTTTAAAAAACAAAAGTCATTATTTAGTTTATGTTAAAATGTATTGTGTGAAATATTATCCTTGAAACCTCTTGTTTGTAAAAGCCACCATTTTTAACCAAAATATCTTTTATGGATGAAGATAGTTATATATAAACTAGTAGGTGAATAATATATTAGTATGAAAAATATATAGTTAAGTAAGGAGAGTTCTCACTAAAATCAAGCAAGAAAAGATGAAAGGATTGATGTAGGATGCTTGAAAGCTTTAAAAATCACTTGGTCTTCAATAATGGAACTTAAATCATCCAAGATTTGTAAAAAACAATTTGAAAATAAGAAGAGATGGTGAGGATGGTGTCTTGGCTGATTTTTAGGGAGGAAGAAGGATGAGAGAGTGAAGTGTTCAAGTGTAGGTGAAATATGAAGTGTGAGTCTTGTTTTATAGTGTCATCTACATGTAAGACCAATTTAAGATTTGACAACTCTTTCTTGTTGGTCAAATTTGAGAAGAGAAAATAGTTTTATAAGTAAAATGGGAGACATGTTTCTTTAATCACTTGGAAAGTAGTTGCATAAAATTGGAAAATCTTGTATTTACAAGTTAAGCAAGAATCTTGTCATAGAAAGAAGGGAAAAAAAGAAAAGATGAGATGATGGGGTGGGGTGGACGGCTTCAAAGGGGAATGAGGGGGTTTTGTTTTGTTAAGTAGTATTGGATATTCGGGTGGTATTTGTTGCACTATAGGTATTTTTACATATTTTTATATTTTTACTTTTTACTTTTTAAAATACATTAAAATATTATAAGCACTTATAAAATATCATATATTTTAATATTAATGGTATGTTAATGATACGTCGTGTATCTAATAATCACGTTTAAGAATATTTGATCCGGGTAAAATATCAATTTGCTCGTAAGGCTTATTTTTAAAATTGAGCTTTTTCAATGTATTTAATCTGGAATCTAATATATTTTGAAACACTTTATAGTAATTATTGGTACACATATATATTAATTATTACTAACGTTCGTGTGTGCTGATTGTATCGCCTGTAAAAATGGTAATTACGCCAAATTACCGATGCATGAAATGTTATGCGTGAAATTTCGCGATGCATGAAATGACTTCAATAAATGAAATTCAATTGAAAATTAAGTATGATATATGTAATTATGATCAAGTCGAGGTCGGGTTTTGACCTGAAATTGCCGGTTGTCACAACAACCCCTCACATCACCTAAACTGGTTAAATCGAAGCCGAGAAATGAAAACCCAAATCGATAAAATAAAAACCAATAAATTAAAAGCACATGGGGACGAAATTTACATTTTACTCTGTTTTAAACAACTATTAATCCATTTGTAGTCGTTTTATTATCCCAAATACCACATCAATAACACATCAGTAGTTTTACTTTTTTTCAAATACCACATTACTAGTTTTTTTACTTTCTTTCGAATACCACATCAATAATTTTTTCCAATTTCCTAGATGTCATTTGGCATATGCCTTCCATTTTCCTAGGTGTGACATCACCTTAATTTATTTTTGTAAACATATATATATATATATGTATATATATTAGGGTCATTTAAGAACTCACAAATTACCGGAGCTAATAACTAAAATTGAAAAGAAGCTACGTACCAGCAAATATATGTACTAACCTGTTTTTATAATATTTAAGCTCAATGAGTGTTAGTTTATTTCGTTTCATTTTTGTTTTTCCTATTATCTGGCTGGAGGCTTTGTAATCAGAAGCCATGAATATATATGTAATCACCATTAATAAACACTAGTAGCCTTAATATTACATCAATATAATGTTCTTATTTTATATATACAAGGATTTATGCTAGATGAAATGATACGCGATAGTTATAATTATTCTCATGGGATGTACAAACAAGTTAAACTCAGTGATTGCAAATATGTGTACTAGTTTTCGTAAAAAGGTTTATATAATTCTTAAATTTTATGATTATGACCAGTGAATCAATAACTACGTACATACCTTATGATTTAGCCTTGATATAAACAGGAAAATAGATCTTTTAACAGTAAACAAACTATATGTAAAGCTATCTACTTATTAAAACTTATAAATATTAGGAAACCTTGTTATGGTATGTTTGTAAAGCTACACTAATTAGCTTTGAACATATACTACAATCATGCCTATGGATTCTAGGTATGAACCAGTCAATTAAATTGTTACTAACTGGTAATAGGCATGGGCGAACATACTTTTATGAGAGAGGGCAGAAAACATCCTAAATAAAAATAATTGTTATATATATGTGATAATCCCGACCACCCTCATAAAACTTTGCAATCGTCCCTTTAAACTTTTGAAACTGAAGAAAGTGCAAGAATGACACAAACACATTGTCAGGGTGGAACTACAATGGAGCCATAGTCTAACGAATCATATTTTCTCACTAACCAAGTTTGTAACCGTATATATTTTTAGTACTTTCACCATCAAATGGTCAACTAGTTTGTAGGAAGGAAAAAAAATTTATATCAAGATAAATGTTTTTGACTATAAATTTACATTGGTTTCAAGATATAAGAATTTAAATGTTTTATATTTACTGGCCGGCATTATTCTCAAGCATGTTAAACATCACTGGTATTAAAGAGTTTGAGAACCGTTTTAACAGTGAGTATACTTGCTTCGAACATATTACATGTCATCATTTTTATGAATATAATTACTGTATACATCATATATAACCATTTTTATGAGTGTAATTGCTTTACTACGGTTCTTGATATATGCTGATACAAGAGTTTGGAGACTGTTTTAGTGATACTTTTTGGCAATAAACCGGATCTAATCCGATCTCACCCGAACCAGACCGGAAATTATATTATATATCTTTAGCCAAACGACCGAAAAAATTTCCGCTCCCCGTAAAATAATTTTCTGTGTTCGCCACCGGTAATAGGGATGATTATGATACCAGAAGAGATGTGTGTATGTGTAATTATATGTTCATAATCCTTAAAGCCCTTTTGACATCGAGAATAACTTAACCAAAGAATCCGTTAATGTGACCAAACTTTAGTAAATCTAATTTGGAGTGCAGTTAAAATGCTAGTTGTCATGATTATTTGAGGAAGAATTAGCTTTGCTTTGATTTTTATTCATTAGCGTTAGCTAGGGTAATGGATCTTTATGTATTACTTATTGTTATCTTTTAAATGTGTTATTATGTTTTCATCTTATCTGTGCGTTATGTGTAATTACTTTTGAATGTGATTTCGTATGTGCGTATGTCTATTATCTAACCGGATTACTAGGATTAAGTTTAATGTTTGTTATTCTTTTTGTATGATTACATATAACCAATAAGTGGACTTGCCAACTAATTGCTTATTTGCTTATCAGTAAACAAGTCGCTTTCTTTTATTTGTTTTGATTGTAGCATTGTTTTAAATTTAATTAGTCTTGTTGATTTATTAAGATACAACTTACATTCGTTTTGATTGTTTTTAACATCTTTCTACTCTAATAAAAGAGTATTTTGGGGTGACACGTGGTGACACCACATTTATTCTCATCAAAATTTTTCCGCTTCTCTCTCCTATTAAATAATTACCTTAATTATCAATAATATTATTTAACTCTTTTTAGAACAAAAATAGTTTTTTTAATAAATTTAAAAAAGATCTTCTTATTAATGTTATAAATATAACTTTTATAGAATAAGAAATTTTTACAAAACATCAAACTTTTTTAAACTTAGTGTTTTTAAAAAGTTAATTTTTTATAAACAAAAAATAATTAAAATTGAAATTTATAATAAGAAAATTTTTAAATATGATATTTTTTAATACAGTTTGTTTTGAAACAAAATATTTATTATTTTTTTTGGAAAAAAAAGTTTTAAACTAAAAGTTTAAAAAGTTGATATAATTGTTTTATTGCATATTGTTCTTACTATACGTAATTTTAATTATATTTTATTGTAAAATATTGTTTTATACTTGATAATTTTTTTATTATATTTAATATTTTATTTGTTCAACTCGTGTAATACACGAGTTTACTAAAACTAGTTATTATATGATACGTTAATTTGGATTCACCGAAATAACATTTTTTATGGGGCTTTCGTAGACTTCTCATTGCAACATCATAGCTTCCCACAATCCATTAATATGCAATATGTTAAGTAATCTATTAAAGATATTTGTCAAGCAATTTTTTAGTCTTACATTTTAAATTTGTAAATCCATGCTTATGAGTATCAGAGTATGAAAGTTATCATGCTTATAATTTATTAGAGCATTCACAGTGGATTTTTTATTTTTATCTATATAACTAGCTTTAGTAAACCCGTGTATTACACGAGTTGAGCAAATAAAATATTAAATATAATAAAATTTTATTAAGTATAAAACGATAGTTTACAATGAAATATGATTGAAATTACGTTTAGTAAGAACAATATGTAATAAAATAATTATATCAACATTTTAAACTTTTATTTTAAAATTTTATTATTATTATTTTGTTTCAAAAAAACCGTATTAAAAAATATCATTTTTAAAAAATTTTAATTAAAATTTTAATTTTAATTATTTTTTTGTTTATAAAAATTAACTTTTTAAAAAGCTAATTTTAAAAAGTTTCATGTTTTATAAAATTTCTTATTTTATAAAAATTATTTTTAGAAATAACATTAATAAGAAGATCATTTTTTAAATTTATCAATAATCTTTTTTATTTTAAAAAAATTTAAATAATATTATTAATAATTAAGGTAATTATTTAATAGGAGAGAGAAGCGGGAAAATTTTGATGAGAATAAATATGATGCCGCCACGTGTCACCCCAAGTTACTCTTTTATTAGAGTAGAAAGATTACACTAAAAATCACTACATTTTCTCTTTTTTTTTTTATTTAAATAATACTTTTTATATCCTTATCATTACTTTTTTTCTCTCTCCTCCACTCACAACCACTTTCAAAAATATTAAAAAAATTATAGGGATTGAACAGTGATTTTTCAAATATATCAATCCACAATAACATTTTTTTCTCTCCTTCACTCACAACCACTCAAAATCATTCCATATAATATACCAAACACACTCACATAATTTTAAGGATTCCACTGTGAATGTTCTTAGTTTCTCCGTCTTTAACTTGAAATCAATTATAATCTCTATTTGAATTGAATATGCAGTTTAAAACCAATTAATCTGTTTATTTAATCTAGAATTTCAGTTAATATGTAGTGTAAAATTTAAGTTTCGTAATGCTACAACTTTGTCATGTGTTAATGAAATTAATATGTTGTATGTATATATGTGTGTTTTTTTATACCGTAGCGGTTTGTCCTCAATTATTTATTATATGTAGGCAAATTATTTATTTATTATTATAAAGGAGACAAGCAAGATCGATTACAGAACTCCTATACATGGATGATGGATCTATAAATGAATACAAAAAGAAAATAAATACATGTAAAATTAACCTGATAATTGGTTTTGGTTTTGGTTTTGAATAAGAAAAATGGATCTTGTAGGCGGGTTTGAAGTGGGCGGGTTTAGCTTTGTCCAGTTTTGAGGCTGACAAAGATGAGGGCTCCTGCATGTAAATGGAATGAAATTAAAATAAAATTAGTATGTGATATGGTGATGATGATGATGATTATTATTATTATTATTGGAATTTCGTACCAAGAGTGGGCATTAAAAGCGACAATGCAATGATTCCAACAAGCTTTAGAGGCATACCGGTCTTGAGCATATCCATGACATGGATATGACCGGTGGTAAATCCTATCACATTTGACGGGGTTGCAGTGGGAAGCAAGAACGCAAACTGAGCTCCAATTGCTCCGGGGATCATAAGGAGGAGTGGGTGGACCTTCACTTTTTCAGCTATTTGGATGAGTAACGGAATGATGATAGTGGTAGTGGCGTTGTTGGATGTAATCAGCTCAGTCATGATTCCGCTTATAACACACACGGTGGGTGCGACCGCCAGATATGGTGTCTGCCCCAGAAAGTCAAGTGTCGTGGACAAGACGCCTGCCAGACCGCTTGTCCTTACTCCCTCTGCTATTGCAAGACCTGCACCCAGTAACAACACGATATTCCATGGTAATTTCTTGCATTTATTCCAATCCATCAGCTTCTCTCCTTGTTGCTTCTTATTAGGAATTATGAAAAGTAAAGTAGCCATCATCACCTGCCCTCACAAACACACACACACACACACATGTATGTATTAGTTAAATCATACAACTTCCAATATTCCATCTATGATGATGATGATGATGATCGATGTGCTACTTACGCTAACTGTTCCATCACCAACACGATCATTAAATAAGGTTCCCCATCCAGGTATATCGTCGGTTATGCTTCTCGTCATCCATAAAACGATTAACGCCTACATCAATTAATTAAGGGAAATGCCATCATCATCATCTACCTATCATATGAATAATACATGATTTCTTTTCGCCACTTAGTTCAAAATCGTATAATTGATTAAACTTACGGAGAACACAACTAACACCATCTTTTCCGCAAAAGCCATTGGACCTATATATATATATGCACACAATTACAGTTAATTAATAATCCATGGAAGGGCAATTAGCAATTGATTAACAAAAGAGATTGGAGTGTGTATATAATATATATGTATACAGGGGAGATATAAAATAAAAACCTTGTTTGTAATTAAAAATCATGAAATCCATGTATATAAATATTTATATATATAGAGAGAGAGAGAGAGAGATCGAGTTACTAATTGAATTGAATTGAATTAGTTACCTAATAAATGAAGCTCCCTCTTTATATGGCCTTTGTCTAAATAAAGTGAGAGAGTGTGAGCAGAGGTGGTGGGGCAATAGAGAAGGCAAAGTATGGCCCACAAGGCGAAGAAGAGCAACAAGGCGAGAGGGAAGGCAAAGAAAAACCATGATGTGCTCATCCCTCCCACAGTGGCCGAGTATATGACTCCCAGCACCACCGCCTTGCAAAACTTGCTTGCTTCTGCTGATTCTGACTCTGGCGGGAGGCGCTGGAGGATTCCAGTGGCTACAGGCATCATCATCACCGTCGTCGCCGTGTTGTGCATCCACATGCTTACAAATGCTGTCGTTGCACATATCCCCAATAGAAGCAGTTGTGGCTTTACAGGATCTCCACAAAACACCAGTGTTATCTGCATTGCAACCCAGCCACATATATATATATATATATATATTCACTAATTAACTTCTTTTTTTATTCTTTTTCCTATAATAAACAACAACGTACTAATCCCAATATATACATATTAAAATAATAGTAATAAGAGTGAATTGTCATTTTCCTTCCTATGGTTTGATCACATTTGTCATTTTCATCCAAAAATATTTTTTCTTGCATTTAGCTCCTCAAGGTTTGGGAAACGTTGTCATTTTCATCCAAAAATCTTCGTTAAAATGGTACTTACGTAAAGTTTTATATAAAAATGAAATCCTAATTTATGTTTACGTGTTGTTAATAAAATATTTTACCGCGGAATTCATGTTTTTGGATGAAAATAGCAACTTTTTCAAACCTTGAGGAGCCAAATGTAAGAAAAAACCTTTCTGGATGAAAATGACAAATATCACCAAACCATAGGGAGGAAAACGGTAATTCACTCTAGTAATAATAAGTGGTAGACCTAGAAACTTCTTTTACGAGGGTTGGAAAATTTTAGGGCTTGGATTTGTATTTCTAAATATTACATATGTTTAATCCGTTCGGGTCTAGTTGGGTCACGTTACACAATAAAAAGATAAAAATCAAAGTAAATCTATACAATAAAATTACATCAATCATCGTAGGAACACATAGTAAAAATATAATATCATTATGTTATAAAGATATAAATAAATATGTTGCAGTTAATTACCAATAATCTCTTGGTCTAGTGGTTAAGGGGGAGGTGAGAGGCTTTGCCTCTCTTGGAGGTCCAAGGTTCAAACCTTGACATTGGCGTATTATTACTAACTTGATGATACTAACTACTAACCACTAACCAGCCGTTCAAAAAAAAAAAATTAATAATCATTCAGATAATTAATTAATGATGACTATTCAAGTTGCAAAGAGACACGTACGTGTTTTTAAAACTTGACGTTCAATTATTTTGATATTGACAATTATCCGAAAAATAAAACAGCAATGAAGTGGATAAGATTGACACTACATCCAGCAACATAACACGGCAAAAATTTAATATTTATCATTGCTGCTAATAACAAAGAAGAGAACTTGAAATGCATCTTGATTAACTTTGAAAATAATTAGTTAAAATGCACACGTACGTACCATTATTATTAATTAATGCAAAACTAATTAACTATATATTTGTGTGTGAGATAGACTAGAAAAGAAGTAGTAGAAGGAAGTAATTAAGAAAACGAATTGAAGTAGATAGAAACTAAAAGAAAAAACATATATATATATATATATATATATATGTTATTAGATTTACTAAACTCGTGTATTACACAAATAAAATAAAAAAATTAAATATAATAAAAACTTATTAAGTATAAAATGATATTGTAAGATAAGATATGATTAAAATTAAATATGAGCAAAAACTTTATGTAGTAAAACAATGATATCAAGTTTTTAAACTTTTATTTAAAAAATATTAAATATTTTGTTTCAAAACAAACCGTATTAAAAATGTCATTTAAAAAAAATTCTTATGATAACTCCTATTTTAATTATTTTTAGTTTATAAAAAATTTAATTTTTAAAAACATCAATTTTATAATATTTTATATTTTTAAAAAAGTTTGATGTTTTTAAAAAAAATTTATAAAAGTTTATCTTTCTAGAAATAACATGAATAAAAAGATATATTTTTTAATTTACTAAAAAACTATTTCTAATTTAAAAAGAGTTAAATAATATTATTAGTAATTAAGGTAATTATTTAAAAATAAAGAGAAACGGGAAAATTTTGGTGAGAATTAATGTGGTATTGTCACGTTTCACTCTTAGTTAATCTTTTATTAAAGTAAAAAGATGTGTAGGTAGGGAGGGTAGGTACGTACATTTAAGGCTAATCTCCTGTGAATGTTGTAATGCTCGACTGCAAGAGCAAGTATGAAACTTCCAAGAACAAGAGAGATGACGTCGTCCATGTAAGAGCGGGCGACGTCATCGGCAGCGGCTATCCCGAAGAGAGGGAAAAGAAACAAGGGAGACATGGAGGTGACGGGCATCGGGACGGCCTCCGTCACCCACCACGAGAACACCCACGCCACCACTCCCAGCATGTTCCGCCCCTCCACCTTAACGCAGACGCATATAACCCCGCATAACAGGGGACCTAACACGACCAACAAGTTTTTCAGCGTCAAAATGGAGCTGCAGCATGCTAATCGGCGCTCACGTCCTAAGAGGGGGGTACTACTCTCTTCGTCCATTCCCAGTTCCCTCCCGCCCAGTAGTTATTATATCTATATATACTAATACTAATACTAATACTAGTAGTGATGAATTGAAACGAATGAATTTGCATGTTTATATATATATATATATACATACATGATACATGCACCAGGTGAGGTGGTTTATGTTCATCAACTACGAAGTAAAGAAATTCACGCAACTTGCGGTGGGCCCTTATTTATAAATTTTATTTAATTATAAAAATGGAACTTCTGGACGCCTGATATGCTTCAATTGTAGCCATAATCTCATCATCCAAACATTGCCATGTAAAGCATCTTCTTTCCTAAAATATTATATTATATAAATGGTTGGTCCCTCTGGTGTCTTTATCTTCGTATTACAGGATTGGTTCTATTTCTTACAAAATTACATTTTTGGTCTTTTTTCAAGTGTTTGTAAAATCGTAACATTCACATCCTTGGCACTAACTTCAGTTATGTTTTTCTGTTAAGTAAATATAAAAAGACTCTTTTACCCTTGAACTAAAACATAGAAAACAAAATTATATATGTATATATATATAAAGTTATGTTGTTAATATATATCTTTTACCCTTGAACTAAAACATAGAAAACAAAATTATATATGTATATATATATATGTGTGTATATATGTATGTATATATATATATATGTATATGTATATATATATATATACATATGTATATATATATATATATATATATACATATGTATATGTATATATATACATATGTATATATATATATATATATATATATATATATATATATATATATACATATGTATATATATACATATACATATGTATATATATATATATATATACATATGTATATATACATTCATTGAGAACCATAAATTTGTAAAGCATCACAAAAAACGACTTTAACTCTTGTATTATCTAGTATATAAGTTATCAAAATGCTTGTAATTTTACTACTTTTAAGATAAATTTTTTAAAATTTTTGCGTGATTATTCCGTCTTAAATCCGAATCGTTCAACTCTTAGATCAATGTGTTGTTACTTCGTACATTTTGCACAAAATTTATCACTTTGTACCATAAACTTTCCACACACATATATATATAACTTCATTTTCATTATTTTTTTAGTATTTACTAACATCCATATGATGCACGAGTTATCAACGGATGCAAGAATTAAAAAAGCACCATCCGTAAACCACTCCAAATTTTGGTTTGGAGTTGTTATTAAATGGATGTGCATAACAACTTACTCTAAAAAGTGTTGTATCAATTCAAATATACGCTTGTGTTTCATGTGAATGAGCATTTTTGAAGTGGTTTATGTCTTTGGCATAGTAATATTAATTAGTTTTTTTATATGGTATTGCCTTGCCAATTAAAATCAACTAGGTTTATTACCCATCGCGCGTTGCCGCAGCATTGTACGTGATGTGATAAAATATAGACTACAATCGACCCAACTCATTTCCAAACTAATTTTACGTCAATACGTAGAGTAACTCGAATTTATACCGTTGAACAAAAACGTTTAATATTTGACCTGGCTCGTTTTCAAACAAAATTAATATCGAAACATAGACTTACAATCGCTTCGACCTTTTTCGAACTAAATTTATGTATAAATGTATAGTAAATGAAAACGTAATATTGACCTGACTTGTTTCCAAACAAACCAATGTCGAAACGTAGGTCAACTCAAAGCTACATAAAAATAAGCACTAAAACGTTTTATATCCGACCCAACTTATTTCTGAACAAAATTTACGTCAAAACGTAGACAGTCTTAAAGTGTATAGAGTTAAGCCTGGGAACATTTTATATTTGACCCGAGTAGTTTCTAATTATGTCTAAAAGTAAACGGACTTGAATTTATATTGCACAGGGGTAAACTCAAAGTTTTAAAAACTTAAGTGGGTAAAAGTGATATTTTACAAAGTTTTTAAAAAAGGTGGCTAAAAATGTAAAGATCAAAAGTAGGAGGGGAAGAAAGGCCGGTGGGAAACCCCACCGACCTTTCTTTTTATTTTATATTTGACCCGAGTCATTTCTAATTATGTATAAACGTAAACGGATTTGAATTTATATTACACAGGGGTAAACTCGAAGCTTTAGAAACTTAAGGGGGGTAAATGTGATACTTTACAAAGTTTTTAAAATATACCGGGGGCTGAAAATGTAAAGATCAAAAGTAGAAAAAAAAAAAGACTGATGAAAAACCCCACCGACCTTTCTTTTTAAGTTATAGTAATTTTATCTAGATAGGGTTTATTGTTTAATTTAAGTTGATTGTGTTTGATTTTTCAAATTTTTATGTACTGCTTGATGTGATGTTTATGGGAATGTGACTCTCTTAATTGATCTTTGCTTTTGACGTAACTGGCTTGAATGGGTTTTGTTGGATTTGTTTCATCTATTATTGTTATCTTATACTTACTTCAAAGATACCTTGATTCTTTTATTAACATGCACATTCGTGTCTATATACATTTTTTTCGGTGGCGGAGCTTGAAATTTCTCGTAGGGGGAGCGGGGGCGAAATCAATTTTTTTTTAGGGGGGGCGAACTTGATATTTATATAAAAATTTACACTACCTGACCAAAAATTTACACTACCGGACCAAAATTTAACACTACGAGCGAAAAAAACAGGAGGGCCAGCGCCCCCCCCCCCTCCCGGCCCCTTTAAAGGTCAGCCCCTGATTTCTTTCTACACTTATGAACACCTATATTTATTGGATTTGTTTCATCTATTATTGTTATCTATTATTATTATCTTATATTTTGATTGACTATACGTCTACAATCCCAATTTTTTTTGTTTGACGTTTACTTCTATGGTTCGTTATTTGCGGATTGAGCAGGTAGTAAACGTGTGCTTTGTTAAAATGTACCAATCTCCCATGCTATATGGCCTACTCAAGTATAGATGTCTCAATGGTATTAAAAAACGTAAGTACTTACTTTTTACCCAAACTCACTTTTTGTCTGTCAACTACCCCCCACCCCCAGGTGATCATGCCCATAGTTAGCAATATTTTTATACCAGTGATCAAAGAGTGTAAGCCGAATATAGGCATAATAGCATCCACTATGAACCCTACCACTACGAACCAATACCTGCACAAAACAACAATCAATACGTGTTATCAACAATTTAGATGCCCACTGTAATGTTCAAATTATATAAGAATAAACAACTCTAATGGGTTATGATTTCTAATAAGAATAAACAACTCTAATGGGTTATGATTTCTAATAAGTATCCTTAGATAACTATAATGTTCAAATTAAATAACCTTAAACAACAACTATGATGTTCAAAATATTATTAACGAATAATCCAACCTTGAATAACTTTAGATGGTTTTCACGTGTTTGATCTGTTTAACATGTTTCATCTGTTTAAAATTCTATCTTATTTTAAATGGACTTTGCGTTTTGTAAAAGTAGTTTTACAACAAAAATATTTTGAATTTTACTCATCTGTTCGATACGATAAATCTCACATATTATATATATATATATATATATATATAATATATATATATATATATATATATATATATATATATATTTCCATTGCTCCAATTAACATATTGTAAGCAGAATTAAATAAACATTTAACCAGTGTTAGTTATCTAATTAGAATCAATGAGACAACTTTTTCCCATAAACTTGTTTTGGTGAATAATAATTAAGGGGCTGTTTGTTTCAGTCTCTTAATGTTTCAGATGTCTGAATGGTTCATCATTTCATGGTTCAGAGTGTTTGTTTTGTGAGCAGATTTCTGAGTGGTTAAGCACTTTTGCTTCTGAATGGTTAAGAATTATATTGAGTCTGAATGGTTAAAAACTATTATCTGAATTGGTCAGACATTTGCCTCTGAATAATTAAACAATATACAAGCTTTTAATGATTTAGATTTTGTACTTGTTTAACATTTAATGGTTCATAACTTTTAATAATTCAGTACTTACTCATTCAAAAGTTATCAAACAACCCCTGAACTTTTATAAGTTGCCAAAGTGGTTGGCACAAACAAAGTCGTTTTCTATCAAAATTCAGTAGTTATTATTTTTTGAGCCAATGGATTATTAATGTTTTCATAATATCAACTACACTCAAAACTTTTTTATATTTAATTTAATAGACAAGAAATACTATTTAAAAATAAAAAAAAAAGTTTTAACATTAAAATATTCCATCTCACGTGGTGAAAACCTAAATATTCAACTACACTAAAACAAACCTAACCATCGACCGAGCCTCTCCTTGTTCGTCTCGGTTTTTACACTACAACAGGTGCGGTTTTCTCTTGTCTATTTCATTAACATCCTATAATCTAAATTTTACTCATGGATTTTAGTTCTAGGGTTTATGATTTTGAAATTTCTTAATGTTTTAGGGTGGCTTCTTTGAATCTGAAAAACTAGGGCTTTTTCATGAAGATTGAATGCTTGTAGCTTATATTTACTAACAAATAGAATCAATCTAATCATCATCGCACCATTCCATAGATTCAGATTGCAATTGAAACTGGTCCGATGAAAACGAAGCGCAAACTCGAAGAGCAACAGACAGCGAACAACAACAGACAGCGAACAACAACACTTGAAGAAAGCGAAGAACAACACTCGAAGATGATGCACAAACTAATTCAAGCATCCCCCTCGCCACCTCAACTTGCTTTTGATAACGCCCTGCTTCCACTTGCATCATACGACGACGAAGACGAAGACGATGATACTAAGAAAGCTCCCTCTAACCACCAGGAGGAAGAAGACGAAGAAGAAGAGGATCGCGATAATCATTTTGGTGAAGCCAGGCGCAGCAGGATAATTGAAATCCGTAGAGACTGTCCATACCTTGATACAGTTAATCGCCAGGTAGGTATCCGCATACTAGACTTTTATTCTTCAACTAAAATTTGTAACCTCTGTTACTTGTACTTACCAGATCTCCCTCATCTTAAAAACATTTGAAATTTGTAATTCCAATATTTGGCAAGTCTTCATTGCCACAAATCAGGATACTATGGGTCCAAAGTAGCAGTGATGCGTACCAATTCTAAATCTAAATATAGCAAGCAGCCAACTCTTAAGTTTAACACACCTGATGATAGGATGGGAAAAAGATTCCGGAACATGTTGGTCATAAGATTATATCAGACTAGCAAAATTATGATTTAATGGCTTTTGCAGGTTTTGGATTTTGACTTCGAAAAGTTCTGTTCGGTGTCTTTATCAAACTTGAATGTGTATGCATGCTTGGTATGTGGCAAGTATTTCCAAGGAAGAGGGCACAAGTCACATGCATATACTCATAGCCTTGAAGCAGGGCACCATGTCTACATCAATCTTCGCACAGAAAAAGTATATTGCCTGCCTGATGGTTATGAAATCAATGATCCTTCACTCGATGATATTCGGCATGTTCTTAACCCAAGGTATGCTCTTCATGTCTTCTCTCTTTTTTCATTTATACTTCAGCATCACCTGATCGATCAACTCCCAAGCTTTGTGTTTTCAATATAAACATGCAGTATTAACTAGAGTAGCATGAATTCTATTACCTTTCTCATTGTATCACAATTTATGGTTCCACTACTCCGTTCTACTTCTGGTGTCACCCCGTAGGTTTAACAAAGACCAAGTTCTCCAACTTGACAGAAATAGACTATGGTCAAGGGCCCTTGATGGGTCTGATTATCTTCCTGGAATGGTAATTCATTATTGCTAGTGTATATGTTGCATTTATCTTTTATCAGGTAGCAGAATGCAGTTTAACAAAACTGATTGTGATATTTGCTTTTGGTGATTCTCCAGGTGGGGCTTAATAACATTAAGGAAACCGATTTTGTTAATGTCACCATTCAGTCTTTGATGCGAGTGACTCCCCTGAGAAACTTTTTTCTCATTCCTGAAAATTACATGGACAGTAAATCTGTACTTGTTCACCGCTTTGGTGAGCTCACGAGGAAGATATGGCATGCAAGGAACTTTAAAGGACAGGTTGGATCATAACTAATACTATTATTTATATCTAGCTTTATGTCTTTTGCAGACCTAATAGTTACTTGTTTGAGCTGTAGGTTAGTCCTCATGAATTTTTGCAAGCAGTTATGAAAGCTAGTAAAAAACGGTTTCGTATAGGGGTGCAGTCTGATCCCGTTGAATTTATGTCATGGCTTCTCAATACCTTGCATACAGACCTTAAGAGTTCAAGGACAAAGAGCAGCATTATCCATCAGTGTTTTCAGGTATCACTTTATTTACTGAAATCTTTTTAACTTGTATTCATCAAATCATGTATTATTTGAATGGCAATCTATTCTTTCTAGGGAGAACTGGAGGTTGTGAAAGAGATTAATGTAACAGATGGCGCTGAGACCAGTAGAATGCCGTTTTTGATGCTTGGGCTAGATTTGCCACCACCGCCACTTTTTAAAGACGTGATGGAGAAAAATATAATTCCTCAGGTTTGTTCTTAGATTATTTTTGATCAATTTTGTTTTGCAATGTTTGTCAAGGCTTAAAGAATGTTGTTGGATGCCTTTTCAAAGTTTTAGCAATTAGGCTTGCGAAGGTTACATATATTGTCTATGGAACTTAGGGGTTTGATGAAGAATTAACAAGTGTTGAGTGAGCTACATAGCATATGATAAGATTGGTTTCTAAATTGATGTGTATATATGTGGAGCTCATTGATAATTAAAATTTTCAGGATGCTATCATTATGTATATTTCCTGCAATATACGTGTGGTCATTTGCTTATTAGGTACTAATTTGTCACTTTTAGTTTTTATAGCGATGGTACATTGCTTCAGACTTTTTGTTTTGAAATCTTACCTTTATTTTAGCTTATGATAAGTATGTGTGTGTGTCGGCAATCAGGCTTGCGAAGGTTACATATATTGTCTATGGAACTTAGGAGTTTGATGTAGATTTTATTAGTGTTGAGTGAGCTACATAGCATATTATAAGATTGGTTTCTAAATTGATGTATATGGAGGCGAAGGTCATTGATAATTAAAATTTTCAAGACGCTATTGTTTGTATTTATTTTCTGCTACAGATGTATGGTCATTTGTTCGGTAGCCGGTATACCTGGCAATTTTAACCCAATGGTGTAAATTTGGTTTGATTTGGACACTTTATATAGAATGATGGGTTGAGTTGGGTTAAGGTATTTTTGTAAGGGGGTCAAGATGGGCAACATAAAAAAAGAAAAAAGGTTTCAATGGGTCAAGATGGGTATTAGTAAATTTCAAACGGGTCAAGTTGGGCTCCTACGTATTCTCAAGTAACCCATTGTCTTTTTCTCACTTGTTTATAATATTCAATTATGTAAACCGTAAAGTCGTCAATTTCAATGGACGGTGGACCTTTTTAACCTCGAGGTAAACCAATCAATCTCTTCCCCAATTGATACCACTACTCTTCTCCTCCACCATTGTGTAGCAATCAAAAAACCATTCAGAGGTAAAACGTTCACCTCGATGAGTTTTACTTAGATTTTAATGAAAATTATAGTATGATTGTTGAGTTTTTTTAATTGGTTTTTACATGCCCTCTGGTGATTTTGTGTAGCAATCAAATGCGTGGAACATTATTGGGTTTATGTTGCCAATATTCTAACTTATCTTCAATATTCAGCTCCTGTTCAATATTGTAACTTATGTTGCCAATTTTGTAACTTCTTCGCAAAGAAAACAGGTTTATTTTATAACTTCCATCGGCAAATTTAATATGGACCCATTTTGACCCGCACCCATCCTGAACCGTACCTGACCTGTTTTTTAAATTGGCCCATCCTTACTCGAGTCCATCCTGACCCGAACCCTTTTTGACCTGACAACCTACCCAACCCAACCCGCCCATTTTGCCTGGTGTAGTAGCCGGTAGGTACTGAGTTTTAACACTCAATTTTTTAAGGGATGGTAAGGTGCTTAAGAGTTTTTGCTATTTAAAATCTACCTGTATTTTAGCTTATGATAAGTATATGTGTGTGTATGTATTAACACCCCAAAATACGTGTGTTACACTTTTTGGTTTTCGTTTTATTCAAAAGTTGGGCGTAAAAAACGGACCAAAGCTTAAATTGTGTTGTATGAATTATTATAAGTATCTCATATAAGGTTGTACTTAAATTTCATTTTCTCATCTAGTCTGTAAGATTGGGCTATACTCAACTTGCATAGACGGAAAAAGGTTCTTGTTTGTGTGATTTTGGTTGCTTGTTTAAGTAAAGTGTCACCGGTGTACTTTTTTTTTGAACAACAGGTCGATAGGGTAGCGGTTAGTTGTTAGTATCACAAGTTAGTAATTATGTTGTTAGTTAGTATCACAAGTTAGTAATTATTCGCCAATGCCAAGGCTTGAACCTTGAACCTCCAAGAGAGGCAAAGCCTCCCACTTCCCCTTGACCACTAGACCAAAAGATCATTGGCATCACCAATGTACTTATATGGGCTTTTAGTAATTTTAACTGTGCTATTCTTGCCCCTTCTATTTATGTGTTTTTCTGTTATGATGACAATCACAAACCGTGCTTGACACATTTTAGGTGATTTTAGTTGTTGCCATGAACATGTTTTAGGTAATTTAATCTTTTGCACCGCAGGTGCTTTCTTAATCCTTGACAACTCCTCCTGATCGCATCAACCTATCAGCTTGTTGTCTTCATAAATTGCCACACATAATTTTTTTTTGCACGTTCTGATTTGAATCACTCAGGTCTTTCACGCCTTTATTGAATCACACAGGTTCTGATTCTTTCTCTCGCCTCCACACAGGTGGCTTCTTGCTTGATAGAGTGATCTTGCCTCACAAGTTTGATCCTTTGATCTTCGAGCGGGAATTCTTTTTTCAACTTAGTCGAGCGATCTTCTCCACACATGTTAATCCATGGTTCTTCGACTAGGAATTTGCTATTTCATGGATTCGATCACCTTCGTGATCGAATGACACAGTTCTGAATCAGATTACACAATAGATCGATCTTCTCTGATTCGATGGTTCTCTCCTTTGATCCACATAGGATCTCTTAGTCATAAAAAGACAGAGATTGTGATCCGCTCTCATACTCTACGTTGGAAAGTTGGATCGAGCAAATACAAAAACACAATTGGATATTATTTTCTTTAATTTTAAGATCGAAAACCACTTCATCTTTCAGACATGCACCAATTTAAGATTATAGCCTTCATCACCAAACTTTTTATTAGAAAAATAATAAATTAATTTATGAGTATTATTATTTTAGCATTTTTCACCTTCAAAACAATTAAAGTATTGAATGATAACTTTTAAGTGGAATATATAAGTACACAAAAAATGGTAATAGGTAGCAGGTAATAGATTTACCTAAATTTGTTTTTGACATGTTTTGTTTTTATAAGTACCCTGTTTTCACTAAACAGGCTCAAACTGACCACATGTTGTACTCTTGGTTTTAAAAAGCGCGCCTGGCGCGCCTAGGTGCGAGGCTACCTCAGGCGCAGGTCCTTGGGCTTTCGGTGACATTAGGCACACCTACATACAAAAAACGCGTGCTTTGGCACCTAAGCTCACTTTTCTCGCCCAAGAGCTTTTCTTTTGGGCTAATCGGACTTGAGACACGACGATGACAAGCTTGGAGATGAAGGATGTGCTTTTGTCATGACTGATTTTGTCATGACTGATTTAGGGTTAGAAAGGATGAGATGGAGGATGAAGATGGGAATGATGCTTTCGTAGGTTAAACGAGAGAGAAAAACAGGAGAGGGAGACCAGAATGAAGATGATGACTGATTAGGCTGATTTAGGGTTAATAGGGTTTTTTTTTTACTAAATTACACATTACACCCCTATTGCTTAAGGTTTTATCTTATTTAACATAAAATTCATTATGACTTGTGTAATTTAGGTGCAATTCTTCCAAGCCCTTCTTTCTTAGAAAGGAACTCACTAAGTTACTTATGAAATCTCAAATCTTGAGGCTGATTACAGCCTCTTTGATGAAAGGTAAGTGCTTTGGCTGGCTACCTAGAATATAAAGATCCTTCACTGCACACTTTAGATATCTGTTTCCATCCCATCAAAGACGGGGAGTGCAACTATATATGGAATTAATTTAATAATATTATATTAATAGCTTGCGCCTCGCGTAAGGAAAGCCGTGCGCTTTTGCGCATTGCACCTCGGTTTCAGACCTTGTCGTCTAGGTGTGCTTCTTGCTTTTTAAAACCCAAGCTGTATTATTACTCAAGATGGTCAGAGCGTTATACTACCTTTATTTTGTGTGTGTGTGTGTGTGTGTGTGTGTTTGTGCAATCTTTTTAAGATGACTTTGTGAACTAGAGTTTAGAGTTACTTATAGACAAGGGCAACTCTTTGTGTGTCCATGTGAGTGGGTTTTGTGTGAATACCTATTTGCTAAAGGAAGGGAATACAAAGACTTCTCTTCAAACGTCCATACTGTTATATAAGAAGTGGGAGATGATGATTAAATTTAAGTTATGAATTGGGTAGTTTTTTAATTCTACTTTGACAGTTTGAGCTATAATAAAGTAACGAGTGAGTTTTTATTGTAGGTTCCACTTTTCAACATACTGAAGAAGTTTGATGGGGAGAGTGTAACTGAAGTAGTGCGTCCTCGTGTAGCCAGGATGAGATATCGTGTTACAAGACTTCCGCAGTATCTTATTCTTCACATGCGTCGCTTTACAAAGAATAATTTCTTTGTGGAGAAAAATCCAACCCTTGGTGGGACTTGCTTATTATTCTTGATAGTAGAATGTGATTGATGTATGTGTAGTTGTGCTTATTTGTTGAATTTTGTGTCAGTTAACTTCCCGGTGAAGAATCTGGAGCTGAAGGACTATATACCGTTACCAACGCCATCATCATCAAAAGAGGAAGAAAGAGTGCGTTCCAAGTATGATTTGATAGCAAACATTGTTCATGATGGTAAACCAGGCGAAGGATCATATAGGGTGTTTGTTCAGCGCAAGTCTGAAGAGCTCTGGTAGGCTTTGTTCTGTCTCAAGTGGTGAGCAAGCAAGTAGATTTTATGGATTTGACTCTTATGTCATTGTATGTCAGGTACGAGATGCAGGATCTGCATGTTGCAGAAACCCTTCCGCAGATGGTTGCACTTTCTGAGGCTTACATGCAAATTTATGAGCAGCAACAGCCACAGCCAGATTCTCAGCAGCAGTTGGAGTTGAAGTGATGCTTTCTTTGTATAATGGCAGGGAAGAACTTATGCAAAGTTGGTTGATTTGAGAAAAAGGAACTAAGTTTTTACGGTCATTTGTCTCGTAGACTTGATGAGATCTGATTTCATTCAAATTATATGACTTGCTGCATGTGCTCGCTCATCAAGGCAATTAATTGGTCTTAACAAGTTACTTTCTTAACTATATATATATATATATATATATTATATATATATATATATATATATATATCACAAGTAAGCTTGTTTTATTATGTGGTGAAACTAAACAAGATAGGTACAAGCTAAAAATCAACTACAACCAAGTCCAACCGAAAAAGACAATTGCTTATATTAAATAGAGAAAATTGCAAAAATAGTCCCTGTGGTTTGATCAAATTGCAAGTTTGATTCCCAGATTTTAAGAATTATAAATTTAGTCAAAACATTTGGAAGTTTGTTGCAAATTTAGTCCCCACTGTTAGTGTCTGTTAGTTTTTAACGATCTGGGGACTAAATATGTAATATAGTCAAACCACAGGGACCAATTGTGCAATTTTCCCCAAAAATTAAAAAAAAACTAAAAAAATCGAAAAAAAATTTAAGAAATTAAAATTAAAATTTACAAGATTCAAATAAACTTTAATAAAGAAATTCAATAATCGTTAAAAAATAGAATAAAGGTTAAAAAATCCAACCAATTTTAAAACGTAAATAAAAGTAACAATAAAATGCATATAAAAATAGAAAATGAGAAAATGAGAAGTATGCTTAAAATTTTATTTTTTATAATTATTTTTGATGAAGTTCATGTGTCATGTTTAAATCGAAGAATCCAAAAACCTTGTGAAAGTATAAATCCAAAAAACGAAAAATGAAATCGAACCGTTTTTCTATTTTTTTAACTTTAATATGATTTTTTCAATATTTATTTTGAATTTTATAAATGATTATTCGGTTGTATTTTTAATTTTTTTTTGGTTTTTATTTAACTTTTTTACTTTAATCGCATACTTCTTTCTCAATACTTCTCGCTTTCTTTTTTTACATGCGTTTTATTTTTACTTTTATTTAGTTTTGAATTTGATTTGATTTTTTAACCTTTATTGTATTTTTTAAAAAATTATTGAATTTTATTATTGATGTTTATTTGAATTTCTTATGTTTGATTTTAATATCTTTTAAATTTTATTGATTTTCAATTTTTTTTTTAAGTTTTTGGGGAAAATTGCACAATTGGTCCCTGTGGTTTGACTATATTGCATATTTAGTCCCCAGATCGTTAAAAACTAACGGACACTAACGGTGAGGACTAAATTTGCAACAAACTTCCAAATATTTGGACTAAATTTGTAATTTGATCAAACCACAGGGACTATTTTTGCACTTTGATGAACAAGTAATTAATGATACAAGTTCCAGGTGATCAACAAGTGATTAGTCGTCGATTAGCCAAAATTATACACAGCTTTCCCGAATCGATGGCCAAATATTGAGAAGGTGTAATTGAGGTGTGGTTAATTACTCTTTGCTTGTCGGTTATTCAGCTCCTCCTTATCCATCAAATTGTTCTGTTAATTCACAAATATTAATTAGATAGATAGTTGATCCATCTACGTTTTGCTTAAACCTTCCATTTTTTTACGAGCATCAATTGTTATGCACAAAAACACCCAACAAAATTTAATTTCCGATATATTCTCATTTGTAAATGTTGGTGGGTATTTTTTTTCTTTTTTATTCTTTTACAATAATAGTCAAGTAATTTCTTTGAAGGATTGAATAATGCATTGCATTTTAGTGCATTGGTAACTTGTCACAATGTTGGGCCACGGATGCGGGCTCGAGTCATGGAAGGCGAAAACTAATTTTTTTTTTCTTTTTATTTCCTTTAAATTTACTTTCTTATATGTCCTCATTCAAATTCTTTTTCTTTGTTTCTAACTTTCATAATGACTTTGTCATTTAAATGTTACCTCCAAAACGGGCAGGAGGATGGCGGGGACCGATGGTTTTTGGTGGAGGAGGGTGGCAGAGGGGCGACGATATATGGGGAACATTGGTGTCGAGGAAAAGGGAGGGGTTGGTGGAAAAGGTGTGTATTTGGTAATTTTACAATATAAATGATATTTTATATTTATGTTTTATTTTTTAGTGTAAGGGTAGTTAGGTATTTTTTAAAAGTTAATGGAAAAGTTAATGCTCCACCCAAGTTGAGGACCTTTTGTGTTACGTTTTGACAAACCTTTGGACCAACCTTGTAATTTTTTAAGTATGGGGAACGAAAGTGGAAACTGACCTAAGCATAGGGACCTTCATGTAATTAACTTAATCTTTATTTATATGTGAGCAACAATGAGATCGCTAAACTGATAACTCCTTAGCCGACCATTGAAAGAGTGGTTTTCGGTATGGCAATTTAAGCGGTTGCAAGAAACTAATTAAGCATTTCGATCATTGTAGCTTCTATTCTAAAATCCAAACATTGAAGATGGGGTTGAGATTATCCATATCCATCTCAAACCTGTCACATTACCTTCCCTAGCGACGGGGATGATGGTTTGCGATAATTGATCGAAGATGCTTCTCTTTTTTATTTTTAGCTGATAACTAATAAAGAATTAAATATTTCATTCTAGTGAGGGTTTTTGAAAAAAGAGACAGAGGAGAGAGAGAGAGACTATCTGCAAGAAGAGTAATTTAAAAAATGACAAACTAATCATATGTTGTCTTATTTAACAAAAAAATCTAACGTTCGTTAGGTTAAAGAATCTAATATTTTATAAAAAAAACGATTAGTGTAACTATTAAAGATAAATATTGAAACCTACAAATTGTTATGTATTTAGATAACTACCTTTAGTGAACCCGTGCATTAGACATGTTAAATAAATAAAATATTAAATAGAATGAAATTTATTAATATACGTATGAGTAATGACTATAAGTAATAAAACAATGATATCAACTTTTTAAACTTTTTTATTTTTCAATATATATATATATATATATATATATATATTGTTACAAAGCAAACCGTTTTAAAAATATCATTTTTAAAATTGTTCTTATTATAACTCTTAATTATAATTATTTTTGTTTATTAAAACTTTACCTTTTAATAATATTAATTTTAAAATATTTTGTATTTTTAGAAAAACAATTGATGTTTTAGAAAAATGTCTTGTTTTATAAAAAAATATTTATTTAGAAATACATTCATAAATAGATCTTTTTCTTAATTTATTAAAACCTATTGAATCTAAAAAAATTAAATAATATTATTAGTAATGTTTAATAGGAGAGATGAGCGAAAAAAAATTAGTAAGAAAAAATATATGCTGTCACGTATGCATTAGTTATTTTTTTATTAGAAGAAAAAAATTATTATTTTAATTACTAACGAAAAATGATCATGTGGGGCTGCGGGCTAAACTGGGAAAATAAAAGTGAGAAAAGATGAAAAATCGAAAAAGGAAACTAACATTTCCACGTACACGCCCACTCCTTATTTTGTTTTCATACGCCCACATCTTTTGACCTTACTCTCATCCTAACTAACATTTTGATTGTCCGCAACATATATTTATCATTTAAAAAACATGACCGATTAAATTATCAACTTATTCAAAAATATACAATCTAATTTTATTCATTTCATATAAATCTTTAGCAATGAACAAAATTATTACTTATCAATGAAATTCCCCAATCACAATTTATAATGTTAACAATTCTAGTTAAGAAATAGAAACAAATACTTTTGTAACATATATAATGGGAAAATCCAAAATAGTGATTGTTGTAGATGCTTTAAGAAAAATATAATTTTAGAACTAAAAATCGTAGGATTTAAATTAGGTGTTACAATCATGTTATGTTGATCATTTTGGGTTGTTGCTTTTCAAACGACGAATCAATATATATATGAAAAACAAAAACAGAGGAAACTAGGGAACCAATCTTAGTCATACATTTTAATTTCAAAAAAATTCAAAGAAAAAGACCAGAAAATAAAAAAAATTAAAGAGAAAGTAAAAACACAACCATATGATTTTAACGTAAAAAAAAAAAAGAAAAATAAAAAGTAAAAATTAAAAAAGTAAAAAAACGTCACATTTCACATGTGAAATCGATGTATTTCACAAAAAGAAGTTGATTTCACTTGTGAAATAAACTAAAAAAATTAAAATAATAAATTTACACATATACATAAAAGAACATATCTTTGTATATGTATAATGAAATTATTTCAATAAAAAAATAATGATTTTGATTGATTTTTATAAGTTAACACGATTATCACAATAATAAATGATTTAACATCTAATCATTGCCCTATATATGTATATATATGTGTGTGTGTGTGTGTGTGTGTGTCAGAGCCATGTAACCTAGGTTTGGCATATCTAATCTTTTTATCTTAACAAGTTAGCCGGTAATGATTTTAAATCATGATATAGTTATTTAAGTTTCTCGACGGTGGGAACGGGAGATAACCAGTAAGCCAGATGCTTCGCGAATCATATTCTTAAGGCATTTCGTTGCACTTAAATTACCCTCGTGAAGAGGCGCACTCCGATACCATTGACGTCCAATAGCTTTGATAGTAATGGTTGGATTTACTACTACCTCGTCCGTTGGGTATAAGAAAGCAAATAATGACCTATTCTTTACTAATAATTGTTGACTAAAAGATGCGTGAGACTCTTTTTTCTTGTTGCTAGGCTTTTAACCAAGTGCTTTTCCATGCAAAAAATGTTGTAATGAGGTGTAAACTCGTTAAATAGTTCGTAAACTGGGTGGGGGTTAAACACATCACTTATATATTTATTTTTGTAATTTTAGTTTTAAACGGGTTGACTTGTACATAATTAGAGAAGGCAAGCAAGACCTGTTTGTTGATAATTATGTATGAATTTAGTGTGATGTAACTTTTTATAAAATAGAAAAATGAAAGTTAATTAATAGGTAACTATGTCCTGAAGCAAAATTGATGAGTGGCATAGTGTCATGAAATGATAGACAAATCCTTAGAAAGAAAAATGTAAAAGAAAAACCTAACAGGTATCAAAACTTGTGGGTTTAAATTAGAGTAAATTACACGGATGGTCCCTGGGGTATGCCTGAATTGCAACTTTAGTCCTCACTTTCAATAAATTACAGATACGGGCCTGAACTATACTAAGAGTGCACACTGATAGTCCCTAGCACTAACAAAGATTAAGTTTCTCAGTTAGTTTTTTTTAAAAGACCATAATACCCTTTTCTTTTTTATCTTCTTCTCAACATTCAACACCCACCACCATCGCCTCTACCCTTAAACCGCCTCTACCCTTAACCACCACGACTCACAATTGCCACCACCACAGGTCACTACCACTACCACCACCACCACTCACCATCACCACCACCACCACCACTCACAATCACCACCACCGAACGTCGTCACCGCCACCACCACCACCGCTTAAGGCTGCTGAGCACCACCGCCACCATCCCAAAAGCCTCGACCCCATCTCCATCGCACTATCATCATCTTCATCATTCCGCACAACCATCACCACCACCATCGCACATTAAGACCTTTTTCCCCTCAACCACCATTAACACCGCCACACGATCGACATCCCACCCCCATCTTTACAGATGTGTTTGTCTGTATATACAAACACACAACCACACATCATCATCATCATCATCATCCGACAACCCACTACACCACCACCACCCATCATACCAACACCATCGACCATTGCGACCACCACCACCATCAGAATCCACCCACCCCCATCGGCCACCCCCATCGGTCACCCCTATCGGCCACAACATCATATTTATCATCAAAACAACATCTACAACATCCGATTGATTTGGGCTTCAATCGAGGTGGATGTGCGGTGATGAAGGTGCGGCGGTGGAGGTGCGGGGGATGATGGTGGTGTGAAGGCGGTGATGGTTCGGATCTGGGTTGGAGATGTCAAGATGTTGCTGTTCATGTCGACAGAGAGACATTGGGAGGGACTTACAAGGGTGGTGAGGGTAGGCTCATCCTAGGTATAGCCACCACTATCATCGAGTTTTTCGATCAGATCTGGACCGGAGAGGTGGTAGACTCATCGATTCAATCGGTGGTGGTACAGTGGTAATTAAGGGTTGGTCATGATGGTGGTTAGACGATTACAATGGTGGTCGTTGATACGCATTGGTTGTTGATGGTGGTGTGGTGGTGGTCAGACGATGGTGATGTTGGTGGTTGTTAGGCGCGGTGATTGTGGTGGGATTGGGGTGGCCGAGTAGCAGGTGAGGAAGATGACAGGGAAGTTGAGGGGGGGGGGGGTTGGATGATTAATGTAAATAACTCAATCAACAATTAATATATATTATTAATAAGGGTATTTTGGTCTTTTTACATTGACTTAACTGATAAACTTAACCTTTGTTAGCGTCGGGGACTACCGGTGTGCATACCATGCAAAGTTCAGGCCCGCATCTGTAATTTATTAAAAATGAGAACTAAAGTTGCAATTCAGGCATACCCCAGGGACCATCCGTGTAATTTACTCTTTAAATTAAAAGGGAGTCCTGTTTAAGCATTTGGACTAATAATGCATTATGCTGTCGTTATTTTCCAAGAGCACATGTTAATATTATTATTATTATTCCTTTTTTAGTATATAGATACTCGTGTGTGGGTGTGTGGGTATATATAAGAAGAAGAAGAAGAAGAAGAAGAATAGGAACAGATAGGAGAGGAGAAGAGAGAGACGCATGTTGATGTGTTAAGTGTGTGTTAAGTGTTGAAGATTGATTTGGCTTCCACTGATTCAGATTTGACTGTGAGGTTTGCTTCTCTCGCCAATCCGATTTCATTTCATTTCATTTCATTTCATTTCATTTCATTTCATTTGATTTTATTGATTAGAAGAAGATGAAATGTTATGGGTTGTTGTTGGGAATGGATGATGAATGCATTAATTCAATCTAGCTTCTCTCCTTTCATCTCTTCATGTTCTTTTATGCTTATGTAATGTCCATAGTTTATATAGATAGGAACGACTTACTTAACTTACTCTAGAGAATTTCAAGCCTTAGGGTTTTGTGCTTTTCTCCTCTCCTCTCCTCTCCTCTGTAAGACTAAGACTTATAGTTTGTTTCTTGAATAAAAGAGTTTATTTATGTTTATACGAAAACAAAAAGAGAAAAAAAAAAGAAAAAAAAAAAGAAAGACTCTAGCCTTCAACTTAAGCTAAGCTGCTTATCTTATGATTGGGATGCAGGTGCCTTCAACTGTCTTTATTTAAGAAAAAATAAAATAAAATAAAATTTAATGCATTGTAGGAGGACTAAACTCTAAAAAAGAGGGGCGCCATATTAAGCTACAGAACGTTAACTATTTCATCAATCACCTGCTTATTTTGGTGTATTTATGTTTTTACATATACTCTAAGCCTAAGGGATGCGCTTGTTTATGCATCCCATCTGATCTCGGTTTAATTGTATCATCATACCATAATACCTTGACAGTAGGCAGTCATGCTACTAGTTTATTGGTATGGTATCTTAAGGCTTTTTTCTTTTTCCATTATATATGTTATCTAGTGTGGTTGTTGATTAGGAGGAAGTTTTATCTGTGGGACCATGATAAAGGACAACGCTAGTAGAATCAATCTCCAAGTTGGACGGATTCGCCGCCGTAAGGGTTCAAACGAGGTAACCTTCATTGACTAGTTACATTTTCACTCTCAAGCTCAGGCATAATCTCTGCAAGCTCAAACTTTTAACTAATGTCTTTAAACTCATAAATACAATCCTATCCACATGACAAAAGTAAATTAAGACACATTTCCTATCTACTTTTTACAGAGTCACCTTTTATTGTCCTGCTTTTCGCACCAAAAGGCGAAACTCGTGTTTTCAAATCCGTTTTTGGCTCTCAACCACAACAAACTAGAATATCTCATAATCACTAAATTAAATACTGTTATCTATTTATTCAACATTAACCATGCTTTCAGATCGAGGTTTGGTTCTGTCAGAGTGACAACTTATTGTACTATGTAGGATTGCATGTGAGGTTCTCCTAGCTTAACTGCTGATCCTTTTGTCCTCCATTGTGAGGAAATTTTGTATAACCTTTGCATTAGTCTATCAACTCTATATGCTAAAAAAAATTCATACTTGATATTTTAGGTAGAATTCTTTTTTAGTGAGATTCGTAGTTTCATTGAATTTAACAGGTTCCAGCAGACGCAGGGCAGGCTAATGGAAAGCACTTGCTGGTAAATGATCAAAATAAGTACAGGTCAATGATGATTCGCACATATTCAAGTATTTGGATGATTGGTGGCTTTATCTTTGTTGTCTACATGGGGCATCTCTATATATGGGCCCTGGTTGTCATCATCCAAATTTTCATGGCAAAAGAGCTATTTGCTCTGCTTAAAAAAGCAAATGAAGACAAACAACTCCCGGGATTTAGGCATTTAAATTGGTAAGAGAACCGATTTTAAAATGGTAGGCTGATTATGTTCCTGTCAGGATATTTCTTGTGTTCATTACCCGCATGTTTTTATTTTACAAACATATGCTTTCATGGAGTCTATTACAGGACAGATTGTTTGAAAGTTGATGTAATTGTTGCTCATTTCAGGCATTTTTTCTTCACAGCAATGCTATTTGTATATGGTCGTATTCTTAGTCAACGGCTTGTCAATACAGTCGCAACAGACAAGTTTTGGTATAAAATTGTGGCCAACCTTATCAAATATCATATGGTCACCTGTTATTTCTTGTATATAGCAGGTTAGTGAATCTCAATAATTATTTTCACATTATCCTAGCAAAACTTGACAGCCAAACTCCAGTTTGTCCTTTCTGCAACTTGTGAATAATTATTTAATTTTGGTTCAGGTTTCGTATGGTTCATTCTCTCATTAAAGAAGAAGATGTACAAGTATCAATTTGGCCAATATGCGTGGACGCATATGATCCTAATTGTGGTGTTCACACAGTCCTCTTTCACAGTAGCCAATATTTTTGAAGGAATTTTCTGGTAATATAACCAGCTAATTGCCTCACATTTGTTAGATTATTTTTCACAAAGAAATGTTGATATGCTTTATGGGTAGTATAGTTGAACGTTTCCTTTCCTGGCTCACATTTGGTGGGCCAGTATGCTCTCCTTATATATTTGCTCATAATAGTCATTTCAAGAGGCATTTGGGTTCTTGCTGATAGTATTCCTTTTTATCCATCTAAAGGAGAACTGCTGTATGAACTAAGTTCCAACATTCTGGTATCCATTTGTGATAGCACTCTACTAGCTTGCTTACTCATAAAAAGGTTCCCTTTAAACATGCATGTATAATTTGAATGATTTTCTTGATCAAGAATAGATGTGTACAGAATATATATACTGGAACTCTCTAACAAACTCTAGAGCTAATTTAGAAAATAATAAATGACATAATTAAACCTATCCTAAAATACAATAAAATACATAAATAACAATCGATTAATACGCCCCTGCAGTCTGAGCATGTGGCTGAATACGCAGACTGGTCTTAAATCTCTGGAATATGCTCTAGGGAGTCCTTTGGTGAAGATATCCGCGTATTGATAGTCACCAGGAATGTGAAGAACTCGGATGGCATCGATACGAACCTTGTCCCGCACAAAATGAATGTCAATTTCAACATGTTTAGTGCGTTGATGTTGGACGGGGTTGCCTGATAGGTATACGGCTGACACGTTGTCACTAAGAATAATGCTAGCATCACGGGTAGGAATTGACAGCTCAAGAAGCAAGTTTCGGAGCCACGTGACCTCGGCAGTGGTGTTAGCCACACCCCGATATTCTGCTCTAGCGCTTGAGCGGGATACCGTGTGTTTACGCTTTGAAGACCAAGAGAGAAGATTATCTCCCATAAAGACACGGTAACCCGAGGAAGAGCGTCTTGAATCCGGACAACACCACCCCCCCCCCCCCCCCCCCCCAGTCAGCATCAGAATATGCTGTAAGCTTCGTGGACTTGGATGGGGTGATTAAGAGACCATGAGACATTGTACCATTTAAATACCTCAGTATGCGTTTGAGAAATTAAAAAATGAGGTTCACCCGGGGCATGCATGAATAGGCAAACCTGTTGCACCGCATATGCAATGTCAGGTGATGCAGATTCGGAAGCGATCAAATGGCTCAAGAACAAATAGTTAATCAAAGACGATAAACGAACCACAAGGTTCCAAGAACACAAGTTCTTTATTTAAAACTTAATCAAAAACTAATAACAAATGTTAACCTAACCCTCTATTTATACTAAATACTAACAAACAAAAGATCATGATAAATATAAAAAAAATACTCTAAATAAATAAAAAGATAATTAATTTGAATAAATATTCAAATTTAAACTTGTAGATGCTCCTGCATCATCCTCCCCGTCTTTAAAAAAAAAACTCGTCCTCGAGTTTTACTTCGGATCAAGCCACCTGGATCGAAAGGAATATCAATCCAATGGTTATTCATTACCATCATGATCCGCATAAACAATTTAATTTCACGGGTCGTCTCATCTACCTTTAAACCCATACCAGTTGGGTCTTCTAGGATGTTAAGTCTCTTTTTCTTTGCATCCTTCACATCCATGCTTAACTTTAAAAAAATATTGCATATGACACCATTATTTCCTTGGAAATCATGATCTCCGAGAATTCCTTTATTTTTAGAAGGTAAATGCATGACTTTTATATTATGAAATTGAAATTGAATTGGATGTAAATTAGTGATGATAGTATCCAAATCTTTGACATTAATATCACTATTTTTATCAGCTTGGAATTCAAAACTAGGCTTATCTCCTTCCATAATCTTTGCAATTTGAAAAATCAATTTAATTGGGCACCCCATAATTCTCGGTTGAATCACCGTGAATTTGGTTACATTTAGAGAGATTGCAACACCTATGGTTTCCTCACTTTGCATATCAATCAACTTTTCCCTGCTTTCATCACCATCGTCCTCACGACTGCCCGTACCCATCTTCACACCTTCCAAATTTAGTATTGAAAAATTCAAACCATCCTTAATTATTGGTTTGCTCGGTTGCCCTTTCCAACCCAAAAGATCATCCTCAAATAACTTTCGGTCCTCGACGGTAACAGGGGTATAACTCTTCATTCCTGTATGAGTTTCAAGAAATTTATTCAACATACCTACAGGAGCCGTTGAATAATTATAGCTATGACCGACCCCTTCGTCCTTCTCCTCTCGAATGGAAACTGCGGTCAAGGCTTCTGTGGACCAACAATAGCCTTCTTTGTTCACATCTTCATCCTCGTAATGATCAAAACAAGGAGGTGAGTGATAGATAAAATCGTCATGGGTAGGACGCTCCTCAATATCCCCGGTTAACTCGTCCTCGACTGGGTCTTCCGGTTTCGTTTCCTTCCATGTTGATGCTGCCGTAAGATCTTGGATCTGTTGCTTGAGTCGCCGGATCTCTTGTTGTAACTCAAGGTCCCTGACTCGTCGCCGAAGTCGCTTGATCTTAAGGTCTCGTGGGTCGGGATCAACTTTGTTGTTGCCTCGGTCGGCGATTCTACGAACCAAAGTGTCTTCTCTTCCACGTCGAGCCATTTGAAAACCAAAGCTCTGATACCAAATGATGCAGATTCGGAAACGATCAAATGGCTCAAGAACAAATAGTTAATCAAAGACGATAAACGAACCAAAAGGTTCCAAGAACAATGTTCTTATATTCAAAACTTAATCAAAAACTGATAACAAATGTTAACCTAACCCTCTATTTATACTAAATACTAACAACGAAAGATAATGATAAATATAAAAAAATACTCTAAATAAATAAAAAGATAATTAATTTAAATAAATATTCAAATTTAAACTTATAGATGCCCCTGCATCATCAGGTCTGGTAAACGTTAGATATTGAAGTGCCGCAGTGAGATTTCTATATAAGGTGCCATCAGAGAGAGGTTCTCCAGCCGCTCGGTGTCACAGGGAGTGGAACTAGGTTTGCAGTTCTCCATTTTTGCTCGAGTAAGAATTTCATAGGCATAAGCCTCCTGCGAAAGGAATAAACCCCTTGATTTTTGAGTGACCTGTATCCCTAAAAATGGTGTAACTTTCCCAAATCTGTCATAGCAAACTCCTTGGATAAAGAAGAAATAATGTCCCGAAGGAGTTGGTTGTCGGAGGCTGTGAGAATAATGTCGTCCACATAAAGGAGAAGATAAGCCATCTGAGAACCACGTTGGTAAATAAAAAGAGATGTGTCACAAGAAGAGCTGCGAAATCCACGTGAGAAAATGTAGTTAGTAAATCTGTGATACCAAGTGCGAGGGGCTTGCTTTAAACCATAGAGAGATTTGTGATGCCTGCAAACATGAGATGGGTTAGACTTATTAATGAAATCGGGGGTTTGGTACATGTAGACTGTTTCGCTTAAATCATCAATTTTGTTGGAATGCAAGCAGACGACGATCACTTTGATCCGTAGACGAGGAGATGAGATCCGTAGACCTAGAAAAATAAAAAAGAACGAAAGTCACATGACCGTGGTCAGGTGGCGGTCTCTTGGATCCGTAGATCAATAGATAAGGTTCGTAGACATAAAAAAATAGAGAGAAAGGCCGATGACCGTGGTCAAGCGGCGGTCTCTTCGATCCGTAAATCTTTAAAAAAGACAAGAAAAAAATCAATCAAATCGTAGTTTGAGATCGATGGCCGTGGACCTTGGTTCTTGGTGCGGCTAAAACACCGAAAAAAAAAGAAAAAGAAGTGACCACTGCATTTTGTAATTCGTAATTCAAGAATAACCACAGAGAATGATGGCGAACCAACCAAGAGAATGGATATCATGTTTTGAATATTCAATCGATAATGAAGCTTTATTCAACAGAAACTGTAAAATAGAGAAGAAACGAAACAGAAAACAAAGGTGGACAGGGTGGCGGCGGTGGCGGCACACCGCCCTATCTAAGGTTTGAACTTGGTGGTGACGACTAGGGTTGTATGTTTTTGTGATGGTGCAACGGAGAAGAAGGTACCCAGAACCCTAAAGCTCTGATACCATGTTAATTGGTAAAAACTGAATGATATTACTGAATAGTTAGGTTACAATATATAGAGATAACAAGTAACCCTAGAAGCCTGACTGGGCCGTGGGCTCATTCTAATAAAACCCTAATAATATATTCTAATAGCATGTTCGGTAATTTACACTTGATGGGGCTAAAAACTTTTTTACTCAGTAATGAAAAATGGAACATGTTTCAGCATGCACGAGTTTAAATGTAATTCAAAAGTATTGCAGGTTTCTTCTTCCTGCATCACTTATTGTCGTCAATGATATTGCTGCCTACATCTTTGGCTTCTTCTTTGGAAAAACACCATTGATCAAGTTGTCACCAAAGAAGACGTGGGAGGGATTTATCGGAGCATCAGTTACTACAATTATATCTGCTTTCGTGGTGAGCAAACTCTCCTCTGAATTGCTCCATCATAATTCATGTTATATATTAAACTATTTTTTTTCCTTTTTTAAAGAAAATGCTATTATGATATGACAAACATCTTGGTAACAGTACCCTTGGTCATCTGCAGCTTGCTAATTTTTTAGGTCGCTTTCAGTGGTTAACATGTCCTCGAAAGGTTCTCCATTTGGCTAGGAAATCAGCATCTTTGTATTACCTATTACTCTTTGAGACATTATTAACTTTAAAAATTCTGGTGCAGGACCTATCAACTGGTTGGCTTCAATGCAACCCTGGCCCCCTGTTCACGCCCGAGAACTTTACTTTACCCGGATGGCTACCTGAATGGGTAACTTGAGCCTCATCTCAGCTATATTAATATAAAATATACGTACACATGTGTTTTAAGTTGAAAGTTATTTCGCAAAAAAAATCTGCAAATTACCATCCTGAATTTGCATCTTTGTTGATTTGTTCTGATCATAGCAGTTGCAATTCGTAAGTACTCAGTTTCCATAATCAGCTAACACATGTTCATCTAGAAAGGTAAAAGTAATGTATGCAAAACTGAAAAAGTTTCATGAAGTTGGAAACTTGCGATACTTGCAATTTTCGCACCGCCTGAGGTGTTACACACAATCTTGATTTCTGTAGATATGACCATAAATATCCGGTTAATTGTTTTTCCTAATGCTCCCAAAGAACCCTTTGCTGATGGATGTTATTATCTATCTGTATAACTTGTATATATCACTTGGTTACATTCAATTTTGCTCAACCTCATTGGCCAATGTAAGGCTTTTGTTTGTAAATGGGATTGTGGTAGATCCATTCCATGTATTGCTAATGAAATTTTCTATCTTCTCCTGTTGCAGTTTCCATGGAAAGAAATGCATGTTTTGCCTGTGCAGTGGCACGCATTGGGTCTTGGACTTTTTGCTTCAATTATTGCACCTTTTGGAGGCTTCTTCGCTAGTGGTTTTAAACGAGCATTCAAGATCAAGGTGCAACATGTTATAGCTTTAAAGCTTTGTGATTCATGCCACATTTGCCAATGTTCTTAGTTTGTCATTTTGTGTAGGATTTTGGGGATAGTATTCCTGGACATGGTGGAATGACAGACAGGATGGATTGTCAGGTGAGTGCACAACTTTGTTTGCACGTAACGCCTGTTTTTGACTGAAAGTTGCTTAATTTGTCCATTTCCATCATTGGAAAATGATGATATTGATTTGGGTGACGTCACTCAATGCAATTTAAGACATTTAACTAGTAGTCGAACATGTGTTTTCCTTCAACTTTGTGGCCAGTCAATCATAGTCTGTATAATGGGTAGTGTGTAAAATTGCTTACAACATCCTATAGTATTATTAAATAAAATTTGATTACTTATTACGAAATGGACGAGGAAAGTAAAAGTCTAGGTGTAATGCAGATGAAGAAAATATTGAAATTTCATGTGATGAAAAAAAGAAGCATATTTAATGTGTTTGGTGCAGATGGTGATGGCGGTGTTTGCATACATTTACCATCAGTCGTTTATCTTGGCTCAAAGTGTATCAGTTGGGATGATTTTTGACCAGGTGTGTATGTCTTTGATTTGTTTTGATTTGATTTGATTGACGAGAAATGTAAAAAAAAAAGTGAAATTTGTTGGTTTTAGATCATCATGAATCTGTCGTACGAGGAACAAAGAGCATTGTACAGAAACCTTGGAGAAATCATCCGAGACGGGCAGGCAGTTGGGTAAAGATAGGTGCATGTGTATGTGTATAGTAGATAGGATTGGAGTTAAATACCATCTCTATTAAAGATAAGAGGCAGATAGATAGATGACTGATGACTGTGTAGCCAACCAGCCATCTTTTGTATCATTCAAATTTGTCCCATAAACACTCACCCAACTCATCTTCAAGTGTTAGGAGTTTTGCGTTTATTATCATTATTATTATTGTTTTTGAGGTAATTTGTCCAATTTAGAACCATAGCATTTCATTGCAACTCACAGTTTTTAGATGTTGTATACTCCATCTGCGGTCTTAATTAGTTTTATATATTATTACTAGCCTTAAAAAGCCCGTGTATTACACGGGTTGGATAATAAAAAAAAATAAATATAATATGTATACACTTCTAATTACTAAAATGACTTATTATGTATAAAACAGTCTCAGAAGTATAATATATATGGTATTTTTTCATATGCAAATGTGAAATGGATTAGAAAAAATTGAACTATATCTTTTAATAAACAAAATTAAAACAATAGTTATAAAAGTGTAAATAAATTACTGCCTCAATTACTAATTACCATAAAAAGAGTGAAATTAGTTTTGGCAGTAATATAAAATTTTGGGTACTCTTGAATTGTGCCAAGTGTGCTCTTAAGATATTTTTTTGTAGATATATACTTTACTAGGTTAGTAACTCGTGTGATACACGAGTTGAATAAATAAATTATAAATAGTTAGTAATGAAATTTATGAATTATAAAACAATATATTGAGATATAATATTTTTGTAATTACGTGCAAATAAGTGTTTTAAGTAATAAAACAATGATATCATTTTTTCAAGCTTATATTTTTCATTATTTTATTTTTTAAAGTTTTTTTTAAACATTTTGTTTCAAAACAAACCGTTTTAAAAAATATCTTTTTTAGAAAAGTTTTTTTTAAAGTTTGATGTTTTAAAAAAATTTTATATTTTGTAAAAATGTTTGTTTATTTAAAAATTGCATATATAGAAAGATCTCTTTTTATAATTTATAAAAAAAATACTTTTAATCTTGAAATAAATTAAATAAAATTATAGTAGTTAATGCTATTATTTATTAGGAGAGAGAAGCGGGAAAACAAAATTTAGATGGTCTATAATTACGCTACGTGTCACCAAAAAATCTTCTTTTATTAGTATAAATAGACTAGTTTAGTTTTAAATGCTTCATAAATCTTAATCCATAGTAAAGGTTATTATTCAATTAATCAAATTATATATAAGTATATAACACAATTGCCAAAGTAAGTGGGTTCCCACCTACAACAACAAAATTGTAAACTAAGTTCTTTAGAAATCTTAAGTTTCTAATGTTTCAATTTTATCTTAGGTATTGTATATTGTATCTATATCTTTATATTATAATAAAAGAGTAACTAATGAGTACAAGTGGCAGCATCACATTCATCCTCATCATAATTTTTTCGCTTCTCTCTCTTACTTAATAGTTACTATAATTACTAATAATATTATTTAATTTATTTATAGACTAAAAATATTTTTTAATAAATTAAGAAAGGAATCTTTTAATCAATATTATTTATAAAGAAATAAATTTTTATAAAATAATCTTTTTTTCAAAAACATCAAACTTTTTTAAATATATAAATATTTTTAAACTCAATATTTTTAAAAAGTAAAATTTTTATAAATAAAAAATAATTATAAATAAATTTTATAAAACTTTTTGTTTTGAAACAAAATATTTAGTTTTTTTTAACAAAAAAAGTTTAAAAACTTGATATCATTATTTTGTTACCTATAGTCCTTATACATAATTTCAACCGTATTTTATCTTAAAATATCGTTTTATAATTAACAGAATTTTATTTTATTTAATATATTATATATTCAACCCGTGTATTACACGGGTTATTAAGCTAGTATAATACTAAAAGGGTAACTTAAAAGGACACTTGTCACATTTCTAGGCCTCCTAATTTTTTTTTTCCCGCCTTTCTCTCCTATTAAATAATTACCTAAATTAAGAAATATTAAATAATTTTAATTTTTATAGATTACAAATAATTTTTTAATAAATCAGGAAAGATTTCTTTTTATTAATGGTATTTCCACATTCTTTCTCACTAAAATTTTTTCGCTTTTCTCTTCTATTAAATAATTATATTAATTACTAATAATCTTATTTTATTTTATTTAGATTATAGGTAGTTTTTTTAATAAATTAAAAAAATCTTTTTATTAATGTTATTTTTAGAAAAATAAATTTTTATAACATAAGAACTTTTTTTAAAACATTAAACTTTTTTAAAGTTATGAAATATTTCAAAATTTATATTTTTAAAAAGAAAAATTTTATAAAATAAAAATAATTTAAATTTGGAGCTATATAAGGAAATTTTAAGAAATATATTTTAAAACTGTTTCTTTTGAAACAAAATGTTTTTTTAAAACAAAAACAGTTTAAAAACAAAATTTTATAAAGTTGATATCATTATTTTAATCATATTTTATTTTAAAATATTGTTTAATAATTAATAAATTTTTTTTTATTTTATTTAATATTTCATTTTTTCAACCCGTGTAATACACGGGTTTATTAAAACTAGTATAATATATATATGTATGCTTTTAACATATTGGTGTTTTTATAACTTGATATTTATAGTAACTTTTATTCCTTGACTTTTTTAAGAAAAAAACGATTTTTAGCTTTGTTTAGCTTTTTTTCTTTTCTTGGTGTTCTAGTGTAAAACACGGAGTTGTATTTAAAATGAGGTATTTTTTTGGGTACTCCCTTGAAGATTGAAGCCGATAACGATGAAAGAACATTAGTATCCTTATATAACTGTTTTCTATCTATGTTTTGATTTTTAAAACCAAATCGATGCAACTTAATACATCTTTTTTATATACTTAACCATAACAATGTTATTACTCAACACCCGTAAAGAAGTTTTCAAACTTACTTTCTAGTTATATGTGTTTGCTTATTTTTATACGTAGTCTATTGCTTATGTGTAAGAGATGTGTGTGTTCCTCATTTTATAACTGATTCCTTTAAAATGGCGTTGTAGGGAAACCCAATGGATATTTTAATTAAAATAAATAAATATACTCATTATTAGTAGGAAATTACATAGTACAATATCATTCACAAAATAAATGTAGATATGATTTATATATTTGACAAAGAAGAATATTTCTAACATTTTCTTTTATCCTGTTCATAATTTGCTAAGATTGAATTAACGAAAACGTAATTTTTTTTTTGATAAGTCTGTATTTGACACGCTTCCATTAAAACATTATTTATTTAGTGAATTTATTTTTTATTCCTGAAGAATATAATGTATCTATTCCTGCAATTATGTTTATTTAGTGAATTTATTTTCTATTATTTAAGAGCTTCAAATATTAACATAAGATGAGTTTTATGCTATGTATAATACGTACATATTTAAAAGTAATTTTAAACATAACTGGTTTGGAATTGGTTATTCAACGTGAGTGATGTTCAACCAAATTTAGTTTTCACCTTTCTTGAACCGACCATCCTAATCGACTTTGACTCGAACCAAGCATGACCCAAATCGGTTTTTGACCGATTTGTATCTTACTGGTGAATAGTGAAAAAAAAACACAAAAGAGTGAAGACTCAAGTTTTTTGAAAACCCCAATAATGGTTGCTTGCCTCATATCTCAATGCGGTTGGAGCCACAACTAAAATAATAATTGTGGTGGTGTTTGTGATTGCTTATTTTTTATCAATTTTTAACTTATTAATTTTTAAAAAGTTAATTAGTCATAAAAAATATTTGACGAACCCAAAATTACTTTTCAAACTAACTTTTCATATAGGGTAAAAAATAAGTTTTGAAAAGTAAGGAGAGGGTTATTTATTAACTTTTAAAAACTCTTTTTAGTCTAATTTTTTATTATACCCCTCTACTACCTCCTATTAACTTCCATCGTTTTTAAAAATATGTCCCTTTTGGTCATTTTACTATATTTTAGTTTAAAAGCTAATACAAATACTTTTTTAAAAATATATTATGAAAAGTTATAATTTAATAAGTCATTTTCAACCAAAATAAACAATTTCAAACACGTCCTGTATTATTGTAGAAAGAAACAAAAAGAGTTAATTACATGATTGGTCCTTATGCTTTGTCCATATTACAAGATTGGTCCTAACTTTTGAAAAATTACAGGTTTGGTCCCAACTGTTTGCCAACTCATCACACGATTGGTTCCTGACATTAACTTTTTTAAGTTTCTTAGTCAAGTTGAGGTGAAAAGACCAAAATAACCTTTATTATTAAATTAAATAATAAACTTTATATAGTAGTACATGTAGGGCTCAATTTTTATTTTAATTTTATATATATATATATATATATATATATATAATATTATATATATATATATATATATATATATATATATATATGGTTCAAATGTAAACCAAAAGAAATTGTGTAAACAAATAAACCAAATCTTCATCTTTGATTTACGAGATCAATGGCTCATATTTGTTTGACTTTTGTACACGCGTTCCAATAAAAGTACAACTTTTTATTATTTTAATCAAAAAAAATATGAGCCATTGATCTTTATAAATCAAAGGTGGAGATTTGGTTTATTGTTTTACACAATTTCTTTTGGTTTTCATTTGAACTCAATCATATATATATATATATATATATATATATATATATATATATATATATATATATATATATATATATATATATATATATATATCTAACTATACATCACCATCTTCAACATCTTGAAGACAAACACCATCGTCAATGCATCACCGCCTGCACACGTCTGTCGCTGCTCCGTCGCCTGCACACCACCGTCATCTTCCCCTAATGGTGGATTTCGGGGATCTTGCGATGGAGTGATTTCCGTTGACGGTTCTAGCTGCAATCAGTGTCTATGGTAATAATGGTGAAGTGGTGGAGGTTGTCAAGCACTAGGGGCGATTAGGTGATTATGACGGTGGTGGTTGAGAGGGGGTGGTGGTGATGGAGGAGGGGTGATGGTTTGTGGTGATGGTATGACGGGGCGACGGAGAAGGGGGATGTTGGTTGGAGAAGCATTCGTAGCCGGCGGTTGCGATATAATTAGTTAAAAGAAAAAGGGTCCCACGTATATTCTGTCTTTTAGTTAGGGGTAATAAAGTTTTTTATACTTACTTAACTAAAAAACTTAACAGAAGTTAGTGTTAGGAACCAATGATGTTACGATTTGATAAATAACTGAGATTAATAATATAATTTCTTAAAAGTTAAAACCAATACTACACTATGGGCAAACCACATGGACAAATCATGTAATTAACTCAAACAAAAACAAAACATATTAAGGGGCGAAAATTTGCATACTTGTATCTGGGGTTTTCCTTCATTCATCAATCTTCATCGCTGCTTATCCTCATCGATCCAAACATCAAGTGATATCATCTTCGTCGTTCCTCTCAAGTTCGACACAGGTTCGATTACTTTACTTTGCTTCATTCAAATTCTTCAATCCAATTTTTATTGATTTAGGTTTATGATGGCTCTATTGAAGTTACACTTGATTCAGTTTGGTATAATACTTTAATGTATTCTTTGGTTGAATGAGTTCTGATTTTGGGTTTATTAGAGCATTTACTTCTTATTCTTATCATCTAGCATAATTGGTCTTCAAATGAGTAACTTTGTACAACTTATGCAACCGTCTCTCTATTGTTAAATGTTAATCACCCCCTTGAATTACATGCAACCATAGCATCCTTTTAGTGTTTTATACGAGTCACATAAACAACCATATATGCTAATCTAATACGGATATAATGAAAAATGCCTAAAATTATGTTGTTTTGCTGCTGTTTTGTTGCAGTTATTATGTTGGTTTTAAGCTGTTTTCATGATAGTTTGTAGCTGTATGAATAATGTTACTTTGCTGCTGTTTTCATGTTGGTTTCAAGCTGTATTCATGCTAGTTTGTTGCTTTTTTAAGGCTGTTTTAATTAGGGGTTATTGAGTAGGTACTAGTGAAAACCAGCATCTTATTCGCATGACATCTTCATGATTTGAGTATGAAATGTCCAGCACCTGTTAAGTCTGTATGCATATGATATGAATTTAGATGACAATTAGGCTTTTGTTCATTGTGTATCACCTTGAGTTAGGCTCTTTTTCATCGTTTATCATCTTAATGATCAGACTTCTTGATTTCTGTTTGATCAGTTATATCAAACTTTTTGGTTATGAATTGTTGATCCTAGTAGCATCTGTAAGATCAATTGATCATAATCTGTAATTCTTTATAAAGTTTAGTTTTCAGATGATCATTTGCCTTTGCAGTCATCATGGGAGATTATATGCTCCTACAAAATTTGGCTGATAAAATTCTAGTCTTCAATAGCTCCAAGATTTGGCTTTCCACAATGTTGTGTGATCATGAATAGCAAGGTCAATCAACCAACTTTAAAACTTAAAAAAAAAATAACTACTGCGCTAATTAGGGTTAGGTGGCAATGGATCAAGCATCTGACATTAGCAAAAATAACAGTCTATAACATTTCTAATTATATTTCGATAGTTTATTCCTTAGTTATTCTTTCTAATATACCCAAACCTTTGATCGAAACTCGTTTGACCCAACCCATTTGTTTTGCCATATACGCTTTTAATCATAATTTGAAAAATATAACATAAAGTTAGACAAAATAGTTGGTAGTTAAGATTATAAATGGAAGAAAGAGAAACAAATATTAAAAAAATATATATAGATAGAGACGTGAAATGAGATGTGGGAAACTGATACGTATCCAATGGGTCAAATAAACCCAATTGGACCCGTGAAGACCCATGACCCAGTCAAGTGTGTTGTAGTCAATGAGATATAAATTTAGGGGTTGATGATTATTTGGTAAAATATATGGATGGGGATGGGCAACCTAGTGTAAATACTCATAGTTTTGAGATCAAAGAGGGCAACCACTGAATTGTTCATCATCGAAGCATAACCACTGAACAACTTTTGTCCCACTCTCTCCATCTCATCGTCCAACTTTAAAGAAACCTAATCGCCCTACGATTGCTGCCTCAGGTTGACAGCGCCACTGGTTTTTAAACTTTTTAGGGTTTTGCTAATATGCCATTTTGGTTTGTAATTTCATTGTTTAGTGTTGTATATTCTCTGTGTTGCAGTTTGATTTAGAGATTAGAGATGATTGTTGTTGTGTGCTATATGTGTTTCAACTTGGTTATCCAACTGTGTTTATTCTGTTCAATTGATTGTTGTTTAAGCTTTGGATGTACTCAACCAAAGTGGAAAGTATAAAAATTCTATATAGAAGGTCGTGTGACTTTACATATACTGGATACAAATGGTGTCTTCTTTCTCCTTTGTATGTGCACCAAATTCATCCTTCTTATAATTTAACAATTCCATTAATGACTAATTGCTGAACAATAAAGATTGCGTTCATCTTTTTTTGTTTTGTTTTGTTTTCCTGCAACTATAATTGTGTGTTGTTTATCAAATATCCTAACATCTTCCACTTCACAACTCTTGCCTGTTTCTAAGCATATCTATACAAACTTTACTGCATGCTATAGCCCGAGTTCAGGATAGAACGCATGGATTCACAAACTCAAAATGCATCTTTGGTACGTCTCCAAACTGTTGAGAAGGTAATATGCATTTGATACTTGGTGATTGAAATACAAAATTGGGACTAACTGACTAAGTATTAATAGTCAAGTTGATAATGAATTCGAATTGGATTCTAAGTGATTGTGTTATACTCAGAGGATTGTTAGAGTATTGGAACTTGCTGGTGGGGTGATGGAAGAATTCTCAAACCCTAATGGACCCAGGAAGGAATTGGTCAACAATCACTGCAGCGAGTTCATGCAATTAATCAAGGTTTTTACTTCTAATAGTTAACTACATAATCATATTCATTTTTTTACTTCATACATGTAATCCTATATACACATATACTGAAAAATACGGCCAAAAGAACCTTTATATCAGAGTATATACTATACAGACAATTGCATTATTGCATATATGGCATAACTAGCCTTAAAAACATTATATCATATTCCAGCAAGTCTTCAACATTTAACCAGCGGAAATACTGCTATGCTTCATCCTCGAATCCTGTTTCTATGCATGTCTTTCCTCTATCACGTGCCTAAGGACACATATTAGTATACACACAAGTGGCCAACAATAAAGTCTTGTGAATCGCCACAAGGTTAACCACTGCAATCTCAAAACAGTAGTACAAAACAAGAATATATAAATATTCAAAACATAACAGTACAAGTCTTATCTATTCTTTTTCAACTTGTTTTTTACCATCTCTTTAATGCTGTCTTATCTATCATAAAAACCCTGCTTTTATACTTCGTAAAATTATAGCTTTTACAGGGGTGGCTTCTCACTAGATTCTCTGTATGCTTTTCATAATCACACTACATGCTGATTAAGTGATAATTCTATCTAGGGACAAGAACCTTTGATTTCAAAGGAGCGGGACGCTTAGGTCCCGAAAGCGGAGACTCGAGGCGCTAACTTTATATATTCGACGGTTTGGTATTTAGAAAGTATCAATAAATTAGTTATACTTGACAATACTACGTTGGTACGACTGTCTTTAGTTTTCTTTCTTCCGCTTTTTTATTTGCGTTCTCGCGCTCTTCCTTTATTTTGTTAGGTGTAGGCGTGAAAGCATGTTTGTGGCATATGCTTAGCCGATGGTGAAAATTGTTGATGGTGGCCGACAAACACCACCCAACTTCTTCTCTTTCTGTTTCCTATGCAGCTGTTAACAGCCTAAGTGTTTCTATAATACACTCGACCTCACAGAATATCCAATTTTATTCTCATGATTGTATTTTTGTTACAGAGGTTGCCATTCTACCTTCACTATAGTATCACCCATTTTCTAGTTTTAAAGTTAATATTCAAGTCCTTAAGGTTAGAATTGTGGCCTTAAAATACATGCTTACAAAAAGAGAGCGAGTATTCAAAATTTAAGCTTTGTGTTTCCATGATTTCAAGCCTTGGCATTTAGTAAGCAATTTATGATATTGACTTGTGCTTGTGATCTGTAATTTGTTTGGTGGTGTTGGGATTGGGATAATTATTTTTTGTTAGATGTTCATTTAATTTAATAGGTAGGTTAAGCACATGTATGTATGTATGTATGCATGCTAATACTTGTATAATGTAACATTAGGATATACAAGTGACTCTGAGAGAAGAAATTAAAAGCGCTTGCGAGTACCGTCCGTTTGAGAAATGTGATTACATAGCGCGAATATCAAATGAAATCTGTTGCAAGAAAGTTGAATATGTTGTTGAGAAACTGGATGGGATGAAAGAAACATTGGAGCAATATCATCAAGCAACTTGAGTTATGCAGGATGGCTCGTATATTTGTAAGTCGCATATGCTTTCATTATATGTTTTGAGCTAACATTTTAATTTTAAACCAACCAAACCATTATTTTTTTAGAATGTATGATTCTCTTTTTGCATGTTTGGTATTTCTTCTCTTCTTTGCCAAATTGACTTTTTGTTGCTTTATTCATGTTTTTAAACCAGATTTAAATGAAGTATCGTTTTCACATTTTCAGGACCTTCATTAAACTTTTTTCCTTTACTTGAAACACGTAAACTTCAAAAATAACTGTCATACATTATGATATCCATATATGCTACGTTGCAAACATAATTTTAGAGCTAATTACGCTAATAGTCCCTGTGATTTAGCGTGAATAACAGGTTTAGGTACTAGCTTCTTTTAGTAACAAGTTATGGTTTTATGGTTTACATTTTATAACAAGGTTGGGTATTAAGGTAAAGTTATGTTAATTTTTCTGTTAAATGATAGATATGTTCTAATCATAAAATGAGCTGCAGTAAGATAATAGTGTTAATGTTATACTGGCATCAAAAATTGCAAAAAGCCCTTTCTCATAAAAGATAGGATTTGCCGCTAAGGGCACAATGCTTTGCTAAGGAATGAAATCGGATGCTCAACAGAAATTCATAGTTACCATGAATAGTAACTTAGTCTTCATTGGCATTAACAACTTCATCAACTTGAGGTTCTTCTGCATTAGCGGTTGTTCCTATCGTTAGGAACTTTTTAACTGTACTAAGTGTTTCCATGAGTAGAAACACTCCTTTAATTAACCCATCAATATGTTCTTGACCCACAACCTTAAGTACTTATATCGTAATCAAGCACTCTGTCGGTAGTAATCATTTATCAGCATGATCACTAACAACGATAAAAATGTTCAGTACTTCAGTAGTAATAGTCAGATATAGCATTGTAAAATGAGTTTCAAGGCTCGCATGTTATGGGCTGTCAATGTTTTACTCCTTTGTTTGGGTTGGGTTCTTTTTAATTTTTAATTTTTAATTTTTTAATTTTTATTTGTTGTTGTTTATTGTTTATTTTTATATATTGAAATCATCTTGGCCGACAAAATAAAGATGGTCATTGCTAAATTAAAATCACACACAAGTAGCAGAATATTCCCGTTTCAACTCATCTCTAATGGCCGTGGTTCCATTACAAACCTTCAGGCCATTGTCCTCAAATCGACAAGTCAAAAATGGTCAACACTAGAATAATGTAAATTAAAGCGTCAGGAAGGAGGTGCCTCATGACTTTCCAAAATAGAGGTCATGGGTTTGAGTTTTATTAGATGCAATATGCTTCAAGTGTGCTCGAGGGTCCCTAGCCTTAGTCTCTGTTTGTAGGTGTGGGTGCTCTTTTGCCAATGGGTTTTCCTAGGTGGCTGGGCTTAAAAAAGAGAAGAGTACGTGGAAGTTGTTTTGCTTGTTCTTAGGAAGTAGCTACATGGGTGATTGGCGGGCACACATGGTTTGCAAGGGTGGTGTTGGCGGACGGGCGGTGGGTACCGGTGATTGGCGTGGGCTCTATGGCTAGCGGTTTGCAACATCGGTGCATGAAGGGGCCTGAGATGACAACAAAAGGTGAGAGGTGTAGAGCGTTGAAATGGAGACGGAGGTGAGGTGAGGTGGTAAACATATATATGTTGTGGCCTTGTGGGTGGAGCGGCTCGGATAGGGTTGATCCTCCAAGAGGTGGAGTAGTAGGTGGCGCCGTGGCGGTTAAAAGCAAAATCTGATGGGTCAAAATGGTTATGCATATCATCAAATGGTACCCTATGCACATCAACTCTCTAGAAAAAACTCCAAGCTGCGAAAAACCTATTTCACAATCTCCACTGGAAACGGAAAATGTCCTAACAAAATATACCAGCCTTTTCCAACTTGCTTGCTTACATGACATAATTCCATTCCAAATATAGCATTTACCTACCTACTTTTCAAATTATCATATATTAAACAATTCAGTGCAAGATTCTGAATTAACCCATACAACTTCTAAGAAATATTGCAACTTGTATCAGATCAGATCTATATATATCTATGTATGTATGTATGCGCTAATCAAACGCTTCTCTCATATATATTTATGTATGTATGTGTGTTTGTTTGTTCATGACTTGTGATTTATTTGCGGTGGATTTGTGATAGATTTCTTTATACAATCAACAATACCTTCACATTCTGCATCAGGAAGGACACAACCTAAATCATCCTCACAAGAAAGGGGGGTTTCATTGTAAGCATGAGGAGAACGAAGGCTCCCATGAGTCTGGCATGCTTTCATTGTCTTGCAGTGTTCTGCTTCATCGTCTCTAATGTTCATAAACACATCATACATATTTTCTGGACATAACAACATATTATAAATAACTACAATTCTTTACGATCAATTTATTTATTTAAAATTAGAACGACTGGGCGTTTCTTACGTATTATTGGCCTTCGAGTATTGGGAAGTCTTGCGGTTTGAAATTCATCTGAATAGACATGTTGAAATGCTCAAAAGTCGATTAATAAATAAATTGGAACACACAGACGTAGCTAAAGTGTGACTCACCAAACAAGTACAAATCTTCTTCTGTGTAGTATTTCACTGCAACTTTTGATGGAGGAAGTTTTTTTAGTTCATCTGTCCAATAAACACCAAAATAGTAAGTTGCATGTTACTAGGCTAATATAGCAGTTCAATTACACCCTTTATTCAAGCACCTCGACAAAAAAAAACTTGTAGAAAATCCAATTTTGGGGATGTTGCTATCTTTGTTGACATCCAATCTATAAAATTACCTATTTGCACTTTGTGATTTCAAATTATTTATTAATTTTCTTAATTCTAGTCGGAATTATTTACCTAGTCTTTATTGGTTAACAATTTTAAGGATGGTTACACACTTCTATTGAACTAAATATAATGAAAAGCGCATAAAATCCAAAAATTTTCCCTTTGCTGGGAAAATTTCAAAAATTTCCATTGTAATAATTACAGGTTATTGCTGCTGCTACATCTGTTGATAGATATGATAGGTCTGTTATGCATTACTGATGGGAGTTTAAGCATGCAATTATTAGTTAATATTTTATTGAACTAGCTATAGTTAAGGCCAAACTGTGATTCTGATCATATATTAATAAAGGACGTACCTCCTTTTTCCTTGATAAATTTGTCATAGGTTTCAAATGCATGGCTCTCCACACATTCAGAAAGATGATCTGTATGAAAAATGAAAGAACACACTAAATCAGAAAAAAAATGGTGGAATGCTATCATGTAAAACTAATTTTCTACTGATATAAATTCCAGTGAGCCATTCAAGCACACTAATTGTTCATACTGACATGCCATTCTCGGGCTCAAAGCGTACATAAACACTGTCATGAAATAATAAACGATTGCAATATGTTGAGCAAGGAACCGGTCAAACCACCAAGCATTCCCCCCCAACTCCTGCGCAGAAAATTGCAAATGACATAAGATTAGCTGACAATCGATAATTAAATATAAAAAAATGTCCACGCGCATAATATTTGTGTATGTCAAAAACAAGAAGCCAGATCCCCCTGTCCAGTACCTGCATGGGCTTGAGATCTCAAACACTACAGAGGTTGCATGCGCATTTAACATCAAAAAGGTTAATCAAGTAACTAGTAATTATAATAATTCAATTCATTAAACGAGTAAGAAATATAACAGGAATAGTTTCAGCAATAACACATTTAGAAACAAAAGCAGTATTAGCCTGTTCAGTTTCTATAAGACAAGCCTATGTTGCCGTTTACATAGTGTAAGTATTTGAATTTAGAAACAGCTTATCTTATTGGCTTTCCAGATAACAGTATCACTTGATTATATCCATAAATTAGCAAAAAAAAGTAATAATAACAATTAAAAGATAAGAAAGCCTGTCAAAGATGACAAAATATCAATGGACCAACTGATGGTTGGAACTTGATTTTTCTGAGGAAGGGATTTTTTTTTTTTTTTTTTCTAGAATGCATATGTAAAAGTAGTTTAATCTAGAACCCAAATACAGGAAATATGAACATTACTTCCATAATAAGCAGATGATGCATCTCATTCCAGCTCTCAGCAAAGTGAACTTTCAGATATTCGGATTTCCTCCACCAACCAAAACTCTCATACATGTGAAGAACAGACATAAAAGCTGCAGTGTAAAAAAATTAAAACCAAACATGAGTTTCAGAATAGCGTAGATATATTCAGATGAGTAAAAAACATGCATAGACGTGATAGTGTGATTAGAAACCTCCGGTTTGTTTTTATTTTTAGAAATAGCAAATATTTTGGGTTAAAAGGAGGGAGAGGAGAGGTGTTTTGTTATAAAGAGTAGCTAGCTTACCAAAGTAAGGGACTCTAGCTATTGTTTCCAAAACAAAAAACCTTGGATAGTCTCTGTCATGGTAGAATGTGTCGAGTACTTTGATGACTGAATCCTGGAATATGAGTAGTGTTGTAAGTATTAAACATCAAGTGTATGAGACTATGAGTGGTGTGTTGAATATACCGTGAGGAAAATGTTAATAGATTGTTCAAGCTTTATGAGCCATTTGTGGAGAGAAGTTGGAGGTTGATCAGGAGCAGGAGCAGGAGCAGGAGCATTGTGTGGTTGCAATGTTTCTTTGAGCACACTGACTTTGTCATTTTGTCGCAAGATGGTTGCTCGGAGCTTACACAGCCTCCTAGAAAAGTGCAAATAAAGAAATAGTTTATATGATTTTTGAGAATCAGGAAGGAATAATTGTATAAGGAAATAGTATATGTATCCCTTAGAAAGAAAGCTTCAAATCTCATAACCGATAGGTATTCCACAAACAAGGAGGAAGGGTCGGTTGAAGAAACATATATATATATATATATATTGAAATTGAAATTGAAATTGAAATTGAAATTAAGATACGATGATAATGTGTTGTAACATATAGTACCTGGAATGGAAATTAGGGATCGAGGACGGAGATGATAATCTTCTTCTTGTTGTTAAGTTGAAGTTGGAGGATGATGATGATGATGCAGAAAGGGAAACCCTACTCCAAGGAACAAACGAAGCCGCCATCATCATAACACCAACAACAGATCAATATAAACAAAGATCGATCGATCTTTCTTTCTTTCTTTCTCTCTCTCTAGTTAGAGACTCATCAGAGTCCTCCTTGTGTGTTGTGTTGTGTTGTCGTTTAGGAAGGAAAGACGAAAGGGGGAATATCCATATCCTCATCCTCATCCTCAACCAAGGAATTAGGAGAGCCAAGGAGGGACGGTTGATCCGTTGGGCCAAGCCCATTCGTATCACATACAAGATAACAAAACCAACCCACCAGGCATCAGCCCAAACGCTTTTATCCATTTCCATTTTTCAATCTCAACTACCGCATAATAACAAAAAAACATTACTACTTTCTACTCAACTAAATATAAATATAAATATATATTAACCATCTTCTACACAATTCCCAATGCTAACCCCGCAACATAAATATTTATTGATAACTTTCTTTCACTCCAAACATATTCTATACCCTACCCTACTCTACTCTACTCCACCCTTGTGTTTATTTGTACAATGTTTATCCCTCACCTTGATACTTGATACGATTGCAACGACCCCCATTTATGTATGCATGCATGCATTTAACTTCAAATGATGGACATGGAATATTGGAATGTACCTCTGTCTTTTACTTTCGATATAAACTCATACACAATACTTTCTTTGTATAAACTCATAAACTACAACTTTTAAGTCTCTAATTATATGCTATACAACACTACTTTGGACGTTGTGTCTTGGATTATTATGTTAAATGTGAAGATGTAGATATGAATGTTAAGTTTTCTTACGTCTTACTTACATACATTGTCATGTGATTTAATTGATATGAAATCCACCACAGGTCTACAACTATCACCCTCAATGCCTTATCTACAACCGCCTGCCACAACTTGCAGCAAGACAACACCACCACTCACCATCTCCACCACACCGGAGGCCACCCTCCGCCGCTTCAAAGACAGGCATATACATGAAATTATAGAATATGTTTTATCTATGGGCCGGACATTGTTATTATAATACTCATTTTTCTTTTATAGTTTAGTTTCTACAAGGAAGCTATTCCTGTTAGCTTTCTATTGCGTTACAACACCTCTACAAATATTGAATAAGAAAGAAGCTTTCTGTCTCGTCTGTTTTTATTCCCATTGGCAGAGTCGTTGAATCTATCTATTTATTGAAGATTTCAGCAGCTACGCATTCATTATTTGTTTATTTCAGTCTAGTTAAACAAGAAAAAAACAGAAGAGAAGAGAAGAGAGACGTTAGTAAGTATCCACGAATGACATATGAAGTAGATGTGATGAGGGTTACGCACACAAGAGACGAGATAGAATCAGAAATTTCACTAAGCATTTGGGTAAGAAACCAAGGATAAGAAAAAACAATCAGATCAAAGGGAGGATGCGAATCTAAATATCGTTTCAAGAACGTTGCCACCATGGTTGCGTTGCGCAGATGTGGAAGTGAGGATTGATGTTACACAAGTACAAAAATACCCCTCCCTGTGTTACCTGTACTGGCATCCTAATTGTATCAACCCGAATGTTTGAAACAAAAAATAATCTATCTTTTTATAAAATATAAAAAACAAAACCTGTTACTTTTACATTGAAACCTATCCGATCATATATCATGCAAATGGTGAAACACTAATGTAATAAAGAATGAGGGAAATAACAAATACCAGGTGGTTGAAAATTATCGAGGACGAATAGGTAAAGTAGCTTCTTGTGTATTGCACATACATTCGCTGCAACGAGGGTATCTATATACACTCCTTCCTACCGGCCGTGCAAAGACCCGTTTGTTTTGTCTGACCGCCTTTCGGATTCGGGTTTCAAAAACTTTCCATTCAATTGTGTCGTTTTTCATGAAGATGTCTGCAAGTCTGCGTTTATTTGGTCGAATTGTCGGCATCTTCCCTCCACCATAGTATACTCTGTAACCTGATACCAAAGACGATAGTTGACTTCCTGAATCCGTCATGGCAAAAACATCAGATGCGGTACATGCTATGAAGTCTAGTGCTGCTAGCTGCAAAGTATAAATAGCAAATTAGTCAAACATTAGAAATTTATTACATAAAAAGCACATCCAAACACCCTCTATCTTTATTTCAAAAACTTGAATTTTGAGTAGGTTGCAACTACAAAATTGATATTAATCTTAGCTTATTTGAGCTTGAGAAACTTCCAAATTGAAATAGAGGTAAATGCTAGATATACCTGAGACGAGAAGCTCAAGAAAGGTTCAAGTTCAGATGGCGACAAAAGGTTCTCTTTAGTTACCATATTAGGAAACAATTTCGTTAAAGCATTCAGCCTTGATTTTCCACCATAAATATGTGCACCCGCCAAGAATATCCGTGTATCACGCTTGAAACCAAGGCCAGCAAGCATAAGCACGGTTTCCTCAGGCATTAATGGGCATAGGCCTTCTGCCTTAAGTCTTTCTGGTGAGGGTATCCTGTAGCAAATCATGAAAAAGAAAACAACTTTTTTTATGTAATTAAACATGATAATCAAATGTTTATTATAAATACTAATGATCTACTCATACTTAGTGGTGTTATTTAGCTCCACTAATCCGGGAAAATGAATTTCACGATATGCTTGCAGCTCCTTCCTTTCTTCTTCACCACCACCAAAATCACATAAAGAATGAGCTACCATGTCAATTTCAAACCTCAAGTGTAAAGCCAAGTATCGAAAATCTTTTTTGACTTTTCCCTTTGACTTTGCAAACCGTCCAATCAGATTTTCATCCACTATTCCTGAATGTGATGCATTCTGACGCATTCTCTGAATCAACAAAGCAGCGGTTGCTTGTATTTTCGGAGTAAATTGCAGAGCGTGAAAATTACATCTGCATCGGAGTCTCTGTATGAAGTTTCCACATAACAATCAAATGTTTAAACAGATCTACCTTGAAAATACAAATGAATTTCACAATATCTTTAAAACATCCCATGAACATTGCAAACATTTTCATTTCAGAGTTCTAAGTTAAATCTGTGCATCTTCCTGTTATCATGATCATAACTTCATAATTCAACAAATGGTATTAATTCAGGTTCATGATATTCTTTTTTTTTCTTCAAAGGAATTAACTCTGATGCTTGACATGTCAAGTCAAATAAATATTACAATTTTCATAAAAGTAGTTGGTTTAACCACAACAGGAATTTAGCAACAGATAGAATATATGCTACCTGCAAGTGATATGGTATTGGATCAGATGCCAAACGATTACCAAACCCCACAAAATGAACAACTCTATTCTTCATTAAAAGTGGAAGAATATATTTTAGGTAAAAACTGGGCTTCGCCTCTTTTGCGATATCAACATCCATCACCTGCATAGTTTCAAAATCAATTCAAGAAATCAAATATGTTTCATCACAATACACGTAAGAAAAAACTGCCTCTGAGTGAGATAGATTACTCACCACACTACCAATGGCTTCAAGATCAAGCGATTGTAACTCTTTTGGCAATTCCTTCACTATATGGATATCGGGTTTCAGATAATTAATAAAATAGTCTTCTTGATATATATCTGCGAATTGACTATAAAATAAAAAATATTCCAGTCACCATAGCATCTAGAATTGAAATTTTAATGAAGGAACACCAATTATCACCTCATATCTCTCCACACGCTGCTGAACATAAAAGTCGGAATAACGAGAGTTGCGTTAAGTAACCTTGCAACTGCAACGATATTGCAGACCTGTTGTTACACCAAGAGTGAGGTTGAACATCATGATAAAATAACAAGCTCAAATTGGTGTTTGCAGATAGTTACAAACTAGAAAAGTTTAAAAATAAAAAGAAAAAAAGGCGGTAAGACATGCAATATAGACATAACTTACAGCTACTCTCTGTTGGTTTATACCACCATTTGCAGTTACCATAATGTAACCATTGTTTCCCTCTAAAAAGAAGAAGAGAAAAAGAACACCATATGAGAACCAATTTTAGACACAACATGCAACTTAACAAAATATATACTCCCTCCGCCAATGTAAAATGTAGAGTTGGACTTCCCACGAAATTTAAAGAATGAGTTTAACTAAAAGCCAATGTGTTAAGAGGTGTTTGGATGTGCATTTAAACTAATAACTTTGTGAGTATGTAGGAATAGAATGTTTTAGCACAATGACGTTTTATCATATTCATCACTTCCATAAAAAACGTCCAAACTATGAAAGTAAAAACCAGAATAACTCATTGATCTGTGAAATTCAAAATAAATACAACTTAATCCTAAGGACTAGGAGGACTATACAACAGCTTAGAGGATATACGGATAACATAACAATACAATTAATTCAAATATATTCAAAACTATTGGTGTGAAACCGGGTAAGCAGAGAGACTGCACACAATAGCACCAAATAACAGTCGATCTTGAGAAAACCAAAGGCTGTAATCAGCATGAGGAGTAAAAGATTCATCGGTATTTCAAGTTGGAGAAGAAGCAGGATGTGAACCGTCTATAAACCTATAGAGGTCTAACCCTGAAGGATGGCTTGGATTTGAAATTTCCGACTCAAATAATTGGTGGAGGTGAGTTTCAGGGAAGAAAAAAAGTTAGCCATGGTGATCGTAGGTGGGGTGACAGGGATGAAGAAGACGGTATTGGCACTTTCAGTTGACATGGTGAAGGGAAGATAGGTGGAGTTAGGATTGTGCCCTGGCTGATACCATATGAAAGTATAAACCAGAATAATTCGTTGATCTATGAGATTCAAAACAATTACAAATAGATCTTAAAGACTAGGAAGACTATGCACCAACTTGGGAGCTATACATGTATAACATAACAATACAATACAATTAATTCATATATATTCAAAACTATTGGCGGGAAAGCGGATCTGGTTTAATACAAACATCCCCTTATCCAAATATCCCCTAGGCACCCTTCCACAATAACCAGGAAATACTAACCACTAGGTTTCCAAACACGTTGATCAGCACAAGGTTGCCACAATGAAGCAACAGCATGATAGGTTTCCAACCACAAATCTTTGGGTTCTGTAAATCTGTACTGATTCTGAAATGCCAACCTCAATAAGCAACAACAATTTCTAAACAAGAATTCAGATTAACTGCTGACAAACTTACTTCAGCTAAGGCATGGGCAGCTTTATATAAGAGCCTTGCATAAGCTGTTTTATGCGGCTTCTTCCCTTTACCAATCTTTCTGAGTTCATCCTGAGACTTACAAATATAATGTGTGAATTACAAGAATCATAAACTTAGACACTGTTGATCGATTTATGTTTGTTTTTATTGCACTGATCTATAATATGTTTTGGTATGGTAAGCTTGGATGAAAAACAAATATAGCATTAATAGACATGGATGGTTTCGTGAAAGTAGAAAATTTCCAAATTTCAATTTGGGCAAAGAATTAAATTGGATGAAAGATGTGCAAGGTTACCGGAAGTGAGAGTGTGGAGGAATTTGCATTTGATTTGAAGAAGCGCAAGTTAAGAGAAGGCGAATCTTGGATCCGGGAAAGCATCCAGGAATTGGTGAGGATGAAGAATGCGAATGCAACCACCAAAATCCCAAATGCAAAACGCCTTCCTATTTTCATGCTCCCAGTAGTCTTCTTTTTACGCATCTTCTGCTGCTCCATAAAAATTGAAGATCCTAGTTCCTACACACAAACCCTAGTAAACCCAAAACAATATGCTTCATATACTCACAAGTAGTAAAGCACCAAAAGTGAAAATATCAAATGAAGTTCCAAGTCCCAGCCAAAAACGAAATTAATCATCAAAACGCCCATCTGCAGCCGCAGGAGCAATCGAATTTCTCAAAAAGGAAAAGAGTCATAATACCTCGCCTGGTCTGGTCTCAAATGGGGTATGATAGACGATGATGGGTTGGAGACAACAACCTACAACACCGATACTGAGATTTCGACCGGGTTGCGGATCACATCAGATCTCATCTCATCTGTAAATTTACACTTTTACTTCACTTTAAAAGTTAACTTTCATGTTTATATATAAAATGCATGTTTGGGATTGCTTATTTTATCTCAACTTTTGACAAGTCAAAAAAATGTTTGGTAAACCCAAAATTACTTTTCAAACTAATTTTTCATATAAGGTAAAATGAGATTTTGAGAAGTAATTAAAGGGTTACTTATTGACTTTTGAAAACTCCTTTTGATCTAATTTTCTATTATACACATTTGCTATCTCCTATTAACTCCTATCGTTTTTAAAATCATGTCTTTTTTGGTCATTTTACAATATTTTAATTCATAAGCTAATCCAAACACTTTTTTAAAAACTACTTTCGAAAAGTCATAAGTTAATAAGTCTTTTTTTATCAAAAGTCTTTTTCAATCAAAATAAACAATCCCAAACATGGATACATACAGGAATGACCTGAATTTAGCCCCCATCCTGACCAGATTTTTCAAAACTCGAAATGTTTGGGACCAATATAAGAGCAGGTAAGTATGTTGGGACTAGATATGGGTTTAATTTTTATTTATTTCGTAGATATAAGATTGTATTGGATACTTGTTTACCCGATTAAACATATCTTTAATGAACTGTATAATAATAATGTTATAAATGTGTTAATACTATTATAAAAAGAAAAAAAAATCTTACCTCCACAAAATAAGCATTAACTTTTCAACTTACACAAAATAAACGCGTTAAGTTCAGCAAACATTCATCGCCATGGGTGATTAACGAAGAAATGTGACACATAACACTTTATTTTTTTTAACTAAAAACAATACTTTTTCTAAAAAAAATAAAAAGAATATTAAAAATTCTAGTTTTTTACATGCGTTTGTGCTAGCTTTTGATTGACGTCAAAGGATCGATCAAAGATAAAAAAAGAGTTTATGAACCTATTCATCTTAGCTAGTATGACATGTAGAATGTCGAATCACATAGAGTTTGTTGGATGGCTTTTAGTTTAAAAAGATTGTTTAGCATAAATTAAATTTTGAATTTCGTTTGAGAATTGTTAAACTAAAGTGCATTCACTACAAATAAAGCTAATGAAATTCGATGGAAGAAAATATGAGCATATAAAGGTTCAGGTTTAACAACTTGATAACTCTCTAAATTAAGTAATTACACTCATACACCACATAGACGTAGTGTTATTAGCATAATTATATGGAGGATAAGTAAATAACACTTCAATCCCACAAAACAATTCTTTAACGATATAAAACCGAATGATTTACGATACGTGATGTGATCACATACAATATCAACTCATTACTCAATACTAGCAATCAAATACATTTTGCTCTTTAGTGAAAATTAATCCCCCCCCCCCCCCCCCAAAAAAAAAAAAAAAAAAAGAAACAATGCATTGATGTGATTGAATAACTTGTCTTTCAACACATAAGGATAAGGATGTTAACACATTAATTCACTTATAGTATCTAACACTTAAGTAACCAAATTAAAATTCATGTCTAGTGTAATTACAACCCAGAAAAACATCAAGTAATATCAAAGCATACACCCTTACATGATCATAATAAGTTTAGTTGCACATAATCGTTGTTGGGATTGATGAAGTATTGCGAAATCTGGAGGCGAAAGACATGATTTGGATGATAAAATTGCTTTGTCATTGATTAATTTTCGTCTTTGGTTGTCCCTTGGTGTTAAAAAGGGCTGCTGTTGGATGGTTCTAGGTATGTTCAATTCAGTGGTAAGCTATGTATCTTGGTTATGTTTCTTATTTCTGGGTTAAGTTTTATTTCAGGAAGTTTTGATGATGTCTTAAAGTTTGAGGGTTGTTGTGTAAAGTGAAGATTGTTCAAGGGCTGATTTGATCTTCAAGAGTTGCTGCTGCAGTATATATTCTGTTCTCTCTTTAAGGTTGCTCTGAGATCTATACACACGTGTCTGCTCCCTCTCGTTCATCGCTGAAGCTCTCTTCTTTGTTCTCATTATTAGTGACTTGTTCTTCACGATCTTGGTGTAGATCAGTCTAAGTCTTGGTCTGTTTCAGAGAGACATTCTAGTGGTTCTCTTTGTTGGTGAATCAGTATTGGTTTCCAAGTTGTACGTCTGTTCTTGTTTTGTTCATTGTTACTGATTGTTTGATTTCACAAAGTTATAGCGTTTGATTGATTGTTCAGTAAGAAGTTTACATGGTATCAGAGCTTAAAGGCTCTGATTACTATCGCTCTTGGGATCTTTTGTCTTCCGCTGTTGATCTAGGGTTTACCGGGTTTTAAAGTTTTCTCATCAAAAACCTTAAGCAATCTGAATCTTTACTGCTCTTCTTGGTTGAAGACGTTTCTTCTGATTTGATTTCACATCGGAGCAAGTATTTTAGGGTTCATCTCAAACCCTAGATCTGTATCTTTTCAAGAAGGTTTTCTCTGTGCCTATTGGAGCTTCTCTCGCTGGGTATCATAGCGTGTGTCGCATATCACACTCTGGTTCATCCCTCGAAACCCTAGGTGAAGGGTTCAAGGTTGTTGGTATTTTTTGTAAACCCTAAGCGAAGGTTTACTGGATTTGCTTGACGATAAAGCACTGAGAGATCGTTCTTTCTCTCCCTTATTTCTTTATCATCATATATTGTATCTTGTCTAGGCATTCTTGGGTCGGGCTAGATGGACCGACATTGATTTTCTTTCGTATCTGATCACTGTTGTTCTTGTGTTGTTATACGTGTTGCATATTCTGTTATGCATTAGTAGTCGGTGTTGATATTGTGTCTTCTGATTCTGAGATTATTTGTCTCTTGTGTGTGCATCTTTTATAATTTTGATTGTCTGCGTAAACAGTCTGGATTAATCCTTGATCTACCACTATAAGTGGTGTGAAAACCTGGCTCTAATCCTTACTGTTCTAGTGTTCTTCTGTGCAACTGCTTGTGTGTCAATCATTCTTGTGTGACTCTGTTCTAGTTTTTATCATGTCTGGTGAAAGTGGTGTTGTAACAACTGAAACCCAAATAAGTAAACTGGATGTTAGTGATCCTTTATACTTGCATGCTAATGATTCAAACACCCTAACGATTGTAACCATGAAACTAAAAGGGACAGAAAACTACACTGTCTGGGCAAGTTCTATGACATTGGTTTTAGAAGTTAAAAATAAACTTGGATTTATTGATGGTAAATGCATAAAATCTACTACAGATCAAGTTCTTGCCAGACAGTGGGATAGGTGCAACTCAGTGGTATTATCATGGATTCTTAACTCAATATGTGAAGAGTTATATGTGGGTCAGGTGTTTTCTAAGTTAGCAAGTGAGGTATGGACTGATCTTAAAGAAACATATGATAAAGTGGATGGGTCGGTTGTGTATAATTTGTATCAAAAAATTAACTCAGTAAGTCAAAATGGAAGTTCTCTATCTGAGTATTATCACAAACTAAACACTATGTGGAAACAATTTGATGCTCCTAAACCCTAAACCCTAGTTCAATTACCCTCATGCTCCTGTCAAGCTTCTAAGGAGTTCAATGACTTTAATCAAGTGATTAAAGTCATGCAGTTCTTGATGGGGCTTGATGATGTGTATCAACCTGTTAGAACCAGTTTACTTACTCAAGATCCTCTTCCAACTGTTAAAATTGCTTTCTCAATTATATCAAGAGAAGAGTCACATCGTGGATGTGTCTCTTCTTCTTCTGGGTCAAAAGTTCAAAATGTAGCATTCTTTTCAAAACCAAACCAAAATTCTGAAAATAAGAAAAAATTTGGAAGAGGACCAAATCCAAATTTAAAGTGTACTCACTGCGACATGATAGGTCACACTATTGATAGATGTTATGAACTGGTAGGATACCCACCTAATTTCAAAAAGAAAAATGGCCCTCAATCTAATAAAGCTTCAACATCTACTACTACAAATAAGTATAGTGCAGCCGCTACTGTCACTAATCCATTCACTCCGGAACAAATAGCTAAGTTGATGGGTTTGATCAACGACAAACAAGGGTCTGATCAACCAGGTGTAGGAAGTAATGGCCCATGTGTGACCAATGCATTCAGTTCTAGTTCATTGTTTTTCAAATATTCATGTATGTCTGGTCTTAAATTTGAAAATGGGTGGGTTGTTGACTCAGGGGCAAATCAACACATGGTCAATTTAGAAAACAACATGATAGACTGTATAGATGTGTCTGATTATAATATGAATGTAAATCATCCAAATGGAACAAGTGCCAAAGTTATTAAAATTGGGAACCTCAAATTGTGTAAAAATGTTATCTTATCTGATGTCTTTGTTGTTCCAAACTATTCTGTTAACTTGTTGTCAGTTTATAAGTTGGCTAGGGATAACAAATTAGAAGTTGTGTTTAATGAGCAAAATTGTTATATTCAGGATTTGAGGTCAAAGAATGTCCTGGTGACTGGTAGGCAAATTGATGGTTTATACTTTTTTGAAAAGGATGGTCATATGCCAAAGTTGTGTTTCTCCAGTATACACAATGAAAATTTATGGCATTATAGACTTGGTCACCCTTCTGATAATGTCCTTAATGCTCTTAAAAATTCTTTAAAAATCGAATCCTTTAAGGAATCTCAGCCTTGTGAGGTGTGTCATAGGGCGAAACAACATAGAGTTCCATTTCCTCTAAGTGATAGTACCTCCAAAGCTGTTGGTGATCTGATCCATTTAGATCTGTGGGGTCCATACAAAGTCTCAAGTCGAGATGGTTACAAATATTTCCTGACTATTGTAGATAATTTTTCAAGAGCAGTCTGGGTGTATTTGATTAAATCAAAAGATGAGGTTTTTAATTGTCTTGAAAAGTTTTATAGCTTAATTAAAACACAGTTTGGTAAACAAGTTAAAATTTTTCGTAGTGACAATGGCTAGGAATTTGTGAACTGTCAAACAACAAAGTTTTTTGAATCCAAAGGAATTTTACATCAAACATCTTGCACATATACCCCACAGCAAAATGGAATAGTAGAAAGGAAACATCGACATCTGTTAAATGTTGCTAGGGCTTTGTTGTTTCAAGGGGGTTTACCTTTATCTTTTTGGTCTGAATGTGTTCTAACTGCAACTTACTTAATAAACAGGACCCCTTCATCAGTTTTGTAAGGAAAAAGTCCATATGAGGTAATGTTTGGTTTCAAACCCTCTTTAGAACACTTGAGGAGTTTTGGTTGTCTTTCCTTCAGCACTATTTTAAACAATTCAAATAAATTTTCTAGTCGTGCCGAAAAATGTGTAATGATAGGTTATTCAAATGTAAAAAAAGGATATAAATTGTGGAGTCTTGATAATAAAACAATTTTATTCTCTAGAGATGTAAAATTTTATGAAGAAATATTTCCATTCAAACAACATGTTTCTGAAAATATAAATTTTGATAAAGAACTGAATAATCTGAATTTCTTTGATAATGTTGAGCCAAATTCCTCCTCAGGTGCAAATGTTCTCGATGATGAAGAGAGGGTGATGTCTCAGGGAAGAGAGGGAGAAAAACAGCAGCCGGTTGAGCCTGGTGGCTCTGTTGGCAAGACTGAAATAGAAGGTCAACAGTCTCACAGCGCCCCAGTGCATGACCAAGGCGAGGCTAACTCCCCAATTTCTCCCAATGATGAAACTAACTTTTCTGAGAGTCAAAACCAAGACCCGCCTGAACCCAGATGTTCCTCAAGGACTGTCTCTCTACCAAAAAAATTGTCTGATTATGTAATTGAAGGGACAGTCAAGTATGGTCTTGAAAAAGTTGTGAACTATTCTCATTTGTCTTCTAAAAATTTATGTTTTGTGTTAAATCTGAACAAAACAGTTGAACCAACCTGTTTTAATGAAGCTGTTAATGACATTAACTGGGTCCAAGCCATGAATTCTGAAATGGAAGCTCTCCATAGAAATAATACGTGGATATTAGTAGACCTTCCACCAGGTAGAAAACCTATAGGTTGTAAGTGGATTTATAAAATCAAATACAAATCAAATGGTGAAATAGAAAGATACAAAGCTAGGTTAGTAGCTAAGGGTTATAACCAACGTGAGGGTCTTGATTTTGATGAAACATTCTCACCTGTAGTAAAAATGGTTACCATCAGATGTGTTATCAGTTTAGCTGTTGAAAATAATTGGAAATTGTTTCAATTAGACATAAATAATGCCTTTTTGTATGGTAGTATAACTGAAGATGTTTACATGAAACTACCTGAAGGATATTATTCAAAAAATGAAACTAAAGTTTGCAAGCTAGTTAAGTCATTATATGGTTTAAAACAAGCCCCTAGAAAATGGTATGAAAAGTTAACGAGTGTATTACTTGAAAATGGGTTTGTTCAAAGTGTTTGTGATCATTCCTTGTTTGTTAAATCATCAAATTCTATGTTTGTGGTCTTATTAGTATATGTTGATGACATAATTGTTACTGGAAATTGTGAAAGAGAGGTGTCATCTGTTAAAGAATTTTTAAGTAAAAATTTTTTAATTAAAGACTTGGGTTTATTAAAATATTTCTTGGGAATTGAGGTGTTATATTCATAAAAAGGAATCTGTCTATCCCAACGTAAATATTGCTTAGAGCTGTTGTCTGAATTTGGTTACTTGGGGTGCAAGCCTGTGGCTACACCTATAGAACAAAGTTTAATAATTTCAAACAAGTCGAAAAAAAATGACACAGCTTTAGGTAATATTACAGGCTTTCAAAAGCTAGTTTGGAAAATTATTTTACTTGTCTTTGACTAATCCAGACATTTCTTATGCTGTTCAATATTTGAGTCAGTACATGCACTCTCCATCTAGTTCTTATATGCATGTTGCTTTACGATTACTTCGTTATTTGAAGTCCTCACCTCGTAAGGGAGTTTTGTTTAGTAAAGGTAACTGTTTCAATCTATCTGCCCATGTTGATTCTAATTGGGGCAAGTGTATCGTCTCTCGTAGATCTGTGACAGGATTTTGTATTTTTTGGGAAATTCTTTAATATCCTGGAGAAGTAAAAAGCAGAGCACAGTCTCTCGCTCTACTGCTGAGGCAGAATATAGAGCTTTGTGCTCTGTTACGTGTAAGTTAATTTGGCTGCAAAACTTGTTATCTGAGTTAAAAGTAAATGTTAATTTACCAATTAAAGTTTTTTGTGATAACACAGCTGCAATAGCCATAGCAGCAAATCCTGTATTTCACGACAGAACTAAGCATTTTGAGATTGATTTGCATTTTATTCGTGAAAAAGTTTCAAGTGGTGTTATCAAAATTGAAAATGTTGCTTCAAAACTACAGGTTGCTGATGGGTTTACAAAAGGTTTAAGTGTTTCTCAACAAGAGTTCTTTTGTAAAGAACTTGGTCTTTTAGATATGTTTACCACTTGAACTGAGGGGGGATGTTAAAAAGGGCTGCTGTTGGATGGTTCTAGGTATGTTCAATTCAGTGGTAAGCTATGTTTCTTGGTTATGTTTCTTATTTCTGGGTTAAGTTTTATTTCAGGAAGTTTTGATGATGTCTTAAAGTTTGAGGGCTGTTGTGTAAAGTGAAGATTGTTCAAGGGCTGATTTGATCTTCAAGAGTTGCTGCTGCAGTATATATTCTGTTCTCTCTAGGGTTGCTTTGAGATCTATACACACGTCTCTGCTCCCTCTCGTTCATCGCTGAAGCGCTCTTCTTTGTTCTCATTATTAGTGACTTGTTCTTCACGATCTTGGTGTAGATCAGTCTAAGTCTTGGTCTGTTTCAGAGAGACATTCTAGTTGTTCTCTTTGTTGGTAATCAGTATTGGTTTCCAAGTTGTATGTCTGTTCTTGTTTTGTTCATTGTTACTGATTGTTTGATTTCACAAAGTTATAGCGTTTGATTGATTGTTCAGTAAGAAGTTTACACTTGGTCTCCAAGATCATGAATCTCCCAGTTAGATTCGATTTCCCCCTTTTTAGATCATTAAAAACCGTCAAATACTTTATTAGGTCGTAACCTGACGTAGAAGTACGCACTAGGCCGTAAAGCTACACCACTTTTATCTTCAACTTTTGTGCTTTCCATTTGTTTACTTATTTACGCAGGCTTTACACCAAAATTGGAAATTATTATGCTTTCTGTTTGGCGTATAGCTACGCTTTGAGCCGTAGGGCTTCACCAACTTCACATCTCAGTTTCTTGATTTTCATAATTTCCATCACAAACATGCTCAGTTTCATGTGCTCCAAGCGTAGCACTTGCAACATGTAAAAACGTCAAAAATACTTTGTTTCTACAAATTATTTGTACTAAAACTACATCTTTAGGTACTCATTTCATTCATTCAATTCAAGCACATCATCTTTTCGCACGTATTTCAGGAAAAAATACATGTGGTGCATCCTAAAGCGGATCACGCGTCCAACATTTTTGCATTCTACTTTGAAGGTTTTAGCGAATTTAAAATGCTCATTTAACAAAAGTTGAAAAGTCTAAATTTATTATATGGAAATTGAGTTTTCATACGCTTGCTTTTGGATTTTTACTTTATAGAAATATATTATTTCATTTATATTTATATTCTGTACATGTTACGTAGAAAATAAATCATTTTTCTAAGCTAAAGTTAAGATCGTTAATGATACTTGTATATTAAATTTAATAAATAATTCGGTTGTTATTTATTTATTTTCAAAGAAAAGAAAAAAGGAAGGGGTAGCCCTGCGAGAACATTCAAAAAGGCCAAGGGGAACAAACACTTATTTACTATAAATAAATTATGATGGAGTCGAACATTCCTTTCTTCCACCTCATTCCATTCCATTCTATTCTATCTATTATATTATATTATATTATGTTGTATTCTATATATTGTGAAAAAGAAATCACCACCATGCCATGTGAGGGCTGCCTTCTTCTCCAGTTCATTCACCAAAACAAAATTCGATCAATTAATTCAATTCAATTCAATGTTCTTGTTTGCATACAAAGTATATATGCTTTTTTGCAGCTTCCCTCCTTACTTCCAGAATCTGGAAATTAATGTTCTTAGCTTTCATTCAACTCTCAAGCAACCGCGCGTTTTATTTATTTATTTATTTAAATATATATTTGTCTCCCCTTCTATATCTTCAACTTGAACTTTCCCTCCCGTGCTGTGTTTCTTCAAATGTATATGCATACCAATACTGCCTAAACAGTAAGACTTCCCTTTTCGTTTGCAAAATGATCTAATTTGGATGACTAGTACTTGTAAAATATATAACTAACTATACAGGAAAAAAAAAAAAAAAAAAAAAAAAAGTATTAAACTCTTCATACCTTTGAGCAACTGATTGTCTGTTTTGGTTTCATTTTCCTTTCTTTCATTTAAAAGTTAAAACAGGAAGATTGAAAGCTGCCCGCCCTTTTCAACAAAGTGTAGATGGCTACAATTGGGGATATCGCTGTTGCAGCAGCCATTAACATTATTACGGCACTCCTTTTCCTTATAGCATTCGCTATTCTCCGGCTTCAACCTGTGAATGATAGAGTATACTTTCCAAAGTGGTATATCAAGGGTTTAAGAACAAGCCCTACAGCCTCCGGGGCCTTTGTTAAAAAAATTGTCAATTTGGATTACCGATCCTACTTAAAGTTTCTCAATTGGGTGCCCGCTGCACTAACAATGCCACAGTCTGAGCTCATTGATCATGCAGGTTTGGATTCAGCTGTGTATTTGAGGATTTACTTGCTTGGGTAGGCTACTTCACTGGCTTGTTTTACTTCAATCATTTTGAATGCAATTTCCATTACATCACACAAATTTCAATATTCATGCATGCATATATGCATGCATGATCCCTACCTTCTTATTGGAGATGGAAACATATTAATCTTCTTTTACTTGTATATATATATGCAGGTTAAAAATATTCGTTCCCATATTCTTATTAACATGGGCTGTATTGATACCAGTTAATTGGACCAACAACACCCTAGAGCACTCGAAAGAAACTTATAGCCAAATTGATAAGCTTTCTATATCAAACATTCCACACGCATCTCCCAGGCATGGAAATCTTACCTATAATCATAGTCTTTTTCATCTGTTTGTTTTGCCCGGTTAATTAATGTTTTATGCTTCATTAATTGCAGGTTTTGGGCACATGTAGCTATGGCATATGTTGTTATGATCTGGACATGCTTTATGTTGAAAAAAGAGTATGAGACAGTTGCAAATATGAGATTTTACTTTCTCCAATCAGAAAAATATCGCCCTGATCAGTTTACTGTAAGTTAATATTCTTATACATATATGATCATGGCACCTTTTGTTTTCTTTAACATTTGTGGCAAAAAATAATCATTCGCAGGTTCTCGTGAAGAACGTCCCACCAGATGATCAAGAGTCAGTTAGCGAGACTGTTGAGAACTTCTTTCTAGTGAACCATCATGATAACTATCTCACTAATCAGGTATACACTTTCATTTGCCTTGATTCCCAAAATAATCAAGTTTAGTGGTGCACATTAATTCGTATCATTAGTGTTGTTATTTGCTATATCATATATAGACCATGTTACTAGCACATAAAATGATTTGCAGGTTGTTTGTAATGCAAACAAGCTTGCAAAGCTCGTTAAGACGAAACAAAAGAAGCAAAACTGGCTCGACTACTACCAGATTAAGTACTCAAAAGCTCCGTCAAAACGACCTATGATGAAGGTGTGTTCTTTTTAATTTTATGCCTCTGGATTATTTGTCTTCTTTATTTCGGTTCTGTTTTCTTGTATTAAAAAAACTAACATGGTTGGTTTACATGATTTTCTTGATCAACAGACTGGATTTCTTGGACTCTGGGGAGCGAAAGTTGATGCCATCGAGTATCATGAAACTGAAATTGAGAAACTTTCGAACCAGGTGATTGAATCATCAATCCTTCCATATTCATTGAGATCATACATCTGCTTGTGAGAGGTTACATGGAGTTTTACATACAGATAGCAGAAGAGAGAAAAAATGTGATGAATAACCCGAAATCCATCATGCCAGTAGCATTTGTGTCCTTCAAAACTCGTTGGGGAGCTGCTGTATGTGCTCAGACACAACAAGCTAGAAACCCCACTTTGTGGTTGACAGAATGGGCTCCCGAGCCACGTGATGTATACTGGAAAAACCTTGCTATTCCTTACGTCTCACTCACTGTTCGCAAGGTTATTATGGGCGTCGCCTTCTTTTTTCTCACTTTCTTTTACATGATCCCCATCGCGTTTGTGCAATCACTTGCAAACATTGAAGGCATTGAGAAGGCTGCACCCTTCCTTAAGCCCCTAATCAATATGTAAGTTCCCGTACGTTGCTAGTTTAGCTCCTCATGTATTCATTTTTCTTCTTGCAATTAATACACTTAATTAAAGCTTGGTGTCATATATAATAACTAGCTTAATTAGTATGCATATATATCCTTGTTTCATCTGTCCATTATTATTCGATCTATATTAACTACTAGATGTTGTACTTTGATGAAATGTATGCAGTAAACTGATCAAGTCATTTATCCAAGGTTTTCTACCTGGGATCGTGTTGAAGATCTTCCTCATGCTGCTACCAAAAATCTTAATGATGATGTCAAAATTTGAAGGTTTTTTAAGTATATCACGACTGGAGAGGAGATGTGCCTCCAGATACTATCTTTTTAAGTTCGTGAATGTGTTTCTCGGTAGCATCATCGCAGGGGCTGCATTCGAACAGCTCAATACATTTCTAAATCAGCCAGCAAGTCGGTCGGTATGTTAATTAGTTACTTTGATCTGATTCTGCAGTTGCATGACTTGACTTTGTTCATCAGGATTCCTGAAACAATTGGCATCGCGATCCCGATGAAAGCAACGTTTTTCATAACATATATAATGGTTGATGGGTGGAGTGGTACTGCCGGAGAGATTCTGCGGTTAAAAGCTTTGGTGATTTATCATCTGAAAAATGTTTTCTTAGTTAAAACGGAAAGGGATAGAGAAAGGGCCATGAACCCGGGAAGCATCGGTTTCAACACAGGAGAACCTCAAATACAGTTCTATTTTCTGATTGGGCTTGTTTACGCGGTGGTGACGCCGCTATTAATTCCATTTATCTTGGTTTTCTTTGGGCTAGCATTCGTGGTGTATCGTCATCAGGTAAGAGATTAATGGTAATAAAAGGAAGTGAAATTATTATTAAGTTTATATAACATGAATGAATGAATCATGATCGATGCATGCAGGTAATTAACGTGTACAACCCAAAATACGAGAGCAGAGCAGCATTCTGGCCTGATGTCCATGGACGGGTGATCACGGCGTTGTTTATTTCACAGATACTTTTGATGGGGTTGTTGAGTACAAAGCGCGCTGCTGCTTCCACCCCGGTTCTCCTTGCACTTCCAGTCCTCACAACCGGCTTCCATATCTACTGTAAAGGTCGCTTTGAACCTGCGTTTATCAAATATCCGTTACAGGAAGCCATGAATAAAGACACTCTTGATCGAGTAAGGGAGCCGATGAACCTAAAAGGCTACCTTGAGAATGCTTATGTTCATCCTGTTTTCAAGGACGAGGGTTCTAATGATCACTATGACGGGACTCCAATCATTCCCACTACAAGACACCACACACCTCATACGCCCGAGGAGACCATTCACCAAAAGCATAACCCATGAATCATACTCATACTCTCATCCTACTATACTTTAATTTATCTTTTCTTATTATGTAACATTTCCGGATCGAGCTTAAAAACCAATATATATTTATATATATAATATAATATACTCATCATTTATCAACCCCTACCAAGCATATTTTATTTACCCTACAAAAAAGATTAATCACGTCCCCTTTTATTTTATTTTACTTTAAAGAAAAAAAATCCTTCGCAAAATAACAACGTATAATAATTAGAGTTAATTTCAATTTTGCTTCTTGAGATTTGATAAAAATAACTATTTTGCTCCAAATGATTAGAAACATTAATTTACCTCCAAAAGTTTCATAAGTTGTTTTAATTTCAATCCAAAAACTTCATTATTTTGGATTTAAGTTGAAACAAATAATGAAACTTTTGAACTGAAATTGAAATAAGTTGTGAAACTTTTGAAGGTAAATAAATGTTTATAATCTTTTGAAGAAAAATGGTTCTTCTTGTCAAACATCAAGGAGCAAAAACGAACTTAACTCTAATAATTAATATATATTGGTGCATTGTAGGACCAATTTTTTGTTGGGCTTTGCTTGGAGACGAATTATACAAATCATGATATATACATGCAAAAAAAAAAAAAAAACTACTCGTCATCCCCAAGTTTTAACCCTATACAGGGCAGCAGTCACCATTGTCGTCGTTGTTGTCTTGTCCCACCTTTGTTTTATGTTTTATTTCTTTTCTATTTTCTAGTTTCCGTTGAATAAAATTTTGTTTTCGGTTGGAGACTCGAGCCACTTATCGAAATCTTTTTCGAGGCATGCTTAAGTCTTACCACCGCCACCATCAGAACTGTTATAAGCCGATTAGTCTTTCCCAAAAAGCCACCGCCATATACTCTTCCACGCGCTGCCACATGCCACTCATTATTCGCAAAGGCCACCGTGCTCTACCTTTCTATTGGCATGAGAATGTGCGTCTCCCATCCTTTGGCCTCCTTTTTTACAACTTGTAGGGTTTGATGAAAATTATAATTTTAATTCAATAGTTTATTTATTACACTGACGGTTTAATACTTTCAGACTTCATTTCAGTTTCACCCAAAAAAGAGAAAGAGTGTGTGTATGTGTGAAAGAAAAAAATAGAAGAGAGAGAGTGTGTGTGTGTGTGATGGAGATAGGGGTGGGGATGGGGAAGGGTTTTTATTTAATCTAATGGCATAAAAATCTTTTTACATTAGTTAACGAAACAAATACTAACGGTGTTAGTGGCTTGGGTAAAACTAATTCGAAGTTTGAAACTATTTGACCGTCAGTATAATGAATAAATTATCAGACTGAAATCGTAATTTTCGTCAAACCACATGAACTATAATAGTAATTTACTCAAAAGATTTTTATGATTATAAAAAAAGATTAAATTGCTATTTTAGTCATTGAATTTTGATCATAATAATTATTTTAGTACAAAAGCTTAAAAATGATTTTTTTTAGTCCAACAAATTCATTTTTGTCACTATTTTCATCCGGTTCATTATCATCGTTAGTTTTGTTTTGTTAAATTTATGTAAAATAATTATAGTGCCACTGATAGCATAACAAACAGTTCACACACACACACACACACTTCACCTTTCTCTTTTTGACTTTCTCTCTTCACGTTCTCTGTCTTCTCTTTACTCTAACCTTCATCGGATCATGAGACCACCCCCATTGCCGCTTGAAGCCACTAGTGCTTGAGCAACTGCCGCCTCTCTCTCTCTCTCTTTCTCTCTTTCTCTCTTTCTCTCTTTCCCTTTCTCTCTCACTATCTACATTCCTCTTTGTCTCTCCCTCTCATTTTCTCTCTTTCTTTCTCCCTCTTCTCTTATTTCTCATATCCCCCCTCTTTCACATTGCACAACACCATCGCTTGTGAATCATTCATTATCACAACACTACCATAACCAACTAACCCCCCCCCCCCCAACGCTGATTGAGACCAGACGCCATTGATTTAAAGCTTCTATTTAGAATTTTAGTTTAAATTTAGATGTCCTGTCCAAGTAAAGATCTGATTTAAAGCTTCTATTATGTTCTTTGTTATTTTCATTACACCTTGAAATGGTGATAGGTGAAACCCCCCGTGATGAGGATCGATGTTGATGGCTGATTATGTCATTTGTGTCCATTTAAGTTTAGGATTTTAGGTAACCTTGTGGGTTAGTTTAGGTAATTTAGGGTTCTTCGTAGGTGGCAAATAATTTTGGTGGTGGTTTAAAGTGATCATGATGATGATGATGGCGACGACGACAATGATGATGATTATGATGATGATGACGGTGGTGGTGGTGGAGGATGATGGTGGAAGGGAGGGAGAGAGAGAGAGAGAGATTAGAAGAATATATGTGGGTTTTATTTTTTTATTTTATGCTACACGGCCACTATAGCCCTTTTCCATTGACTTAACTATTAACACTAACGGTGTTAACAGAGTGGATAAAAATTATTATAAAAATAAAACCTTTAGATTAATAGCTATTTTAAAACTTTTGGACTACAATGGTTGTTTTAACTAAACCTAAGAAACTAAAATAATAATTTACTCTAAAAAAAACAAACTTAAGTTTTAACTATATAACCAAATTCAAAATGTCAAAGAAGATAAAACATCCGACAACTCAAACAAAGAAAGATATCTTATATTTCCTTGTCTATCGTTTTGAGCTTTTATTCATTTTATTGGTGGCAACAAATCTTAAAAGACTAAGGTATGTGAATTTGGAATTGAGTAATTATATTTGCGACAGTTATATAATGTAATGTTTTTATTTTAAAGTGTATTGTATTTATTTCGCATGTATTATTAATACATTATCTTTTTATCATGTGACACTATGACACAATCTGAATAGGTTTATTTGAAATTAAATAGAAATCCAAACATTAAAACTTAGTGATCCTGATTAAGAAAATTCTAGACCCGCTATTGATGCTATATAATGAAAGTTATGTGGATCAGAGTTTCTTTTCAAAGGGTACGTTTTTGTACGTTAGTTTTATCATTGAAAATTGTATCTTGTTCATCTTATCTTTTTAAATGATAACATAGAGTTTTACATAAAATTATTACCAAAGATTCATCTATAGTTGGTTTTCTTTAAATTTGTTAATATGTTGACAAGAGAGGATTAATTGAGAAATAGTTTTTAATTGAGAACTTGAGTTTTCATAATTTTTGTAAATGCCTACAACTTTTCCTACGTTATTATTTAAAAAAACTACATCATAAAATCAAGAATTATTTTATTTTAAATCTAAGTATAATATGATTATATTAAAAAAAACAAATATATTAATGTGTCAAACTGATTCTATGCTACATAAATGTAAATATCATTTTACTACAATACTATACATACTAAATATTAGTCAATATTATTTTATTTGTAATCACAAATTAAAATAAAAATCACAAAATACAATTCATTGAATGGTGATCCGTTCATCATCATCACCTTGAATTCATCAAATTGATTATGTTATGACACCATTTGGCGATGCTCTCTTCTCCTAAACAACTTAAAACCTTCAGTAGTTTCTGTGTCATAACCGGTTTATTTTTGTCAACATAAAAAATCAAAAGTGTATATATTATAACTGTAGTGTTTTAAAGGTGTTTAGTAGTTTATTCGAATACTTTCATTAGCTTTGATTTTTATTTCTTATTTTGCAATGATACTAGTACTCCATACATGTAATATGATATGTTGTTAAATATATTTAATATATCATGCTACATATACACAGTATATCATATGATATGTATGATGTATTATAATACTATATATATGTAATATTGAAAACTCACCTCGTGTTATATATATTTTTTGATATAACAATATCATACTCAAATTAAAGACAATAAATTCGTGATTTAATGTTTTAATTTTTATTAAAGATTAATAGCGTATGAAAAATATATAGACCTTTAAATTTATAAAATAATAAGTTCTCAAATTAAAATAAATTTTAAAACAAACCATACATCTTCTATCTTCTATATTAAATAAATGAAAATAGTTGTTTCACGTGTCTTAATATTAAGTACTAGTTTTAATAAACCCGTGTATTACACGGGTTGAATAAATAAAATATTAAATATAATAAAAATTTATTAATTAAAAATAATATTTTAAGATAATATATGATTAAAATTACGTATGAGTAAAAATTATAAGTAATAGAATAATGATATTAATTTTTTAAACTTTTTTTTATTTTTTAAAAAATAAATTAAATATTTTGTTTCAAATCAAACCATTTAAAAAAATATCACTTTTAAAAACTTCTTTACTATAACTCCCAATTTTAATTATTTTTTGTTTCTAAAAATTTTGACTTTTTAAAAAACTAATTTTAAAGTATTTCGTATTTAAAAAAAGTTTGATATTTTAGAAAACTTTCTTTTGTAAAAGTTTTTATATATAGAAATAACATTAACAAAAAGATCTATTTCTTAATTTATTAAAAAACTATATTGATCTGAAAAGGAATAAATAATATTATTAGTAATTAATATAGTTATTTAATAAGAGAGAGAAGCGGGAAAATTTTGATTAGAATGAATGTGGTGTTGACATGTGGCACCCCCAGTTACCCTTTTATTAGAGTAGTAAGATAAGATAAGATTGTAATACAATGTGTCAACTTTTTAAGTAGACAATGTCAAGCATATACCACATCAAATTTAAATTCCATTATCTGTAATGATCATAATTAACATGTTTAAACCACATAAACAAATATCCACTTTCAAGTAATAATTAATCTTCAAATAAAGTATTACAGTAGAATGACAGGTAAACAAACAAAAAGTTGTTCCGCAACCCCCTTTTAAATAGCAAACCCAATTCTACTAAAAACAAAATTTTAAAACTTAAAAGCTAACAAATTACTATGCACGACCTGCTGAACCCTGTTTAGAAGATCCACAACATGATGTGCAAGAAAATCAAACGTATCAAAAGCAAAAGGGATAAACATATGTTGATTCTTTAAGCAAGCTTTCTCGTGTTTAGCAATTTTATTTGATCCTGCCTTCACTGTAGCTTACGTTGCAACAAACCCATGGTCCCTAAGCGCAACAAGAGGGGACATTCCTGTAAGATCTAAACAAGCGTGTTTCCCTCTTGCCCACCCAAACACAAGGATATCAGCTGGTCGAAGAGTGGACCTCCCTTCAAACGGATTTAGATTTATTTCTTTTTACGTTTTAATAACTTAATTTTGTCATTAATTTCACGACAAAAAACATTCAAAATTTTCAAGATTATTAGTTTTTATTAAATTAAGATCAACAATTCAATTTAATAATATAATCAACCTAATGAATTATTTATTTATTTTTTAAAGTATTTTAAAAATGTGATTTTATGCTAGTCAAAAGATAGTATCTAAAAAATTTAAATTCAAATTCCTACAATTAACTACTACTCATTTATCAATGATGTGCCATCGACAATAACCTTATTACGGAACTAAATACATGTTTTCTTGAGCAAAGCTAAATCACATCAAATTCATTGCCTAGTGATTTAAGCGTTGTATTATGGTTAGAGTAACCTGAGTTCGAGACTAGCTACAGTCCACTTCAATCTTTTTTTTTAAGGTATTTTCTTCCTTCCTAATTTTGTTTTCACTTTCCATGGGCAAGTTTTACTTTTTTAAATACATTAAAAAAGAAAGGTCGGTAGCCTTTGCTTATTTTTCTTTGTTAATTCTACTTTTGTACGTTTCGATGTTCGTTTACGTTTTGATGTAAATTTTGTTAAGAAGTAAGTCGGGTCAAATATGTTGGGTTTGTGGATTCTTGGTTTGACCTCAAGTTAGAAGACAATTCAATGGTAGGGAAGAAGAATGTGATTTTAGTAAATTTTAAAAATCATTTTAATTAAAATGTGTATACGAGTTTAGACGAAAAAACTAGCCCCTCAAAATGCATGAAATCATGCCACATGTCTTTAGAAACATTGGCTTATTATAATTTACTAGCTTTAGTAAACCCGTGTATTACACGGGTTGAACAAATACAATATTAAATATAATAAAATTTTATTAAGTATAAAATGATAGTTTACAATGAAATAAGATTGAAATTACGTTTAGTAAGAACAATATGTAATAAAACAATTATATTAACATTTTAAACTTTTTTTTTAAAACTTTTTTTTTAAATATATTGTTTCAAAACAAACCATATTAAAAAATATCATTTTTAAAATTTTCTTATTATAAATTTTAATTTAATTATTTTTTGTTTATAAAAAAATTAACTTTTTAAAAATGATAATTTTAAAAAAGTTTGATGTTTTATAAAAATTTCTTATTTTATTAAAAATTATTTTTAGAAATAACATTAATAAGAAGATCTTTTTCTAAATTTATTAAAAATATATTTTTATTCTAAAAAAAGTTAAATAATATTATTGATAATTAAAGTAATTATTTAATAGAAGAGAAAGGCGAGAAAATTTTAGTGAGAATGAATATAGGCCATGTTTGGCAAAATGACTTTTCTATTAACTTTTGACTTATTAACTTTTGAAAAGTCAATAAGTTTTTAAAAATGTTAGGGAAAAATTTAAAAAATTGATTTTTAAAGGTAAATAAATTACTTTTAAGAAGTTAATAAAACTAATTTTTTAAAAGTTATTTTTTTATCAAATAAGTAATCCCAAACATGAGTATAATACCGTCACATATCATCTCAAGTTACTATTTTATTACAGTAAAAAGATTATAATAGATAGGTTGAGTTCTCGTTAAAGAGAATAGACATAAATTTTCTTTTGTGTAGGCGGTTACGTGACAAAATTTGACTAGACATTCACTGACGCACGCACGCACGCAATATTCTTACCTTCCCACAGAAACACCTTTCCCCAATTGTTGAGGAAAATCAAATCAAATCAAATCAAATCCATAGGAATACAATGAGATGATCTACATACTATGAGGAAAAGGGCACCTGGCCAGGATTTGATGCTAATCTGGAAGCTTGCACTTCTTCTAAGCTTCATCCTTTTGGTGATTGCACTTGTGAGGATCCAATTTTACGATCTTCATCGCCTCCCGGATGAAGGAAACCCTAACCCTAGACTTGCTTTCATGTTTTTAGTTCGTCGGGATCTTCCCCTTGACTTTCTCTGGCATACCTTCTACCAGGTTAATTACTGCTGAACCCTTCTTTTATATACATACATACGTATATGCTTTTCAACGAAACCCTAAAACACCTTCCATTCCAATAAACCTTTTCTTTCGTTGGATTTAGATTCGATTAATGGAAAACAAAAACAACTCCGGGGCTCTGTTCGCTATAATCATATTATTGTTGGGTTCGTTGTTTTGTCCACCAATGCATAGATTAATAACATTAATGCAGAACGCTGATGCAGCCAAGTACTCCATTTATATCCATTCGGAACCTGGCTTTGTGTTCGATGAAACCACCACAAGGTCCAGCTTTTTTTATGGTCGGCATTTAAGCTATAGCATTAAGGTGATGCCAGCATATTCTCTTCGCTATAAACATATCACTATTGATGATAATTGTTAAAGAATAGCATTCAAATTGTCTCTTCTTATCTTGTCAAATGATTGTGGTGGTGATGTTGCAGGTAGGTTGGGGCGAATCGAGTATGATTGAAGCTGAAAGATTACTGCTCCGAGCAGCTCTTGAAAATCCCACAAACCAGAGGTTTGTTCTTTTATCAGACAGGTATATGTTCATGTTCACTAGCACTATCAACTTTGTTATTCTTTATCCTTATCAATACTAATAATATTATTGCCATTATCATCATTTTAATCATTATTTTTTTTACGTGTGTTATTGTTCTTATATCACATTTTTCTTTTATATACAGTTGTGTTCCCCTTTACAACTTTAGCTATATTTACAACTATCTGATGGGATCCTCTAGAAGTTTCGTGGACAGGTCTGGTTATTACCTCCATTAGTTTCTTGTGTTTTGTAAAACTATTGCTGTTTCTAGTAATAATCATTTTTGATGGGGGAAAAGTGTCACAGAATAGGGGTAATCAAGTTTTTAAAGTGTATAAATTAGGTTATGCATATTTTGTGCAAATTGGATCACTAAACCATCAAATCAAGTCATCATTGGATTTTTTTTATGTCAAGAAAGAAATGAAGGAGAAGATGCGGGGGTCGGGGTTTTCAATATATGTAAATATATTAAAAAATTTGAAAAACATGTTAAGTATATTTAAATAATAAAAAAAATACTTAAAATCCATGTTACTACTCCAAATTAGCATTAAAAAAAATATAAAAAAATATTTCCTAATTGGAACAAAAAGAAAAACATTCTAAAAAACATGTTAAAACCTATAATTTATATAAAACATGAAGGTTGAGTGAATTATTTGAAACACTTTTGAAACTTGGGTGATCTAATTGGAACACTTTTAAAAGTTGGTTACTGTTCTATAAAGTTACCCTTTTTTGATGGCATTGAGCGGTTAGAAAACTCCAACTAATTAGAAAGTAATGGATGAATTCATGAATAAGGGTATATAAGTAAGTTTATCCTACTTCTAATAATTACTTTATTTGACACCTAAATATCAGATCATTATAAAGAAATATAGGTTACTCGAATACTAGAAACTGATTATTGCAACTTTCAAAGGCCAAGCCAGTGCACGAGACTCACGCATGCGCGAGGTTTGGGGGTTGGCGGGCCACTTTGGGCATTATGTACGGTTGCAATAGTCAGCTGATTGCTTCCAAATTGCATATCCAAATACCCTTATATAAATTTGTGTTGATATGGGGTTTATGTTTTTTAGCTTTCTTGATATGAAAGAAGGTCGCTACAATCCTAGGATGTCTTCTGTTATACCAATGAGGAAATGGCGTAAAGGCTCACAGGTTGAAACATAATGTCATTTGAGAACAATGGAAGTAATCACAGTTTATCATATGTAATTTTACTCTAATTTGGTTTCTTTTAATTGAGTTTTTCAGTGGATTGCTTTAGTTCGAAGCCATGCAAAAGTTGTAGCATATGATGATGTTGTATTTCCAGTTTTCAAAAAGTTATGTAAGGTAGTATGTTTTGTATTTCATAGATACAAATATAAATGCTGGTTTGTTTCACATGATAAGATAAACACACAAGGAAATCATTTTTTGATCTATTGTTTTTATTTCTTACTAACATTAATGATTTGCAGAGACGTCCCTCCTTAGATGCCAGTAAAGGAAAACAAAATCTTGTAAGTAATACTTTTAACATTTTCCTGAAATCAGTAGTTAAGGTAGGGCCTAGAATTCGATAGTGTTTTTTTTTTTTTCTTTTGTAAATCCTGTATGATAGTATTGTTTGCGCAGAAACTTCAGAAGCAGCATAATTGCATCCCTGATGAGCATTACGTGCAGACGTTACTTGCAGTAAGAAACATTTTATAATTTCTGATGAAATCTTATTTTCTTTATAACGGATTTCAATTTATTTTGATTCATAAGATGAATGATGTTGAGGGAGAGCTTGAAAGGCGAACGGTAACATATACCTCATGGATCCAGTCTGCCACAAACATGGAAATGAGAAGCTGGCATCCTGTAACCTATAATTATGCTAGTGCCGACCCTCTACAAATCAAAACAATCAAGGTTATACTCTTGTCCTTCATTATTGGGTCCCATTACATTATTATTCTATTTATACAGCTTAAAAAAGGCAAAACCACCTATTTTATGAATTGCATTGCAGGATATAGACCATGTGTATTATGAGACTGAACACCGAACAGAGTGGTGTAAGAGTAATGCGATATTATTGCCCTGTTTTCTGTTTGCTCGCAAGTTCTCCAGAGATGGGGCCATGCGGCTTCTGACCCACAGGATTTTTGATACGTCTCCATGACTTAAGCTATTTATTATTAAGACTCACTTACAAAATATCCAGATTGTCAACTCATCATATCATACATCATATATAGCTAGAGTATACAGAGTTGTTTGTCATTCAAAGGACTCAGTTTTCCCATTTTCAGCCTTCAGGTGGTTCTTTAAACCCATGTGTAATGCTGTTAGGCCATTGATGCTGTTGTAAAATTTATAATAAACATTTTATGGACTGGGCTAAACCCAGACCTGATGGGGTTTGGTTCTGGGCCTGACTGGGCTGGTCTTTCACGGACTGGCTGGCCAACACCTAGTTTTAGGGCCTTTTTACTTCATAGTATTAGGTGGAAATGTAATTGGAGTTGAAAAAAATCCAATGAAAATTGTGTTTGGTTGGTTCATCGAAGGAATTAGAAACTTTTCTAACAACCAAGGGAATTCACATTTCTTCATATGGAATGTTTGAATATTACATAAAAAAAAAAAAAAAAAAAAAAAAAACCCCTCCCTTTCTTCCTTTACCCATTCTTCGATCATAATCTTCACATCAATTAATCCATGTAAACAAAAGATCTACTAGACTCCGGCCATTAAGTCGACTTGCTCCATCGATTCATAGTGGATCCGGCCCACTTTGCCCTCAAAAAATTGCTGCTCAACGAGATCACGCCGGTGGTCATGAACCGTGAAATCGAGTTCTAGAAGGCAATGAAGACGTCAAATTAATGGTGAAGAATGAATTAGGAGGGCAATAGAGATGAACACCTCAATTATATGGTAAAGAGCACTGAACGATGAAGTGTCAATGAAGATGGTGAAGTGTCAATGAAGATGAACGATGATGTGCAGATGATGAAATCCTTGGTTTAGGTTGGGTGTACCAGATTGGTTAAGTGAAGACTGAAGGAGGGTTTTTATAAGGGTAACTTAGTAATTTTAACTTTTTAAACATTCCAATTTCATTTAATAATTACCAATCATACAAACTGTTAATTTTAAAAGTGTTTCATTCCCATTTCAATTCTAGTTCAAATTCCATTTCTGATATCTTTACAAAACATTATGCGAACCAAACGGTCTTTTAATGTTAGTGTCTTTCACGTCTCATGAGTCCCTGGCTTTTTGTGCATCGCTATCATTTAAACTAGAACATATTACGTATAGTGAAATTGGTTTCGGTGAAACTTGTTCCGATCCGATCTTATCTGCTGGATTGAAATCAATTTATACTTTAAAAGGCTGACTTGATGTAGTCAATAAATTTTCTTTGTTTTCATGAACAATGCATATGTAGCTAAAATGGTAATAAGAACAGCAATACAAATATATAATGACAGATTCTTTTAAAAGCAATTTTAATGTTTGGAAGTTCATAGAATTCGAGTTTTTATAAGTCATTGTAGGCAAACGTTCGATTTGTTTATTTATCATAATAGCTATAATCTAAGAATTTTTTGGTTACGTACTCCACAGTACGTGATCACAAAATACCATAAACGAAAGAAAGTAAATGTTAAGACCACAAAATGGAACAAATATTGATATCAGCTGACAAGGCAATGTTACAGGTTTAAAATGTTATCATGTCAACAGAATTTTGTTTGCCACTTACATCGCTCGGCATGTGGCTACAAACTAGCTTCAACAAAGCGAAGCGTCACGTCTTCCGTTAAAGCATGGTGCATGTTGGAACTTAGTTAATCTGTTAAATTCAAATTACAACCCCCCCCCCCCCCCCCCCCCCTCTTTATTATTATAGTTGAGCTGAACCGAACAAAGCTTTGTTATGCTTGTTTAACATCGAACTTGAGAGCAAACGGTTCATTAACACATAACAGAACGGAAATTTTTGTTCGTCTTTGTTCAGCAAGGAGTTGAACTTGGTGATTGTTCGTGTTCGTTTGTTAAATCAAACGACCACAAATGAATGGAAACCTCATAAACGACGTAACTGAAACATATACGTTTTTTTTTTTGTTTTTTTTAATAACAAAGTTCTTAATCCCCAACATTAGACACAATAACCATAAATAAATATCCAGATAAGCATTTATGATAATAATCATAAACACACTTATCCTAAAACAATAACATAAGTTAGATTTAATTTTATAAATATAATTATCCCAAAATGAAAATTTTTAGTGATATACAAACATCAACTGACTAGGTTTTCTAGTTTAATGCTAGGATAATAAAGTAAATACGAAAAATTAAAAATCAAAAAATAAAAAGCCCGTAATGAATGAATATAAACAAAACGACGTAAAAGGAAGAACCTACCAAACGTTTACAAAAACACAATTGAACAAACACGAACTCTGATCGTATTCGTTCAAATAACTAATCAGATTGAAATCCTTGTTTGTGTACCTTTATTTATTAAAGTAACAAATGTAAACAAACTTTCAATCGAACGGTTCATTAATGGTTTTCTAAGCATTTGATTTATTACAGCCATCTAATTAACTTATTTTAAATAGATATATTAACTGCTCACTCAAATTTAATTTTATTTCTAATCAGGGAGGGTTGTATATGTCACATTGTTGGGTGTCGAATCCAGCAAATAAAATATATAAATGTGAACCTACTATCACACACACTAAGAATAGTATGAGCGGAAGTAGGGTTCGTGTCCTCAGGGATACGGGTTTATTATTTTATACCAAAAATGTTTTAGTACAGTTACTTTGATTGCTTACGGTTTAAGGAAGTTGGGGGTTTTAATTAAAAACTAAAACTGAAAGTAAATTGCAGAAAGTGAAAAAATTCTAGTAGGCTGACACGGTCGTGTCAAAACTGTACGCGGCCGTGTTAAGGTTCTGCTGGAAAAAACGAAAATTGACAATTCTTTATATTTTTTATATTCTGAAAAGAAATTACTAAAAACTCTAATTAAATTTGAGAAGAAAATTAATATATGAAAACTAATTTCAACATTAAGGTAATTTCTTGATTCGATTTGGCTTACGATCATTAACGATATGGTGCAATGACTATTTTTAATCAATGATTTGTATCGATACTAGACATCACGCCGTTCGGATATCCACTCTATCTAATGTCTAATCAAGCGCAGTTCGTTGATTAGAGCCAACCCGCTACTCTAAGCTCACGCCGTTCGGATCTTAGCGTGCGGGTTGCAACGATAGAAGTATCAATTATAATTAAACAAACACGCCGTTCGGTGTGTTTAACTAGATTGCATGATTCTATAACGAGAATGAATTTATAGACAAACCCAAACCGTTAATTATTCCTTATATCAAAAATCAAAACTTGTTTAGGGTTTTAAATCTTGAAGAACTTTATTAGAAAAATTAATAAAGTGACCAATTTTATTAACAATCTAATATATACCGGATTAGATCCGGGTTTAAGACCAAGAATCAAACAAACAAACCATTAAAATAAAAACATCTCATAAGCGTTTCACATAAGTTCAAACCAAATCACAGAAATTAAACCCTAATGTTGAAATTAAATGTGCCCTAGCCGGACATGACGGCTAGGGTTAATCAAAACAAAAGAAGAAAACTTACAACCTCAAAAAAAAAAGAAAATACTTAATTGTCTTCAATAAAATCCCAGCCTCTCAAAAGATTCCCTTATGATTCGTCTTTTTCTGCTCTTCCTTTCAAAGTTTCTTGTTGGTCGATTCTTTTTAGCCTCCAAAGATATGCTCCAACTTAATATTACAGCCTTATTTATCATGCTCTTCTCAACATACTCTCCTTTTTTTAAGGGTTTTAAATTTGGATTCTTTTATGAGACATTAAAAGTTTTCAAACTTAATGATATTTCCTTTTAAGCTCTTCTCTTTTTCTTTTCCAGCAATTTAATTAACCTTCAAAACCAAAAAAATATACAAAAGTAGATTCCATCCCACAAAAGCTACTATTTTATAAAATAAATAAAAAATGATGCAATTTATGTAAAATATATGTTGAAATATACTCTAAAATTACTATAATTTATGACTAAAAATATAACTAACACACATGCGGTTTCACACAAAACGGTATTGGCTGATTATATACATACATCTATCAGGTCACATTGAACCGTGATGAATCTGGGTATATGTCTTTAAAACAAAGCTGAAACTATATTACTATTTTAATTGTATAATTATTTTTTTTAACATATTCTGTTTTTATCTTAAACTTTTAATATATTTCTGTATAAACTTTATTTAAAATCATGGTGTCAAAACACACGGACATAAGCTACTTGTTTAAAAAGCATAGTCAAAATAACATAAACAAATTCAGTGCTCCTATAACTTTATTTCTCATCAGTTTTGAATTCTTTCGATACGGTCATGTGAGAGACAATTCTTTGGTCTTATAGAAACCGCGTTTTTCTCTTAAAAAATGAATTATTTAATTGGCAAATGATTTATTTAGGGTTGGGTTTTATTTATTACACCTATTTACTAAACCTAGTATATATATACTAGCTTTAGTAAAGCTGTATATTACACGTGTTGAATACGTAAAATATTAAATATAATTAAAATTATCTAATAATAAAATATTATTTTAGTATAGGATATGATTGAAATCTTTCTTATTATAAATAAAATAAAATATTAAAAAAAAACATTTTAGAAAAGGTCATTTATAAAAACTTTCTTATTATAACTCCTAATTTAATTTTTATAAAAATTTTACTTCTTAAAAACACCATTTTAAATATTTCATATTGTTTAAAAAGTTTGATTTCTTAAAAAAATTATTATTTTATAAAAATTTATTTCTTTAAAATAACATTAATAAAATGATCTTTTCTTTAATTTATTACAAATTATTTTAATATTAAAAAAATTAAATATTATTAGTAATTAATATGATTATTTAATGGTAGAAAAAAACGAAAAAAGCTTGATTAGACCCGGTATATGTACTCTCTATTTGTTATTTATTAGGATAGAAATATTTTCACATGCCAACAAATTCACCAAACATGGAATATATAATTTTTAAATCATGTTCATCTGATTCGAGGATTTTGGACAACGATTCTCTAATTCGAACCCTTTTCTTACCTTGAGTCTTTGAAAATTTATGTTAAGCATCAACTGTTTTGTTGACTTTTCATACTAGCGCTATCTTTTGAATAATTATTTATAATTAACCAAGAAGATATACACACACAAAAAGGTTATAGTAAGAAAGATTAATTTTTACAATAAGAAAAAGGAGAAAACGGATTTTCTTGTGCATAGTGTATTTAGAAGTCAATAGTAGACGTTCAGTTGTTTTCATTATTCTCATAGAAGTTTGGGGAGTTATTATAATTTTGTCACAAAATTATAGTAGGTTTAGTTTTATTTTCTAATTTCAAGCTCATCTTATCGTATATAATTTGTGCTTTAAACCGGTATTATTATATGATAAATTCATTTTATATAACTTTCGTTCTTTAATTTAAAAAAAATGTACAAATGTTTATATTTTATTTTGGCAACACTTCGATATAGTTTTTTATAAAACGAAGTTATATTTAAAATCAAGAATTTTTCGGCATCGTAGGATAAGTTTAGTTATTGTTGCGGTATAGTGACGGACCGAACCGATTATGAGCAAAAGCATCATTGCCGACATACATCGAACTAGTTTTGGTATTCATTTTTATAGTTATTAACGAGTCGAGGCAATACCCAAACTCACGCTAGGTAGCGTGAAAGATAAACGACCAAACTCTTGCCGCGTAGTGCATGAAATAACAACTTTCGTTCATAAAACATTTAGCGGAATGCACCATTGTTTTTTAATTTTTTTTTTCAATATTCTGATACAAATTATTTTAAAACGGAGTTCTAATCAAAATCAATTATTTTTCGTAGGCTATAGCGAATATGCATACATTGCAGTATCGTGGCGAACTGACCATTGATGAGTGAACAATATCTTTGCAGGTATCGGAATTATCAGATCGGTCTCGACATACGTTTTTATGTTCTTTGATGAGCCAAACCGGTAACAACCAAACTATTTTTGTGTAACACGGGAAAACTACTTGATAAAAAAATTACTATGAACTACATTTATATATGTTTTTCTATTTAATTATTGAGTAAACTTTTTTTTTTGCTCCATTTGTTTTGCTACTTTAAGTAAATAAACAATAATGTATTTTTCTTAAACTTTTGTTTTATAAAAATTTATGATTTTTAAGTATTTTATTTTAAGAAAAATGAATCTTTTTAAAAAAATGTTCCTTGTATTCAGTATTTTATAAAACTTTTGTTTTTAAAAAGTGTGTTTTTAATAAAAAATAGGTTTTTAATTTATTAAATTATACATTTTTTAATTTGAAAATGATATGAGTAATATTATTAGTATTTAATAATATTATTAATAATAGAGAGAAAGGAAAAAGTTAGTATGATGAGCCTTAAAATTATGTGACGTTTTATTCTAGTTTTTTTTATAGATAGATAGATAGGTAGACAAATATATAGATAGGTAGATAGTTAGGTAATAGATTAGAAACTCATTCATTAAATTATATATTTTTTAATTTGAAAATAATAAGAGTAATATTATTAGTATTCAATATTATTATTAATAATAACGAGAGTGAGAAAATTAGTATGATAATACTTATAATTGTGTCATGTTTTATTTTAGTTTTTTTTATAGATATATAGATAGACAAATATAAAGATAGGTAGATAGATAGGTAATAGGTTAGAAACTCATTCATTAAATTATACATTTTATAATTTAAAAATGATATGAGTAATATTATTAGTATTTAATATTATTATTAATAATAACGAGAGTGAGAAAGTAAGTATGATAATACTTATAATTGTGTCACATCTTATTTTATTTTTTTTTATAGATAGATAGACAGATAGATAAATAGGTAAATCAATAGGCTAGAAACTCATTAATTAAACGAATTATAGTTACTAATAAATACAAAGAGTTACAATACAATATTTTTGATATGATGAAAATTATATTTACGTAATAGTTGAAGAAATAAAAATAATTATACTATTTTTTTAACACTCTTATCAAAATAGTTTTATTTTTAAACATTCGTTTTAAGATATTTTATAAAAAAATGATTTTTCTGTAAAAATATTTTTTATCATAAACTCTGATTTTTAATTATTCTTGTTATTTTAGAAAATTTCCCCTTTTTTATAATATACTTAAAAAAGGGAACGATTTAAAATATTTCATTTTAAAAAGGTTTAGTGTTTTATAAAATTTTATATTATTATAAAATTTTGTATTAATTATATTTTAATAAAAAGTTGTAATTTTTCTTAATAAAATATATTTTTAATAAGATAGATTAATTTTAAAATATCTAGATAAGAGAGAGAAATGTAACAATTAATAAAATTAATTTTAAATAAAAAAGAGAAATTAGTTTGAAAGTTTAAAGTATCATAATACTCTTTTGAAGAGAAAAATAATATAAGAGATATCTAAAAGAATGACAAATGACAAAAATGTGGGTCAAGAGAAAAATAAATGGCAAAGAAAATATTCTTTTACTAGATACAATAGATTAGAAACTAATTAATTAATTAGCTAGGTTAGAAACAGCAAGCTAGCTTTTTGTCAATTTCAACTGATGGATATGATTATGTTATGACATGGTCGTTGGTTTGTGAGCAGATTAGCGATGGATGCCAGTGGTGAAAATACGGGCAAAAACTGGCGAAGGGGAACCCGTGTCCACGAGCATACTATCGTTGCACTATGGTTGTTGGATGCCCAGTTCGAAAACAAGTTCAAATATGGGCTGATGATCAGACAATATTATTAACCACTTATGAAGGGACTCACAACCATCCTCTCCCACCGACAACAGTTGCAATGGCGTCCACTACAGCTGCTGCAGCTACCATGCTGCTCTCAGGTTCAATGTCCATTCCGGACCAAAAAGTTGCTAGTATCGCCACAATATTCCCAACAGTCACATTAGACCTTACCCACGGCCCTCCAAATACTTTATCAATTCAAAACCTATCATCACATGATGAGTTTCACCCAAACGGCATTTACGGCCAATACTATTCAAGATTCGCAGGATTACATGACAAGGTCTCCAATCATCAACTAATAGAGTACCACCATCAGCTGCACGCAAACTCCCTCTACGAAGCCATCACATCTGATCCAAACTTCACTGCCGCCTTAGCTGAAGCCATCACATCCATTATCACGTCAGATAGATCTGAATTGAATGACGCCGGACAACAATCGCTTAATTAACGTACTAGATAGCTACCTACCTACCGAGTAAATTGAATTGGATTGAAAGCTAAGCTGTTTTGAAATTCTTTTCTTCTTTCATTTCCATATATCACGGTTATTTTTTTCATATCTAGCTAGGTAGGCAGGAGTTAAATGTACGTACGTAAGTACGTCACCTGAATTATCGTTTATTGTCATCATATATATAAGTAAAGTACTCCATCAGTTCTTAGGAGGAGCGAGCGAGCGAGCTAGGTAGCTAGGTACAAATGGTGTAATATCATACTGCACACCACTTTATTTAATTGGTCGAGTCAAATAATTAAATACATGATCATATGATGCAATTAATTTCATTTCCTAGCTTGTTGTGCTAGTTATAGCTTATGTGAGTATTATCTGGTAAGGTAGGTGAAACCAACGGGTGTGGGAAAAGAGGTTTCGGGTGTAGTGGGCCGGAATAGGGTCAACTCAACGCACAGTAAGTAGTGTTGGTATCCTTCAATTCCCCTTTGAATGTGAACTATTGTAAGGTTCCAAAATGAGAGTGAATCAACTAGGCTTATCAACACTATGCTCTCATACCATACTGTTGCTAATCAAATTGAGCAAATTTTCTAAAATCACTCGAACCCATTCTCTTCTTGATTGCGTTTCGTGATCATCAATCTGGCACTGGGTTAATTTGTCCCTCCCGATCATATCAAATTTTATTACGTTTATTTATTAGGTAAAAATAGGTATAGATTTATTAGGTATACAACAACTTCATTGTAAATGTAAGAGTAACACCTAACCGACCAGACCAGTCTTTCAAGAAAACAAATCGTGAACAAATCGATCAATGCTAGAACCGAGCTACAATGAATAATGCAGCAATTGAAGATGGAGAAAATTGATTAACCGGAACAAGTTGTTCCAAACAAGACTTTGACTGCCTGCATGGCTGTGTGGTCTCACAGGGGCCTCGTGTGCCGCCCTCTGGCACGCCCACATAGCAGCGCGTTTTTGGGGATGGGCAACTCGTCCCTCCATGAATGCGCAGGTGAGTACACCCGAAGATAAAACTGTTGCCCCAAGTACTGCCTTGCCCAATTCTCCGACCGTATGTTCCACATCCCCACGTTGTCCAGCGCGATGTAGATTGCTGTCCATGCCTTCGGGTACACCTGTACGTCAAACACCATCTCAGTTCTACTCCTGCTTCTACATTAACAAATTTAAATCAGGTGTTACCTGAACAGTACTACGAGCAACCGTATCTCTCAGATTGTAGCGAGATCTACTTGCCGCCGTCCACTGCCCCCCGTCCATCCCCACAACAAAGAACGAGTAGCCGTCGATATGCCAAGATTGAACGGTATCCTCCCAGTTTTGGAACACGATCTCAGCAAAAGACCGGAAATCAGCATGCATTACAGAGGTTGCAAGATACGCATTTCCATAGGACGGTTTGTCGGGGATGCTTCCAACGCTAAACACTCCACCAATCTTAAAGTAATCGGCTAGTTTCAAAGGAGTGTCTGCGGCAACAAAGGACACTCCGTTGACAGCATATCTTTGCTTTCCGTTGATCCAAGGAGCCGAATTTGATAGAATAATCGTGCGGCTAGGCTTGATCATACCGTAATGGTACGAGCCTTGAGGGTTCGGTCTGGGTCCGCTCGCGGTTAGATTCCGTCTGATTCAAGAAAATAAAAAAAATAAAAAAATAAAAAGATGATTCCAAATGCATGAGTGAGTAGAGATGGGCAAAAAAACCGGTTCCCGGACCGGTTCGGCCTGAAAAACCGGAACCGGTTTCAAAGAAAAACCGGTTTGGCCCAAACCGGTTCCGAACCGACCCAAACCGCCGGTTTCTATACCGGTTTGGTAGTCCCGAACTCAAAACCGGTTTAAAAGTTAAAAACCGGTTAAACCGGTAAGAAAAACCGGTTTCGGTAAAAAAACCGGTTTCAAACCGGTCCGAATCGGTTTGACAGGTTCGAGTATTCGGTGAGCCAAACTGGTTTGTAACCCGAACCGGTTTGAAGAAAAACCGGTTCGACTCTACCTCAAAAAAACCGGTCCGGTTTTGAACCCGAACCGGTTTGGCCGGAAAAACCAGTTTGAACACCTCTATGAGTGAGTGCAAAAGGTATTATTACCTCATGCTCCGGGCCTGCATGAGGGACCAGGCAATCTGGGTGGTGGGCCCACCAGGGGGAGGCCCAGAGACCCTGATTTTGGAGTTCTTGTAGTGGAGGATGGCGGTGGTCATGAGCACACGGCGGGTGAAGCGTGAAGACACCACGATGTAGTAATCTCTCACAGGCTGGTTGGCAGTGACCAGCACGGAAGCCGACTGCCCCAGGTGGAGATCAAGCGAATTGTAGGTGTTCTGGACGGTGTGTGATCCTTCCACCTCCACAAGTTTCATGGTATGTCCCTGGATTCTGAAGTTGATAGATGTTGTCAGCCCCACATTTGATATTCTGAATCTGTATGTTTTCCCTGGATGGCAATTTCAATCGTCAATGTACAAAGAAAAGAAAAGAAAAGCTACTTATACGGTAAACAACCTACATATCAAGCGAGCAACTCACCATGTTCAACCTGGAAGGTGTAACCATTCCAGCCACGCCCGTTGATGATAAGCCCATCAGGAGAAGAAATGCTTCGACCCATGTCCAGTATATGTCTTAGTCTCTGCACATATCAAACAAACCTTCACTTTTCCACTCATTTTTCTGTTAGTTTGTGTTTATTCAAAAGTATTCTAGCGCTGGCCAGGCTGGCTGGATATATAGAAAGGTAACCTGGTGGCTCTTTTTGTACCAGTCACCGGCAAGAACAGTATGATCTCCAGCAGGGAAAGGGAAAGGGACTGGAATACGCGGGCGGCTGTAGATTTTGATAGCGCCGTAGCCTCCGGCAGCCTTCTGAAGGCCAAGTGAGGGGAAGTAGAAGAAGCTACCGATCTGATCCTTGGCTTGAAGCATGTATGTGAAATTCTTGCCAGGTGGGATTGGACAAGTTGTACCATAAGTACCATCCTGCCATGAGTTTCTTCTGTGTTGTAGCCCGTTCCTGGATAATTAAACAAACAAGTTTCCCGCTGACTTGTACATACACTTGATAGCAAGCATAAGGTAGATTAGTTTTGGAGCACTTACCATAAGTACCATCCTGCCATGAGTTTCTTCTGTGTTGTAGCCCGTTCCTGGATAATTAAACAAACAAGTTTCCCGCTGACTTGTACATACACTTGATAGCAAGCATTAATTAGTTTTGGTTCTCACTTATGCATGCTGGCCGGATTCTAAATTACTTGTTTAATGTTTCTCTAATTAAAACTTAAAAGGCCTCACCTTTTCATAACATCTTTCCAAAACCCAAAAACTATAAACAATTCCCAAGATCAACTAACATGGGGCCAATCATTTACTACATATAAACACTGCCAGCTTTTTATTTTTAAGTATTTGCAATTAGCACACCATGTTCATGAAAATAATAAAACTAAAAAAATAATAATAATAATTATTATTTGTCAGAGATCTGGCAGACATATGCAACCAAGAGCTTAAGCCAGTGGTACAAACAACACTATTCAATAATAAGTTGATAAATTTTATATTTGGAACGCCTTAATTTCAATCAGATCTGAATCTGAAATTACTAATTTGCTTGTGTTTTGGTACTTCAGATTTTATTAAGGAAGGATAATTAGATATTTGTAAGTTTGGAGGGAAACAAAAGCTTTACACTTTTGAAAATCAAAAGATATAATCTTAATCTTGAATGGGCAGAAATTGACTGTGATTAACTAAAAAGTGGTTATTTAATTTGGGGGCATTTCAATGAAAGCCATAGGTGTTATTCGCCATTAACACAAAGAAAGAATACTACATCTCATTAAACAATTGAGTAATCATTCATTCTATCGCATGTGAAACGATGAACTCTTTAAACATCAAATCACTCCTTCCAAAAACCATTGAACAGAACATCAGTGATTGGAAGGAATAGTAATCATTAAAGATGCCCTTTCTTCCAAAATAACTGTTCGGCTAAAAAGTTGAATCAAATCTTAAAATTGAAATGGCAAAACTGATATAATTTCTTCAACCACCCAAGTTTCTTGAAAAGTTAGTTTATTTATTTTTTGTTTTATGTTAATCAATTTGTGGGTCATCTTGTTTTCTACGGACATCATCAATGAATGCCCAGTAAAATTGAAATGGGAATGAAGATGGACATTAATTATATAAACAAGAAGGGAATCAAAATAATAATAATAAAAGGGGGGGGGGGGGGGGGGTAAAATAAATGAAGAAGTTACCAAGAAAGGAGAAATGGCTCTTTCAAGTAATTGTAGACACTAATAATCAAGTTATCATTAGTAACACAATTGATCTGAGGTCCTGGAAACTGTCCATTTATCAATATTCCCTGCAAAACCCCAAGAACATTCAAGATCGGAACCCCCAAATAACAGAGTACATTTGAGAGAGAAACTACACCTGCTGTTTAACACCCATGGGATAAATGTCACCATAAGTGACTTTCCAAGTGAAAAACCTGTAGGGGTCTTCACCATTGATGCCGCCGATCACCAAAATCAGAGCACAAAAGAGAACAAGATTTCTTTTTCCCACCATTGCCTCGATCTACATGAAACGAAACCCTCCAAGTATATGTATGTATGTATGTATGTATCTACATATATTGGAGGGAAGAATGTGAGGGATGAGGGAGGTGCGTGTTTGTCTGTAAGGGAGGCTCGTGAGTTGTCTGCAATGTGATGGAGATAGACTGGAATACGAATATATATATATATAGAAAATATTGCTTGCGAATCTGAGGTGGGTTTTTATCCTGTGTGATTTGGGGTATGGTGCAGATCTATCATCTATGGATCTTGGTTTGTTATTTACCTATTTATTTATTTGAATTTAAACTTCAAGATGTTAACTTTGGATTCCTGTTAAAGCCCTATATTTGTATGTTATAAATGTCATGACGGGTAAGTATGTATGTTCTTAGTAACAAAGAACAAATGCTATCATTTACATTATCTTCGCTTATTATAGATCTAATAACACATAGCAGGGTAAACTAACCCTCCAAAATTCTTTTAGTAGGTAACATGTAATAACGTGTTTTTTTAATACCGATCCTTCCGTAAATATTTTGACCCCTAAATCAAAATACATTTTTTTAATTCTTTAACATGCTAAGAAATAAATTAAGATCCCGTTCTTATTAAAATAATAAGCTAAAAATCTAAGCACCAATACCCAAATGTAATTGAATGATTTTCAGTATATAAATACACCTAGGCAACTATTATAAAATCTAATGTTTTATCATTTTCTAATGAAATCATATTTTTATTACTCATTGTATAATGTTATTGTACCTTATTTATATGCACGACCTGACCCTAAACCAAAATTTTAACATAAAGTTAAGATACATTTAAGAACCGAAGAAAAAGGACCCCAAAGACAAATATTTCTTTCAGGTCCACCCCTAATATACACTTCAATATGCACCAATACTTACACCATTCAAAAATGGGGATGAGATACCACGTCACAATCTTTTCTTTTATGAGGTTTAACTTACCTTGGAATTTTTAAAATACAAACATGGTCCTTTGGGTTTTTATGTTTACTTCAACCACAAATATAAACTAAAAACACCGATCCATGAAAGTGTTAAAGCTATTAAACAATAATTAATATTTAATCATTCAAGATGTTTATATAGTGAAACACGGTTTTTTTGAAAGAGCACTCAGACGTCTTACCTCTAGACGATCTTATGATGATATTTAGTTTTATCTCAATAGGATACATGTAATATTGGTTTTGGGTATAATACATGGTTCTGATTGAATATGCTATTATAAACATCTAAACTTTTAGTGGCATGTATTGCATTTTGTTGATACCTATTGTCAAGCAAAATTTGAGGCGTAATATTTTCGTTGAACTAGCTAGGTAGATACCATGCACATGTACTTAACTATAGGTAACAACAAAACAAAAGGTACACAAAAAAGTTAGTTGTCATAAGTCAAAGGTCAAAAAGGAACATGCATGAGATAGATGAGATGCGATGACAAACCAAGTGAAGAGAAATAAATTAAATGAAGTAGGTTATTTTACTCAATAATAATATACTAAACCAGCGAGGGACGAACATGCTACTATATAAATATGAAAAAATATATAAAAAAAGTAAGAGATGGGGTAGAATGGTTGAATAATCGATAGTATAAGGACAATTTTAGAAATAGAGCAAGTCAACTATATGTGCGTTGGAATCCTAGCACGCTTTGAATCAATTCCCGCCGGTGATTTGTAATTGTAGCCTCAGTCGGTCAGTCATTCATCACTTTTAATGGAAGCATGTGATCCTTTTAAATTGACCTCACTACTTGCTCACTTTTATTTTCTTCGACATGAATAGGCTTGGCAATTAAAATAACATAGTCTCTTTCCTCTGATCTGCTTTACTTTACGCTGCCGGAGTCCGGTTATTTTTCTTACATGCAACATCGCGTTATTTTGGTCATTATCAGGCTTCCTCGTCAGATTCCATAAAAACAAGTCTTGTAGCCAAATAGTAAACTTTAGCGATCAAACTCTAAAATGACGTGACAAGAGGTCAACCGTTTTTTCCAACGCCGCGTTATTTTGGCTGTTATCGTTTTAGCTTGTCGGAAACCATAAAAGCAAAGTTTGATAGCAAAACACTAAATAACTAAACTTTAGTGGTCAAATCCAAAAAAATAAAACTTCCCTATAAATGAACTCTAGAATTCTAAACTTTAACGGTTAAAGTCAAAACAAACCGATGGCCAACTGTAAAATACTAAAACTTAGTGAGCAAACTCCAAGAAATAAAATGAGACTATAAATAATCTATAGTCAAACTCTAATATCAAAACTTTAATTGTCACAATCAAAAAACCTAAAGTATATTATTCTTCTTTAAGTGGTTGATAACGATTGTTGAAGTTAATAAGACTTATAAAAAATTTATTAAAGATCATGAGTGTAAGTAAAAGCATGCATTAAAAACAAGACTGACCAAAAACGACAAACTTACTATTCATTTATTTTGTAAATTAATATACAAATATATATATATATACGTGAGCCAAAGATCAAATGTTAACCCTTATTTCTGCGTGAGCCAAAGATCAAAACCACCAACTCGGTTTTATGTAAGCCACGAAGAGATCGGTTCTATGTGAGCTAAGAAGATATCGGTTTTGTGTGAGCCAAGAAAAGATCTGTTTTGTGTGAGCAAAGAAATAAAAGGTTCAGTGTGAGCCAATGAGAGTAAGGTTTTGACTGAGCCAAGGTGATCAAGGTTCTAAGTGAGCCGAAGAAGACCAAGAAAAAAAGTTGATCCGTTTGATCAAAACATCGATCGTGTGATTCGATCAAGGAGGAAAAATTGCATGATCATGCCAAGTAAAAAAAGGTCGCACGGTGACCGAGAAGAATAAAAAAAATTTCACGCTTAGGAATCGTGAAAGGTAACTACTTAAATTTGTAGACTAGTATGGTATGAGGTTACTGAGAAGTAAAAAGTGAGGAGGCACATCAATTCGTGTTACAAGAGAAAAATTGCAATCATGGTAAAAATCGCACAAGATTCACGCTTAGGAATCGTGAAAGGTAACTACTTAAATTTGTAGACTAGTATGGTATGAGGTTACGAAAAAAAATTGGGGGCACAAATTCAAGTACAAAGGAAGAAAAGGTTTTTGTTCAAAATGGGAAAACAAGTTATTTATTTGAAAAAGAAAAAGGTGAATATAAGTTGCAATATTTTCTTCGGGACAACCAATGTCATGTGAGAGGTGCGGATGGACGCCGTTTTGGGCTTGTAAAGTCTATCTAATAGTTTCGAGTGGCAACGGTATTGAGATATCAAAACAAGACACGAACGTTGGTTGTTCTGGGTTGATTTTGAGGCCCCGTTGAGGAGGACGAACGATGGACTCGTAAGGGATTGCTTCAATGACGAATCAAATGACAAGTAGATATGGTTCAAGAATTAAAGTGAAAGAGTTATGAGTATTGTTTATGATTCAAGATGTACGTGGAGCGTATCAAGATTAAGGGGAGAATGAAGATTTAATCTTGATTAAATAAAAAAGAATAACTATTATTATTCATTTATTAGTTGTTTGTTTGAAGTAGATAAGGATTGAGTTTGATTATTATTTGATTTTCTGATAGAGTTTGAATTAGGTCATGAATAGTATTGGTTGAGTATAAATAGATAGTTTAGGGTTTTTGTAAAAACGTGATTTTAAATATCAACATCAATTGTTTTTTGTTTTTATTTTTTAGTCAATTATTTAGGGTTTTAATCTGGGCTAATATTTCTAACAGCTATAACATAATTAATCAATACTTGGTCAAGGATTTCTTCATGAAAAGTGCATAAAGAGCAGAAAGAATCATTTAGAATACCCTTTTTCGTTAGCGCTAGCATTCTCGGGATCCTATTAATTTCTTCAATTTGTTGTCTCATGGATTTGGTGTTGTAGAAGTCTCCAACACCATCTATGATCAAGTTTGCATGTAAGCCTAAAGATTGTAGTACCCTAAAGATTTTACCATATGTTTTCACGGGTTGTTGATGCTTTGTTTAAGAGGAAAGGGAGAAGACCGATTGCGGCTTTGATGAATTGCTCAGATGAGGTTGTGATTCAATATATTTTGATGCCGCATCGACATTTTAATTAAATTTTATTTTTTTTCCGTAAAAAAATTCCTCAATGTAACTTATTCCAAGTAAAAGTTTCTTGATTATTTTTTCTAAAGAAAACAAGAAATTAAAAATAAATAAATAAATACTTCAAAAGAAATATTTCTTCAATGAGGGAAACAATGATGTAAAAATGTGAAATGTCTACAAATATGCACCTTCTTAGACAAAAAATTGCGCCAACCTGAAATTTATTTAGAAAATGTTTACACCCCAACTTAACAAAAACATTTTTTAAAATCTTAGATTTACTAAACCTAAATCTCTTAATTTTTTTTGCCATAGGGTAGGTCACTAGTAGAAGTTGAAATCAAACTTTGTAAAGAGATGAATCAGTACATTCTTATTAATTAGTTTTATTTATAATTAAAAAAAAAAAACAAAAACAAAGGACAAAGGTCACAGCAAATATAAGGAAAATGTGCCAGGGAACACCAAAAATTTTAAACGTCAATAACAGTAATAGGCTGAGATATGTTCAAATTTAATTGATAGTTATATATTTTATCTAAATTTAAAATAATCTTACTCTGAAAATAAATACTGACAACTGTTTTCCTATTAAAAAACAAAAACCCGCCGACCATATAATTATTTAGTTTAATGATTGCATTTATTTTACACCCCTTCTTCATGTTATCGGTTATTTATTGCACATAGCAGCATTTATTAGTAATTAGTGGCAGGAGGTACCACTTGTAGCGTTAATAAAAAACAAACAAACATATGGATTCACGTACATTCAAAGTTACGTACGTATTTACTTGACTATCCAATATCCATTATCATATCATTAAACTATTGTGCATGTCTTGTACATTTTGGCGTTCCAAATGAGCAGGAAAGAAAATATATATTTTGTTGTTTTTTATATGAATGGACCAATGATGCCAATGGGCCATGTTGTAGGCCCAGACTGAAACCATAAAAACCCACCCAGGCCCAGACCGGTGGTCTTTCTCTAAAACTATAACTATGCACGATTTGCTAAAACAGAATTCCTTATATAATCATTAAATGAATCCAGAATCTATCATGCAAAGGTATGGCTTGGCGATCACCTTATCAAAAGAAAGTGAGCATGTATGCATACGATTTCCACCTATTCCATCTTTGAAAGTTAAGTTGGCATAGATATCAGGAATGACCTCCTACAGTATATATAGGTTTCTTGCTCATCACAAGAGGAATCTACTGTCCAAATAGCTCGCGGCTCCAATCTCCCTTAGAAAAAGCTCAAAAAAACGAAATGGCTCGGTTTTAAACTGAGCCGAGCCGAGCCGAGCTGGCTTGGTATGAAAACGAACTAAACTCGGCTCAGTTCGTGACTTGCCGAGCTGGCTCCGCATAGCTCGTTTGTTAGCTCAGGTCGGTATGGCTCGGATTATTTTACTTGTACTATATATTATTTTTATGTACATAACATATATCATGGCATTTGTTTATTTGTTAAAAGTATAATATATATATTTAGCTATTTTTAATGTCAAAATATTAAGCTATAATATTTGTATTTGATCACTTTGTGTTGCTTCTATGTTTTTGCATATTAGAATGAATTGTTTAAGCATACTTTCAATGTTTTATTAAAATAGACTACCGGATGTTATTTAATCATATTGCGAGTTTGGTTTGTTCGATTTAGATGATTATGAAGTTATTTGTATTTTATTAAAGTTTAACTTAGAATCTTTAATTTAATTTATATTTAGTAAAACTTGATATAAACCGGTTATGAATTATATAGTATGTTGAATTTATTTTACAATTGATTTTTTTAATTATGTTTATGAATTAAAACTGAGCCAAAACAAGTCGAGCCAAGCCAACTCGGTTAAAAACCAAGCCGAGCTCGAGCTGAGATTTTCAACTCGGTTTTAAATCCAAACCGAACTGAGCTGACTTGGTTTAAATTCGAGCCAAGTTCAAGCTTACTCTGTCTCGGTTCGGTTCGTGTACAGCCTTTAGAGAAAAACTTTAGTCCTCAATAATACATATGAAGCATTATACTTTTATATCATGTCTTCTGAAAAAGTACTAAAAAAACTAAAAAAGCTCAGAAAATTATTGGTAAGGCCATAGGTTATTGTTTCTATTGCTTAGCACACTTGACTACTTGAGGTAGTAATGAATATTTTTGGTATATTGAACAACAAAAGGTTATATACGTATTTATAGTATCAAAACAAAACGGATTTAAATAGTATCTTTATCTTTCTACTCTAATAAAAGAGTATCTTGAGGTGACACGTGGCGGCATCATATTTATTCTTATCAAAATTTCCCGCTTCTCTCTCCTATTAAATAATTATCTTAATTATCAATAATATTATTTAATTTTTTTAGAACAAAAATAGTTTTTTAATAAATTTAAAAAAGATCTTTATTTATGTTATTTCTAAAATAGTTTTTATAGAATAAGAAATTTTACAAAACATCAAACTTTTTAAAATTAGTGTTTTTAAAAAGTTATTTTTTATAAACAAAAAATAATTAAAATTGAAATTTATAATAAGAAAGTTTTTAAAAATGATATTTTTTAATACGGTTTGTTTTGAAACAAATTTTTTTTGTTTTTGTTTGGAAAAACAGTTTTAAACCAAAAGTTTAAAAAGTTGATATAATTGTTTTATTACATATTGTTCTTACTATACGTACTTTCAATTATATTTTATCGTAAAATATCATTTTAAACTTGATAAATTTTATTATATTTAATATTTTATTTGTTCAACCCGTGTAATACACGAGTTTACTAAAGCTAGTATTATAATAAAAGAGTAACTAATGGGGACACGTGGCACTACCATATTCATCCTCACCATAATTTTTTCGCTTCTCTCTCCTACTTAATAGTTACTATAATTACTAATAATATTATTTAATTTATTTAAAGACTAAAAATATTTTTTAATAAATTAAGAAAGAAATCTTTTAATCAATATTATTTATAAAGAAACAAATTTTTATAAAATAATCTTTTTTTTAAAACATCAACTTTTTTAAAAATATAAAATATTTTAAAAATCAATTTTTAAAAGTAAAAATTTATAAATAAAAAATAATTATAAATAATTTTATAAACTTTTTTTTTAAACAAAATATTTAGTTTTTTTAAACAAAAAAAGTTTAAAAACTTGATATCATTATTTTGTTACCTATAGTCCTTACACATAATTTCAAACGTATTTTATCTTAAATTATCATTTTATAATTAACAAAATTTTATTTTATTTAATATTTTATATATTCAACCCATGTAATACACGGGTTATTAAGCTAGTAAAAATATATACCTATACCATTCAGATTCAAAATAAATATAGATTTTTATATCCTGCTTAGGAGTAAACTCCGATGAAGTCATTTTTTGTATTTAATCTGATTTAGGAGCAGGGGGGGCCCAGAAAATTTTTTCTCCGGGGTCGTTTTTTTTAGTTTTCTAATAAACGTGTATATCTCAACTCAATGTTGAAATTTTTGGTTCAGGTCTGGCCAGGTCACACAAAACAAATTACAATCATATCATAAGACATTTGACAAAGATACAATTTCATTAGAAAGTAAAAAACATTACATTTAGTTTTTGTGTCTTCATCTCTTGAAAAATCTCCACTACATTATCAATCTAAACCTTGTTAAAAACGTCTTTCTCAATGTAACAAATACAAGTATTGTTTAAGATATTCTTCTAAAAAAAATTTTAGAGTTAATTAAGGAATGCTAATGGATTAATGAAATATGTATTGGGTGTTTAGTTAAATAAATAAGCTTAGAGATTTTATACAAAATAAACGTATTGGTGATTATTTTGATATTACTATTCTTAACTAAGTGAGCTAGTATTTGAACTTTTAGTGGGTTAAACATTCTGATAAAAATGGGGTTTATGGGTCATAAACTTTTTTTATTGGGGTCAGTATTAAAAAATACACGGGATCAATTGAAAACTATCAATACACATTATACATAGAGGGAAAAATCTGCGGGGTCGGTTGACCCCTCCCCACCTTTCTTAAGTCCACCCATGTTTAGGAGTTAATTTGTATGCAATGTTTACATTGTATCTTATTGTTTAAACATATTGTATCTTACTGAATATGCATTTTTTGTTTTAAAAGATATGTTTTTTTGTTAGTTAAAGTTTAAAGATAAACTTGATATTTGAAAAATATTTTAAAATAAAAATAAAAGTTAAATTTGGTTTTGCTTCCTGAATTTAAAAAAAATTAAGAGTTAAATTTGATTTTGCTCCTTAAATTTTAATAAAAATAAAAGTTAAATTTCTTTGTGCTCCAAATTATTTTAAAGATAAATTTGTACTAAAATTGAAGTAAATGATAAAATTTTGGACTGAAATTGATGTTTTTAAACTAAAAAAACAATTAATTTGTTAAACCTCAAGAAACAAAATTGAAGTTAATTCTAAAAATAATATTAAAAGGAAAAGGAGCTTATGAGAAATATAAAAAGTGTGTGTGGCATTCGGAAAGGTGTTGTAAAATCCCCCAATGGAAATGAAGCTTTTAAACATTTACATCTAACTTGTACTCACCATAAAACTCCCTTCCATCAAACACAAACCAAAACCGAAACTACAACCAACTTCAAAAATAAAGATGGATATTATACAAAGACCAATATATTATGCTGAATGCATAAACAAGACTCAAATCTTTTGTTTTGTTCATCATCTAAGGGCGTTAATGAAAGCCATCAATGAGTCCACATCTCTTTTTCAGATGGATACTTAATAGGCCTTTGATGAATTCTTCTGGAAGAAATGGATCGTTTGAAATTAAGCTCCCAAGCTGTAATTCTTGTTGTGCAATATCCACTCTAAACTTGCCAACCTTCACACCGCTTCCCGACTTATACGCCACTTCCTCATATGATGCTTCCATTGCCTGCAAAAACACAATAAATGCAGTTGGTTCATTACAACACTTTTTTAATCGTTGGAGCCATAAAGCTAGTACAAGCTACTATAGAATGCTTGTGTGCATTACCTGACAAAAGTAGCACCAGGGTGCGTAAACAACCACCATCCAACCATCTTTTTGCTGGATTCTCAATACCTGGCAGACTCAAGTTTCAGATGTTTTGGCTCTCAAAGATATCTAAAGCCACAAAGTCCCGTTACCATTTACTGAATGGTTTCCATTCACGTTTCCTTCTTTGAGGTTTCGTTTATACAGCCCATATTCTTTAGCTTTGCCATCCTCCCACCACCACCTTCAATTCCTTTCCTCTCGTGTTGACCCAACAAGGCTAGTCTCGTGCATGACTTGTACCCGATGGAGATTTACCCCTGAACATGCAATGTTTTGACTGGTACTTCCATGGTTCGGAGTAAGTTCCATATCTTCGAATCCACATGAACCATTGAAACTTTAGATCTGGTCCTCGAAGACTGGTATTTTATTTGACCAATGATCCAAGCCCGCAACTCTTCAACGCCTGCCTCAAAAGTCGCACCATTCGTACATGGCAACATTCTTGATGACCATTCTCGTAAAATGAGAAAAGGCCTTTGGTTCTAACCAATGCCTGTACTTTCTCAGCATCCGGGAACATGTACTCAATCTGGATGCCATAGTGTTTCTCAATTGTATTAAAGAATTTGTACATTTTAGGGTTTAACCGCCCGATGTCAAGGCTAAAAACCCCCAAACAGACGTCCGGTCAAGTGAGCATACTCTATTAAAGCAATATCTTCAGCACCACTTCAATCAAGTAATAATTTTGGGATCTTAAGATTTTATTCTGATGTGGATTAGCTACTTGTAAATCATACAATAATAACTTATGCCACTAGGTTACCTGAAAACTATAGCAATATTATTCTCATATTTTTCAAAGGTTTTATCCATAATTCAAGTGGAAAAGCCTTCTCAAGGTCCTTAGCCAATTTCTTAATGTATTCAATCTCTATTACTTTGTTTATTATATCTGCATACAAATTAACCTACACAAACAAAATTCAAGTCATTCATCACTTCAATGAACATTTGTGGAAGTTCAAACTAAAAGCTATCTGAATAACTATATAAAGCTATATTACTTTACGTATTAATTAAAAGTGTAGTATGTATCTTGAAGTCTCTTAAAGTAAATTAGAAAAATACAATTCATATGCAAAAACAATTTACAGTTTTTATCGTTAAAAAACTAAGATATATTCTTAAAAAACGTATTAACGTCTTTCAGTTCATCTTTATAAATAATCTTCAAATTGTCGTATGAATATCCTTGAGATTGTAACTTCATGTGGCGACCACAAATGAAACAAAAGTTTTAAATTAATTAGGTGGCTTGATTTATTTTACAAGAAAAAGAAAATGCATAAAGGGGCAACGTACAACCACGTCCCATTTCATACTTTAGAACATGGATGTCACAATCTCCTTTAATCAAAGAATTGTGGATGCAATAATTCTGCCAATAATAATCAATATATTAAACAATTATCTTACATCTTAAGTAAGTAATAATGTATTAAAAATATCTATCTATTATAATAAAAGAAGGTTTTATGTGAACACTTGGTATAATTCTAGAGCTCCTAATTTTAATTTTCCCACTTCTTTCTCCTATTAAATAAATACATTAATTACAAATTATATTATTTATTTCTTTTTTATATTAAATATTGTTTTTTAATAAATTAAGAAAAAGTTATTTTTACAAATTTAAGTCCTAAAGAAACAACTTTGTTAAGATAAGAAATTTTACTAAAACATCAAACTTTTTAAAAAACATAAAATAGTTTAAAATCGCCGTTTTTAAATAATAAAATTATTATAAATCAAAATAATTAAAATTTAGAGTTATAATGAGTTTTTTTAGAAATGACACTTTTTAAAAAGGTTTGTTTTGGAACAAAATGCTTGAATTTTTTTTAAATTATAAAAAAATTAATTAATTATAATTATTACTTATAAATAATTTCAATCATAAGCTTGTATCAAAATATTATTTTATAATTAATAAATTTTTGTTACTAATTATTTGATATTTATTTATTCAACCCGTGCAATACACGGAATACTAACCTAGTATACTTAAAAGTTAAGACTTTTAGGAGAATTACTTCATTAATATGTAACTATTATAAATGAAAGAAAAAAAAAGAGAAATGAAAAGAAAGAAAAGATATAATGTGATATGGTGTTTCAGAGTTGTAAGGAATATTATTAGTCTATTTGATTTGATTATTTTGTATTGAAAATGATTAAAATGTCCTATTTATTATTTCCATTTTACTCCTAAGTAGAAGGAAAATAATAATAATAATTAGGGTTTGGTTAATTGGGTAGAGAGTAAGTAGTGAGTAGGTTAGGTTAATAAATAAGAAGGGAGAAGGGAGAAGGGAGAAGGGAGAAGGGGAAGTTTCTAGTGTAGCAAGCTTGAGTTTTGTCGTGTAAGCCAGCCTCCACTCTTCTCTTTCACTCTTCTCTATTCATCTAGTCTTCTTTTCTACCTTTATGGTTCCTAATTTCTTTTTGTTGATTAGAACCTGATATCTTTTATGCTTTATGCTTAAACTAGGGTAGGGTTTCTTATCATATATATGCCTTTAAACCGAACCGCTGATATGGTTATCTGATTTTGTGATTCTGCCCAAAAATTGATTCCAATCTGCTCATCACATCTCTGTTTCTTCTTCATAAAAGAAACTGAACCCTAATATCCCTTCTGAGGTATTTGGTCTACTTTATCATCCCCGCTGTTAATCATCAATGTTACATAACACCATAACACTAACAAAATACCACTCACACTTTTATATGAAGCTCCACCTCAAAAGACGTGTTTTACTGAAAATACTTCTCTTATCATTTTGGGTTCATCAATTTAGATCTTCTGTTTTTTGTTTTCTAAAATTATTATAAATTATGATCTTTCTGTTTATGTGATCTACGCAATTCATAGGGGGGTATGACTTCAACAACTGATCTACTCTTATTATATGTAAAAACAATGATTAGCTCTCACTTTACTTTTAATTATACTTTGTTGTCGGATTGATTACTCTCTTTGAATGCCTAACTTGTAGGATAATCAGTACACTGAATGCATTTCACTATTCATTCTTGTAACGTACGCCTGTAATCATGAGCAGATTAGCAACCTAATATTTTCCAGTATGGCTGACACCTCAAGTGCTGAGTTGTTGGAATTCCCAAACAAGGACAACCGTAGATTTCTACATGCAGTCTATCGTGTTGGTGATCTTGAGCGCAGCATTAAGTACATTACCCATCTCAACAGTTCCATCGTTCACACAATATACTATTAGGATATTCCTCTTTTCTTACCTCTTTTTTAATCAGATTTTACACAGAAGCATTTGGGATGAAATTACTGAGGAAAAGGGACGTACCAGAAGAGAAGTACTCGAATGCCTTTCTTGGATTCGGCCCCGAAGAGTCAAACTTTGCACTGGAGCTAACATACAGTATGTTTCTAAATATTTCAAAAATCTTGTTTTTACCATGTTTTTGTGTTGATGGTTTATGTTAATGTACAGATTATGGAGTTGATAAGTACGATATAGGAACCGGGTTTGGACATTTTGCAATTGCTACTGCAGATGTACGTTTAACATTACTAGTTTCGATCTTAAATTTATTGATCCTTTGAGTGCTAATTGCGTTTTCTTTTTTGGTAGGTTTACAAACTTGCGGAAGACATTAAGGCGAAAGGTGGGACCATCACAAGAGAGCCAGGCCCAGTTAAAGGTGGAACGAGTGTAATTGCTTTTGCTAAAGACCCCGATGGCTACCTTTTTGAACTCATTGAACGCCCCCACACTCCTGAACCTCTTTGTCAAGTAATGCTTCGTGTTGGTGATCTCGATCGATCCATCAAGTTTTATGAAAAGGTTGATGTTTTTATTGTTTGATTTCTTGACATATCTAATGGACTTATCCATATAATGTAGATATCAAAGGTCTAATTGTGTGCAGGCATTGGGGATGAAACTATGCAGGAAAATTGATAGACCAGAACAAAAGGTACGCCTCTGAATTACGAGACATTTCACATATAATAATTTTAAGTCACTAATTAGAATGGATGGGGACTACAATATAGGCATATGGCTTTCCTGGTCTAACCTAATACGACGCTGATATGCAAGTTTGACTATTTCATACCGCTATTAGTTTGTTTGAATTCAAAAGGTCAAATTGTAACGTTTTCTTTGGGCACGATAGAGTAGACCATCATGTTTGTTATTATGGTCAACATATATGATTAGTTGATGCAAAAATAGGTGAAATCTTTCATCTGCTGTTTGATTGTAGGTTCTGGTTGATCATGAAGACTTTCTGAAAGAACTTCACAATAAAGAGTAACTTGTTAAATATGGTATCATGCAGTTGAGGACGCAGATGTTATGAATAATAAAGTTACGTGCCATTTATTTGGCAAATAACATCTATCTATCTATCTATGTGCAATATAAACCTATAGTATGGGTGATCATTTCATGTAATGAGACAGCTGGTGTGACTATTGGATGCTAAATAAGAAATAAAAATAAATCCTTTTATGAGTTTTTCCTTGAGTTCATCAGATTTAAAGGGTTGAATGACTCGATTGATGAATACTGATGATGAGGTTTTCTTAGGGATTTAATGGATATGACTAAAATTATTCTGTACTTTGAAGGATCTTGAAACTTTAAAGGAGGTTTGTTAATAATTCTATTTGGATTACAAAATGTGATTCTTGGATTTATGTTTACAAAAGTGAGAATAAACAAAAGGTGGTCATGACAACAGAATTGGATCAACATCTGTTTTTAAGTACATCTTTGTTGTTCAAGAGTAGAAATGTAGAATGCTTCACCAGTGTTAGATTGCTTGCTTAATCGTCATCATCAGAATGCAACGTGCTTGGCTTGTTAACTATATATTCATTCAGATATTGGAAATCCGATAACCCTAAGCGAGATAAAACCTGAATGGTTTGTTCTAAAATGTCTAGTCTATATATTTCTACTTGCAACACGACAATCTGTTTAAAACTCGTGATTAATCTCAAGACAACCATTGTTTCCAAATATATCCTGCTTTTACCAGAGTTACATAAAGAATCATTTTGCACTGGGTCAGAGGGAGGCAGTATGATCACAGTGGCCAACTTGTTTACTGTAATTTCACATTGCTGGATGGCTGTTACAACAGGTAGTTACTGATGTCTGCTTGTTGAACATAACCAATATGCTTAATAAAAGAATTGACTGGTATGCATAATAAACTCAAAACTACGTGTCACACTTTCGGTCATCAAATTGTTAGTCTTGCTCCTTTGCCGCGGTCACAATCCATGAGAATTCTACCAAGTCATAGGTTTTATGCTCTGAAAATCAATCCAAGTAGTTGTAAAAATCATTGAAGTTTTTCTGCTCCTGATTGAAGCCTGAAGGTTTTCAATCATATTAAACAGCCTGTTCCATTTGGTGCTGATTAATGTAGTAACCATATTAGTTCTGAAGTTCTAAAGCATATATTTGACAAGCTACAGTAAAACATAATTTAAAATTATTGTCTACCAGTAATTATAGAATGTAGAACAACTTTTTTGTCTAATTACATAGACATACAAGAGTCATATTAACTAATGCATTAGAAGATAATAGCGTGTCAAGAATAAAAAACGCCCACTGGCAAGCATGTAAAGAGGAAGATGATATACAACGGGATGAATCTTGACATTAAATGAAATCAGATCTGTCACATAATTGAACCTTGAAAAATTAACATGATATAGAAACGGAATTTGACATTTACAGATTCCATTCTTTAAGTATTAGCACTACTTCATTTCTAGATATCCAAATGTGTTTTCACCACTGTAGCTCATGTACAGGAACCCGTCATCATCCTTGTTTTCCTCGTAAATTGCAGACATCAAAGCAGCTGTTAACATTCAGAAAGGAATAGGAAACATGAGTTATTCATCAAGAATGATTATTACAAGCTCAACAAAAGGTAGCCTTGCTTAACCATGGCTCATTATGGGAAAACTTGGGGTTAAACTAAGCTCGAGTATAATAAATGGTAATGGACAAGATAATACAGTAACGGCTCCTCACCAGATGGTGGTAGCATGTTCTTGACAAAAACAAATATAGCCTTCTCGGGGCTAAGTTTGATCCTTCTACGAACCACATAAACAAATTGACCAACAGTCAAATTAGCTGGTACTAGATATCTGCAATGCAATAACATACACATTTCATGTTAATAAAGTATCATAGACAATGCACAACACCAATAGCCAATAGGAACTTTAGATAAACTGGATCCATGAAACAAAATACTTAAATAGCTCTGATCCAAATCTAAACACCCCACAACTCTATGGTGGTGCTTGGATATGTGTTTGAACTTTGAAGTGATTTTCTGATAAAATGCAACCTTACTCTCTATTATTCAGGTGGTGGTGTTCTTCTTATGATCATTGACTATTTAGGGCCTCAAATAACCAGTTTTGAATAATCATTTTATTGCCATCTAGCGGTAAAATAGAATAATCAAATTTTCTCATTCTGTTACCTTCTTAGATACACAGAATGTTTTGCCAATCACTCAGCAGAAGAATATCCTAACACTATTAATGCTCCGCCCCATGTTTAGTGGTTGATTTTCTGCTTTTGATTATTGAACACACATAATCATTTTCAAAACATCCAATTGGATAAGTATGACACATGCAGAGTATCAAAACAATAAGTTAAAACCTGACATCTGAGAAAGATCAATAGGTTTTATTCTCGTAGAGATAAAAAGAAAAAAAAAAAGATGAAGGAAATGTTAAAATGGGCGTACTTTTGTTTGTCTATGTCAGGAAGATCGGTTCTTTCAGCTCTCTCAACAATCACCTGAAAACCTTTTTGACTTAAGAGACAGTTTAAACTTTAAAGATAAAGCGTGTGTGTTGATATAGCATAACCATAACCTTTGTTTGTTTTGATACTCCACATGCCTTACCGGTACTCCGTCAGGATACTTGTCCCTGATACGGGAGGATTCAGCCCGCCGCTTTTCTGTTCAAACAAAAACGAATCAAATTTCATTTGAGATGCGATAACTTTTTATTTGTTCAGTGTATACACACATTGACACATACATACATGTTAAAATACCCTACAAGCTAGTATCAAGAACAAAGGATGCAAGATTAACCCCTAATCGCAAAATTAAGAGCAGCACATAGAAGAAAAGGAAACAGGACGATACCCAATGGGTGTTGAAGCTTGAAGGAGCATTTAACCATGGCTGCAGTCGTTTTGCTTTCTGCAAATTTCAAACATGTGAGGAACATTACAACAAGAAACGATAATTCACCAAAAAGATTGAAACTTTATAGTATATCTAAATAAAGAAGATGAAAGATATATACATGAAAAGATTCTTGAAAGAAAAGAAATTCAAATTAAAATTCTCACCTGTCAGAATCAAGATAGAGATGGAGAGAATGATTGAAGAAATTGACTATAATCAAGATTATTTTAAGAGGAGAAATTGGGTATCAGAAAAGAAAGGGGCAACACCTTTTTTATTCCAACAAGGAGAAGAAGCAAGTTTTCCCAACGGTACAAGGAAACTACCTGTAACTATAATTATAGTTATAAATATAATATTTATTATAAGAGCAAATTACTATTTTGGCCCCTGCGGTTTAGCCAAAAGACGTTATGAGAATCCGTCTCTCAGGTTTTTTGGGACCTATCATATCGTTTGACAGGTACCCGCCACACCCATAATTCATGTCCCGGTTATTGAAGAGTTGGAAATTTAAAAACTGAATGGCTTATAGCTTGGCACAAAAATTCCTTTAGAGGTTGTTTTTTTTTTTTTTGTTTTGTTGCTTAACTGCTCATAGCAGTAGTGTTAGAGGTTGTTTCTTTTGTTTTGTTTCACGTCAAGTTTATTACCCTGCTCGAATTGGGTTGTATCTTTTGGTTCCATTGCTGGGAATTCTCAACACCTCAAACCCTATTTAAAGATGTTATCGCTGCTCAATTAGCGGCTATTATAGCTGATTAGATTCTCCGATGGGGTTGAAGGATTATGTTGCATCGATCAAGGCTTGGATTGATGACAAGAATCCCGAGAATGAACTTCAAGAAGAAGAAGATGATGATTTTGAAATCGCATAGTTGGAATTTGATGGGTTTGAACTGGGAATTGCAACTGGGATGATGAAAGATCTGAAAGAAAGGGATGACGATGAATCAAGTGATGATTTTGAATTGTCAGATTTGAGCAAGACATGATTGTTGATTAACAACGGAGTTAATGTGTGGGGTGAAGAATTTTTGTTTCTTATCTTTTTCTTGTATGGTGGATTGTATGTGTGAAAGGCATAGTGTGGATGAGGATTTTGGCCTTTTGCAGACGATCATGATCATGCATCATGTACCATGCATCATGTATCATGTAGAGTCTTTTTAGCAGTTATGAAATTTGAAACTTGAGAAGATTAGCCCTTGATGAGCTCCCCACAAAATTAAAATCTAGTATTAGTATTAGTATTTGTATATATAAGTAGATTTTAGGTTTGAAGAAACTTGTGCAAGGTACAACTTAAGCTGAATGATGTACACGTTCCTAAGTAAATTTGGCAAAATACAAGTTTCTTGAACCACACCCATCATGTACAAAAACACGGATCAAAGTTCAAATCTTTCCTTCCCAATTAACGGGCCAACAATTGTGTCGTATGTTTGACCATCTGGAATCACTCCTTTGACAACCAAATTATCATGCAATTCGAGCAGTTCCTCCGGGCTAATCTTCTTGCAAGCATTCCTAAGAAGAATTGTATATGTAATAGAATCAGGTGTCAACCCTTGAGTCACCATCATCTCCATAAGTTCCTTCGCTTCTTGAATTAATCCAAACTTGCAGACAAAGTTCATCAGTATGTTGTATGTGACTTTATTCACTAATCTCCCGTCTTCTTGCATTCGAGAAAACAAATTCAACGCATCATCAACCTTCCAATTTGCACAATAACCATTTAATAAGCTGTTTAAAGTCACAACATCAAGCAAGCTTAATTTCTTCAACTCATCTACCATAATCTTGGCAACGTCTATAGAAACATTCTTAGACAAACCATCTACAATGGAATTATAGATAATTAGATTTGGTTTCTTTCCCATCTTTATCATATCATCATAAACACGAAGTGCATCTGATATACTTCCTTGTTTACTAAATGCATCAATCATAGTACCATATGTTACTGTATCTGGAGTAAGCCCACAATCAAGCATATCATCAAGAACTTGTTTGACCTTTGATACCGAGTCATTACCACTTCTAAAGAGATAATAAAGAAGAATATTTTCCAAGAAACGATCTTTATCAGCAAGATTCTTCCCCACGAGCCATTTATGGTAACCAAGAGCTTCATTCACAAACCCATTTCTAGATAGCCCCTTAACCAATATAGAATTAGTGAATTTATCAAAGCAAACATTGGTTTTTATCATCTGTGACAACAGAACAGAAGCTGTGGTAGTATCCCCTCCAAAGTAAAGCCAATGAATTATCGAATTATAGATGACATTATTAGGAATCAAACCGTTATCCACCATATGAGAGCACAACCTAAACGCTTCATCCGTACAACCTTTTCTCAAATACCCATCAACCAAAGTCCCGTACGTCCTTAAATTTGGCTCAATGCCCATTTTTTTCATTTCATCCCTAAGGCTTTCTGTGGTTTTCATATCTCCCAACTTGCAAAACCCGTTAATGAGACAGTTAAAGGTAACGGAATTAGGCGTAACGAAACCCATTGACAACATTCCCATCTTCCTAAATATCTTTAACCCTAAAGCAGCATCACCCATTCTACAAGCACCATTGATAATCATATTGAAAGTAACCACATTTGGATATAGTCCAGCTTTCAGCATTCTGTAAAACACACTAATGGCTTCATATAAAAGCATTTCTTTACACAAGGCGTGTATAACCAAATTCATCGTATAAAGATTCTCTAGGTAGCCATAAGCAGTCATTTCTTTGTAGTTAGTCCAAAATTGATTAATCTGGTTGGACCTTAAAAGACGATTCAAAAAGTTGTTCCAAGCATGAATTGAAACACCAAAATCCTTGTCCGTCCTCAATCTGATAATGACTTGATGAGCAGAGTTGGTGTCAGGTAAAAGTGTAGAAGCCCTAACCAATGCATCAAAAACACCAGGGCATGAAATTTCAGAATCATAAGTATTCCATAGTCCTTCGAGGACCTGTAGATGAGAATAACCCATTGTTTGCATCAAGCTATTGATCAAATGTAAGGCGTCGTGGTATCTTTTGCAGGTGGCCATAAGATGTATCAATATGCAAACAGAGTCAAGAGACGGAGAAAAGGTGTTGTGGAGTCGAAGCCTGTTGTAAAAGGCTAAAGCCAAGTCCGGGGAGTTGCGAAAGTGTAAAAAGACGCGAATGAGTGTTGAGTTGGTGAGATTGGAAGAGGGCAAGGAATTCCATCTTCTAAGGCTTAAATTGGCACAAATTGAATAAAAAATGATATCTTGAGGATTTGGGTAATTGAAATGCTTACCCAGGTGAAGACACCGCGCAAAAAGATGACTTGTTTTGGTCGACAACAACTTGAGAAACATAGATAGAGTAACCGACCGACCGACCGACCAAGGTAAACTCTTGAGATGGTTTGATTGAAATCTTGATTCTCGCAGGGCAGGGAAGTCATATATATATATATATATGGGTAAAACTTAAAAGAAGGAAGATATTGATATTCCAAAGCCAAAGCCTAACTAGTCAAATTGATATCTTGAGGATGTGGGAGGTATAGTCATAGATCCGGTAAGGTAAGATTTGAGCTACCATCCCTTGGGCCTTGTCCCTGGCCCAGTTTTTGTTTTGTTTTTAGAGAACTGTCACAAAACAAAACAAAACAAAATCAAACAGTTACAAGTATATCTCATCTGTACAGTACAGGAATACAGGATACGACTCCCTCTTCCTTGATGGTTTCAGCATACCTCAAGTCCCAAGCTCCTGCTCCTTGATGGTGGGCATCACATGATCTACTCTACCCACATTAATAATGAACATTAAAACATTTTTTTTAATTAAACTAAGTCTACAAGTTCTACCTCTGTCTCCTTGATGGTGGGCATCACATGATCTACTCTACCCACATTAATAATGAACATTAAAACATTTTTTTTAATTAAACTAAGCTATATATCAGTTCTACCCTTCTGCCAGTCTACGTGCATGCGTAAATTAACTAGCAGTAGCAGCTGCTTCTTTCTTATAATGATCCACCTACCTACGTACCTTCCAATAGTGATCAACTACACATGTGCTCACAACTATTACCAGCCATCAACCAAATTACTCGTCACTAGTACTGTTAAAAAACACTTTCCACATAATATATTAAAAAATTAATAATTTTATATGAAAAATTAATTTAAAAGATATCGGCCGTTGGGTAAGTCGGTGAACCCGCATCCCTCTTACACTCAACATCATTAAATCCAGCATCCCCCTCTCTTTGATACTCGAATACGGGTCATCTTCACCACCACTTACAACATCCCGCACACCATTGAAGCCCCTTAAATTCGAACAAACAATGACTGTAAGATTCATATCTCTAACTCGTTTTTTGTAATTCGTTGCTCTTTGAATTTCCAGTTTATTTTGTTGTGTGACTAACGAGCAACTCATAGTTTATTTTCTGGCTTAAGCCTCATAAAATTTTTCATGTTTTTTAAATTGATTGTGAATGCTCTAACGCTACATATGATCCTTTCAACATCGAACCTAGTCATCATCACACATCATGTTTTTACTCTACTCTTTTTTTTCATAAACATTATTTTTACTTAGAACACTGTTATATCATCATTCTCACATGCAACCTATTTTATAATACTTAAAATACAATATATATTTAATGCAAGTGAAAAATAAAAAACATTCACTTTTTCCATCTATAGCCGGGGCGGACCACCAATGGTAGCCAGTGGCGGACCCAGAAAATTTTTTCTCCGGGGTCGGTTTTTTAGTTTTCGAATAAACATGCGTATCTCAACTCAATGTTGAAATTTTTGGTTTGGGTCGGGTTGGATCACACAAAACAAATTACAATCACATTATAAAAAATTTAACAAAGATCAATTTCATTGGAAAGTAAAAAGCATTACATTTTATAGTTTTTGTTAATGTTTATTCATCTTTTGAAAAATATCGAATACATTATCAATCTAAACCTTTTTAAAAACGTATTTCTCAATGTAACAAAGCAAGTATTGTTTAAGGTTTTTTTCTAAAAGAAATTTTAGAGATAATTAAGGAATGTTAATGGATTAATTAAATATGTGTTGGGTGTTTAGTTATATAAATAAGCTTAGAGATTTTATACAAAATAAACCTATTGGTGATTATTCTGATATTACTTTTCTTAACTAAGTGAGCTATTATTTTAACTTTTAGTGGGTTAAACATTCCAATAAAAATAGGGTTTAGGGGTCGTAAACTTTTTTTTATTGGGATAAGTATTAAAAAATACACGGGGTCAATAAAAACCGTCAATACACGTTACACATATGGGGAAAAATCTGCGGGGTCAGTTGACCCCTCCCCACCCTTCTTAAGTCCGCCCATGATGGTAGCTCCACCATATTGTCACACATCTCGCCTACGTTGCCATGTCACCATGTTGTCACGGAGTGATTTCCTAACTCTCGTGCGGCACTTAGATTTGATCTAAGTTCAGCCTTTTGTCCCCAAACGATGTAGCGATTCAAGTTATAATGCGGAAGCGTTTACAAGCTCGTAATACAAACGACTTTGTATTGCTTACAAGATTGCTTACAAGAGTGCTTTACAAGAGTATTACACTAGACTTGTATGAGTTTTGGGTGGTTACAAATGAGGAGACTATCTCCTATTTATACTTATGGCATGAATCTAGATATTTCTAATCTAGATTATTCTAATCTAAATATCTAAGATATTTACTAATCTAAATATCTAAGATATTTACTAATCTAATATCTAGATATTTCTTTGGTTAATATCTAGATATTTTACATAGTTAATATCTAGCTTTTCTAGATTTGTTTGGGCTGTTCCGGAGTCATCCGAACGGCCCTGGATGCCTCCATATGTTTCCGGGAACGTCCGGAATCCGAGTAACGCGACTTGATTTTAGGCGGGTCGTGACATTCTCCCCCACCTAAACCCACGACGTCCTCGTCGTGTTTCTTGCATGACCCTCGGCTTCTTCCCACGAGTTGCAAGACGGATATTGTTTTACCATGATGGCTTGACTCCATCAGTGCTGTGTGTACTTGATTGCCCTTGACGATATATAATGTGTTCAGAAAAGCTGCCGGAACGGCTTTTGCTTTTCTGAAAAAGTCCATCCCGAGCACGATCTTGTAGTCGCCTAGTGGTGCTATCGAGAAGTCAAGTTTACCTTGCCATGTCCCGATCTTAGTCTTGGCGGCCCATGACATTCCCTCGATAGCTTTAGTATTGCCATTGGCGTCTTTGAGGAATCCATCTCGTGTGGATATCCTTAGGCCGAGTTTCTTAGCCTCTTCTCGCGTCATGAAATTGTGACTTGCTCTTGTATCGACCAGTGCTTTTGCAAGTCGTCCATTTACTTCCAAGTTCACAAACCGAAGTCCCTTCTTCTCCGTGTTCATGATGTTGCCCTGTTTCTCCATGGGGCACGACTTAGCTAATTTTAACGGCTTCCCTTCATGTACCGTTAAGGCATTTAGAAGTTGTAGTTGCATTGCCCCAAGACGAACCTCCTTGTTTTCATGGGATGCTTCATCAGTTCTGGCCACCATGGCCTGAAGACTTTGTTTTTTCGAGCAGTCCCGAGCATTATGCTGTCCATCGCATATAAAACAGAACTTTGCAGGACGCCTTTCGTTGTCATATCGTGGTGGTCTCCTTGTGTCCACCTTCCGATCATGATTGGGCTTAACTCCCCCACCTTTCTCGTCATCACTTTCCTCATTCATGGGCCTATATGGTCGTTTTTCTTTATGATTGATCAAGCTTTCGGCTATTGCAATAGCTGAAGCAAGATCTTGAACACTTCGTCGCTCCAACTCTATCTTGGCCCATGATTGCAGACCATCGAGGAAGTAGAAAAGGGAGTCTTTATCCGATAAGTCCGGGATCTCAAGGACAAGTGTAGTAAATTCTTTAACATAATCCTTGACGGTCCCGGTCTGTTTGAGCTTTCGAAGTCGACTTCGGGCTTCATGCTCAGCATTTACCGGATAAAATTGTCTTTTGAGTTCTTGGATGAACTCAGCCCAAGTTTTTATTGTGCACATACCTCGTTCGATGTCCATGCTTCGACGTCTCCACCACAGGGCTGATGTATCTTTGAGATACATAGTGGCTGTCTTGATTTTAGTGGCGTCATCAAGGATTTGTACTCCACCTATGTACTGCTCCATTTCCCAAATGAAGTCATCAACCGCCCGAGCTTCTCGTTTGCCCAAAAACGGTGATGGTTTGGGAATTTCGACTCTTGGTGTAAAATTTACGATGTTACCTCCATTCGTGATCATGGCTTTGTTGCAATCAACAACTTTAGCTTCCAAGCTCATAGACTTCGATGCATGTCACTTGACAGCTCATCCATGTCCTTTTGCAGCTTGGTTGTGACGTCCTTGATTGCATCTTTGATCATCATCTTTACTTCGTCTCGAAGTAGCTCCATAGCAGCCTTGAGTCCTTCTCGGAGCTCATTGAAATCTTCTTCTAAGGCGTCTAAACGTTGGAGACAAATGTCGACTTGTGATCCCGTTTCAACTAGGCCTGCCTCCAGGTCACTAACTCGTTTCTCCAAAGTACGATCCTTAGACATACCTCGTTCTTTCTTTGATCCCTTCTGGGATTCATCTCGACTTTGTTTATCTTCAACGATTGCACCTTTGCTAGTTTCGGTTGCCATCCCAAATGAACCGACGTTGCTCTGATACCACTTGTCACGGAGTGATTTCCTAACTCTCGTGCGGCACTTAGATTTGATCTAAGTTCAGCCTTTTGTGACCCAAACGATGTAGCGATTCAAGTTATAATGCGGAAGCGTTTGCAAGCTCGTAATACAAACGACTTTGTATTGCTTACAAGATTGCTTACAAGAGTGCTTTACAAGAGTATTACACTAGACTTGTATGAGTTTTGGGTGGTTACAAATGAGGAGACTATCTCCTATTTATACTTATGGCATGAATCTAGATATTTCTAATCTAGATTATTCTAATCTAAATATCTAAGATATTTACTAATCTAAATATCTAAGATATTTACTAATCTAATATCTAGATATTTCTTTGGTTAATATCTAGATATTTTACATGGTTAATATCTAGCTTTTCTAGATTTGTTTGGGCTGTTCCGGAGTCATCCGAACGGCCCTGGATGCCTCCATATGTTTCCGGGAACGTCCGGAATCCGAGTAACGCAACTTGATTTTAGGCGGGTCGTGACAACGTGCTACCCTTACAGGTGCCGCATCCTGAAGCAATCATTGTCATTGTGGATTTAGAGGATCTAAACCAAAGGAGAGGCAGATTGGAGGTGGTCTACCGCATAACTTTAAGGTAATTCACTTTGATAAAAGAAATACATCCAGCATTTTTAACTTTATATGGTGTTTATGTTTTGGTTATAACATTTTTAGATCATACAGTGGGTTAAACCAATATTAATGGCTTTTTAATCTCTATAAATAAAAGTCAGATCATTAAACCCAAAATTATTTGAATATATTTATAAGCCACGCAATGCCGAATCCTAAAGTCTTTGAGAAACAGAAAACATTGTTGTTTATAAAGATTTGGAGTGCTCGAGTGAAGGTGGGTCAATCTCAGAAATCAGAATAATCTGCAACTAAAGTACCCCCAGTAAATATACAATAAAATCATTTGAACAACAAATAACCTCTTTCAAGATAAATTAATATACGCTCAATTAGTACAAACTGCTTGTTCTGATACACAAAAACCACATATCCATCAAACAACCAACTGATTTATAGAACTTTGACCGATTCAAGTCAACCCATGGTTTAAACTATGACCTTTTTCTACAAAATTTCTCAAATATTTTGCAACAGCCGAACAATAGTTCCTGAGTTTGCAGCTCAGGGCACAAAATAGCCCACTTGGGAAGATGTGGTGATTGTATGTAGTGAGGGCAGGGTGATTTCTTGATCTTATGACTCTATTTGTTTGCATTTTATGTCCACTACGAGATGGCGAATGTGAGGCGCATACCATTTTACTCGTTCTACATGCTCTACAGAGACATCCCAATTATAACCTGCAAATCACAAAAACATTCAGATTTTTTAAAACAAATGCGGGGATTCATGCTTTCTTACCTTCGGATCTTGAAATTTCTTTAATGGATTTTGAAACTTGTTCTGTCCACGAGTCTTCTTCAGAGTCCTTCACGTTTCCATGCACATGCAACACCCCACCCTTGCTCCTGTAAAGCAACCCATTAGAGACAAAAAAGACTACAAGTCAAACTCACACAAGGAGACCAGTGTACAAGTTTGTTTCAACTTCTAACGTAAAAGATGCTGATATATAAATATAAATCAATTGTTGTAACTGACATGAAAACTTAAAGTGCTTTGTATCAAGTTGGAAGTTAAAATTAAGTCGTATGGACTTTGAGTAGCCAAAAATATATGATATGGGATATGAAGGTTATGATAATTTCTTGATCAGAATGCTTTCATTTATATCTTGGCAAAGTAAAGAAATTACCGTAATGCCCTTACAGCAGTACCCCAACTACCCTCGCTTGATGGCAACAGACCAAGATTGACTCGATTAGCAACTCCCTGGCAAAGAATAAGTCTATTAGTGGTATACGTTTCCTCTTACAAAGTTCTTTTTTGACCTGAAGCCAAACCAAATAAATTTCATGAAACTTATCCCATTCACAGTAACTGAAATGAAGAGAAACTTAAAGTGTTCAGAAAATATGCATAAGAGACTGGAGTGAATATTTAACTGAATGCTGAATTACAATGGAGGGGAAACCTAAATACAGAGGTAAGAAGCCCGAAACTATAAAGAAACCTAGGCCCGTGGGCTAAACGCAACTAAACCCTAATAATAAATACTGAACAAACAATAATTAACAAAATACTAGAAAGAAAATAGCGCTGAACCATTGAAAGCAATATGTTTTTAATTCATTTGTTGAGAAGTAATACATGTGATCCTCTAAGTAAAAGAGGGCAGTTACTAGAAAAAAGAGGATAGTTACTATCCTCATCAATTCCAACATATTTCTTGAAACAACAAAAAAAAAATCCCACATTTAAAGAAAAAAGAATACTTGAACTCACAAGTTCAAGATATTGTAAAGACTCATTTGTACCACTGGGCCCAAAAGGCCACTTGGTCCCTCAATTCTAATGTAAGGGTACTGTAGCAATTTTCCGATCATTTCAAATATCTCCAATTTCTTAGCTGCATTAACTTATAATGGATATGTTTCAAACAAAGGTAAATTCTTTAAATTTCATTTTGTGCCGAAAAGGGTTGTAACATTTCACTTCACAGGTTACAACTAGCCATTTGCCACATTTGGGTCCTGCAAGATTCGCTTCTTTGCCATGCCTCGTAAAGGGTGATTTAGACACTTACTAAGCATTGACGCATAATCTAAACTAAATGTTGCAAAATTACAGCACATAATTGCTAAGAACTAGAAATAAACATTTTTATAAGACAAGAAAACAAACGGCCTTACTTTAGGTGCTGTGACACGATTATCTCCTTCAAGAACAACACAACGATCAGCCACACCATTTGCTTCAAGATTACGCCTGAGAGCCTCTATAGCATAGGGATTCCATTCACAAGCATACACCATTTTTGCATTAGCCCTGTTCAATCAACATTAACAATTTGGAATTTTAATATCAATGAACTATGAGATTTTTCCATCACAATGTTGTTACACTTTTTGTGATATGTGGGCGTTTATGTAATCATGCTTTTACTTTTTCAGTACACCAACGGCTAATGTTAAAAAAATTAGCACTTACTTTCACTTCAATACCAATTTGTACACTCGCCTATAAAAATCATTATTAAGAGTGTTTGTTTTGTGGTTTTAAAATTTAGGTTTTGGGAATTTTATTGGAAACGGATGTCTGTTTAAATATTTTGTTCAGGATCTGAAGCTACCCAAAAATGTGGGTTTTGCATAACCCCCCAACATTGGTAGGTTAAGAGGATGTGTGTCTCTCTCCTCTCTCCCCGTTATTTAACATTAAAGTATGTAATAATGAACTGAATTCCTATACTCACTTTATAACAAAAAAACTTCTTTATAATCATATCTTTATATCTCTCCTTTTCTTTTAAACCTATACCCAGTACTGATCCCAATTACAAACCAAGAGCCACTTAAAAGTCTAAAACCTGTTTATTTTCCTTAATAGATTACTTTGGGTTGCTTTTAACAAGAAACTTGTAAAATGATGTCGTGGCTGAATGGTTTTGACAGCAGCCTAAAGGCAAGCGATTTTATAACAATTTTTGAAAGTTGAATGGTTTTAGTAACAAATGTCCTGTACTCCTGTGAAGGTACATTGCTATTTTTCCAATTTGCCCTGCTTTAGATCCAAAAAATAGCATATTGTAATTAACAAAAGAGTAGAAAAATTCATACTTGACAAGAAACGGTAACGTGAAGTATCCAATGCCAGCAAACAAGTCAACAATGACTTCCTCTTTGCAGTCAAGCTGCCCCATTCTACGCTTCTCAGAAAGATTACCCCATGAAAACATGCATTTGGTAGCATCAAAGGAATAAAAAACACCATTTTCGCGATGGTCAACCCATCCGTTGACCCCTACTAAAATCTCCAGCCCGCTATCCCTTGTTCCAGTAGGCGAAACCCTGCCCTAAGAAATCGAATTTCTATCTGTGATTAACCATCTAGGATTTTGTGTAACACAAAACACATGTTTTAGAATGTTAGCTTACTTGTCGAGCAAGGCGACTAGCACCAAGTGAATCAGCAACAGTCAACCAAAGCTCCTTTCCTAGTGAGTCCCACTCTGAGTCCTTAAAAGCAGTCATGGGAAGCACAACAATGTCCCCTAATCGCTCCCATCTTAAAAAAAGAACCAAATTTTAGCATACCTATTTTCACACCTTGCCTACCAACAAAATATTAAAAAATAATAGTAAAGGTATAAATTGTCCTACACTCCTACCTTGTGGGTAGTTGTTCCAAGAGTGTTGTAGGCAAATTGTGACGATTTAACAAAGAAGCAACGGCTTCTTTCATTACTTTCAAAGGAGAACTTGATACTTTTCTAATTTTGACAACATGGTCAGCATGTGTGGTTGCACCTAACGCAGCCAAAAGTTCCAAGGCTCTTACACTTGAAGCAACCTTAAATATTTCTTGCAAAGTAAGGTTATCTACCAAGCCTACTGCTTCATTTAAGTCTGGTTTCTTATTTTGGTAAAGCGTCACAAATTCTTTGGTGATGGGAAAACAAACATGAACTCCATTTTCGTGTGTATATACTTTTCTCTCAGCATCTAACCAACCAAATGTCTTTAATATATCCTTCGCAGGTTTTGCATGCTTTTTGTCAACTCGTAAAACCCAACGCATAGGTATCATCTTTTTATCATGTAAGCCCTCGAGGTTCAAATCAAAACCTACATTTGATCTCTTATCAATAAGGGGATTTAATTGATTCTTGGTTTCATTAAAAGGTTCAGCCAAAGAAACTAATGAAAGCAAGTTTAGTTTCATTGGTTCACTAAACTTGGTTCCAAATGCATAACAAGAAGCACCACCGCCTACAATAACAAGATCATCACCAACAACACTTGTTGTAGATCGAACAAAAAGGTCTTCACCAATAGAATTTAATCTGACACACTTCCATACACTGGACCCCACTTTCAATATTGATAAATCTTGATGGTGTTGTTTGATAGGACAACCTCCCATGATACCAATATAGTTTCTATACACAAACATCATGTGGGAAAACCTTGCATGCGGTGTACTTCCTGCCGTCTTTTCTTTCTTCCAAGTACATGAATGAATGTCAAAACTATAAAAATCTGCAAGTGCTTTCACCCCATCATATCCTCCAAACATAAATAATTGAGAACCATAGGCTACCAATGTGTGAGAATGACGAGGCGACGGTTTTTGCCCTTGAACAATTACTTCTTCCCATTTTAAGCTCTGGGTATCAAGCCTATACATTCCTGAAGAGATGCTGCCATTGTGAATCCCTCCAAAAACATAAAGGCTTGACCCAATTAATGCTGATGCATGCCGATGACTGCATGATAATTGATACGGATTTATATTCGGTTTTGAACCGAAATATGAAAACATAGAAAAGATTGAGATAAGAAACGAATATGCTTAACTGGGTAATCACCTGTGAGGAAATTCAATTCCGTTACATTGTGCCTGCTTCCATTCGTTATTAGTTGTATTAAGAACCCAAACATCGTTTAGCACATTCCCAGGATCAGCTCTACCTCCAATAACAAACATAAGCTCTCCTGCTAAAGAAGCTGTGTGACCCAAACGTGGTGATGGAGTGCTTGAACAGTCAACTAACTGAATTTGACCAGATACTGTATCTAGAAGCCATGAATCTTTTCTCCTTGCACGCCTTCCTATGCCTCCAAAACCACCAAACACCAGCACTGATTTAGGATTCTTTGTAGTTTCAAGTGTACAGGTTGAATGGCCCCAAAGATGAAGCTTCTCTACGGGTTCACCAGAAATCACCATCGGTTTTATACCAAGAGCAAGTTCAGGAACTCCTGGAAACAGTGGCAAATGTTTAAAGATTCAAACTTTATGTTAAGTTAACAGGAAATTGTCCTACAAGCAAACTTAAATTGGCACATCACAAAGTTAAGTTTCCTTTAAAGCTTGTAAGGAATTCAGAGAAAATTTTTATTAACAGTTTTGTGCATGTTTGGAGACAATTAACAAGATCTTGAGTTTTGGGACTGAGTTAGCATTGAGTTTTGGAACAATTAAACAATTTCATAAATCATATCACAATTACTAAATTCTCAGCCAATATTATGCAAGTTCTTTGTTTTGGAACTGAGGGAGCATTGGGTATGCTCCTCTATATTGTAATAGTAGTAGAAGTTGTGATCTTCTATTCTGACTTAAAGTTAAAAGACATTTTCAAAAGAAATCGTGTTAGCAACTACTAAGATATTAAGAAGCCAGAATTTCAGTGATAATAAAATATCAATCTACCTTAACATGTATGTGAGAAAGATATCAGTTTGAATGGTAACCCAATAACGGCCAAACCACAATTCTTTAAAAAAATGCAAAAGAGCACTAAACTTTACAGGAATCAACAATTAAAGACAACAAAGTGCCAAGTGTGATGTTATTTTTGCAGTTACAGATCCAAAATTGTTCATTCTTAGGAAGGGTAGTATTCTTCATTTGTGTTTGCATTTTCATAAGAAGTTGGGTTTATTTGCAACAAACCAAGCATGATGGCTAGAAAATTTGAGCATTCCTAAATTTCATGAAATTATGCCTTTTAGTTAAATTCCCTTGAATTATAGGCAACATAATGGAGTACCTTGAACCAATATCCATTGCAACTATACGGTGCAAAACATGATTAGCAAATAGGTAACTTTAGTTACAAATGTGCCTAGGAGACAACATTGCGATTTACACTGAATCATGCTTTCAGGAGGATCGAACACCGTCATTCAAAAGTAAACTTGTCTTTTTGTGCAAAGATAATATATTATGACTTTAAAGGGTAGTGAATTGGTGATGGAATTTTAGTAGTACCTTTTAGATATTTTGTCATAGATATATATGATAAAATCCAAAAACAATATGAATATGTTGTTACCATTACTTGTGTCATCAGTTGTAAGTTGAATATCTTCGGGTTCACGAGAGGAGTGTTTATCAGCGAAATCTTGATTTGGGTTGAGAAAGTCATGATGACCACTCCCAGCAGTGATATCAGGGCGTGCAATAAGCTGATTCTTGAGCAATGCATCATGAAAAGCATCAGTTCTTTTCCTATTAGCTTCCATCTTGTCATTAGCAATCCGAACAAGATAACTAACGTAGTCCTTTGAGACCATTATGTTATGAGTGTCTCCCAAAGGCACTTCTAACCTAATGGAGCAACGAACTGCAACAATAACTCTGTTATTATTGACATTTGTAATCCCCGACTCTCTAAAGCCAGATGAAATAGCTAAAGAGACCAGGTATTGAGCAGAAAGCACGTCTTTACACTGGACGGCGATGATCAAAGGTTCAAAGCGGAAGACAAGGTTTTGTTGAGGGGCGGCGGTAGGGTTTGGAGGAAAAATGAGATTTTGAAGGGATAAGGGGTGAGCGGGTTCATGGGTGACGAAGAGCCAGCCGCCACCTTTGGCTTTTTTCTTAAGGGGGGCGGAGGAGGAGGAGGAGGCTGGGGTTGAGAGGACTGAGATGCGGCCGGAGCAAGAACTGGTAGTGAAGTAGGAAGGGTGAGAATTGAGGGTTTGAAGGAGTGGGATTAGGGGCGTGTCTATGTCTCCTTTCGGTGATTTGTCCGCCTCCCACGAACTCATGCTCTCCAACGTCGCCTTCTTTCTCTTCTCAAACTCCATTACCACCAATTTACCATACCAATCCAATCATCGAATCAAGAAGATATTGTAACTACGTCAGAAGGGATTATCTATCCAAATTCAGGGCTCGGACTCGGGCTAGGACTAGGGCTAGGGCTAGGGCTAGGGCTCTTCTTAAACCTCTATCTTTTTGTTTTCCTTCCGTATCATCATCATCATCATCTATCATGCGATCACAGGCTTTGCCTCGGGTTTTGAGTTTATTTATATCCAGACATATTTTAATATGAAGTAATTTAAAAATAGTAATAAGATAGATTTATCGTTCAAATAAAAATTCATGTGATGATGCCGTATTTTCAACCTCATCAAGTTTTAGGTTGGAACAGAACACTTTAAATTCTTTTTTCTCAGGTTTTATATCTTGATTATAGCATAGCATAGCTTACAAGTTATGCACTATGAATAAATAAATGGTCGTGTGAGTCCATGTTGTAAAAAATAGCAACTTGTAATTTGTATTTCAAACCCGGTTACTTATGAGCCATAATATTAAAGATCTTATCTTATGATCTTAGGCAATTAAAATTTGTCTGGTGTCACTTTATATGTTTTAAATATGATGTATTATATGGATTGAATAAACTAATGTATTATATATTTGAAAATTTAAAATTAACATATTTGAAATTTTAATTATGGATAATTATTGATTAATAAATAACTATTATAGTATTCATAGTTAAAAGGAGAAAGAAGCAGGGAAACTAATTATTAGATGACTTAAAATGATGACAAATGTCAGGATTTATTTTTATTTATTGCTATAAAGATTAGGTATGAACAATCTGTTATTTATGAATGAATTCGTGCTTTTGTGGCGTTTAAGCAGGCAAATGGGTTGTTACAATTAATTTCTCAAAAGCTTAATGATTAATTTATTCATCAAGGTGGCTTACCATGGGAAGTACGTATGAGATTGAGTTGGGTGTAACATGCAATAAATTGCTTAAGTTTGTTGCAAGTATAGGATTTTTTTTAATTTCTATTTAAAAATTAAAATCTAAGATGAACAAACGAAGAGCGTGTATTAGAAAAACAAATGGCTATTCTCTTCGTAGTCTTTTAGACTTGTCCACACAATTTAGGGAAAATTTAAATAGAAAATTAATCATGAAAGCATACTTGTGCTTGAATCCATTTATTTATCCAAACAAATACGTGCAGGTCTTGAAAACGTATATACATGAATATACTCATAATTGAAACCCAGCACCCGCTTGCAAACTATACGCACTCACAGTAACATAGATATTCATGGCCGGCCCTGTGGAGGGGTGAGATGGACGTCCGTCCAGGGCCCACTCGCTCGGGGGGCATAAAATTTTTTAAATTGTTTTATTATATTACTAGTTTTAGTAAACCCGTGTATTACATGGGTTTAACAAATAAAATATTAAATATAATAAAACTTTATTAAATATTAAACGATATTCTAATATAAAATATGATTGAAATCACGTATGAGTAATAACTATAAGCAAGAAAAAAATTATATTAACTTTTTAAACTTTTGTTTTAAAATTTTTTCTAAAAAAAAATTAAACATTTTGTTTAAAAACAAATCGTTTTCAAAAATATCATTTTAAAATTTTTTTATTATAATATTCAATTTTAATTATTTTTTGTTTATAAAAAATTTACTTTTCAAAAACACATTTTAAAAAAGTTTGATGTTTAAAGTTTTATAAAAACTTCTTATTTTATAAAAATTTGTTTTTTATAAAATAAAATCAATAAAAAGATTTGTTTCTTAATTTATTTAAAAAACTATTTTTATTCTAAAAAGAGTTAAATAATATTATTGATAATTAAGGAAGTTATTTAAAGGAGAGAGAAGCGGGAAAATTTTAGTGAGGTGGAATGTGATGCTGACACGTGTCATATCATTTTACTCTTTTATTATAATACTAGATTTAGTAAACCCGTGTATAACACGGGGTTGAATAAATAAAATATTAAACATAATAAATATTTATTAATTATAAAACGATATTTTAATATAAGATATGATTGAAATTACGTATGAGTAAGTATTATAAATAATAAAACAATGATATTAACTTTTTAAAAAATTTTCCCAAAAAAAATAAAAATACTTTGTTTCAAAAGAAACCGTATTTATATAATGTCTTTCAAAAAATTTGCTTCTTATAACTTGCAATTTTAATTATTTTTGTTTATAAAAAATTTAACATCAATTTATTAGAAAAATGTCTTACTTTATAAAATTTATTTATTTAGGAATAACATTAATTATAAGATCTATTTCTTAATTTATAAGAAAATTTTAATCTAAAAAAGAGTTAAAAAATATTTTTAGTAATAAATGTAATTAACTAATTATTTATTAGGAGAGAGAAGCGGGAAAATTTTGGTGGGGATGAATGTGATGCTGCCACGTGTCCCCTTTAGTTACTTTTTTATTAGAGTAGAAAGATAAAGATATATATATTTTTTATAAAAAAATAGTTATAAACTATAATTCAATCATAAAAATTAACCCAATTATATTTTAAACCCAATTTAATTTTTAGGCTCATTTTATTAACCCAATTACTCAATTAAAGCCCCTTTTTAGAAAAAATAAAATATTTAAATCTCATGTGTCATGGTTTATTATTATTTATTTAATTATTTAGATGGTCAATTGAGCAGCCAAAAAATAAATGATTTTGTTATGTTTATTGTAATACCTGAACCTCATGAGTTATTGGTGAACAATTACGCTATGTCATTGTAATACTATGATTTTGTTATGTTTTATTTCTAAAACGTTTGTTTTTATTAAAAAATTTAGTTTATATAGTTTAATTCGTTAGGTTCAAAAGGTCTTTTTTTTCAGGCTTGTTCTGTGCACTAAAATCCTTATGACCGGCCCTGTAGATATTGTTGCCAACCCAACAAAAGAACTTAACTTAAAAGATTAGTCTGATGGGTGAGAAAATCAGTCAAACCTATAAACATCACATCACATGCTCATACAATCTATATGAGACAAGTCTCATATTCTGTTGCGATTTCGGACCACAACAATATTTTACCCTTTATAAGAGCCAACGTACTCGCTCGTCACGACTAGCTCTCTTCAAGCCATCACTCTAAGTTTGGATTTGATACCATTGTTACGGACAAAACACTAGAACTCAACTCAAAAGATTAGTCTGATGGGTGAGAGAACACATTTAATCTATAAACCTCATATCAGTTGCCATACAACCTATGTGAGGATAAGGCATGCCTCAGCACCGCTTGGCACCACTTCACCACCCCTTTTTCGCATCGCATGGCGTGCGTTTCTGGCACTGACTCGCCGTTGTGCCTTCCCTTCAAAAAATAACCACAACGCCTAGTTTCATGCCTTGATGTTGTGGTAGCATCGCAACCATCAATTTGAGTGTGTGGTGTAGTGTGACATGATCAAATTTGATTGATGAGTTTATGGCCTATATCAGCCGCCCATACAACCTATGTGAAATACTTTGCAACGGTTTTGATCCATACCATATATCCATGTGAGTTCACTGCCAAAAATGAAAAGTGGGAAATAAGAAAAGGGAGAAGAAATAAAGTGGAAAAATGACAGAGCAAGGCAGAGGAATACGTAGCAACAGTGGAGAAAGAGCTACCAGAGTATTTATATAATAACAATTGCAAGTATAGGTCTACAGTATTTTGCAACAAACAATTCTTATGGTACAAATGTTCAAATGACAGCACGTAAGTGATTAGTAGCTAAACACCTCCATCCATAGAGCCCCACGTTTCTTTTCTTTTTAAATTTTTCATCAATTGTTTTCAGGAAATGTATAACTGTTTTCATTTTCTTTATACTCACACATGGATTCATCTCTTTCACTGATTTATTATTTTAACCATTTGTTTAGTGGATTCATCTGTTTCACTACTTTTTATTTCCTTCTTATATATTATTATTTTAGCATCAGAGTCAGAGTTTTACAATATATAATATCCACTAGGCACTAATATTTCTTAATTCTAACAATAATTCGTATTTATGGTTTATTATTAAAATAATAATAATAATAATTTATTTTTATCTAAACAGTAATTTACACATTCCATAGCTTATTGTACAATTGGTTATGCATTAGGTACACAAAGCCATCTTCCCTATGTCTACCACGTGGTATCCATCTTTCCTTTTGATTTTCATATATGCATCTAACTTATTATGTTATACTAGTTTTAGTAACCCGTATATTACGTGGGTTGAATAAATAAAATATTAAATAAAATAAAATAAAATTTTATTAATTTTAAAACGATATTTCAAGATAAAATATAATTAAAATTACGTATGAGTAAAGATTTAAGTAATAAAACAATGATATCAACTTTTTAAATTTTTTTATTTAAAAAAAACTAAATATTTTGTTTCAAAACAATTTTGTTATAAATAACATTAATAAGTTTTTTAAATTTATTAAAAAGTTTTTTTAGTCTATAAAAAAATTAATTAGTATTATTACTAATTATAGTAACTATTAAATAAGAGAGAGAAGCAGGAAAAAATATTTTTATCCTTTCTGCTTTTGTATTTTTTTTCTAGCTTTTTCTATTTATTGTTTTGTTAATGTCCTCTTGGTTTCAATCCATTTTTATTTTTTTTTAATCCTTTCGTTATTTCATGATTTAACTTAACATATACGGTTTACAACTATAGATACGAATAGATAGCCCCAACTGCGTTCCCGCTGCGAAGGCCGGTTACATTCTCGTTCTTCTACAAATACATAATACTATATTATTTGGCCGATATGTTGTGATGATTTGGTTTTGAATAAATTATATCAAAATGTACATAGAAACGAATATATGACCGTACTATTTTCGGAACTTAGAAAAATATTATTGGTGAGGAAAATGAAAAATATAATATATTTGACCCAGGTTAGTATCAATTAAAAAGTATAATGTAACGTAAATGAAAATAAACATGTTACGACAATATTTTTGGAATTTAGAATACATTATTATATGTTAAAGTTATAAAAAATAAAATATATTTAAAAGTAATTATAAATAGAAAATAATATTAAAACTGAACCTTCAAATATATTCTTTTTGAACGGCAACTGAACCTTTAAATGAAGGGAAGGAGACAACTTTTGTGGAAGTTTATAATAAGAACCAATAATAAGTTTGATTAAATTACAATGCCTACCACAAAACAACAGTATCATACACTCAGCACACCAATCTTGCAAATTAAAGTACACTAATTGCTAGAATTCAAATTGAAGTTATCCTAATAATTAAATATCGAACAAAGTATATGGATACAATTAACCGAATCAACATCTGAAAACAAATATCCAACCGAAGGAGAATATATTCTTTATTAAACAAGAGAAAAAGCATTAAAATCCAAAAATGGCAAACTGATCCATTAAAATCCAAAAATGCATATTAAACCATTAAAATCCAACAATGCATTAATAAAAAACAAGTTTGCGGTAGAAGAAAAAAGTTAACTATAATCTCAAAGTAGTGTAGTTAAAAATTTTATTTACCAAAATGGTGTATTTTAAAAAATATTTATCAAAATGGTGTAGTTTTGAAACTCTATTATTTCTCACCCTTACTTTCATTGGCTACTTAAAAAACCTTTTTTTAAAAGTTTTTTCTAATCCATTTAAGAATAATATCTTTAAATTTTTTGAAATTGAACCTTTTTTTTATACTTTTCTAGAAATATTTTTTTTAAGTTTCTTTCAAAAATACTTTACAATAACGACTTTTTTAAATGTTTAGTTATTCTATTAAAATAATATGTTTTTTACTGTAAAGCATTTTTAGTCATTCTAAACATTTAAAAAAGTCGTTATTGTAAAGCATTTTTGAAAGAAACTTTAAAAAAAATATTTCTAGAAAAGTATAAAAAAAGGTTCAAAAAACATTTCAAAAAATTTAAAGATATTATCCTTAAATGGATTAGAAAAAACTTTTTAAAAAAGGTTTTTTAAGTAGCCAATGAAAGTAGGGGTGAGAAATAATAGAGTTTCAAAACTACATCATTTTCGTAAATATTTTTCAAAGTACACCATTTTGGTAAATAAAATTTTTAACTACACTAGTTTGGGAAAAAACTCCATAAAAATGTTACGTATCTTTCATGTAAAATAACATAATTTGAAAGAAAAAAAAAACATTATTTTGAGCTTGCGGACATAGTTGGATTTTTTTACCATATTTATCAATCTAAATATTTCAAAGTGAAACATTTTTTTGAAACTGATTTAGTTATATATGAACGCAAAGAATGTACACATACATTTTTATTTTAAGTTGCACTACACGAGCCTAAATGAATATATTAATAACTAGGTTAGTACCCCATCTATTACACGGATTGAATAAATAAAATACTAAATAATTAGTAATAAAAATTTATGAATTATAAAACCATGTTTAAAAATAAAATATGATTATAATTGCATTTGAATAGCTAATTTAAAAAAATAAACAATAATGTATTTTTCTTAAACTTTTATTTTATTAAAAAAATATGGGCTTTAAATATTTTGTTTAAAAAAATGAATTTATTTTAAAAAAAAGTTTGTTGTATTCTGTATTTCATAAAACTTTTTTTAAAAAAGTGTGTTTTTAATAAAAAAAAATAGGTTTTAATTTATTAAACTATATAAATTTTAATTTGAAAATGATTTGAGTAATATTATTAGTATTCAATATTATTAATAATAATAAAGAGATATGAGAAAGTTAGTATAATAAAACTTATAATTGTATCAATTCTTATTTTAGATTTTGTTTGTTATAATAGATAGGCTACAAACCCATTTATTAAACGGATTATAGTTAATAATAAACACGAATAGTTACAATACGATATTTTAATATAAGATATAATTAAAATTATAAATACGTAAAAGCTCAAGAAATAAAACAATTATACTATTTTCTTAACTCTTTTACTAAATAGTTTCATCATTAAATACTCGTTTTAAGATTTTTGTATAAAAAACTATCATTTATAAAAATCTTGTTTATTAAAAACTCGGGTTTATAATTATTTTGGGTGTCTTAATAAAACTGCTTTTAGAAAATTTTATATTTTTTATAATTTTTTTAAAAAATGATCTATTTAAAATATTTTGTCTTCAAAAAGGTTTAGTGTTTTAAAAAAATTTCATATTATATAAAAATTTCAATTTTTTATTATTTCTATTTTAATAAAAAGATGTGATTTTTTATTTTTATAATAAAATTTATTTTTAAAAACATATATTGATTTTAGACATTCTAGATGAGAGAGAGAAATATATCAATTAATAAAATTAATTTTTATTAAGATAGAGAAATTAATTTGTGTGTTTAAATTACTATAATACTTTTTTGGAGGGAAATTGAATTGACAATGTTTAGAAGAATGATAAGTGTCAAAAAAATAGGTTAAGAGAATGACAAATGTCAAAGTAAACATTCTTTTATTAGATACTATAGATACATTGTATTTAAATTAGGGGTAACTTTGTAAAATAGTAATCAAGTTTCAAGATTATTCTAATTAGGTCACTCATAAAGTTTTTTGTTCCAATCAGGTTACTCATAAAATTTTTTGTCTCAATCAGATCACTACAGTTTCAAAATTGTTTTAATTAGATCATTCATAAGTTGCAAAAAGTTTTAAAAATTTTGAAATGTTTAAAAATACTATCAATATTTATAAAAAAAACTAAATTATTTTAAAATTTTTATTAATTATTTAAAAAATTATAAAAATATGAGTAATAGTTCCTAATTTACCCTTATTTAATAGTTTTCTCTTCATTAATACATTATTTAATATATATTTATTTTTTGTATTATCTTATTTATAATACTTTAATTTAATATTAAAATATATACATTTATTATTTATATTTTTATAATTTAATACTCTTTGATTTAACTTAATACATAGTTATAATAATTATACCCAAATATATGAATGTTCAAGGCAGGTCGGAAAAGTGCCTCGCTAACATCCGTCATATCACTATATATAACAAATAGAAAATATTATAAGTAGTGAAGGTATATGTTTTCTTAATGTTATCACAATAATTTTTTTCCCTCAAACTAATAAAAACCTATTTTATTTATAATTTTACATTTAAACCTCTAACGATTTTTTTATAACTAACCACAATACTTATTCTCTATTTGTGTTTTTTTTTCAAATTGATACCTACTCATTTTGTTTTTTTTATGTTTTATATTTAAAACTTCGAGTTATGTTAAATTTACATTTATTCACCTTAATTTTTTTAAAATTTTATACTTAAGTCTTCGTATTATGTCAAATTTACATTAATCATCTGAAATCTTTTTTAAGTTTTATACTTAAGCCTTCAATTATGTCAAATTTTTCTTTTAACCAATTTACAATATAACTCGTTAATTATAATTTAGTCACAATTTACACATTCGCTATTTTTCTTCTCTGTTTTGAGAAATTAATTTTTTTATAGTATATTTTCTATTATATTTTTATCAACGTTTCGTACGTAATTTTATTTCAGATGGTTAATACTAATGCATAAATTTTTAGAATTAAACTTTTCAAATTTATAACCACAATTGTATAGTACGGGTCCCACCCACTACTATCTATAATATTTGTATTATGATTTATGAGTAACTAGGTTATAATCCCATGTAATACACGGGCTAAATAAATTTACTGTTACATGGTTAAAATATTGTGTATTATACGGATTGAATAAACCCATGTATTACACATTTGAAAATTTGAAGTTAACATATTTGAAATTTTAATTATGGATAGTTATTAATTAATAAATATCTATTATAGCATTCATAATTAAAGGGAGAGAAAAGCGGTAAAACCAATTATTAAATTGACTAAAATGATGACAAGTGTCCGGATTTATTTTTATTTATTAATATAGAGATAATGTTTTACTTTCTCTCCGTTTTTAAAAAGAAAGTGAATTCTTTAGAAAAGAAAAACACTAAAACAATAATTGGAAAATATATTGGGCATTTAACCAAAAAGATACGGACACTAAAAGATTAGAATATTAAAGAAAATATTCACTTTTGCTCCTCAATCTCTCTATATATTCTTATGCTGATATTGAAGGGACCCTCGTGAAGGATATATGTTATTTTAATAGGGTTCAAATATTTGTTTTCTGGTCGATACCGCATCTTCAACACTCTCAAGAGGAAAGCTTTTGCTAGAAAAACACATTGCTTCAACTCTAAGTATTTTACTCAGAGTGAGTTTTAAACATATGAGTTTATTATATTTACATGTTATAAGTATCTCAGAGAGTCTCATGTAATAAATAAATTAGTTGTTTTAAGTATTTTAGATGAATATAAAATGAATAATGATAGAACGAAGAAGTTAATGTGCGAGTTACTTATTACGAAAATGTTTATTTAATTAGAATTATATTGTGTTTTGTATTGAGTAGGTTGCATTCCTATTTGGGTTCTGCTGCATGCGGTTTAAAATTAATTAAAACTATTAATAATAGAGTAATAAAATAATACTCATAAAAGTATAAAGTAAAAAAATCTCAAACATGAATTATTGGAGGGAATTGTTAGGTAGAATCCAAGGAGACTATAAAACAAACCTTTTTAGTTTTTACACACAAAGAAAAGAAATTGAGTGGGAATTAAAGGGGTGTGTATAAATAAAGATTTAAGAAGAAATTAAGATGCAACTAATTTAGAGAGAAAGAAATGGAGTGGGAAAGAAAGGATCCTCTGTTAGAAAGAAGGGTTGAAGAGTCATGGTCAGAGGGTCATCATGGAGAGCTGGAGAGAGTGCTGTCGGAGACGGAGAGGCCAGTGATGAGGCGGCTGGCAGAAGCCTCCGCCATTGAACTTGATCTGCTGTGCAAGTTGGCTGCACCGGCGGTGCTGGTTTACCTCATCAACAACGCCATGTCTACCTCCACCCGAATCTTCTCCGGCCAACTTGGAAACAAGGAACTCGCAGCCGCCTCCCTCGGTAACCAAGGGATTCAACTCTTCGCTTATGGCCTCATGGTACCACTTTATTTAATTTAACAATCCTACGTACTATCTATACTTTATTTTTTTTTAATTAATATAATATATACTAGATACTAATTAAGATGTTGGATGGATTAATGTGATTGTAGCTGGGAATGGGTAGCGCTGTAGAGACTCTATGCGGTCAAGCATTCGGGGCTCGTAAATTCGATATGCTTGGACTGTACCTTCAAAGATCCGCAATCGTTCTCTTAGCAACAGCCATCCCCGTGACTATGATTTACGTATTTTCTAAGCCCATCTTGATATTGCTCGGCCAATCCACATCAATGGCATCTGCCGCCGCCCTATTCGTCTATGGCCTCATTCCTCAAATATTTGCCTACGCTATTAACTTTCCTATACAAAAGTTCCTTCAAGCTCAGAGTATAGTGGCGCCGAGCGCTTATATCTCAGCGGGAACCCTGGTTCTGCACCTGGTCCTTTCTTGGATCATGGTGTACAAGTTAGGGTTGGGCTTGGTAGGGGCTTCGTTGACCCTAAGTTTGTCATGGTGGATTATAGTGATTGGTCAATTTGTTTACATCGTGAGGAGCGATAGATTTAAGGGCACATGGACCGGGTTTAATCGGAAGGCCTTGGGTGGGGTTTGGGAGTTTGTAAAACTGTCAAGTGGGTCGGCCGTGATGCTTTGTTTGGAGACATGGTATTTTCAAATATTAGTGTTGATTGCAGGGTTGCTCGACAACCCCGAGCTATCATTGGATGCACTTTCCATTTGGTATGTCTCCTACTCATTTATCATTATTTGTTGCCTCTCAATCCATCACCACTCCTTACATTATCATTATCATTATCATTATCAATCATCTCTTTTTCAGCTAGACGCCCATTTCATTTCATATCTAACGATTTTTATTTGGGATTATTTTATAAAATAATAAATTAAATTTTATTATTCTTTTAATTAAGTCACTCATAAATCACTTTTGTCCCAAACAGGTAGGGCTGCCATAACAAATCAGACACGACACGATAAGACACGAACACGACACGATAACTAATTGTGTCATTTTTTCCAGACACGAACACGAACGTGTTTATAAACAGGTTACACGATAAGACCTGTTAAGAGACACGATAAAAAATCACACGTTTAGTGAAACAAAATTGACTGAAATACATCAAAATTCTAAATATACCATAATCCTTAGCATGTTAATCCTTGACATTTTTGAAACAAAAGTCAATAAAAAAGTCTATTTTAACCGATAACATAGTTTAATAAAGTAATATATGGAGTACGAAGAGGGCTCAGGCGGAGGCTGGAGACTCGGTCGGTAGTACTGTGATAGTCGTATTCGATTGATGCGGTTGTGCAAGGGATAAGGTTTTTAAAGTAAACATAAAAAATAATGAGCTATATCATAAATATATATATTAACTATTTTAATAAGCTAAAAATATAAACATGTCTTAACATGTGCGTTAACAGGTGTTTGATCTGTTAAGACACGATTTTTATCGTGTCTTTAACGTGTCAACCTGTTAACGACACGAAATGTGTTAAGCCCAAACACGAAACCTGTTAACTTCATGTCGTATCGTGTTAACAGGTTCGTGTCTGAAATTGCCAGCCCTACAAACAGGTCTCCAGAATTTGAGTATTGTTCTAATTAGATTATTTATAAATTGTAAAATGTTTTTATAAAAATTGAAATATTTAAAAAATTAACGATATTTATCAAAAACCGAATTATTTAAAAAAATTGTGAATTATTTGAAAAAATAAAAAATAATATGAGTGACATAATTGAAACACTCATAAATTTTTAGTGACCTGATTGAAACAAATAAAAATATTAGCGACCTGATTTGAAAAAATAAAAAAACGAATGGCTTAATTGGAATACTCTTAAAACTTATTTACTATTCTATGAAGTTTATCTATTTTGATTTAAATATTAATCTGGGTTTGAATTAAATATCATGTAGCATGGGTGTCAATGGGCTATTGTTCATGGTCTCAGTTGGATTCAATGCAGCTGCTAGGTGAGTTTTCAATTCTCAAGCATTAGACTCAATAGAGCCTTTTTGTTTATAAATAGATTTATTTATACGCGCGTTTTCAAGTAAATAATTATAACTAAAACCTGAAAGAAAGAAAAGAAAATGTATATATGATGTGAAGGTATAATTTTGAAACGTACAGTGTTCGGGTTGGAAATGAGCTTGGAGCAGGAAACCCTAGAGCCGCTGCATTCTCTGTGTTAACAGTTACTACTGTCTCCTTCTTCATTGCTCTAGCGGAAGCAATGATTGTTTTGTCGGTGCGGCATGTTCTTAGCTACGCCTTCACTACCGGTGAAACCGTTGCGAATGCGGTCTCTGATCTTTGCCCACTATTGGCCATAACCATCGTTCTCAATGGCATACAACCCGTTTTATCAGGTATGTATTACTTTATTAGTTAGAGTACGTAGTTGTTCATGCAGCCGGCCGGCCTGTTTTTTTTTTTTAACAAACAGGTAAGTTTCAGAAACACGACTATCATCATGTTATGTTAGTGAGTGAGCAAAAAGTAGCCAAATTAATTAAAGAGATTGACGTTGAGATGATATGATATGAAATTAGGGGTGGCTGTGGGATGCGGATGGCAAGCTTATGTGGCGTACGTGAATGTGGGATGCTATTACGTTGTAGGCATTCCCCTTGGCTTTCTTCTTGGCTTCCATTTCAACCTAGGAGTCAAGGTTAGGTACCTACCATTTAATTAACACCCTCTAATCTAATCTCATCTCATCTCATCTCATCATATGTATATAAATATTACAAAATCAAAGCATTCCATACATCGATAATCATGCATTTCATTCTACGTCTCTTTTATTCATTTATTTATAGGGAATATGGTCGGGAATGATTGGAGGAACCGGTATGCAAACCCTCATTTTATTATGGTCAACCTTTCGTACGGACTGGAATCAAGAGGTATGTATTAGTACGTATATATAACATAAGTTGATCATTTTGTGTTTGTCTTCTTGAAAACAAAATTTAAATTTTGGTGAAAATCCGGCCGGCCGGCCAGGTGGAAAAGAGTAAGAAACGTTTGGAGAAATGGCAAGCAAATAAAGAAACTCTTTTAAAGGAATGAAGAGCAGATACTTAATGGTATTTGGATACAATCATTCATGCCCATTAATGATTCAATCGCATTTTGCCCCGGCCAATAAATGAAGAATATATACATATGAAACCTTCTAGTGCTGAAGTGATGTAGCATTCTAATTCCAATCATGCAAAATTATAAATCTCCTGATGTACGTACGTTTCTTTCACCCCAAAACAAATATGTATGCAATTCAATATTATTAAGCACCGTATAAACACACTACTTGCCTAGAATTTTTTAACATAAACCATAGACCATGGAAGCAAAAGGTAGCATACAGCATAGCTCAATCGCGTTGGTCACTCCGGCCCAAGTCCTCGGGTTGATCCTTTTCATTGGAGTCCACATGCTGCTCCCTTTGGTCCGACTCCACTGGCTGCTCCTTTTGATCCGAGCCCATGGGCGGCTGGTGCCTTTGGTCGGAGTCCACTGGTTGATCATGCCTTGGGATTGAAGGTTCGGATCTCATTATGTGTTTGCAATTGCTGGAGAAAATGACAGCTTAAGTAAGCAAGTAATGTGAAATGCCAAAGGTGTGCAGTTTCTTATGCCACATATCATCAGCTAAAGGCAATTTAATCATAGTTCTTATTGTATTGGATGACAAGCATGACCAATATTATTTTTCAAAGAAAACAGAAACTAGCTTTGATAACCCCTGACTGAAATTATGCTCATTCAAGATCGCACAGTCAATTCTAAACTAACAATAAACCCCGTTGACACTAACCTCTCAAAAACTTTTGTGGCGCGATTAATGTAAGTCGACAAGACCCTAGGAGAGAAATTCTTTTGAGAAAGTTTGTTAAGCCACTTTTCAACTTCAAGACATTCAGTTTTTACCTGAAAACAGCATGGAACCAATGTCATAATTTATATTCAAACACTTTTAGTTGGTATATGAGGAGGTGGGGAAGTAATCATCAAGTAGTAATGTATCTACAAAAGGGCAAGATTATACCATCTCTTTCTTGCTAGCTGGTAGTGACCCAGCAAGGAAACGATAATTTGCAATACAAGCTTGCAGAGCATCTTCCGCTTTTCCTCTGGCATTTTCCTGGTATTTGTTTTCAACTGGTTGTAATAACTACACAAACAAACCTGATTTAATGTGTGCTCAATGTTACATAATGAGATTAACAGCAAAAGTAGCTTTTTCTAGACACCTTTTTGAGATCTTTAAGCTTTTCAGCATAATCTTGTTCAGACTCATCGTCACTGTCTTCATACAGCCAATCTTCAGTTTCTTTCAGACTGTTAATGATTACCTCCTTTTCTGAGTCTGTGGCAAAGCTCTTGTAGGCACTTGAAAGCTAAATCACACACTTATATCCGATCAAAGAACAAAGAAGATAACTCTTTATGAGGTTATTCTAACAATACAAGTACCTTGCTACGAGTGTCATAGACAAAAGACTCGAGGGTGTTTCGTTGGTTCTTAGTTTGCTCCACCTTTAAATCCTGCTCTGCCAACATCTTTTCTTTCTTTTGAGCTTCATGTAACTCATCAAGTGTTGTTGAAACATCTAAATTCTCAGAAAATGGAAGACTCAGCGTATGACTGTTGGCCATCATCTTCCATGGGTAAGCATTATGTTCTAATATCTGAAGCCATAAACGCAATTAAGGATAATATCATAATTAATACAGGTTCGACATCAGTGTAATACGCGATACTTACTCTTGCGGGCCCTATTTTGATAATTCCATCTTCGTTAAGCAGCACTCTAAATTCAACCTCCACATTTTCTGCATCAGATGGTTCAGACCGACCAATCTAAAAGTATATTTTAACATTTATCTCAAGGTATGAATGGGCAAAATGTAGCAACATGCCATATTGTAACAAGAATGAGCACACAAATATGCAATTCTCACCTGAAAACGACCAACTATAGGTGATACTCCTGCAGGGAAATCCGTGTTGTTGCTGTATGTGATATGAAAAGAAAACTGAGTTTTTCCAGTATATGCCACCATCTTGTCATTTGGAAATGGACTGCCTTTTGGAAAGAGTTCAATATCACGGTTCAGTGAAGGGAGTACTATTGAGTAAGGAAATGAATCCTGAACCTGCAAACAATACATTAAAACATAAGATAAGATAAATCATTTACAACAAAACATGCATATTGAATCAAGGACTGACATATGCCTGCGAGAAAGACCTTATAGTCACGAACTTGGAGACTAGGGCTAAGCATTGCACAACGGAGAGCACATCCTCTTGCAACACATTCACTAGCATTTAGTGTTCTGGCCGGTTCTCTCTTGAAAAACGAGGTTAAAATTCTTGTTATAGCAGGTATCCGGGACCCTGAACCAACAAGCTCAACTGTATGTATCTTATCAACACTTAGACCAGAGTCTTGTAAAGCTGTGATGCATGGAACTGTAACCCTTTGTAACAGTTCAGATGACAGATGCTCAAACTCTTCTCTTGTTATGACTCCTTTCACATCTGTATCCCCAATTAGACACTCGATACTAATTGGCGCTTCTGCATTGGCGCTCAGAACCTTCTTTACCTTCTCACATGACGCCCTGAGTCTCATAGAAGCACGAGCATTGGTAGTAACATCGATTTTGTACTTTTCATTAAATTGTGCTGCAAAATGCTTGTATAGAACTTGATCAAAATCTCTACCTCCCAAGTTCTGATCAAAAGAATGCGCCAATATGTTCATTCGCTCTTGTTCAAAAGCTGCAACCGTTACCTGAGTGTCACAGTGACCGATATCAACAAACATGACTAGAGTTGGTCCTGAATCATAGAAATCAGTCTTGTACATGCCATAACCTAATGCAATGGCAGTGCCTTCGTGCATCAACCTCAAAGGCTTTAAACCGGCAACAAAGGCAGCATCAAGGTACTCTCGCCTCTGCAAGTCTGTAAAATACGAGGGAATCCCAATCACACAGTCAACCAAATGGGATTCAAGATTTTTCTCAGCTGTTTGCTTCAAATGTGCAAACAGCATCCCAAGAATCTCCACAGGGGTAAAAGTCCACTTCTTTTTGAGGTACTCCAACTCGATCAGAACACCGCCACGAGGGCCCTCGCTGGTGACGAAAGGCAACAACTTGGCAACTTGCTTGTACGGCTTTCCGATGAAGCTCTTAATCTGAGAAACAGTAGACTTGGGATTTGCAGTGGCAAGCGCAGAACCTAGAAACCTCTGCTTCTCCCCAAATGAGACGACAGCAGGTGTCTCACGCTTTGATTCATCGTTCAACAAGACATCAATCCCACCACGCTTCGCAGCACCAATTACACACTTGTCATTCCCGATATCAAATCCGATCACACTCATCTCTATCTCGATTCTCTTCTCACAAACTCGATATAAAATACAACATGCAAATTTACATCTATGATTATGAATGCCCAGTCCACGGCTTTTATTGTTTTTGTATAAATTAAACTTTCAACTTGATTAATTAATAGTTTATGACGTTGATTGTCTACTGCTATTTAAATATTGCCTCGGGTTGTTCTTAACATAATTATTTGGTATTAAATTACTGAACTATAATAACTGATAAATGATATATTGTAAATTTGAATTTGTATATCACAGATTTGTAATGTAATGAATGTTTGATAAGATTTAAATGTTTTAAAATACAATAGACAAAATAGTGCCGAGACCGGTTAGGAAAATATTTTATCTTCATATTTTCCTATTTAATAATTTTTTTCTCTGGCTTATTTAAACTAATTTTTCTTCGCTGCTTTCTTTACACGTAGTAAATAATATATATCTATTATCAATTATTATAATTTAAATATGTCAATTTTGAATTACTCCGAAAATTACTTATTTGAATATATCTATATATAAATTTTATAAAACATTATTGATATATTCATAAAATATGTAATATGTTTGAGCCTTTTATTTAAACACGAAGTGTTCATATTATATTATACTAATTTCATTATTAATGTCTCAAGTATGTAATTTTTTATGAACAATTAATAAATAATATGAACATTTATTGTTTAAACAGAAGGCTCAAAACATATTACCTATTTTATGAATACATCAATGTTGATTCGTTGTATTCATGACATTCAGATGTTTAGATTCCAGCCTTTTTTAATATAGTTTTGACTTTGTGGTGGTGCATTTGTTGAAATTATAATATGTTTATTAATAGAGGATAATCATATATTTTAGCTTTCTTTAATACTTCTTGCAAACCGATAGTCATCCCCTAATGCCTAGTTGACGATTGATAAATGGGCTAATTCGTTCAGTGTCTTCGTCTCAAAAAATAAAAATAAAAAAAATTTGAAGTTTATATAATTACATGGAATCTTAATCAACATGAGTAGAAAAATACATAAACAACCAGTCAGAGAAAATTAATTAAGATGCAACATGACCTAACATACATACATATTTAAACAATATCTTTTTCTCTACTTTTTTCATTATGCATATTTTAACTCTACTTACAAACCAAACGGTACTTGATACTTTTCTGAAATCATATCCTGAATTTTAACGGAAAACCTCTGCCAAACAATTATTGTCACGTTAATCCCTAAAACACAACCTTAAAACAAACACACCCTAACACTTGGCAAAACAATTGAAAACTTGAAACTACTTGTTTCTTTTAAGGGTGATCTCAAAAGGAAAGAAACCTGAAGAGCCTGTCTTCACTATCTATGAAAATGAAACTACAGTATCAAATGTTTCCCCTTTTGTCAAATTGCAGTATCGGGGGGGGGGGGGGGGGGGGGACATGAGAATTTCAAAATGCTAGCAACAAATTATTTTCTTAAGACATCCAAACATAAACCATTCCATATTTGAGCAAATCGCATTATGATGCCAAAGTAAGAAAAAAATAAAAAATAAAAATGTTCACCATGCTCTTCTTGACAACGTTTAAATAGAAGAGCAAAATGGCTGCACAACAAGGCAACTGGCAAGAAGCTTGGAAAAGCATCAGGATAACATGACAGACAAGCAGAAGCATCTCAACAGAACACAAAAATTCAGACAAGTAATTATAAAATAAATAGATAATTTACTCAATAATGTAGTAGGAAATAGGAACCCAGAAAAGCCTTCATTTGCAGGATCCGGTACAGCACAGCATTCCAAGTCATGACATGTAATGTCATACCACTGCATCCCGAAATCTTACTTTTAGTTCAACATCAAGCATACAAGAATATTATACCCTGAAGGATTAGAACATTCTATAGAATGAATTTATCTCTCACCAATCACTCATTCCCTGCCATTTATGTTTATTTAGCCAAACAAAAAAGCTTCCACCAGAACCATGTAAAATTTTAGGATGGTCCTGAGATTGACTAGCCAACCCTTTTATTTTGGATATCATAAATGATTACAAAAGCAACATGGTTAAATAGCAATCCAAGTTCTTTTAATCAAACAGTTTTGAAGGTTGTGAGCATTCATGGTATGCTGTGAGCTACTATTAATCCATTTAAATCATTTATTTTTTTGCTATAAATTCAGAAATTTGATATGTTAAACGATGAAATGGACTAGCTTCATCCTTCTACATGCAACGTATGGCTTGACGTATAACCTAATGAGAGTATTAGGGAACTAGTTGAATATATAAAGTAGCTAAATAACAACAAAACAAAGGAGTCTTGTTAACCAAAGTCGATGCTATTAATATGTATTACGGGTGTAATCAAAGGCACAAGCAATGAAATGGTGACAACAAAATTGTGATTGATGCAAATAAAAGCTAGGGTTATCTTACCTCCCATTTCACATCTTGGAAGGGGGTTTGATGAACCTAATTGCAAACCTAATCCAATGGGTGGCCTAGGGCAACTGCGATTTCTATCTTAATTATTTTCAATAACCAGATAACATGTAAATGCATAAAATGTATGTTTAGTACTAGTATTAGTGAGTTGATTACTTGGGTTACTTGGAGAAAGTGGCCAAAAGTCCAGCTACATGTCTGATTTTGCTACAACCATTCAGCTATGTTGCGAGCAAATGTAAAAGTATGGGAGCACCAAATCAAAATTTCAGAAAACAAGGAGAAAGCAAGGAGAAGAGCAGGAAAATCAGATTATTTTCATCCATTGTAATGGGAGATTAGTTGAATACGAAAACCGAGAGTTTTTAATCTCTTCTTTTTAAAATCTCAATTTTCCTTTATAGATATATGATCTTGGTGGTGTGAAGTGTTCTCTTTATCTTTAACTTGGTGGGTTGATTTCCTAAACAGATTAGACTGTTGGGGTATATTTTTATTTCTGTTCTGTGAGATTTTGGACAGAGACATTGATGTTTTTTATCTTGTTGCAGTTCATACCCAATTCTGTCCAGAGAGTTAGGAACCCAATTTCTTTTCAATCACATTAATATGCTAACATTATTTGGGACAGTAGACAATGTTCTTAAAAAAGGAGTAGCGAGTGAGTATAACTTTGTGTTTATCTTACTTATGGCTGTGGTTGTAGCTGCTGTTGGGCCTGCGGGTAGCCACCATATCCTGCTGCATAGCCTCCATAGTACATACTAGGATCTTGAGCAACTGGTGCATATCCATAAGTTTCATAACCCTGTCCATATCCATAGTATCCACCGTACTGGCTTTGTTCTACCTGTGGCTGAACAAATTCAACATATGAATCAAGTTTTCTTGGCTAATATTATGGATGGCCAAATATTAAGCATACAAGCACTACAATATGCATAAAATATTTAAACAAACCTGTTTGTTGGAAGGACTACGTCCCCATGAAAGTCTTACAGTTTGTCCACCAAACTGAGTTCCTTGTAGCATTCTTAATGCTTCCTCAGCACAACTTCTGAGTATATATTATATGAATGGAAATACATAGAAGTTAATGGCGAGATTATATGCATGGTTGTTCCTGAATTGAAAGTAGCTTGAATATATCACATACCTGTCAGCAAATTGAACAAACCCACACCGCTTGCCCACAGGGATCTTCACATGGACTAATTGTCCGTATTGGCTGAACACTTGCTTAAGATGTTCGTCGCTAACATTAGGATCCAACCCACCAACAAATATCTGCAATGAAAATTCAAAATATTCAGCCTTTTTAATAACATATTGTGTTACGATAATGAACGAAGTTACTGACAGTTGTATTATTTGGGTCATCGTCATTCTGTGTAGCTTGAGTATTCGGGTTGGAAGCTGCAAATAAAGAAAATATAAATGAAAGATATTCAGAGGACAATAAAAAGCTGTTGCATCCAGCTTAATATCACATAACCCCTGAGGTCAGTAATTGCAGAGATGGAAACACAAATCCAACAGTGAGTGAATTCACCAAGAGATTTTAAATAAGATCAAGAAACTGTAATATACGGACACAAACCACAAACACTAAAAAGAGGATAGCGAAAAAATTTAATTGAGTTAAGAAGATTAGCAAGAAGGATCATTCGTTGCAACTGCATGAGGAATATATTGACAAAAAAAACCAACGATACTGTATATTTAATCAACCAAAACAGAACAAGTAATCCCATTGAACCATGGTATAATCTTGATAAATCAACTGCACAAGGTCATTGTTGTAACTAGCACACCTCCGAGAAACAAAAAATACTTGCACCAAGTTAGTTCTTGTAAGCTTTTATACCAAGAAACAAGTACTTGTATACTTGAACTATTTTTTTACCAAGGAAACTCCTTGCATAGTGAACTTCAACTACGTAGTGTATTTGAGTCTATTTCGAAAGTTTAAAACCAAAACCTCATCTTTACCTAGTCAATGAAAGATGTTCATGTATCCAGGAAAAAGGTTAGTATTCACTAAAATTGCCAGCACAAGATCGGACAGTCACTTCACCCTGATGCCCTTCCTTTGAGTTGAAATTTTAAAACTAGAACATCATCTTTACCTAGTCAGTGAAAGATGTTAATTTATCCAGGTAAAAAGGTTAGTATTTACTAAAATTTCCAGCACAAAATATGACACTTTGACAGTTGCTACATCCTCATGCCCTTCTTTTGGGTTGGTCATATTTTGTCGTGTGTCAAAACATCTATACATTCTTGTTACAAATATGGTTTTCCTTGTTTCACAGCACTCAACAAACTTAAAATTACCTAAAGCGAGAATTAAGTCCGATGTAGATCAAAATTGTGAGTTTTTAATGCTAAAAGCATGTTAGCTACATCTGTCTGGCATGATATCAAATACCCAATTAAGAATCTTTAAATACAGATCATGGAAAGTAAAAATTGACAAGTTCATCCTCATGCTAAACTTGTATACAGCTTAAAGAGAAATATAAGAACAGGTATCGGTGAATTTTAGTTAAAGAAATGAATGAGAGCATTAAAGCTAATGAACAGCAGTACAGATCCAAGTAAGACAGTAAAAGGAAGACGGTTTAATAAAATAAAAGTGATTTAGTGGCTCTTAAAAAATTATGACAAAAGCTTTAAATGACAATGAATAATGTAACTTGACTAAAAAGAAACCTCAATATTGAAACTTGAGGAAAAAAAAAAAAAAAAAAAAAACAGCACAACATAATTTGCTTTGAGGAACTTAAATAAACGGCAAGGGAAATTAATGACATAAATTCGAAAACTGACCTAAGCAAGGCCATCCTCTATAGGGTAACAATTTCTGCAGAAATCATTGCCAGACCCTTATATGATAGAGCCTCTCGATGCCCTGCTTTGAGACAATAGGAGTTTTATAAGTTTTTGCATGTTTAATGTTTTAATAGCATTAATGCCGATAATTCTCAAAGCAAGGGAAGGAAACGACGACGTTAAGCTGGTGTATATCTACAAGAACTGACCAATATCGCGAATGGATAAATCATAAAGAAGCTTCGTAAGAAAACCAAATATAAAATAACTGATAACAAAGATTCCAAGAAACCAATCAAACAAACAAATACAAGAATCATTTCACAAGGTACTATATGAATAAGCCATAAATTTAAAATCCAAGCAGGTAAAATGAGCAAAGAGCATTTTGAGAGCCAGTAAAAGCAACAGCATGTACCTTTTGGATATTGTTGACTAGCCACATTCTTTTTGTTGGCAGCTGGTCCAATTCGCATTGGTCTGGTTGAGCATAATCTTCCGTTCATTTCAGTCATGGCACGTAATTGCTCACTCTCATCTCCAAATTTGACAAAACCATAACCTTTTGTGCGTCCTGTGAGCCTATCAGTTACAACCTTAGCACCCTTAACAGAAGGATAATGAGCCCTAAACGTCTCCTGCAAGGTATAGTCCGTAACATCAGCTGCCAAATCCCCCACAAATATAGTGTAATCAGGTGTATCATCTTGTTTTTTTTCACCAGCACCAAAAGAAGCCCAGTTCAGCCTGAAGAGCTGCTCAACATTGGGCATTAAAGTACCATTATATGCGTGTAGATGCCTTTCTGCAGCTGCTCGGTTAACAAACTCAATAAAACCATAACCCTCAGATTGACCAGATTGCTTGTTACGTATGACTTTTGCAGAAACCACCTGCAATCACAAAGGATTTTTAGATGGCTTTGAGAAAACAAGCAAAAACACACTCCAGTTTCACATAGAGATGCAAGCAAACTGGTCACCAGGTTAACCATTCAAAAGGGATCGGTGTATTCCAATTATACCGAATAAGCAGAAACCAACTGCAAGAACCAAGCAAAGTTGGAATAGCACATTAAAACACTTTCCTACTTGGCTTTTATCATATATACAAAGCATACAAATTTGGTCAAGAGTACAACTCTAAATTTTCTTAAGAAAGTTGTCACAACCAAGTTACACTAGAACACATCAATATAGGGTTCAGTTTGTAAGGTCCTAGTGATTACTGATTACAGGAAATTCATGGCATGCCTGCAATTTAGATCAATAGAAATGACATGATATAAACAGTATATCATACGTACTCCACCAATCAAACACCCAAATCTGTGGCCACCACAGCAATTGCGATTATAAAGACAAAAACTTGGCGATCCACGGTCGGAAGAAAAACAAATAAACTGTAACAAGAAACAAATGCAAATATATGAAAAGAAGAATAACGAAAGGGAACACATAAACCTCGCCGGTCTGAGCAAAACAGCTAAGGAGATACTGTTCATCCATCCAATATTGCAAATCTCCGATCCATAGCGTACGGATCTCATCGGCAGTCGGCGGTTGAGGAGTCGCAGCGCCAATCGCAGCAGATAAGGGTGCTGTGTTCTGATGAGGAATCGTGGCAGCCGGAGGTGGTTGCTGGTTATAATTATACATTTGTTGTGCCGGTGGTTGTTGCTGGAACTGCTGTTGAGGATGTTGTTGATTCATCATCATCCATTGTTGCTGCTGGTACTGAGGGTCCATCAGTGCCGTTGTTGGAGGCTGCATAACGTGATCCTAAAGATCGAATTTAAGGAGAGATTGAAATTGGGGACGATACGTAACCCTAATTTAACAAAGAAAACGAAATGAAAAGATCAAAACGTGAATGATACTCATTCAGAAAAAACGGATGATGTAAGATAACATCCTCGTATGCCGTTCTATATTTAAAATTAAAAAAATAATAATAATAAAAATAAAAGATAACATCTTTTTATGTCATTGACTTGTATGTTACGTATATCGGATTCATCATAACCGAAATCATAACGTTCGGTGAACTACTGAAAAATAGTAATTCACGACTGATAAAAAGTAATATTGTAGACGAAAAAAAAACAAACTTTCCTTGCATTATATATGTTCAAAACCAAAAACTATGAAAAAAATGTGGGGTTCTAGAGAGACTATTCGTGTCTCAAATGTTGATATTACGAGGGCAACATACGAGATGGAATCGTTAATGTTCCTTTCACACAGGAAAATGATGATATATATTTGACGTGAGAGAATTCAGGTGTTAATCGTTTCCTATTTTTTATGTCTGTTGTTGCAATTCATATTGTGAGCTTCGGTGCAGAAAGCCCACAATCTAGGAGCTTAGATTCATGTATGGAGTCATGAAAGTCGTTGCGCTAGCCTAACTTTTGTTTCAAGAAGACTGTAACAGTCCAAAATGGTCAAAATCCTCTTTTACTCGTTTATTGAAACTATTAATGTAAAATGATCTGTAAAAATGTTAAAGAACTATAATCTTACTTATGTTACATTCTCATATCAATCTAGTCAAGGATATACCGGAAAAGTAAAAATTAAACGTCATGTCAATCCCGACTAAATAAAATGATGCTTCGACCCTCGAGTAAGAATTTAGACTTTAAAAAGAAGGAAACTTTTGATGATCTAAATTCCATAGGTAGTTTTAAGACAATGTGCTTAGTGTGAAAAGAAAGTTTTGGGAGAAAATATCATATTTTGCGACCCTTATGATGGTATTATTTATTGTATTTATCTGTGCCAAAAACAATAATGAAAATGAATCACATAAAAATATATGTGGGCTTTATAGTTTATACAGCAATGATAGAACATGAAGAAAAGTTAGCAATTAATATCTTCACATTCCTATGTTTCATTTGTTATTTTCTTATTAGCTTCAAGGATTCATATTTATAATTTTTTCCTATTAGATTTTTCATATGTGTTTCGCGCGTTATTTTTTTCGAATGGTTAATACTAACATATAAATCACCAAAATTAAGTCTTTTAAATTTTATAACCCCCACCACATAACACATAGAAAATCATGCTTTAAATAACTTTAATGTTTAAATCCAACTTGAACGTAAAAAACCATCAAAAAATAGTTTTTAAGTAAAATCAACTTTCTTGTTTCCCTTCTTTGGGTTCTATTTATTTATATTATACGAGTGTAAGAAAGGAGAAAAATTACATGGAAGTTGAGGTTTCTTATTATTCACAAATATGATACCGTGACAACGACTGGTGGTCGTAATCATACTTTTATGAAAAACATATAGGTTGCCAAATACCATGGATGTAAATGGGACTTCTATGTGTTTTGAGAACAGGGTGACGACAATCATGTACCAAGATCTTTCGTTAAAAGGGGTTTATATATTGAACCTACTAACCTATCACAACAGACAAACTATGCTAAGGCTGCTTAATTTCCTGAATATTCAGGATGTCTTATCTAAAAATTTGACATTTTGAGGTTATTCTTTTTCAGAAATTATAGGCATTGCAGTGGTAGTTTTTTTAAAACTTCGAACTTGATATATCAAAATTATCTAGAAAACACTATGGCCTAAGCATTTGATCAACACCAATCATTTTTTCATCTAATCAAAGGTTTCCTGCAAGAAAGCAAGACTTCTTCAGAACTTTGGAAAAAAAAAACCACAACAAATGCTTCCGAGTTTATCGATCTTAACCACTGGTTATCAGTTTCAAGATGTGAATAGCTTCTTTCAGTCTTCTGTCTGTCTGCTCCTTTGTTGCTAAGGTTCGTTGATTCCTGCATAAACAAAAATGTTCTCATGAAATTAAAATATATATATACACTCATGGTGGGCTCTATTGTAGTCTTTTAGAAGCCCTTGTATTCAAGCCTGTTAGAAATACAGAACTAAAGAAGCTGGAAAATACTGGGTTTTGGCAATCAAAATGTAAATAGGCCATTTGTGTCGAAAACCATCTCAACATTAGACGTTGCAAGAACAAACTATTTTGCCAACAAATAAAGTTGATAAAACTTATTCTTACCTCTTCTCATTGCATGCTTTCCTCTTAAGATCTTCAACAAGATTTTGCAGTCTCTTCACTAAAGAATGCAAACCATGTAATCTTTCAGCTCCTTTTTTGTGTGAACATATATTTCTTAAAACATCAGCTGCAATGAAGTAGTGGTCTTCTTTGTTTCTGCATCCGAAAAGGTAAGAAAATATAAGAATTATAGAACAAAAATCAAGTCAACAGAATAAGAAAGGTTTTAAGAAACATCTTCAGACCGTATGAATTCCCAAAGAATTGTTTGACCCGATCCACTAGTGTCAATGAGTGCTTCAGTTAAGTGTGGATAACGTGTGAGGTTTCTAAAAATAGAAAGCGTATGTTTTAAAACCTCTTGATCAGCAATGCTTCGACTAATTGAACGAATTAATTCAAGTAGTGTATCAATGGCCCCTGCGGCCACAAGCTTCTCACAACATTTTTGAGAGTGTTTTGTAGCCATATCTGTAGAAAAATAACTGTAGAATAAGTATCTCAAAAATAAAATTAGTAAATGACCAAAGTAAGTATATAGCTTACCAAGAGTTGCACAAGTATGAAGGATGCCACTAACACTCTTCATGTTTTTCAGTTCAGAAAGTGCTGCAATAAGCCTGTTTATAATTCTCATGCCATCATCCACATTTGCGGCAGCCTTTTGCACCCTTATCCGTATATCGGTTACCTTTCCTTTTGAATGTTTTCGCTCAATATATCCCTTCCAATATGACTGAAAAAGAAGATTTAATACATTTTTTATTTGCAAATTCTGGGACATAATGAACTCAAAATCAGAGGTTATGTTACTCACTTGGATCATTGTAATACGATGTTTATTCTGAGCTGTTTTTTTCCTAGCGATCCATCCTCTAACATTTGACTGAATCAAAACTGCTGATCTTGTTCTTTTTTGGGATTGGGTTAGTAATATATCCCGCCACCACCTCTGCAACTTCAAAGCAGAACACTCGTACAACTTAACTTCATGGCCATCATAGCAATCTTTTATGGGGTCAAGATTGCAGCTTGATATTGCACCACTTTCTATACAATATTGTGTTCAATGTCAGTAGCATCAAAATAAACATATACCTAACAGAAAGAGTACGCGATGAGATGAGTAACACAAAACAGAATTAGCCAAATACTATATAGATTTAGGCTTTGCTATTTTGGCTCAACAGTTCAGCGCAAATTCCATAATTAGAAATCTTCAAAACTCTCTCTCAAGGTTTACATGTTTTCATTCTATTTTCTTCTTCATGTGAATTTTGTGAAATCAAGCCCTGTCTTAGTTAACACGTGTGTTATCAATCATTTACCAGAAAGAATGGAAGTAAATTCTTCATTCTTCATTTAGTGGGCCCTATTCGCACTTTTTCACAAAAAGGACCCCACGAAATGAGAATATCAGATGCTAATAGCAAATAAGACTCACCTAAAAGCCTCTTTCTAATAATCCACCCCTTGACAAATTTCTGGATTACAATAGCAGCATTTTTATTACAAGTGAAATCCTTGAAGCATCTTAAACACCGAAAAGCACTTTGAATCCTCATTGCAGCTTCCTTTTGTAACAAAAACTCCCTTCTCATTAACCATCCACGCCAAAACCTCTGATTGACAAAATCATCAAATTCATAGTGGGAAAGAAAACTCAAAAGACTAGCATGACTACAATAAGTAACTGATTCTACATACTTTTCTGACATATTTACACACTTAAAAGGTCTTAATATTATATAGGTTCAAACTTGCATGAAGTATATGCATGGGGAATTTGGCAAAATCTACGCATTTAAAAGTGTAGATTTTTATCCACTTTCAAATGTTCTTGAAGTGTGACAAGGATTATTATTTCCACACGTGTGCATGAACCTAATCGAAAAAGAATAAGTTGCAATTATTCTAGAGCACTCTAACGCATATAAAAATCTTACTTGGATCAATACGATGAAGCATTTACGTCTACAGGCTACTCTACGAGCAATCCATCTTCTTGTATGAGACTGAATAGTAATTGCTGCCTTGATTTCAAGTTTGGACTGCTTAAAGTTCCTTGAACATTTTATTGACTGATACAGCCTTTGTAGTTTCACGACTGCTTGCTTCTTTTTCAAGAAACTGTTTCTTGACAACCATCCACGATAATGACTTTGAATTTTAGTTGCTGCTTGCTTCTGATTCAAGAAGCTCTTCCTCAGTAAAATCCCATGATAATAACTTTTAATCTTTGCCGTTGCCTGCTTCTTACTCAAGAAATTCTTCCTAATTACCCATGCGCGATAATAATTTTGAATTTTTGTTGCTGCTTGCTTCATATTCAAGAATCTCTTTCTTGATATATGTCCACGATAATGCCTTTGAATTTTTGTTGCTGCTTGCTTCTGATTCAAGAAACTTTTCCTTAATATCCAACTACGATAACAAGTTTGGATTATGGTTGCAGTTGATTGTTGAGCATATGCTGACCTTGCTGCATGCCCACGAATGCATTTTTGAATCATAATTGCAGCATCAGTTTGATGCTTTTGGGCAATCCAATATCGTATAGCACGTTGAATGGTTACAACAGAGCGTTTGAGCTTGATGAAAGCGTATCTGTCGATCAAATATCTGGAAAAACCTTTTGACAGTTTCATTCCATCTGCAAAAAATAAAAACAACGAACTAGATTGGAAGAATAAGAAATTAACAAAATACGACTGAGATGGAAATGTAGAGCACTTATGTTAATCTCCTGATGAATCCAAACACGAATAACATTTTCTGCATTCCATGTATAGTTTTGGTATGTAACCAATCTCCTGAAATGCGTTGCTAAAACATGTAAACATGTAAAAAACTTGCCCTAAATAATTGAGCAAAAGATATAAATTAACTTTATAAACCATCACATACGAATTTTGTTCAAGAAAACCATCTTTCTAGCAAATTTGCAAAAAATAGAAGCTACAGTTTGTAAAATAAGTGATTTTATAGTTTGTACAGAAGTGAAGCACAATGGTCTTTATTGCATTTACATTTGCAGTTTCTCCAAAACCACTTATTCTCGCGCGCGCGCGCGCACTGAGACCAGATAACATAATTCATGAAGTTTGTAAGTTCCAACTAAAGCTATATATTTAAATCTTAGTATTGCACCTGTGTTTTATCCTTCCATATGTGTGTGCATGTCAAGTAAAGCAAAACGTAACAGATGCATAACATTAAACAAGGGTTATGATGATGTTATCGTGCAACCAACGAGAAAGATTATCAAGGTTACTTGATAAAGAATATTTAGACCGACAACCTTGCTGGTTATCACTTGGTTGTTTGCTAGGAAAGCTATTTAACGTTGTGTGAACTGGATTCACAATGGCTTTGTTGTTGTGTTGGGCCATTTCTTTCCACCAAGCCATGATTGCCTTAAAACTTCTACCATTATCTACATGAAAAGAAAATAATATAAATAACATTCTTGATCAATTCGGAAAACCAAATGCGCCCAACTTTGAGAAGAGAAGATAAAGCAGTGGAAACCTTCACTGTCATTCTGACAAGTTTCTACTGCATTTTCTTGATATCCAATGAGTTGATCTCGCCTCTTACATTTAATATCTGAATTTTGATTATGACCCAAGAGTTTATGTAAATTAATCTGACGCTGCAATAAAAAAATAATGTAGCTTAATGTTAAAGCCCACATTGTTAAAACGTATTTCAAGTTACCCTTCAAAAGGGTAATGTGGTCAGTATTTCATTACCAAATTTCTCTTGACAACTAGTTGGGATGAGAGGAAAACCAACAAAATGATCACTCCCCGGTCACTGCAGGCTCCTTTATATTCAAGTATGTCACTAACTTGCAGAACCTAAATATCGAGAATGTAAATCATGACAACTATAAACCAATTTTAATTAACCGTGGTGCAGAAGATAGTGTTCACACGTGTACCATGCAACTAAAGTTTTAATAATCACTTATGATGGTGTCGAGTGTTTGGAAAAATTCTGATTATCTGAAAAGGAAAAAAGAAAAGCTAAGGCTATATAGCAATTAGCATACCTCTGGGAAATTCCCTAACAGTGTTGTCAACTTTTGTGACAACAAGAAGTTATGCACTGCATCAACATAATCTGAAGCTGACATGATCGACATTGCATTTGTTTCTTTTGGATCCTTAAGTTTACAAACATACAACAATGAACAGCATGATCATAAAAACAAACGAAACAACTTTAACAAGCTAAGAGCACATACCATGTTAGAATTAGCATCACAGTGTTCTTTTCTGAAATAATAATCAAGCAAGCACCACATTGCTTTACCATCAACCAATGAAGTGAAATTCTCAACCTTCAAATCATAATTATCACAAATTGCCTGCATAAATGATTAGCAGTAAACATCATTGCACTTCAGATGATACAACTATGTATTAATAGGAAATAAAATTACCTTAATCCACTCAAGAAGCATCTCCAAGTGACTTGAGGTGTGGGGAAGTATCTGCTCAGATCCAAAGAAAAGTTACAGCTTTCATACAACTATACATTATGGAAATCATTTATGATATGATTTAAAACAAGTTTCCACTGAACAAGGACTACTTTCAGATTAAGGTACATGCATCAACTATTGAGGTCTTGACCTTTCTTATTTTTAACCATGGATCTTGCCCAAATGCATAATGTATGTTATGTATTGTAGGAGTATATTTCTACTGTCTGTCCACAGCAACTCTTTGTTGAAATATACCATGTTTTCTAGCATTTCTACAAAAAAGTATACCTCAACTCCTCAAGTATGACAGTTTATATCAGTCAAATGATCATTAGTAAACTGAAATTCATGTTATTTGTATGTGTAGAATGAATACCACGTCAGGTCCACGGATTTTACTGATTTCATCAGATATAATCCCTTTGTTGATCAAAAGTGGCAACTGCAGGTCAAAACAGATTAATTACATGAATGAACACAAATCCTTGCTAAATTTATAAACCAGCAATTTAACATAACATTTGGGTTTAAGTATACGATATCAAGCAAACCTGTAAATGAACAAACATGTTCCATAGCAATGAAATTATAAGCTCCTTATCTCCATTAACAATATCTTCTGTTATTATCTCGGTTCCATCTTCATCAATTAGTGGAACTCCAATATGCTTCAGATATTTTATGGAAATCTCACAATTAGCCAAATTTTTCTTTCGATCATCTGATGGAACAATCACTTTCTGCCCAACAAAGAATAGAAGTAAGCCTAAAGCACCTGTTGTTATGTAGCTTAAGAGGAACCAAAATCTTTTAGAAGCTTTAATTTTAATTAAACAACCTTAAGAATAGAAGGATCATGTTGTAAGAGTTGAATAACTCTACAGAGAAGAACTCCATCTTGTAAATCTTTAAAAAGATCACTCACCCTAAACACATACTTGACAAGAGGATTCTGCAAGATGTAACATGATCATAATCATTGTATACAGCCTCATGAGTATTTATTCCATTAAAATATTGGTATATGGTCATAAATTAAAGAACTTTCAACATACTTGGAGGTAAGAAACCTTGTATCCTATAATCGTGAGTTGTGTAAGAAGATTACCAACTCCATGCATGACATCAGGTGATAAAAAATCTAGACAAAAATACAAGCCTTGAATTGTGAACATTAAATATTCAAGAATATAATAATAAAGATAGAGAGATTCTTCTATTACCAGAAATCAGTTCAGAACTTGAGTTAATAGTAGCTTGAGATGTGAACAATAAAGGAGACCCGCCATCAAGCCCATCTATACCATAACAAATAGGCAAACTGCTCTGTGATTTAGCTCGATCAAGAATGAGTGCTAGCAGTAAAATTTTCTTCAATATAACATTTCCTAATTTTTCATAATAACCCGGTCTATACACACCATCAACCAGTTTGTTATAGATGTAGGCTTTCGCGAGTTTAGAATGTGAGAAAAACAATTTTTCAGAGATGATTTTCAGAAAAGAAAGCTCTTGCTCAGAATACATATCTATGTTTGGCTTTGGTAACAAAGATTCACCACCAAATATGATATAAAGCCCAATCCTTAGCCAAACAGGGTTATAACTCATAAGAATCTTCAAGGCATTCTCCTTCATTCCAACATCAGTAACAATTGGACAGTGAGCCTTCATCTTTAGTCTTCCTTCATCGACATTCTGAAAACAAGATTAAAAACGATTATTGTGACCATAGTTTTAGATCTATAATTAGCATACGCCCAAAGGAGAACAGATAGCAAACCTTTGTAACATGAGTCATGATATCAAGAATCTCATGGCAGCTAGTTTGGCTCAAGTAAACCGCCATTCTTTCTTTCATGTCATCCAAGCTACAAACATCCTCAAGTGAAACCTGCAAACGGGAATACGTAGAACTCGGGAATTTGTTTCCCATTTTACCCTTATGAACCCATAAAATATCCTTCCTTCGCTTGGGCCCACGCCACTCTCGATCAATGTCCACTCCACCGTGAGATGTGCTATCCCTTTTTGCACCCAAAAAGACCACATCTGATGAGACATCAGACGAATCTTCACCACTAAATCTTGATATCTCAACTCCACAAGACCTAAAAGTTCAAATTGTAAGTCAATTATGACAAAGAAAACACAGTTTTAAGGGTGTTGGGATGCATTTTGGAACTGATTGTGTGATATTGAATAATCATAATTATACAGTTACTTGCAATAACAGGTGGTACAGGTAATATGTTTGGATGTGCTTCTTGCAATCTTAGACGTCACTTCATATAGAGATGAATGTTTTGAAAATTGAGGTTCAAAATGAAGTTATGTAATCAACTTTACTAATCCGTATTGCTGCATAAAACTGATTAATTAATGCTTGTATAACAAGATAATCCCTGAAAACACAACTAACATCAGTGATTTACAGATAGCGCATAAATCTATGGAAACTAGTACTAGGAATAAAGTTAAATAAGAAACCTCGTGGAATGGAAGTTCTAAGAACAAAAGGGTGGGTGGTGACGTATATTAAAAAAAAAAACAATAATAATAATAAGAATAATATGGTAGAACCTGGGGTTTTGAAACAAGAAATTGAGCCAAACTGTAAGGGACTTCGCGAGCGACTTGAGGGCCTTGTCTTTGTTGGATTGAGTTTTCCTTGATGATTTAGATTGCTCTAGTTGGACTGCTTTGAGTTTTTGAGCAGCAAGGGAGTATCTAGGTCGGCGGCGAACAGTTGAGTATGAGGATTTAGGTGTTTGTTTGAGAGCGGTGAAGAACTGGGGACAAGGGGATTCAAACTTGAAGCTAGGGTTTGTTTGAGAAGGGCGTTGTGGTCTGGGGGTTTTGAAATTGGAAATGTCTCGGAGCAAAGAAGAAGAAGAAGAAGATGATGATGATGATGATGATGATGATGATGATGATGATGATGATGGATTTGGTAAGGGGGAAGATGGGATTTGCAGTTTTTGCTGCTTCGGTTCCATCCTTTGTGTATTTCTGATGAGATGAGATGAGATTGGAAGATCCGGTTTCGGACACTGGGATGGCAATATGGCATGAGATGGGGGGTAAAATATTTGAATTTCAAATCGGAATATAAATCCGGATGATTCTTTCCTTTTTCATAAAAACCTTATTTTTCTAATATCAAATATTCAAAATATAATAAGATTTAGCGTCACTCTCCAACAAGTACACATGTATCGAGCGGGATTCCCATCGCATGTTGAGCAAAACCCGTCTTTTCAATCGTTTCTTGAGATTTCAAACTATCTCTTTTGATTTATCTGATTCACTATTAATATTTTATTCATCTAGATAAATGATTTTGTGTTAATTTTGTTAATACTATATTGGCTCGTAACCTTAAAGATACTGCACAATAAAAAATCCACGTGGCTCGTGATCTTAAAACTGCAAGTGAACATCTAATGCAAGATTACTTCATCACAAAGCTAGTATTTGATGGTACGTTTAGAAGGAGATTTTGTATGTCAAACGAATTGTTTCTTGAAAATGATCGGTGACATATAAACAAATTTGAATGATTCAAGAAAGTTATGATGAGAGGTGGAAAAGAGTTTCATGGGGTTACAGAAGTGCAAATCGGTGATTCATCGACTCACATACCGTAGTGTTCCTAACGCCCATGATGAATTTTTGGCTGTCTAAAAGAACCTTACATGAAAATCTACGATACTTTTGTAGTGTGGTTATTATATTATACGATGACGAGTTTTTGTGTAGACTTGCTACAATTAACATAAAGTTTTGCATTTCGCGCATTAATATAAACGTGGTTTTCCTAAATGCTCGATGACAACACATGTGCACACTAAGTTTGGAGGATTTGTCCAACAAGTTTGTGACGACACCATACAAGGTGTGATCACTAGTCCCTAACTATCATGTGCAAAACGGTGGCTTCACATGTTTTTTGGTTTGTTGTGCTTGCTTTTGGTGTTGCTAGCTTGAACAGCATTAACGTCATCACCAATCTCCATTATTCAATGACGAGTGCATAGATCGGTGTCGAGGTGTCCGTTTGAGGTAAATGACGTATAACAAACATGACTACATTCTTGCTGATTTGATATACCCTCGTTAGGCAACTTTTGTGAATCATTCAATATCCAAATGATGACAAATAATGCTAGATTCAACAAGAAAAAACGTCAAACGATCAATTGTTGTGTTAAAAGCTAAATGGTGTATAGGTTATCGATTGATGCATTGTGACAAGATTAAGAATATAATGTGCGAATGCATTGTCCATTCTCCTTTTCATACAACAACAATCAACATCCTCTCGCTTCTCATTCTTTCCATTCTCCCAAGGTATCTCGTCTTTTTTTTTTCTTCTTGTTCCTTCTTCAATACAAGTCTTTCTGCTTACCTTTTGTGTTATTGAATCATTTTTGCTATTATGAGTTTATTAGTTAAATGTATGATCATTCGTTGTATCTATCCTATTAACGATTCGTTGGTTGTTTCCATTTATTTGTGACGAAACTATAAACCTTTTGATCAATAGATTCATCTATGGCTCATAAACAAATCCCAAGCATAATCCTCATGATTCATCTTCCATTGCGGATCTGGTCAATTGTGATTATGGAGGTAGAATATATTGTTTTTTTCAAATTAGGTTTGCGGTTTATATTATTGAATTGTATATCGTGGATGTGAAATTTGTTTCTTCCATCTATTTAATTTAGGAAAATTTGTTGTTATTCTGTTCATTATTTTACATCTACAGATGCAGATATTTGTTAACCGATAAGACCATCACTCTGGAGCTCCGACGCAATCGACAACATGAAGGCCAAAATTTAAGATAAGAAAGGGATTCCTTTAGACCAACAAAGGCTGATCTTCGCCGGGAAGCAGCTGGAGGACGACCATACTTTGGCCGACTATAACATTCAGAAGGAATCGACCCTCCATCTTGTTTTGAGACTAAGGGGCGGGGTGCAAATCTTCCTCGTAAGGAAGACCATCACTTTTGAATGTAAAAGCCAAGATTCAGGATAAGGAGAGCATTTCTCTAGACCAAAAGAGGTTGATATTCGTAGGGAAACAACTAGAGGACGGTCATACCTTTGCAGATTACAACATCCCCAGAAGGAATCAACCCTTCACTTGGTGCTTCGTCTCAGAGGTTGAGTCAAATAAGTAGTTGATAAAACCAAAGGATGGCTACATAATTTTACATTTTTTCATTTTTTCTAATCTTTTGACCATAAATAATCAACATAAGATCGTGCCAGACACGTTTTGATTTTTAACCAGGTGGGAACAAGCACCAACCTCGTGGAGTTTCTTTTGTCTACCTTTAGATTCAATAGAAAATCGTCTCAGCATGATAAATAACCTAAAAGCATTCAATATAAGAATCTATAAATATGAAATAAGCTTAAATTACATTGTATTGGAAAGTATTTTAAATACTTGATAAAATTGCCAAAATGCGTTACAAGTCTCATCTTCCTCCATAAAGTAGGAAGCCTACCGCAACCATAAGTGATGTAACTGAAGAATAAATAGAAAAAAAAGAGAATATCTTAGCAAAACAAACAATAGGTACTCTGGACATCTAACAAATAGTAAGAAACGTAACTATCACCATGTAACATTGCAAATTTAACAGAATGGAGATAATGAAAGGGCGTATTGTGTAACTTCATATTTAATGACATGTTGAAAAAAAAAAAGGTTTTATCTTCCTTTTGCATTATAGTAAAATTTGCGTAAATGAAGGAAGGCTAACTCAGCCTAACCTGCAACAAATATTTTCCCAAGTAATTGCACCATGCCGCTTTCATCTAACCATAGATATAGCCAAAGACAACCCTAATGCAAACAACTTGAGTTAAATACATGTTAAGATCAAAATATCACTCAAGTGACGGTTGACTTATCGACCATGAGGGATCACAAACAGCTTTTATATTATGTAAAAGGTTCAGCTGCAATTAAATTAAAGCACATGCATATAAGTAGCTTACTTGTATCAAATAAACTCCTGCATTAACGGATCTGATCTGTGTGGCACCATCGTCTTGACTAGAGCTCTCCTTCAGCTTAAACCTTCAAAAACCTTAGTGGATTCTTAGATGTGCCTATACGCAGGGCCGGCCCAATAAGGTTATTGGCCAGGCGATGGCCTAAGGCCTCCACATGTTGAGGGCCTCAAGTTTTTTCAGTGTTTGGGCTAGGTTAATTATAGTTTCGGGTTATCTACTACGTTTTGGGCTAACTGTTTTGTTTTGGGCCAAACTAGGCTTGGTATTAATTTTAGTTTTTAAAACTTGAGCCTTCTAAAAAAACATTAAATGGGTTAGTTATTTTGTCAATTAAAAAAGATTTATCTTATGAGATTGAGTATGAAGATTTGATTAAAGAGTTTGCTTCAAAAAAAAAACTAGAAAAATAAGCTTTATATAAATGTTTCGTATGTTTTTTAAATATATAAAAAGTAGATTAAAATTTTTTTTTAACTCCGCCAAATATAAGCTATTTAGTTTATTTTTGCCGGTACCAAACCCGGATAAAGGAGTAGGGTTTTATTAAAGACTTAAAAAAAGGTCTCCAAAATTAACACCGCCTTAGGCCACTAAAATGGTTGAGCCGGCCCTGCCTATACGTGGGACATGCGGGCTCGATTCAGGATCATGTTCAACACCATAGACTTTAGCATCTGACCTGAACTACCTTCCGCCGTGGCCGCCGGATTTACGGTACAACAACGTGAACGTTTGTCACTTGTTATCGACTGATGAATTTATAAGGATAATTTGTGAAATTAAACACTGTAGAAGAGGAAGACCGGATCACCATAGACGAGGGAGGATGGAATGCTTAATAAGTGAATAGAGATGTGAGAGAAGAAGGTGAATAGGTAAATAAGAAAAGAAAGGCTGAGATGATTTAAAGAAAAAGAGATCAGATTCTCTTTTTCATATATCCATAATTATGTTTTTTGAAAATGTAAAAAATTTGAGGGTTATAGAGAATGTAAAAAGAATATGGGTAGGTAATGAATACGTAAATACAAAATTGAACATATGTATTAAAAAAATATTTGAAAACTTAAAAAGTTTGAGGGTTTTAGAAGAAGAAGAAAATATTTGGTTTTCCATGGGGCATTAAAATTCCTACCAACCTTAAACCAAGCCATCGCGAATGGAGGGCCTTTTACATCATCTCCTTGTTTAAGAAAAAGGTAGTGGCAAAGGTTAAAAGCACCAAATGGCACTGAGGGTATCGTAGTCATTTACTTGATAGGAAATCTCATGTTCAAATGCTCTAGATCGAAGTCGCTAGTCAAAACTACCATCTTCTTGTTGTTCAAGTGGCACTAGTAGAACATGAAAGTTGCAGAGAAGCTCAGACTTGTCTTTAATGGCGGTTCTTAGACTCCTCCTTCTCTTCCTCGCCTTCGCTGCTGCATTACCAGGTACGCACCTCCATTTGAAAACAAGTTTTGCTTTTCTCTTCAAGCAATTATGAAAACCCTAATGCCACTTTTCTTCTTTACTTTACTTTGCAGAGGCTAGGGCACAGCAAGAAAAAGATGAACAACCTTACGTGGGAGTTAACATAGGTACAGATATATCCAACTTCCTCCCCCCTGCGCAACTAGTTTCATTCCTCAAACAACAAAAGGTAACCCACATCCGTCTTTATGACGCTGACCCGGACATCCTCAAAGCCCTATCAAAATCCAAGATTCGGGTCATCATCTCGGTTCCCAACAATCAAATTCTTGGCATCGGTTCATCCAACACAACTGCAGCCAACTGGATCAACCGGAATGTGGTAGCATTCTATCCCGATACCCTCATCTCCGCCCTCGCTGTAGGCGATGAAGTCTTAACAACCCTCCCTTCATTGTCTTCCATGCTGATGCCAGCCATTGAATCACTTTACAGTGCATTACTGGCTTCAAATTTACATACCCAGATCAAGATTTCAACTCCACATGCTTCTAATATTATCCTCGATCCCTTCCCACCTTCTCAAGCTTATTTCAATGAAACCCTTTCGCCTGTTATAGTCCAACTGCTTCGCTTTCTTTCAAGGACTAATTCACCACTGATGATGAATATGTACCCGTACTATGTGTTTATGCAGAACAAAGGGGTTGTCCCTCTTGATAATTCATTGTTTAAGCCATTGACACCGTCAAAAGAAATGGTGGATCCTAATACCTTGTTGCATTACACGAATGTTCTTGATGCCATGATTGATTCTGCTTATTCTTCAATGAAGAATCTGAATGTTTCTGATGTTTTGGTTCTTGTTACTGAAACCGGTTGGCCTTCAAAAGGTGATTCAAAAGAGCCATATGCAACAATTGATAATGCCAATACATATAATTCTAATTTGATTAAGCATATTTTGGATAGAAGTGGAACCCCATTTCATCCTGAGGTCACTTCCAGTGTTTACATATATGAATTGTTCAATGAAGATCTGAGGTCCTCACCAGTTTCTGAGGCGAATTGGGGGTTGTTTTATGCGAATTCAACTCCCGTTTACTTGCTTCATGTATCGGGGAGTGGTGAATTTTTGGCGAATGATACTACAAATCAAACTTTTTGTGTTGCAATGGATGGTGTTGATGGTAAAACATTGCAAACAGCTTTGGATTGGGCTTGTGGGCCTGGAAGAGCAAATTGCTCAGAGATTCAACCAGGGGAAAGCTGCTACTCACCTAATAACGTAAAGAATCATGCATCTTATGCATTTGATAGCTACTATGAGAAACAAGGAAGGGCTGCAGGGTCTTGTGATTTCAAAGGCGTGGCCATCATCACCACTACTGATCCCAGTAAGTACTTTCTTCATTGCACAATGTACATCATTCGGATGATTGTAGAATCATATAAACATAGAAAGATACAAGTTTGGTATAGGCTATAGCTATGATGTGTTCATAATGATCTCATTTGGCTTACAAACTCTATTGTCATTAACCAAACAGCTTTAGTTTGAATCTTATTAACTACTGTTTTGCTGATGAACTTTGAACGGTTTAAGATGTGGAACAATCTTGAAATGCTTTACAAAGTTAAAACTTTGCTTTTATTCATTGGATGCTTCTACTGTGTCACACTATAGAAAAACATCTATGAGTATGTGTAGGCAGTGTCGTCCACTTGGACAACAAAACACACACACACACACACTTGTCTCTTTCTCTGACTGATGGAGTTGAATACAGCTGAACGCACAAATTTTAGCCAATAATGGCTCTATCCAAATAAATCCTGCAATGAAAGTGTACTCCATGATTGCCTTACCCTTGTAAAATTTTCTCTCTTGTAAAGAACTACATTGCAAACACGAGTTGAAAATTTACTAAGAGATACGTTACAGCTCCTCAAATCATCATTGCTTGTACGGGTCTTGAATTATAGCTTGTACTCTTCTATACTTTATAAAGTTTGGTCTTTTTGAGTGAATTCAATTTCTTTAAATTGATGGGTATTGAAGTAGATATCATGTAGGGCCCCATGAATTTTGTATGTGTTCACTGCGTACTTTATATTATATTATGTATTATTATGTATTATGTAGTAACTTGGTTTTTTGCTCTGCTTTGTGTACCCACTGCAGGTCACGGGCTCTGTGTATTTCCAGGAAGGTTAGCTACATTTCCTGTCATCTTTTGTACCTTCATTTGTCCAACTTCTCATTTCCCAAAAAATCACTCAAATGCATCTTTTGCATTTTGCAAAAAAAAAAAAAAAAAAAAAAAAAACTGTTTTCTATAAATCAAATGCATTATCTTTCTTGTCATGAAGGTGTAATATAACAAATATCTTCTAGTAGGGATCAGAATTGGCAGGTTGGGTTCTGTCAAGGCGCTTTTAAAATATGAATGTGAAAGTATACTATGAAATAACAATCTTGTTGTTTGTAGTAAAGCGATTGAAGAGGTTATAATCATTTTCATACACTTTGGGTGACTCTGACATGTTCAATTGTTTTAAACTAAGTTTTTGGAAAGTGCCATATACCCCGTTTGAGATAAAATGTAAATGCTTTGAAATTGACGTCTCTGGTTTTTCTAGAGCAAAACTAGAGTAGTTTCTTTAAATAAAATCCACAAAAGGGAAAAATTTACATACACCTAGATTCTCTGGCTGTGTTAGAGTTGAAAGTGAAATCTTTCTATTATTTTATGACTCGAGCGCATGATCAAGGCTTTTTGTGAGATTGCAACCGAAAGATTCACTGTGGTGATGTTTCAATGTGGTGCAGTAAGATAATAAGCAATAGAACGGACACAGTGGTGAACTCGACCAATGCAACCAGTGCGGTGGATCCATCAAGATTGATTGGAACTAGGCCTTGTAACCTTTTCTGGGGACTCTTTCTTGGTATCATGTTCTGTTTATACGTTTTGTGACCTCAATGTGGTGTTCCGTTTCTTGAAAGTAAGCTTGTGAACTAACCTCTATTTGAACCACAACTTGTTGTGTTGCTTAATATTGACAGTGTTTTTGCAGGAAAATGATGACGATGATGGAGCTTATGATTCTTTTTTGGTATTGGTTGGATGTTTGTATAATGTTGTATCTAGTATTTAATATAATTCATGGGATAAAACCACTAAAGTGTGGAGGAATGTAGACCTGGACGGGTCCATGTACAACTTATGGGGGTCACCACTCCTCTAGAGATGGTGTTGAACCTCGATTTTCCTAATAAAATTGTTAATTTTTGGCTCAAAAGAATAGACGGAAGTCAGCCTTAAAAACACGGTAGTCTTCAGTTCTTGAGGCAACTTCATGCCTTCATTTGCAATTTTTACTTTTGTTTAGGATGCTTACTTCAATTCTATATGAGGTGTTTGATTTTGATATAATATATGCTTTCAATAAAGTCGAGAACAATTTGGTACATTCCCACTTTTATTTATCGCTTCCTTGCGGTACTGGCAGGGGCAATTACCATGTTATTAACCGATCGAAACTTATGTTGATTAGAGATGTCAATTTGATTAAAAATCATAGTTTTTTTAATCAAAGTCAGTTTTCACCGATTCAATACTTGACTCTTTAACTTTTGAAAAACTTTTAATAGTCATCATTATTGTTGTTAAGCAAATTATTTTTATTAAAACGTCAGTCTTGCTACTCATGTTAATTGATTAAACATGTTTTGTGATTAGGGTGCATGCTAATATGATGAATGACTTTTTGAAGGGTGTAAACAGGGAAGTCAGAATCAAGTGTCATCGTAATTCAAATAGACTGAAAACGAGAAATATGCAACTAAGCACAAATGTAGCTAGCATAAGTGACATTTGTTGACTTTAGAAGTGTTAAGATTCATGCCACAAAGTTGTTGAGGGACTTTGACATGCATAATGACTGTAGGCTTCGTGGTTGACTTCTTAAACCAACCTGTGGCAACATTTACAGGAATGGTCTTGTGGTATTATTGCACTTTTTTGTCATTTCTTTCACAACTCGTATACATGATATCCAGTGCTTACCAGTAACACAATATATACTTTTTTGAGCCGGTCCTCTTTCTCTCTCTCACACACAAATATGTGTCCAAGGCGTTAATGATGTCCCTTTTAAGGAATGAGGATTCAAGTTCCGTTGTTAATAGAGATGTAAACGAACCGAGGTGACCTAACGAAATCTTGAACATGTTCGTTCATTTAGAGTTGAACGTGTTCACGAACATATAACTGAATGTAGATAATGTTCGTGGTCATTCATTAATAAATTGAACTTGTTCACAAACACAACCGAATGGTTCACAAAAAGAAATGAACATATACTACTTTAAACATAAAACTTAACATTCTTAATCACAAATTAAGATATAATCACCATAAATTAATATAAAGATAAGCACTTGACATAATAACCATATATATAATTATGAACAAAAGTAACTAAACTAACATAAACGAACGTAAATGAATGACATGTTATCAAAAAAATTAAAAAAAAAATTAAATGTTAGGCTGGTTAAAAATTAAAAATTATGAAAAAATAAAGAATAAAGAATAGCCTTATTAACTAAAATTAAAATTTCAAAAATACAAATATTTAATGAAATAACACAAGCAAACATACATGAACGCCTTAGTGAACGTCCACAAACACAGATGAACGAACATGATTTTTATTTATGTTTGTTCGTTTAACTAAATGAATAAAATATATTGTTTATCTTCGTTCATTCATTAAACGAACGAACATAAACAAACTTTCTGTCAAACGGTTCACACAGGATTCTCTGAACGTTTGTTTCGTTTACAGTCCTACTAGTGAGCTTATGGTGTAGCCCATTGGTACCCCCGGGCACAAAATGATGACATATTTTGCTAACCTAGATGTTAATTGAATTACGTTTTAATTCATGAAAAATGTACTTTATTCTCAACTAATTAAGAGGCCAGGAGCATGCATGCCTTAATTAAATAAGTCTTGTAAAGTGGAATTACAACATGATTTGTAAATAATTCAGAAAAAAAACCATAGACAGACGACTATTTATTGGCATGTTGGAGATATGTAGGAGATATCACAGTTGTAAAATGTCTCCAAGCTTCAAGGATGAGAGCTCTCTGTTCAAATTTGTGGTGAAAGACGGTAACGGTGTCAAAGGCCTGGTGGACTCGGGTCTAAGTGAGGTACCAGCTCGGTACATCCAGCCACCCCACCATCGGATCAACAAGGTGGCCCGGTCACTTGGAAACTTGACCATTGACCTCTCTGAGCTTGATGGTCCCAATCATGAGCAAGCGGCCAAGGCCATTGCTTATGCTGCTGAAACCCTTGGGTTCTTCCAAGTGGTGAACCATGGTGTGCCATTGGAGCTCCTTGAGTCGCTCAAAGTTGCAGCCCACAAGTTTTTCGCTCAACCGCCTGAAAAGAAGGCTGCGTATCTCAAGGGGGTTAGCCCTAGTCCCATGGTCAAGTATGGGACTAGCTTTGTTCCTGAGAAAGAAAAGGCTTTAGAGTGGAAAGACTATATTAGCATGATATACACAAATGATGCTGATGCTAATGAGTTTTGGCCGAATGAATGCAAGTAAGAATCCTCCTAAGCTAGCTACTAATTTTGTTCAATTCTTCTCCTTTATTTAATTTTGTTATAATACGTACGTACTGCATGCATGTTATATCTTTTCGTAGAGAAGTGGCGCTCGAATACATGAAAACATCAAACGCCATGGTTAAGAAGCTATTACATGCACTCATTGGGAACCTTGGAGTAAAAGTAGACGACTCAAGACTCGATGAACTTACAGGGTTAAGGATGGTGAACATGAACTTCTATCCAGCTTGTCCAAACCCTGAGCTAACCGTTGGCGTGGGCCGTCACTCCGATATGGGCACGCTAACGGTGCTCCTACAAGACGGCATTGGTGGATTGTATGTGAAAAAAGATGAAATTCAAGTGTCGCATGAAAATGAAGAGTGGATTGAGATTCCACCCATCCATGGTGCTTTAGTCATCAACATTGGTGATTCACTACAGGTTCAATTAGGATACTCAACCCCGGCCCTTACATTTAAAGTTATATAGTATGTATATATGTCTAATTACTACAATTAATTTGTTTGGTCATGTTCGTTTTGGTGTTAGATTATAAGCAATGGGAGGTACAAAAGTGCAGAACACAGAGTGCGAACCACGAGCACTGAGTCAAGGGTGTCTGTTCCGATATTCAACGCCCCATCGCCTGCGGTGAAAATTGGACCATTGCCTGAGCTGGTGGCGCGTGACGGGGTGGCTCGATATAGAGAAGTTCTATTTCAAGAGTACATGAGCAACTTCTTTGCAAAATCCCACGATGGAAAGAAGTCCCTTGATTTTGCTTCTATTTGATAATTAAGATGGATCAAAATCTCATGAAGCTAGCTAAGCTAGCATTTCCCATCCATTTCATTCCATGTATGTTAATGGAGTTTCTTGTTTGTAATAAAACTCTTTGTATCTACAAGTCGTCACAGACTTCTTCTATCATTTTTCAGTAGGCTTTCTTGTTGATCGAGAATACGTACACCTACTGAGAACTCTATTATATTTTGTTTAATGGGAAATTATATATGTTATAGAATGTGAATGTGTATTGGTTGTCATTACATAACGTACGTGATCTTTACACTAAGTTATGTGTCATTACATTATGTAACATGAATGCTAAATGAGGATATATAAAAAAACAACGAATATAATTGAACTATGTTAGAAGAAAGTGAACCAAAATTGCTTATTACTAAATGTGGAATTCTATATTTTTAGTTAGTTGTTATTAGCTTCTTTTATTATTACCTACTCTATATAGTTGAGTAAATATAAAATTAAACTTTACTTTAATGAATAAAAAAGGAAATTATCATTTTTCTTTTTATGATTTGGTCACTTTTTTAATTTTAATCCAAAAATGTTTTTTTTTCATTTGTCTTGCCGAGGTTTGAAAAAAGTTGTCATTTTCATCCAAATATGTTAGCTCTCTTATTTAAAAATGTTAAATATTTATCGTTAAAAGAGTAGTTATGTAAAATTATTATATAAATACAAAATTTTAATTTATGTTTACGTGTTGCTAATAAAATTTCTTTCATGGAATTTATGTTTTTGGATGAAATATACAATCTTTTCAAACTTTGATTAGGCAAATGTAAGAAAAAAAATTTTTGGATGAAAATGATAAATATGATCAAACCATAAGTAAAACGACAATTAACTCTAGATAAAATTATGTAAAAAACAAAAATTAATTTTATCGAAACAAATTGCAATATATTAATGGTGTAGATATTTGGTGTCTATTGGACAGAAAATCAAGTTTGACTCGCCAAATTTAATGAAGCTTTAGACTTATAAAAGGACCTTACTAATTTTCTCTTTTGAATGATAGATTTACTCAAATTTACTATATATAAAACAATATATAAGCCGTTAAAAGAAAAATAACAATATATAAATTTTACAATAATTCTTTATAAGATAATCATAATAGCTCTTAAATCAAATCATAAAAAAATCACAATGAATGATACTATAATATCTAGCATGGTAATTTTCGAAAACTAAAGAAATAAAGAAACAGAAAAATTCGAACCCATGGGTTTCTAATGATGCGTCTGATTGTCTTAATAAGGCAATGGTAGCGTGTTTGACTCCACCAGATCAGAAGGTTGCGTGTTCGATTCAAGTCAGGTTCAAATCTTGTTAATTAATCCTAGCTTGTTTATTCTTCAAAATAAGCCTTCAATTCTTCGCTCAAGTTTCCATTTTAGAATATCTGTTGGTGCCAACGTCGGAGGTCAGATAATGCCTTATTTGAGTCAAAATTAATCAATGATGTTGTCCAAATTTCAAACGAAAGAATATTCAGAATTCCAAACAATCTACCTACGTACAGGGCGCACAATAAAATTGAATAACATGCAAGCCATACTTGACCACCACCTTAGTCAAACCTCAAACCTCATTTCTTTTACCAATCCGGTGGAAGAAGAAAGTGATTGAGACACTAAAGTACCAATTAGCCCCACTCTTTCTTTTTTAACAATCTAATCTATCACTAAGAGCATTCTCGTTCTATATATTTATGTGAGTGTAGTTCTTATATTATGTAGAATAGTTGTAAGTGTAGTAGAGAGAAATATTACTGTTCAATCAATAAATTTAAGAAAATATTGTTCAGTTCTTATAATTTTTTTAATATTTTTAAAAGTTGTTGTGAGTGGAGGAGAGGAAAAAGATAATAATAAAGGTATAAAACAATATTATTTAATTAAAAATGTGAGAGAAAAAGTAGTGTTTTAGTGTAATTATATAGATAATGATAAGTAATGAACTGTGAATGCTCTAATATAGGTTTGGGGTAACTTTGTAAAATAATAATCAAGTTTCAATATTAAAGTTTTAAAATAACCATCTTCATGTGGACTAATTATCCTTGATGATGTTTGTGGCATCATCTTAATCACCTAAGGTCTCTCAAAAACTCTCGGGGTTTCATCGTACTCAATGAGATTTGTCCTACCAACACGAATGGCTCACAAGTAGTGCTTATACCATTTTTAAAACTTTACATTCTCATATCTATCAATATTATCCATTGCACCTTGAGGACACATATTTATATAAAATTAGAGAACGAGAGAAGAAAAAAAAAGACTTTTTGTTATCGAAAGAAAGGCTTGTTTATTTCTTAAGTGCGCACTGCATTCATAGAATAACACAAACATAAATTGGATTTTAATGATCAAAATTATGATCTATTATTAATTTTAAGTCATACTAATAATTGAACCAATAATAGTTTACTTTTGCTGCCAAGAACGTTCACAATCGCATTGATTTCCATTCAGTTTTGCTCACAGTAATAACTATAGGCAAATCGTATCCTCTATATAAGCAAAATTAAGTGGAAATTCATGATTATGCAAGTATAATCACCCTTGAGAACAAAAGTGAAGTTGAAAGTAACATTGCTATTAGCATGTATTCTTATCGGTCACTATGTAATTGTATTAAACTCAACTTGCAGAAAATAGTTAAGATATTGGTTTAACATTCTAACTTGTTCCAAAATTTATATTGAATGAGAGAAAATTAAGTGAAATTTTGTGATTGTTGCGAGCGACGAAAGATATACGTGTGAAACCCTATGATGTGTGTATATACGTATGTATATGCATATGTATATGGAGTGAGAGGGAGGTTCTTAACTTCTTCTTTATATAGATTTACAATATTTATGCTTCCTTTTGTCTTATTATTTTGTTGTGTAATTTGGAAAAGTATTCAAAATTTAGAAAGATAAGAGACATACATGTGTTTAGATGATGATGTTCACTTTTGAAAGAGTCTTAATAGTTGAATTAGATTTTCCAATTATTACATTACATAATATTAATTTTGCAACTTGAAGGAATAGTGGTGTATTGGTGTTTAGGTATTAGCCACACCATTATATGGTTTTTACATCGAGGTCATCTGACCGAGGGTGTTATCGGTATTTCGTTAGGCCTTGGATTTTGTGTCGTTTGCTTTTATATCATCACATGTCTCATTTCACTATCTCGTCCTACCAGAATATAGCCGACGATGGTGGTGGTAGCGATGGTTGTGTTTGGTGGACCGATTGACGCCGTGGTGGTTCTTCTTTTTATAGATGGATAGGTATGTACACGGATTTGTAGGTAGAGAAAGAGTTTTCCCTTTTTCCGCCTCCCTTATGCCTCCGGTTGCTTTGTTTGTTTGTAGAGAGAAAAAGTGGCGTTACCTTGCCGGTTTCAGTGGTGTTTTTGGAGGTTTCCTCAGCAGATCTTGTGTTCTTGCTGGTTCCTCGACCATCGGCTGTAGGTGGAGTGGTGTGCTGTCACATCCGGCCACCGGATGTCGTCGCCGATGTGACCGGCTTGTGCTTTGTACATGACTGGTTGTGTTGGGTGTTTTTTTTGTTGCATGTGCAATTTTATGTTTAGATCTGGGTTCTTTATTATATTTTCCCAGCTTTCGCTCGTGGTGGTGTGGCGCCATTGTTGCGGGTCTCCTTTGAGTTGACCAGCGGTGGTGTTCAGGTGGTTGTTATTGTTGTTTCAAATTATCGCATGTTTTGCGTGAAATTTGAAGGTTGGTGATAACGGTAAAGACAACCCTCATCCTTTGTGGTTCTGTGAAAGAGTTCTATATGTCGGTACAGTTCGATGATGGTGACAACTGTTCATCTGAGACCCTGTCCCTGTGTTTGCTTTTGAGATTATGTCGTCATGCTACACTCGAAAACATGAACTGATGCTTATTTCAAGTCAGTGATGGTGAAATGTGTTCATCTGAGACATATATATGTTGTATGGTGTTGTACATTTTGTATTTAGTATTGTACCGGGCTATGATGATTACCAAAAGATGGTATCGAGTTGGTTTGGCGTGGTTGCCATTAATGGTTAGCAGTCATACCCGAAATCTTGTTCTGAGCCCCGTTCATCACACGCGTAACACACGTGATTGTAAACACTAGTTCTTGTAAATAAGGGATGATTATTCCAAAGCATTTCGTTATCAATAATCAATGGTTAGTTTGTGTAGAGAAAATGTTTTTAAATAAGAAACTTATTATTTAAGTACATAAAAACATTTTAAAATAACTTTTAACCACTAACAAGTACCAGTCATTCAAAAAGGAAAAGAAAAAGATATATTAAGGGGCCGTTTGGTTCGCAGAATATTTTGCATAGGAATTGGAAATGGAAATGGAATTGGAATTGGAATGTTGTTGAAGTTGACAACGTGTTTGGTTGGTCAATTTTAAATGAAATTGGAATTTTAATTTTGAACATTCCATTGGGTTGTTAAACATTCTATAGGTAAGTGGAAGGAATGTGAATTCCAATGAATGAGGGAAAATTTTTCAATTCCAATTCCATCCGTTGATCAACCAAACATGATTTTGGATGGAAAATTTTCCAATTTCAATTCCAATTCCTGAGAATTTTGTGAACCAAACGTCCCCTAAGAGTTAGAGTGTCGGTTTTTTTTCTTGAAAACTAGGTTATATTAATAATAAGGGTATTTGTTTTTTCTTTTCCAAATTAAACTAGGTGTACGTTATAAGGGACAAATTACACAGATGAATTATAACTTTTCTGGTTGGACTCCCTGGAATATAGCATGATTGGTTTTCCGGAATAAAAGGATTTTACGTTTTGAAGACATTCGACAAGTTTAACCCGGCCACTTTCATTAAAAGAAAATTCCGTTTAATCAAGCATGACCCAGGAAATTTTCAAACTTGTAGGTTGATGATACAGGCATCAATTAGATGGTGAATCGAATTATTAAGTTGCTGAAGATGATATATTTTATTCCAATGTATTATTTTATAATTTATAATCAACTTCAAATTTCGTAAGTTATTATTATTTGTCTATTTGTATTTGTCTCTTCTATTTGTTAGACTAGTGTTCGGATGGGATAAACCGAGGCTCAGATGAACACACATTGTCTAACTATCACGTTATTGTTGGTTTCAGGACCAAGATCATACTCAAACTTTGTTGTTTCATTCATGTTTCATGGAATTACATAAATAGACCAAAGGAAAACATATAAACATGGGTCACTACTCCTACAAAATAAACCATTACTTAACATCCATTATTACACTACCTATTGACTAATTCAAAATAAAAACTTGTTGCATATGTTAAATAAAACATGACACTCAAATACTAGATCCGTGAACCCGATCAAGATTAATTCCAACACTTCTTATCATAATAGCCATTCTTTAATTAACGAAGCGGCCAGAAATATATAAATAGTATAAAAGAGTCGGAAACAACAATTCGTTGCTTACAAACATTGCGTTTACTGTGTCATACCAACGAACATATCTTTTTTGGAATCGCTATCACCTATCAAGTGGAGCCCAGCCAAAGTTTAAATGAAATGGGTTCTGTTATCACCGACCGGATAGCATGACCATAACCAACTCGGTGATGTCTCAAGCTACCACCATCAACATTGTTGCTTCGCTCTCCGACACATCATCGTCGATAAACCAACAAACCCCAAATTGGGGTTAAAAATGTAAACAAGAAAAGAAAATTTGTGGCGGCCAAAATTTAGAAAACCTCAAACTAAACTATTTTTACATTGGTCTTTCAATACATAGGTTAATTTGGTTTGAAAAAGAAAGTAAAATTCATTTAAAGCTAAAATGAAAAGCTGACGGTAACTAATACTAGCTAATTAATAAAATGGATCTTAACTATTATTTCTCTATAATATTAAGCATGTTTATAATAGTTAAGATCCATTCTATTAATCAGTGTTAGTTTTTAAATTGTTTGTAAAATATTTGAAAAAGTATTGTATACAATAACTATTTATCTACTATCTCACATGTTCATTACATAAGTGAATGGTTGAGTTCTTCCTTTGAAGAACCTTCATTTTTTTAATTTGTTTTGTTACTTAATTGTCTGTTGCATGTGTCTTTAAGAAAAAAAGGTCAATTGTATGCAACTATCGGCAACCCATTATGGTTATTGATATTTCTTTTATAATTATTAAGTGTTGTTTTCTTTTTCTTCTTTAAGAAAATGCTTAGTAACATCTTAAAGTAATTTTTATTAGATCTATACACTATATAACTGCTTATCTGGGTATGCATAGGGCCATTCTTGGAATCTTTGATAACCTTTGGGTCCTGAAGATGTAGAAAATAGTAGGTGTCCTAGAAGAAATCCATCAAGAACTCGTACGTAAAAAGTTTATAATACTACAATAATTGTAATAACAATAAACAAAACAAAAATATGGTAGCAAAATAATCTAATTTATTTACTTAATCTAATATAATGGCTTATAAATTTTTTTTAAATATACATACATATATAATATAAAAAACTAAAAATTCTAGACCCTCATAGAAATCGGGCCCTAGACAATCGTCAAACCCCCCTATATATGCATGATACACCATTCAACTTGTCTCAACTTTTATATCGTCTAAAATAAATAATCGAGCTCTTCCATATTACCATATATTTTTTTTTCCAGATCCAAATTGTTGACAAACACATGCACCCAATGGCCGTCTTCTTGTTAATTAATATCATAATATATCGTATTAATATATATTAGAGACTAATTAGAATAAAAAATGACTAACAATATATGTTTTTATATAAAATCAGAATAGACAAATGACCTCCGGCCCTACTATTGAATTGAAAGAGGTAAATTAGAAACTCTCTAGCTACCAATTGATTCATTTTTCTAATCTAATAAAAAAGTAACTCGTGGTGACACGTGGCAGCATCACATTTATTCTTATCGAAATTTTTCCGCTTCTCTCTCCTATTAAATAATTACCTTAATTACAAATAATATTATTTAAATTCTTTTAGAATAAAAATAGTTTTTTAATAAATTTAGAAAAAAATCTTCTTATTAATTTTATTTCTAAAAAATAATTTTTATAAAATAAGAATTTTTTACAAAACATCAAACCTTTTTAAAATTAGTGTTTTAAAAAGTAATTTTTTTTATAAACAAAAGATAATTAAATTGAAAATTATAATAAGAAAATTTTTAAAAATGATATTTTTGAATACGGATTTGTTTTGAAACAAAATATTTATTTATTTTTTTGGAAAAAAATATTAAAATAAAAGTTTAAAAAGTTGATATAATTGTTTTATTGTAGAATATCGTTTTATACTTAATAAATTTATATTATATTTAATATTTTATTTGTTTAACACGTGTAATAACGGGTTCAGTAAAACAAGTAGATCATAGAAGACAATTAATAAAATAAAACAACTGATCGAGATTAATATAATTAAATTAAAATTAATTCAAAGGGTGCAAACGTACATTAATGTCAAGCCGGCCGGCCAACAAACAAACCTAGCTATTAAAGTATCATCTCACTGGTGAAGCAATGTCTAAAAAAACCTTACCACAGTATTAATGATAGAGACGTACTGCTAAGATAATATAAATGTATATCATATGATCATCGAGCTGAGATAATAATTAAAAGTCCAAGTTCTTCCAAATTACCACATATATATATATATATATTTTAATCTGGAAATTACAAAATGTTGACAAATTAACTCGATCACTAATATTGACAATAAAAAGATGCGCGCGGTCTCTCGTGACCGGCCAGCTCCCAACATTAATCTCTATATATATGTTATGATTGAGATGCTAATTAGGAAAAACACATTAATTACGTACGTAAAGATCGAAATCAAAAAGCACGTACTTACTATGTACATTTGCAGCTAGCTAGAGCCTAGAGGCGGTGTGAAATTAATTAATTAAATATATAATATAATTAATGGCCGGTCCGAGTTTGAATGATGATGAGTCACTGTTCAAGTTTGTTGTGAAAGATGGGCATGGTGTGAAAGGTCTGGTGGACTTGGGGCTTAGCAAGGTACCGGATCGATACATCCAGCCACCGCACCACCGCATCAACAAGCAACAGGTGGTTGGTGCTGGTTCAGTACTTGATGAAAACGTGACCATTGATCTGTCTGAGCTTGATGGTCCCAACCATGAACAAGTGGTCAAGTCCATTGTCCATGCATGTGAAACTCTAGGCTTCTTCCAGGTGGTTAACCATGGTGTGCCGTTGGAACTACTGGAGTCCCTTAAAGTTACAGCCCACCAGTTTTTCGGTCAGGCGGCGGAAAAGAAGGCGGTGTATCTCAAGGGGGTTAGCCCTAGTCCCTTGGTCAAGTATGGTACTAGCTTTGTTCCGGAGAATGAGAAGGCTTTGGAGTGGAAGGACTATGTGAGCATGATATATACCAATGATGCTGAGGCTCGTCACTTTTGGCCTCAGGACTGCAAGTAAGTAACTAACAATCTAATCTAATCTAATCTAATCTGAATATTAATTAATGTTTGTTTGTTTGTTTCTAATTGGCCGGGTATTTAATTTGTAGGGAGGTTTTGCTGGAGTACATAAAGACTTCGTCAGACATGGTGCAAAAGCTACTACAAGCACTCATTGGGAACCTTGGGGTAAAAATAGACGACTCAAGACTCCATCAACTTTCAGGTTTTAACTTGGTCAACATGAACTTCTACCCGCCATGTCCAGAGCCCGACCTAACAGTGGGCGTGGGGAGGCACTCGGATGCCGGCATGCTAACGGTGCTTCTACAAGACGGCATCGGTGGATTATACGTGAAAAAAGGTGAAAACGCATCACCCCAAAATGAAGTCTGGATTGAGATCCCACCCGTGCATGGTGCTTTGGTCATTAACGTTGGCGATTCACTACAGGCCGGTTAACCAACTAACTAAATTAAATTTCATTTCATTTCATTTCATATATGCATGCTAGCTATATGTATATATATGTGTGTTTCTAAAGTCGGTAGTGCATGTTTTTTCTTTTAATTTATTATATGCATGCATGTTAATTAGATATTAAGCAATGGGAGGTACAAGAGTGCAGAACACAGGGTGCGAACCACGGACGTCGAATCAAGAGTGTCGGTCCCCATATTCAACGCACCACTTCCCACGGCAAAAATCGCACCATTTCCTGAACTGGTGGCTCGAGACGGGGTGGCTCGATATAAGGAAGTGATATATGAAGAGTACCTGAAAAGCTACTTTGAGAAGTCTCTTGATGGAAAGAAGTCCCTTGATTTTGCATCTACTTAATTGACATATAATTCAAATATTCGATCTACCGTCTCATGACAAATTCAATTCCTCATAGAGATTTGATCAATTGATTAATCTATGTAACATCGATCTTGTCTGTGTACGTGTAATAAAATTAAATGGCCGGCCGCCTGGCCGACCAATATAATTAATATAAATAAGATGAAAGCAGTAAGTTCGTTATCTATATATAAGATATTGATCAATTAATTAATTAATCAATGTCCCGAATTCTCCTCTCTATCTCTCCCATCTATCTCATTTCGGACAAAACGACAAAAGACCGACCGATCGACCAACAACCTCAGCTCGATCATTAATTTTATGATTGATTCAATCGTACGTACGTATGTACAAACGGGTTTTATGATGATGACTGAAGAGGTTCAAAATGAAATGCCAAGAGGCCGGTTTCTTTTTGCTAATTAATTTGTTGTCCATATTCGATTAATTATATATAAATTGTGTTTGAATGCTAGATGTAATAATCATGCACGTATATATCTTTCAACAATTTAACATATATATATGGATTTTCATTCAGAAAATAACAAGCACAAGATGGTTGCCCATGAGGTGCTTAAACACGGGAATCCAGAAATCGTTGCCGAGGTCTACACTTTCCGGGACCTGGCCCATGCAACCGAAAATTTCAACCCCGGTTTGCTTGTGGGCAAAGGCGGGTTCGGGAGGGTCTACAAGGGCCATCTCGGATACAGAAACCAAGTAATTATAATTAATTCATACGCGCATGCATGCATATCTCGATCATTCATGCATGGTTTTTGATTTACCTGATCATGTGCAGGTTGTGGCGGTGAAGCAACTCGATATGGTCGGAGTACAAGGTGGAAACCGTGAATTTTTAGCCGAGGTTCTAACACTTGGTCGTATTCACCACCCCAACCTTGTCAACCTTATCGGATATTGTGTGAACGGGCATCAAAGGTTATTGGTCTACGAATACATGACTAACGGCTCCTTAGAAGAGCACCTCTTTGGTAATGTGATCGATATATATATATATTCAACTAAAACTAGAATAATTAAAAATATACATTAATTAGTCATCGTATCATTTGACCATCAATTCCTTTTCGCTTCATTTATTCTTCTAAAGATATGAACGACAAGAAGACACCTCTTGATTGGCATACGAGGATGATGATAGCTAAAGGAGTAGCAAAAGGTCTCGAATACTTGCATAACATGACCAAACCCCCAATCATTTATCAAGATCTAAGGTCGCTAAACGTGTTACTTGATGATGATATGAATCCTAAGCTCTCGGACTTTGGCCCAACTAAGTTTGGCCGGAAAAAGGGAGGTGATCATATCTCGACTAGAGTGACAGGGGCTTACGGTTATTCTTCCCCAGAATATGTAATGTTTGAAGAATTAACAATGAAATCAGATGTTTACAGCTTTGGAGTTGTACTCCTAGAATTGATCTCAGGAAGAAGAGTGATCGATGACACAAGACCCACCCAAAAGCAAAACCTTATTACATGGGTGAGTTAAAAGACAAGCATCCTATTATTATTTATTAGACACCCACATATATATACATGTGGGGCCCACAAAATTGGACCCATGTTCATGTTTTTTATATTTTTTTGGTTAAAATATATATACCGAAATATGACTGGTACGGTACACTTTATTGTAGGCAAAACCTTTGTTTAAAGAACATAGTAAGATTCCATTGGTGGCAGATCCGCTGCTAAAGGGTGATTACCCGATAAAGTGTTTACATCAAGCAGTCGCGATTGCATCAATGTGTCTACAAGAAGAACCAAGCACGAGGCCATACATGAGCGATGTTGTTACGGCTCTTGATTACCTAGCCACGGTTCAAGATGACCAGGAACCAAGTAACGTTGATGAATAGTCATTGAGAGTTGAACCAACCGTGAGGAAAATAAATGTACAACTTTTGGTGCATAAAGTACACTTTACCACTTTAGTCTAGAATAGTTTAGCTAAAAGAAGAATATACCTTTTTGTTCCCGTTAAGACAAAGGCTGAATATTTGCAAACAATAGATTTGAAACCAAAGCCAAGTGTAGGGTGTACATCATGTCGCATACCATGGATGCATTGTTGAGTTGTACAGTGTCACTTGTGCCATATCTTTTTAAACTTCGATTAAACCTCAAATTGGTTAACGTCATCTTTAAGGTTTCGGTAACTGAAGCTAGGAATCTTGCTCAACCTATCGTGGCGGCACTCAGCAACATCTACCATGGTGCACATTCTAGGCAAAAACCTACCACTACCACCACCCTTTCTCCTCCCCCTCCGCCATTTAATGGTTAGAAATCCAAAAGTAGGCCAAAAGTTAGAACCACCGCCATCACCACGATGCCTCTTGTCATGATTTATAGAGTTTTTGATCGAACACTTGTTGTGATCGCCGTCTCTGTCGCCATTGCCACACTCGAGTCTTCTAAAATACTCTATCTCCTTCATCACAAGGTTTCCCACCGTACCACGTGCCCCTATCTCAATTGGAACGGGATGGCTACTGGCACCGGCCATTGCCATCTTGTTCGACAAGATGATGGTGGTGTTCATGGTGGTTTTGTAGGTGTGGGAAAAGGTTGCTTTTGTTGTAATGCACTTGTTTTGCTTTGTACATGAGATGCAATATATTCCCTTTCTATTAAAGTGATAAAGTGAATAATGAGATGGTTTTTCTTTTGGCATAATTTATGCTTTTTGTATGGAGATGTTATGATCATCACGCACATGCCCATGCAGTTTTATTTTTGCTTCAACAGGTTATATAAATAAGCTCTTTTTTTAATATTAACCAAGCCAAGAAACAACAAAAGTTGATAATAACTTGCTCTATGAGAGGAGGCAACTAGAGAATAATTTGAACAAATTACCTATATATTATTGTTGTTAATAAAAGGTATAATTGAAAAAACTATTAATATTACAAAAGTCAAATGAGATTTTGAGGGTAATTAAAGTAAGGTACCCATGACATGTAAATATTGAAAGGTCATGGGTTCAAGTCTCACTCTGAGCAAAATGTTCAGAGTTGAACCAGAGGGTTTTCTCAGCAATGGGTTTCCTCCTTAGAGGGTTGGGGGTGCGGTCCCGGCTGGGAAACGGATAGGTGGGCCCGATTGAGATAACATCTATCCTCCGAAGTTGGGTCGCACATTTGCCGTTCAAAAAAAAAAAAAAAAAAATTGGGTTCACAAAAAGAGGTGATAATGTCTTGTTCTTATAAAAATAACTAATCATGAAACTGCTTTAATCATGACAATCAATTCTTTGCCATACCTTTTCTCATGTTTTAATAATTACTTGCTGGGAAAGTAAATTGACTAACTATTTTCTTCATTCTATAAAAAATCCAACAAATATTCGTACATACATTAACGTCAAATTCCAATCAAAACCTGCGTATAAAATATATAAATAAAACTGAAGAGTAGGCACAGTATGTGTGTGTGTGTGTGTGTGTGTCTCTTTGTTTTCTATCAATGACGAGTGACCATAATGTAAACATCAAGTACAATATATAATGCATGAGGTAAAATTATGTTTAAGCAAATACACCTTTGAAGGTGTATATTAACAACATAATCACATTTGCAGTATAACCCTCAAAATTGCAATGTACCTCTTTGTTATTCTATTCTCTATAATCTTAAGCCTTGCAGCCAGGGGTTCTGTTTGCATATCTCATCTTTCTAAGGGCAATCCCTATATCTATAGTTTATCTATTATAAGCTTCTGTAATGTTTTTTTTTTTTTTTAATTTATGACTTGTATTTGTATTACAACTTACAAGGTTAAGGTACATGGGGGAAATGACACGAATACCTTATGGTTGGATGAGATGCAAGAGCTTGTTGTAAAGCAACATTAACTCGAGCTCCAGTCATAAATATCGAATCATACAGTTGGCACACGAATCTTGACAGCTCATCTTCGTCATCATCCCAAACTAGCATCCCTTTATCGGTACCTTTATCAGTCTCACTGTCTTCCCAATCGCTTGCTGGGCTGATGGGTTCTGTATATTCATCGTCTCCTTCGTCTACCCCAATTTCAAACTTCCCGTTTTCCAAATCGTTATATTCAGTTGACCCGTTAAATGTGGTCAACTGCATTTCTTGGGGTTCCGATGATGGACATATGACAGCTTTAGCACCAGAGTCTAGGAATGCCTTTATTAGAGCTGGTGAAGGACCATATAGACATGTGCATATTATTATCCTATCCCTCCAAGCACCAACCTGGAAATTTTCCAACAATGAAGTGAATAAAGTTAAGTCAACTGAGCCAAATTGGAAACGAAATTATAAAACTCAAGTATGATTATCTAAAAACATACCATCCAGCGCACAGCTTCAGGGGTTAAGTGCATAGAAGGGACTGTCCTGCGGAACATGTAGGCCCCAATTTCTTGGCCGTCTTCCATTACCTTCATAAGACAGAAAACAGCATTGAATCACTTTAATATAAAATAATCAAACGAGATGAACAAACCACAAGCGGCATAAGCATACTTGGGTTTGCCGTCCTATATAACGATGTACAACACCGCCTATCTGAAAATAAGGCCGACAGGCAACCAAATCAGAAACGCTAGAAATGTTGGTAATTGCTGATGTGTACTTTCTACGTCGGTCTTTTAACATTGATAGCAGACTATATTTGACATTCTGTATAAACTTCTCTGCCAATTCTCCTGGTTCTGCCACTACAAATACATCATTTTGCCAACTGCAACAATGAAAACACAGCAAGTTAGATGAAAGGTGAGATGGTCATTTCAGTGCAGGAGATTGGAGTGACAGAACCAACCCTTAAAAAAACAGTACCTAAAATAAGCACTGCAAAATAATTCTTAAGATGTGGCAAATACTTTTAGAGTTTTAAATTGGGTCGAAATAGGTTGACCAGAAAGGCTTTTTACCCAGTTTCAACTGTTAATTGATGTGTTATAGGGTCCATATTATTTAAATAATCATCTAAACTTATTAATGAAACAAGTTAAGAGGTTGCAAGCATTAAAACAGGTTATGGGAAACTTTCAACCTGTTTGATCCATTTGATGTGTTTTCTTTCAACTTTTAAGCTTCATTTTTGGGGCTTACCTGTTCGACCATTAGAGATAAGACATACTCCAAATCAAGCCATTTACAAGTAAGACGCTTGAAATTGCAACTTTTAGCATTTCTAAAAGGAAAACCTTTTTATGCAAACTATTCAGAATAACATGGATTATAATAGTTTTCCTCAAAGTAAGGAGGGAAATAAAAAAATCAAGTAAATGACCTTAAAATTGAGCCAGTCGTATCGTTTTGGAGAGCCAAGTGCACAACTCCAACTTGTGGTGAATTCTGTAGCTTTTCATGTAATAATCGAACAGGAGCTGACAGCTGTCTGGGTATAGTTGGTGATTCCGGAGGGGAAGAAGTTCTTGCGGAATGTAATCCATCAAGGCTTAAATGTGGTACTGATGGAGACAGATAGTTCTTGCGGAATGTAATCCATCAAGGCTTAAATGTGGTACTGATTCAATTCTGCTAGCCCTATGAATTCCAAGATCAGGACTGTAAAGAAGTGGGCTTGATGGGAAGCTTCCGGTGAATAGTGGTGATGTGAAGGGTGTTGGGAAAGATGTCCCTGGGTCGGGCTTATTATTAAGTGTACTTGATGCAGCATTCAGAAGTGATAATCTTATATTGTGATCAGAACAGAATGTTTGAAGTGAACGAGCATGGTTATAAACTCTTCCAGAATCTGGATTGTGAGAAGCTTCCACTAGTAGAACATTACGTCTCCATCCTAGAGATGGATCGTTTTCACCTGTAAATTTAATACGAAACGTAGGAATTAGAGGTCAAAAACATGAAGAGCTGAGACGGTGCAAGTATAATCAGTAATCACCATCAATGAGGCATTGGTTGATATGCAGTAATGAAAGGTGCAATGGAATGGGTAGCGTCAAAGAAATGAGAGAAAATATTGTTTAAATTTCTGAAAATAACTACAAAATTATTCTCTGTACTGATCTTATTTGACACTTTTTTTAACTTCTAATTTGTTTAACTTTATAAAATATGAAGTTTGTATTTTTGATACATTTATGTCATGAATAAAAGTAGAATTTTAATATATAAACTAATACTTAATAAAATAAAAGATTAAAAAGGATAATATGATCTTTCCATTCCTACATGCCAACCAAGCATGATTATGAAATGCAAAGGATCATTCCTTTGCTCACCCATTGCCTTATCTTTGGTCATTCCTTTCCATCAAACCAAACACTCAAACAGACCCTCAATTTACAAATTGTACCAGTATTGGGTCCCTTTGCCTTGAAAAACTGCTGAGAGTTGAGATTATCTGGTAGCTTTTCATCACTATGGTTCAGCAGCAATCTCTCACAAACCTTTTTAAATGCATGAGAATTATTCTTGATATACTCATCTGTCGCTGCCTCTAACTTCAGCCAAACTGTGGGATCCGTCTCATCCAACTCCATATCACATCGTTCATCAACTGTAATAAATTAAAATAAAGAAAAAACTCGATTTTTAAGAAACCGCATAAATCAACTAATTGTAATATCATGAATTAAAACATTAATATAACACCTGGATTGAACCGAAAATAGTGTATTTCAGGAATCATAGGTAACAATGTGCTCAATGCTTCCTCAACCCGTTCAACTGAGCATGCGCTCTCAATCAACACTTGACCAGTATCCAAATACCGCCATCCACCTTTACGAGCCTACATTCAATATTGAGTACTATTTAAGACTTCGTATATTTGTATAATTAAGGGAATTCAGGTGCAATTTACCTTTGTTGGAACAGAACAACAGCCAACTGAAACCAAGGTGTCAATTTTTGCATCTGGCCATAAAAGCTGAGCTTCCCGTATTGCAAATATAGTAGGGTTATTTGCAACAATAGCACCATCTTGCCAGCGAAGAAGACCTGCATAGATATCATTAGGGTTTAATTACCAAAAAAAACTTTATATCATGCCACAAATAACTATATCACACCATCAGAGTAATCATCAAGATAATATGGAGCTGCAGATGATGCTCTTATAGCTTGCCATAAGTCATGTCTACAACTTCCCATATAAGCACTCCTTTTATATCCAACTTGAGCACCAGTAGTTGCTGTTCCTTGTCCATTTGTAGAAATATTTTCTGACATCATCAAAGGGACTTCTTGTGTGCCAGCTGGATACTATAATAAGAACACTTAATTGTCTTTCATTAAGAAGCAAATGTAAATGTCATAATAATTAGGGAAAACACAAACCTGATAATTCCGAAATATAAATGGCTGTGCTGGTGCCACATTAACTAATGTTGATACAACGAAAACTTTGGGAATCCGTTTTACTGATGAATCTATTAACAAATCTCCATCCTCATCAGCACACATCTCCTTTAACAACCTCTCAAACTGATCGGCACTGTGCTGGACAAAGTTAAAGCTGGTGGTTTCAGGGTTTATTTTTCTTGAAACATTATTAATTGTACAGAAAATAAATTAAATGGCTTTTGTCAAATTCAAAAATAAGTTGAAAAAGAAAAGCACATACTTTAGACCCATGTACAACAACTCTAAAACTTTGTGACGAGCTCTTGTAAAGTTGATCCAACTTTTCTCGCCAAGTTGCTGCTTCATTATCCTTGGGAACAGGTTCGGCAAAAACAAGTTTTCCTGTAAAATCATAAAGCAAAATATCACACCGATACCCTTTAAAACATTTTTTGAGATGATTTCTATAGATACATCTTAATAGAATTACCGAGATTTTTGTATATATCTTCACATTGTTCCAAAGACATTAGCTTTATTCCAAGAGCAACTGCCAGCATGCCACCAGTTGATGTCCCGCATATTAGGTCAAACATCTCATGTATCTGTTTCCCGGTACCATTTTCAATTTCCTTAAGAATCCTAACGGTAGCAAGACCTTTCATTCCACCACCATCCATTGCAAGTATCCTTAATCCTTGCTTTGGGACCTGCCTTCCTTTGATAGCACGTCTTAGATTCTCATTCTCCCCTATATTAGAACATAGAATGACCCACATTTAACAGATTTATAAAACTCTAATTTTTTTTTATTTAAAAAAATTACTATCCGACAAACTAACCAAGAATTGCCAGAGCGCGAGCTGCAGCTTTGCTCACGCGTTGCTCAAATGAAACTGTAAGCCTCAAAAGAAGATCTCTTAAACTTTCAGAAGCAACAAGGACCCGCCGATTCTCCAGACAAAAAGCTAAATTTCCAACGGCTATTAAAGCTAACCTTTGTACCTAATAATTATTGTAATGATTTTGTCACATCCTCACTAAGAACTTTTTGGAATCCCTATTAGACATAACATTAACTGGAACCTATCAGGCATACCTCTGAATCTTTATGTGCACATAATACTTTTAATGATTTCATCACATCCTTGCTAAGCATTTTTTGGGCCACTGTATCAGAGACAAAACCCAACTTGCCCACAACTTGCAAAACTGATTTTAGTTCTTGAGGGCCAACAGATGTAAGTACTCTTTTAATGGGTTGCATGATGTCACATTTCATCAACTGAAGTGCCACAGATACATCTGAAGCGAGAGATGTAAGTGCAGAGCAAGCCTCAACAACCTTCAATATAAAAAGTTTAAATATATAACTACTTGGAACAAGATTACGAGAAACAAACAAACAAGAAATCATAAGAAGCCAAATTTACCACATGTTGGTCTTCACTGCTTATCATGCTTATGAGCTGTCTGACAGCATTTTCATCTTTACCAATAACTACACGGTTTCCTTCATCCTGCATCATCTTCGCTAAAGCAGATGCCAACAAAGGATGGTGACATGAAGAGAATCGAAATATAAGAGAGAAAAATGCACTCAGTTTGTGCCTTGATGCAACAAAGTAAGAACTATTTTCCATCTGCAATCTCAGAAAAGTAAGTTACTTCTCAGAGTTGTTTAAAACTGAATAAAGTACGTGAAAAATATTATCATCAATTACCACCTCAATCTGAACATTCACTGATCTAAGATAATCATCTGCCACAATGCGAATATTTGCAAGAGAAAGGTGGCGAAGTTGATGCAAAGGCAAAATGTCAGGAAGAAATTCAAGCGGATTACCAAATAGCCTAAGAATACGTAATTCAGCCATGGCCCTGCATGAAAGATCAGACGAAATAGTAATTTCTAAATGAAATTAGGTATAGCCCTCATTATAAGATGATTACAATAAAGGAAAACAAGTTACAATTCAGGTATAGAGTGGGTGACCTGAAATCAAGAAGGGGGCGGACTAGCTTATTATGTTCAAGTGATAATTCCACAAGTCCAACACACTGTCTCAGTTCAACTGTGTAATGCTCAAACAAGAACCAGTGTCACAAGCTGTATAATTGTTCTAAACATAAATAAATTGCGTCTTCTCATAAATCTACAGAAGAATATCATTTCAGGGTTGGAGAACAACAAAACCGTAAGAAGGAAAACACGAGCTCCAATCTTACCTGGTACTGACACCAGCATATTGTAGTCAACTGTGAGCACTTTCAGGTTTTTCAGAGCGCCAAGCTCAGGTGGCAAAGCTGTTAGCTTGTTGTTATCAAGGAACAATTTTTCAAGAAGCGGCAGTTTGGTCAACTCTACAGGCAGCATCTGTAGGATGTAGATAAGATCAATGATTTAGAAAATTACAAGAAGGTTGCACACGACTCGCTTTAGAAATAGCACCATTAAGTTTAACCTCTGACCAGATACAAATTTCAGGTCTTTCATATATAGATCCTTTTAGCCGCCATGTATACCACTCTAACTATATCTAGAGCCTTTACTATTGAAAGCTAGGTCTAAACTCAACCATCTATGCAGTTCTAATACATTTTATATAAATCGTTTTTCGGAGTGTGGACCCTTCTGCTGCAATGAATATGTCTAGCATAATGCGTCTAACCAATATTGCAATAGTTATCTCTGAGTTTTGTTTGGCACAAACAACATTTAGAAAAACCTACTTCTTTTAAAAATTTGAAAGAAAAGGAGAGAACTTACTAACAACCCACAGTTGCAGAGACTGACAACAGTGACATTCATCCAATGATCACCACAAGACTCCACTCGCGGCCCTTCTGCATGACCCGGACCCGAATCTGCAGCAAAATCCGACTTCAAGAGCTTAGCAAGCACGCCCATCCCGTCGTTCTGCTGACCCGATCCCCCTACTCGTGACATAGCCAGCGCCCTAAGTGGTTCCCTCTGCTTCACGACCTTCATCTCCACAGCCACCGCATTTCCACCGCCATTCCTTTCCTCACCAGGTCTCGAATCATCACACTGCAGCAACCGGATCACAACCGTGTCTTGCGGCAATGGCAACGCCACCATAACCTGAGATTGAAGCCTCAAAGTAACCTGATCTTCGTCATCGCCGGCGTTCCATTCCAGATCGATCCGGAGCCCTAGTTCTGAATTGTTGTTATTGTTGTCTTGCGATGCCGACGATGATCCCGATGACGACTGTGGTGGCGGTGAAGATGAACGTGTCTGATCATCTAGTGCCTCCTCTGAACCATAATACAGAGATAAATGAAACACATCAGATGGCCGCTTCCACCCCAATCCCCACGACATTATGAGTTAGGGTTCTTCCGAATTCATCTAAAAGCAACCATCGGTGAAATTACCGATTGTTCAAGGAATTTCAAGTTCCGCAACATAGCGATTGAATAAAATTTAGGGTTTAAGCAAGGTATTGTTGCAATGTATGATTCTGATTAAAACAAAATATGGGGGAAATGAGAGGGATCAAAGAGAGCGATTGCAGACACAATAATAAACGCGTATATGCAGTAATTGGTACATAAGTGTATACAATACGCATTCATGGATCTGGAGAATTCTTCATATTTCTAAGAAAAAATGAGGTTTTTAATCTTGCGGTTGTTTGAAGGAAGAAGACGGACGATACGACGACGTCGCATGAGATTGCCTACCGACTTCGACTTCTAGTTTTTCTTTCAAGACTTTTATTATTGAAAACAAAAATCCAAAGACTTAATTAGAAGCCATGAAAACGAAATAAACAAAATGGTTACGTTAAAAGTAACTAAAAATATTGACGGTTTAACCCTCAATAAATATACTAGAAGATAATGTCGGTTAAATATATCTTTTATTTCTTCCCATCTTTATAATAAATGATATATTTCTTATTCGTGCAAAATAATACGGTGTGAAAACCGAAGAATAGCAGTTAAAAAGCTAAACAAAATTCAAACTGCTAGTAACAGCTTGGTTTGACTTGAATTTTAATTTTCAATAGCTTTGTGTTTATTATAATGCTCAAAACCATGTATTACTGTTTGACACGTGTTTTAACCTAAAAATCATCAAAACCAAACCATGAACACCACTAACAACATGTATTGCGATATTCATGTTGGGTCTAAAAATGCATTGATTTGTTAGATGAAAATTTATAATAGGATACAAGAGAAAGGGGATAAAGTTGAACTTGTCATTATCAACGATGGTAATATTTCAATAAAAACTGTAAAAGTTTTATGTTTCACGTGCAATCATTAAAATCACGATTTCAACACGTGTAAATAGAATGGTGGCTCATATGTGAAGAGTTGATGTTTACAAGTTTGGTATAGTTTGGTACTTAATGGTCTACTATTGTTAAAGACAATCGTATTCAAGTTTGTATCTTTTGACTTTACGGTAAAAACATATGTATAATGATGTAGTGTTTTGATAACATATGAAACTTGCCTATATATGACACCTGGTGGCATAGTTAATATATGCAATACATGTTAATGCTTTTTAGTTGCATGCAATGGAAGTATGAATCTTATTAGTACAGGGTTGTTCATGAGTCGAGCCGAACCGAGCAGACATTTCTTGTGCTTGGCTCATTTTTAAACCGAACCGAGCCGATTAGCTCATTTACAACCAAGCGAAAAATTGAACGAGCATTTACCGAGTGTTAATTTTTCGAACGAGCGGCGCACAATTTGTACAATCCAACTATCTGGTGTGTCATCTGATTTATACTGCAATGAGAGACGGTGACAATATTAGGTTCTAAGTTGTAGTGAGTTAAAAAGCAATAACATTTCATAACATAACTTTTTATTAATGACAATACGTTGTATCTAACGATGAAGCTAAGGATGTCGCCGATGAGGCGGTGATCATATTGCAGAAACGATGATTGTGAGAGCGGGAGATAATCGACTAAGAGTAAGAGTTGGGTCAAAATTTATCTTTAGGGGCTTTGGATTTTACTTTTACGCTTAGTGTTTAATATTTTTTATTAGGTTTATTAAACTAGTACGTATAAATATAATTTTATATTTGTATATTGTGGGTTAAATCTACTAGAGTGGTATGTATAAATATATATATACACATATATATATAATAATAAAATAATCCAAGTCGAACCTAGCCGAGCTGACATTTGCTTGTGCTTGGCTCATTTACAAACCGAGTCGAGCTGATCAGCTGGTTTACAACCGAGCAGAAGTTTGAAAGAGCATTTTTCGAGCATATTCCAAACGAATTTCGAGCAAGCGTCGAGCGCTTTGAACAAGCACTTAAAATGATGATGCATTTTATTATTGTGTATCGAATTTGGCATGTTGTTATGGTCGACTGCAAAGTATAGCAGACTTAAATATCATGATAACATTTATACAATATATCATCTAATGTTGTCCATCATCACTTACAACATGTAAATCGTTTGTTGATGGCGTTGACTTAAGCCAAATCTTTTTGAGTAGACTCACTTGGCATTTCCAATACTGTCCTTTCTAATCATGTCGTTATCAAAACCCGTTTTACTAAAGCTATCCTTGTCAAACCTATCATTGCTAGCCATGTTCCTGCCAACCCTACCCTCTATTAAATTTGTCCAACAAACCTATATTTGATAACCATATCCGTCCTTACCCAACAAGCCTTTGTTGACTATCCCTGGTTCATTTACATGTGGACGAGGCAAATGGACGGGGGTTATGTGGTTTGGCCAGGTTACTCATCTAAACAATCTCCTAATAAATTAATTGCGTGTTATGCTTGACCATACTGAATAAACCATATGATATTTACATGCACGCAACTGCTTTTAGTCCAATGCATGTTTATTTACAGTCGTTGCTTTTAGTTATTTTTATTTTTCAATGCATGTGTTTATTTCCCACTGCTAACACTTATCGACATTTATTTATCATAAGAAAATGATATTGTAATTTTATATTGAAACATTAATGCTTTATTTGAAATAGAGAGATGAAAACTTATAAAAAAATTATTTGGATTTTATCTAAAGCTTTATATGAAATAGAGAGATGTAAACTTATAAGAAATATATTTGGATTTTATCTAATGTTTTGTGAGTTAAGAACAATCCATTACTAATTTAACCTTAGTAAGTTGAGTAGAAATCTTAGAGTCTTATTTAATCTAAATAATGAATATGTATCATACTTTAAATTGGTAAGTTGTAGGGATTTGTTTGAGTGGCGTGTTTATATATGAAATTATTTTTAGTCATTTATTCATCCTATATAATAGTTTGGGTGGTGTGTTTTTATCTTGAATTATTCTTAGTATACTTTCATTTATTCCATTTTAACCTTGAAATGTGTGATTGTGTTCTAAGCAATTATACACAATGTTTTGAAAACCAAACTGAAAGTTGAATCGATGCTTTTCTGGTTCAGTGGTCGGACCGAACGGACGGGTTGGACCATTTATTATAACCAGAAATATTATTAAAATTTTTAGTTATTTTTAATATACAAAAAACAATAAACTTAATAAGCTGTTAAAGTTTTAATTTTAAAGTTATTCAATGCTACCTAAAGAACGGTGCTTTTGGATTTGGTGTGCAGACATAAAGTTGTCATTTTAAAGTCCTTTCATCTTCATAGTTGTCTTCTCAAGTTTACATATTATTTCACTTCAGTTTCTCAAATAAATTACTTCAAATCTCTATTATTCGATCAAAAGATCATGAATCTATCATTTGTTTTTCACCTTTAATGGCCTACTGTATCAGATGTGACCTCTATTTTGATTTGCTCTGTTGCTTTCATAGCTTGACTGTTGCTCTTCACTGCTCCACCAGTTGCTGTTTTTCTTCATCTCATCATCGGTTTGGTCCTTGACCGGAGATCACTTCTTAAGTGGACAAAGACCGCAAAAAAATCATACCAGCATCTTGGATCCGGTCCGATCGTGGTCGCCGACCACCGGTCCGATCACTAACCCGTCTGAACCGAACAATTAATTCAAAAATGACTAAAACACGCATAACTAGACTGCCGGTGACGCTGTTCTAGTCCAGTTGCAAAACATTGAATATACAACATATAGTAGTTGAGACAGTCTTAAAAAAGAAATAACTTCTCGTATATTCCGTATCTCATTCTCTTCATGGAGAATTCAAATCCTCCTAACTTACCAACAATCATTTTAACAACAAAAGCAAGGAAAATAAGAAACGACACAATGAATGAAGTTTATGCAAGACAAACTTTAATAACCATTTTATTGGGGTTTGTATGCTACGAGGATGTATCCCCGCACTTCTTTGATTCGATTATGGAACATGAACCAACAGAAGGCATAATGTGTCCAACATGAAAGAGTTTCCCATAAGTAAGGAAAAACTTAGCCAATTGGTTTACGAATGTCACAACCTCAAAATCTACGTGTGGGGTTTTACCGCGAGGCGTGCGAAAAAATCAGGATTCTAGTAATTAGTTACTCAAAATGACTTTAAATTGAATTTTTAAAATAAATCTCAGAGTTTACATGTTTTTAAATGCTACGAAATCAAAAAATGAATATTCAAACCCAAAGCATTAATTGTAAATGTGCAAACACGCGCCCAAACCCATTGGTTAAAATGTATGTAAAAATCCCAAACTTAATAAAATTATTGTTCGTATGCATGCTTGACTCGTGTTGTGCTCTTGCGCGCACCTGTTGTTAAAGACCTAAGAAAAGGACACTTAAGTTTCAACATAAGTGTTAGCGAGTTAAAGAGTTTATAAGTTATAAAAAGCAATAGCATTTGTAAAGCATAAGTAGGTGTACTGAAATAAATAGCTAGTCTAAATCAAAAGCAATAACTATCGTGATTTCACGATCGAAGCTGACTGTGTCCATTTGTGTGCCTTCCGCCAATACTTACCGGGTTGTGACAAATCTTAGATGTTTAGGACAATGTTGCACCTTCTCGAACTGAGGTAGTACGGGTGGGGCTTCTTGGACCAAGTAGTACTATATAATATTTCCCGCTAGTTTTATTAATTAATGATATGAAAGTGTAAGGGCTTTTAATCCTATTTTACACTATGTTTATGCTATATGTAACTTAATAATTAAAGCATTTGTAAAAAGTATGCTTTCTCCCCCAAAATGAGTATATAAAAAGGGGCATTGAATTCACCTGAAGCATATGGAGAAAGATTGAAACCTAACGATGGATGGATAGACAACCCCTCAAATATTACCTATAATACGTGTGTATATGAGCACGTGCAATACAAGACATCTTAACAAACCCTAAGCGCTTTTTAACATATTGATCCGTTTGACCCAGTTGGTAACACGTTAAATGAAATCTTGTTTGCTTAGATTTAGTAATCCATTATTCATAATCTCAACTCAAACCATTCATGTATAGCACCTTATGAATCCTAAATTCTAGCAAGATTATGAAACTAGCATAAATTATCATACAACATATACGAATCTCAACAAGTAGTCATCATGTACTTTGCAGCAAGAAATAACTCCCAAATGTGCCTAATCACACATAGGGTTTAACCATGCGTTACATGTCATGTGAAGTAGCTTACTACTTCATATCCTAAACCCCGCCGATCTTACTAAGTAGGGGCCTCAGATCCGTATGCGTGCATGATGTTCATCACATTCCCAAACATGACTTGTACTAACAAAAAAAAAATCTACACATACCATTATAGCTCAAGTATCATCGTCATAACATGAAACTCTAATTTTTTAGCGTTAATCCAACACATTACATCATCACATCAACAATCATCTACACCTGCACTAAAACATCTCATTTAAATAGTTAAGCTAGTATTGATATACATTGAACATAATAAAGACCAAGGGCTATCAAAATGACATGAAGAACATGCAAGCATATGTAAATAGTGCATTTACGAAGGTTCTTGAAAGTTAAAGGGCAGCAAGTGAAAATTATGTAGCTTTCAAGACGTACTCATCCACCCCTCCATCCTCTGCAACCGCATTTCCCCTCTCGAAACACTAGCTTTCCTCCGACAATGCTTTTGAGACATGAACACACTCGAATCTCCAAACCCTAACCCTAACCCTCACCTTATATCTAATTTGACGCACCATTCACACAACATCAAATTGAGCACCATAAAATAAGGTCCCTACCCCGATGGAGGATGCGAGTATTTATAGTGGTAGAAGTATGGGGTATCGGCCAACACCGAATGATTCCGTCGGGGCGTTGGGGAATAATACCAATCAGAAGTCATTGACTCCGATACTTGATCGGTTCAAGGCCTTGTTGAAGGAAAGAGAGGAAGAAACTAGGGTTTCTACCGGGGTTAATGATGATTTGGTGCTTAGTACTGGAGAAATTGTAGAGTTATATGAAGTTGTTTTGTCAGAGTTGGTTATCAATTCGAAGCCGATAATTACTGATCTCACGATTATTGCTGGAGAGCAGAGGGAACACGGTGAGGGTATTGCCGACGCAATTTGTGCTCGCATCATCGAGGTAACTGTGTTCCTCTTACTTATGGGATTGAAGTTCTGCAAATTATATCAATCGTAGCTATAATACAGGTTTTCTATCAAATCATTGTATGCACACTCGGGATCGGATTTGCCATTACTTATCAGGCATGGTGTTTGTTGTTTTGAATGCTAACTTTAGTGTGTTTGAAACATTGAAGAATCATGTTGCACATGCGACTGAAATAGAAATTTTGTCATCCAACACCTCAAACTATTGCTGAGGATTGGTTTGGTTATTACTTATTAGTGATTCAGCATCATGGATTACCATCCCAAAGTGTTGCTTGAGGTTACTATATGTAAAGGCGTTTTGACCTTTGAGCAATTTTTTGTGAAGTTTAGTATTTATTTATTTGCCTGACGAGTTTGGTGTTACTATCTGATGGCATAACTGGAATTTTGTATTGTCGACCTAATTGTACAAGCTTGTTGCTGATCTGTACCTCTTCAGGTTGCATGATAAAAGCCATATAAACCTGTTTTGTTATAGCCTCTTAATTACATGTAAACTTACTTAAGCTTTCAGGTCTTAACTAGTTGAACAGTTGCAGGAGTGATAACTGTTTGGTAACTAGTCTGATACGGATCCTAGTGGGTGGGGCTATTTACCGGGTCAAAGGGTCTTCAGGGAAATCAGCCTAGTGGGGTTAGTGGGTGAGTTGGTCATCTAGTGTTTAGGAAGAAACTGCAGCTTAACTGCCCTTGTTCTTCCTATATATGTTTAATTCCTAGGATGTTTGTCTTGTCTTGTTTGTTTCAAATATATTTAAGTATTGTTTGTACCAGAGTTTTGCCCTTCTCGAAACGGGCTGATTAGTGAATTTCACCTTTGTTTGCATCTCAATTTTCTGGGTTCTATCATAGTCCCTTGCAAACAGCAATGTGGCTTTAAAGTTCAGTTAAGTACTATTTGGAATTTTGGATAGAAGAAATATCAGTTGATTTGTTAGAGCAACAAGAATATTATTCAAAACATTTGGAACAGGATTGAAGGTAGTTATGAAACTCAGTATAAATCATATAGAGTTGAATCTTAATTGTTTAACAAGTTCTGTGTTATAGATGAAAATTGGAGGTTATTTTTAGGGAGAATCCAAACAAATTTGACATATCTGGTGTGTGTCTGATTGGTCTAATGTTTCCATATAGAGAATTGTTTCCTGCTTACCGATTTTCTGTATTTCAGCTGCCACAGTAGTCAAGTTACCTTGGTGACGCCAATAATTTACCTATAATAAGATGTATATCAATTTTTTTATACTACACTAATAGATTGTGGCAAAATTAACACTTCTAGTTAGCAGATCTGCTGTATGTGAATATGCCATTTTAAGCCTTAAGTTTGCACTTTTTTGGTGCTTTGCTCATTATAATGTCATCATAACTCTTCAAGTCTTGGTGCTTACTAAGTTGTTATGCCTAGTTCAATAACATTCACTTTTGTCCTGCACTTTCTGAAGTTTATTTGACTTTATTTTGCTTACTTTGCATCTAGGTTCCTGTTGAACAAAAACTTCCTTCTTTATATCTTCTGGATAGTATTGTTAAAAATATTGGAAAAGAATACGTAAGGCACTTTTCTGCTCGTTTGCCTGAGGTTAGTGGCTCAAAATACATGCACATTTATACTATAAAACACATTACAGCTTCGTAAATGTGATTGTATTATTTATCATTTTTGTGATGAGTTTTTCTCTAGGTCTATTGTGCGGCATACAGACAGGTCCACCCTAGTCTACATCCTTCCATGCGCCATCTTTTTGGTACTTGGTCAACTGTATTCCCATCTTCTGTTCTTCGCAAGATTGAAAGTCAACTACAGTTTTCCCCTTCAAGTTATCAACCTTCTACTTTAAGAGATTCCGAATCTCCAAGACCAGCTCATGGTATACATGTCAATCCGAAATACTTGGAGGCAAGACGACTACTTGAAAGCTCAAGTGCAGACAGTGTAAGCTTTTTTTGGTGGAAAACCACTATCTTTTTCGTAGCTTTTATTTTTTAGAGTCTCCATGTGGATACTCTGTGTCGATGTAAAGTAGTTTCTCGTGTGTTTTAGTTTTGGTAACCTTATAATGGGATAATAGAATTTGAATGAATAGAATCTCAAAAATGGTCAATGCTGCTAGACATACACTCTATGGTTTTATTTCTCTTTTTGGCTTCAGCTTGGTGTTGGTGTGGAGGGGCTTATTTGAATTGTAGCTGCATGCAGAATCTGCTGTTGTTTAGTTGGATGTGGAGGGTGGCCTAAAAACATGATCCATAATTACAAGTATAATTTTAGAACTTGGTGTTGGGTTTATATTTGTAAAACCACAGAATATAATGTGTTGGGAAAAATTTAGAAACAAACAAAAAATCTGTATTTGTGGTAAAACACTACAACTCTTTTCTTTATATTAATAACCAAACCAAACTAAAACTTGAACCCAGAATTACAATAACCCTACACCTCTATATATACTAAAAAACTTGCAAACCAAGACTTCTAATTAGACTAAAGCCAAGCTAGAAAACCAAACATATCCTTATTTGACTCTATCTCCTATCAAAATAAACACACAAAACAAATAAACTAGATAAACGCAAAGACTCTTACTCGATTTAAACACCTTGCCCCGCAATCTTCTTTGACCCGCTTCACATGTGAACCAAATTCCGGATTAACTCTATCATAGTGGGTTTGGATTTCAATCACTTAATTTTTAATGAAAATATAATGTAAGTTTTTCCATATCCCGTGTAACTTGAAATAGAATTGCCAATCCTTTGTTGTATTATAAAAAGCCTATACATCAGGGAATTATTAAGGGCAAATAATATGAAAGCCAGTTTCAACTATAAGATATTCTTCAGCATCAGGAACCTCATCAACTTCTCATACATGGTTGGCTTCAATGAGAGTATGCAAACTGTTCCACATTTAGATGAAAATTACCTGTGATCTGCTTACATATTTTTTAAATATTTTTATAACGCTTCGGATTCAGATTTGGAGATGTTTTAAGTTGGTAATCACATGGGACAAGAATAATTCCTGATTCAAAGTTGATTATCTTTATTAGTTCAAGATTTTTACTAGGTACATATGTCTAATTAATTGTTTGGCTTATCGAGTTTTCTGTTAATTGTTGTTTGATCCAGTAGGTTGAGATCTGTACCTCATTGCAGTCATGCCACTTGGCATTTCAGTCGTATGTTGTTATCAGCACAATTCCTGATTCAAAGTTCACTGTTTTTCTTGTTTATCTGTAATCTGTGTATTTTTTACAGTTTACTTTTAACAATTTGCCATCGTCAAACATTATAAAGTAATCGATACATCATATCCTGCTTGAACGCTATGAAGCGGCAGGTTTACTTTTAACAATTTAACATCTTTCTTTTACTTTTGACTGAATTATCTGGGTTAGTGATCGATTGTTTAATGGCGTTTTAAAGTCTTCTTTCTTTTACGTGGTTCAAGAACTGTTTTTTTTTTGTCTGGAAACTGATTTATATGTTCAGATGAATTTCTATGATAATATGTATCTCTTATGTTGTGCCAAATATGAAAAAACTATCTCTTGCAATCATTTCAGAAAATTCAACACACAAGAGCAATTTCAGCTCCAAAGATTCCTGATGAATATGAATCTGATAATGGGGATGCGGTCTCTTCACATATTGGGGCACAGTCATTGGGACCTACTAGTCATGTGGGCCGTAACCCTCTTAGTCTTGGTCATACACGGCCGCTGTCACCAGCACTTGAAGAATATTCTATGGTTGATTCTCCTAAAAGGGTTGTTGAAGGAGCATCACCATCTCATCGTGGATATGATTATAGAACAGGTGTTGTGACAGCTGGTGATGAAGATCTACGTGACTGGCGGAGATCCCATGCTGTAAGTAATGGATTTGATATTCAGAGACCCAGAGCTCTGATTAATGCTTATGGAACAGATGAAAGAAACAAAACAACAAACCAAAAATCTCAACAGGGGAAAAACTTAATTATAAATGGGTTAGGGTTAGGCAGTAAGGTTGGTGGGCTGACATGGCAGAATGCTGAAGAAGAAGAATTTGAGTGGGAAGATATGAGTCCAACTTTGGCAGACCGTGGTCGTAGTACTGATTTGTTTTCATCTATTTCATTACCTGGTAGCTCTAGAATGGGTCAATCTCTTCAAATAAACCGGTCAATGCCTACAAAGACTGATTTTGGCAGAGGTGACTGGTCTAACCATGAGATGCTTCCTTCAGTTACCCCCAACAGTTCAGTTTCATTGGTTAGTGTATAATTTTTTTGTTTCTTTCTTATATACATGTCCCTCTATAATAACTATGTGGAATATTAAATCCATTTAATTACACTTGACGAATTGGCGGGTCAGGCGAGTTGGGAATCTATTCAATTTGGGTAAGTTTTTGACAGTCCAAAGTTTTTTTTATTTGTAAATCTTTTAGTGTGTCAAGTGCGATTACATAAGTTCTATTATTCTAATAAAATTGGACTTTTGAAACGCTTTAGGAAGTTGTAGGCATAGAAATAACTTTCGTCCCATTTGACCTACTGATCCGTTTTTCTTTTAGCTTTTTTTTGGTTTGTATTTTATCCATTTGACCAGTTTTAGAGAAAACATAACGCTTATTATCCCCTTTATTAGTAATTGGGTTGAGACAGCCACCTTTGATCTGGATATCTTGGCTGATGTTGTTTGTTGTATGATGGAATGACAGATTAAATTTAACAGACATGCTTAAAGATCATGCATGATATACACAGAAGGTAATATTTGTCTTTTTGCAGTCTGATCGTGGATTAAAGCGGAAAATGACTGGATTCCAAAACGATTCTTCAGATATTTCGGTTTCTCATTATCCACAAGAATCATTAAATCTTTCTCATGAGCAGACTTGGGCTGCTCACCAGCTCTACAATTCTCATGGTCAAAGGCCCCATCTCATTGATAACTTCCCAGGTGGCAATCTACCACACCACTTATCCTCAGCATCAAAAGGAACTTGGCGACCCCCACTAAATCTACAAATGCCTTCTCACCCATTGCATAAATTAGTCAGGAGTCAATTTGATCCGTTGAATGCTACCAATTTGCCAGTAAATGACACTGTTCCGTTTAATGAAAGGAGGGAATCTAGTCAGCAAATCCCAGGGCAGAACACTAGGTTCCCAGCACAGTTATCACTGCCTTTAGAGGTTAGACCAAATATGATACCACCAACTCTAGGTTATAACTCGTCTCATTTAGTAACTCGACCTGTGATTCGTGGGTATACCCCTCAAAGATTTGATGCTTCTGTGGGTGCTTCCTTGCATCCAGTTTCTGGCATGCAATCATCTATGCCTTTTCAATTAGGATTACCCCCTTTACCCCCGGGCCCACCTCCGGTTCCTCAACTCCCCTTATCAGTTGCTTCTGCCCCTCCAGCTGGTGGTGCACTTTCAGGTTTATTTAATTCTCTTATGGCCCAAGGTCTGCTCTCACTCAATAAATCACCTCAGGAAAAGGTACATATAACTAGATTTCAAAAATATCGTATTCTACTTTACAAGTTTTAATTTGTTGTAGGTTGTTCTGAGTTATGTAATTATATGTATAGGATTCAGTTGGGCTTGAGTTTGATCTTGATGTTCTCAAGACACGCCACGAGTCGGCAATAACTGCGTTATATGCTGATCTGCCCAGACAATGCAAAACATGTGGGCTCCGGTTCAAATTGCAAGAAGAACATAGTAATCATATGGACTGGCATGTGACTAAGAACCGGCTATCAAAAAATCGCAAGCAAAAACCGTCTCAGAAGTGGTTTGCTAATGTTAATGTGTGGCTTAGTAGTGCAGAGGCATTAGGAACTGATCCAGTTCCAGGATTTCTTCTTCCCACTGAGAATGTGGTGGAAAAGAAAGATGATGATGACATGGCTGTTCCTGCTGATGAGGATCAGAATATTTGTGCACTTTGTGGAGAGCCTTTTGATGATTTTTACAGTGATGAAACAGAAGAATGGATGTATAGAGGTGCTGTGTACATGAATGCACCATCTGGAGAAACTCTAGGGATGGATAGATCTCAGTTAGGTCCTATAGTTCATGTTAAATGCAGATCTGAGTCTACTGTGGACCACTCTCCTGATGATTCTGGTAATAATGGACGGGTATGTAACACTTTTTGCCTTCGTATATGAAGTTATATATTTCTTGCTGCTAGTTATTTAATTTTCGTATGCCCTTTTTCTTGAATATGTGTTTAAGCCATTCCTTGCAAACATATGACTGATAAGATACAAATAGTAGTCATAATTCCATGCTTGCATTTGGTTATAATAGAGGTTGCAAAATGGGCAGTGCAAGTGGGGGCTGGGTAAAGGGTTGAAACAAGTAGTTTTTAGTACAAGGAAGCTGGGTAAGGCAGGGTAGACCTGTATCCACCGTTTTCTCTTCTCTATCTCTCTCAATTTTTTTCGGAAGAATTTCATATATACCCCAACAAGCTTTCAAAATATCATATATACCCAAATAAAATTTTAAATATCATATATACCCTTAGGAAGCTTCATAAATATCATATATACCCTTAGAAAACTTTTGAAATATCATATATTTCCAAGTCAAACTGAAAATATCATATATATCCTTATAAACTTTCTAAATTCATATATATCCCTACAAAACTTTTCAAATATCATATATTCCCAAACCAAATTTACAATATCACATATACTCCTTTTTATAAAATAAAATATCATATTTTTATTAAATAAATTAAGAATATGTCTTTCTACTTATTATTTTCTCAAGAATATTTCATACTTGGTAATTTTATTTTTGTATTTATTCCAAAAACTTACATATTTATGTGGTCCATATGAAATCAAAAGTTTATTTAAAAATATTAAGTTTATTCACCTTTAAAAATTTATCAATTTCTTAAAGAAAATTTTAATTACAATAAATTAATAAAACTTAGTAAAATTTTAAGAAAAAACATGATAGTTTAATATAAAAATATGTATTTTTATAGTAAACTAGTAATAAACCGTGGGCGTTGCGCCACGTTAAAATATGAAAAGTTAACGTCCGCGAAGCTTAATAAGAAAACGAAAACTTTTATGTAAAATCACGCATTATAACGATTATATATTTAAGATTAGATTTGCGGACCTATATATTTCATTCAATTATAGTAAAACTATAGCTTCTATATGCTTACAAGATTTCTACTAAAGGCAAAAATAACCAGGCATCAAGGATGGTAAAAAGTGAAGTGCAGACATAGTTAACTAAAATAAAGGCAACTAAGGTTGAAACTTTTAAGTCAAAAGCCTAAAGGTGTGTTAAGAAGTAGAAAGTTACAGGACATGGCCATTAGTATGATCTCCTTCCTGTTTTTGAAGATATGCGAATTCCAATTGTATATTGTACTAAGCCCATTTAAAGTTTACTTAAGCTTTCTTGATTACATTAAGCAAGAGGTAGAAGTTTATTTTAAGGGTCAAACTTACACTACCTAGCCAAAAATTTATACTATCCGACTAAAATTTAACACTACTGGTGAAAAAAAAAACAGGGGGGGACGGCGGCCCCCCCGGCACCAATAAAGCTTCGCCATTGTTCGGGGAGCACCTTAATTAGGAAGTCTTTCTATAAACGCTAATCACCACCCCACTCTAATTTGTATGTTAGTTTGTTACTGTTTCTTTTGTACATATATATAAGCATCTTTAGTAAGCAGTCCCCAGGTTTAACCAACATATAGGAATTTATAAACATGAAGAGTTATTTAATAGAGAACTTGCAGAGTCAAAACCAATAAAACATGCATAACATTAAACATCTAAGAGCCTTAAACATAGACAACAAGAAACTGTTAACTTGAACAATAAACAACCAGCAAAACTAATTAGCAATAAAAAACATACAATTGCTAGCTAGGTATTGGGTTGCTCCACAAAAGATTTATATAGCCATAACTACCCTGCTAATTGATTTGATTTTGTATGTATAAATTTTAAGTGTTGAAAAGCTTCAATGTAATTCTGTTTGACTATTATATGATAAGACAGAGGAGTTGTTAAGTCAGGGCTTCTAAATCACCCTTTTGGTTCTTCGTTTACCTTGCAACAAATTGAGTATTCAATCCTTTAGTTTAAACATAGGACCCATACATAGACTTAAGATCGAGAAGTAAACCCTAAAGTAAAGCTCTTGCATACATAGACCCTAAACCCATATGATTCGGAACATCAGTTTTACCAATGAAGATACCTCAAAATTGTCTTGATTGAGCTATCGCTAAGCAGAACAACCACCACAAACCCTAAAGTTGTTCTTCCAAAAATGAGCATGTCAACTGATTCCATAAGAAGTCGCTGTTGACGGAGAAGAAGCATACGATGAAGCACCAAAAAGCAATAGAAAGTTTGAGATACAGCCGTGAAGCAAAAACCCTAAGATGATAGAGTCCAGCGAGGAAGAAGAAAAGGCGTTGGAAAAAGCCTATGCATTGCATGCTTGTACGCAAAGCTTAGTGGCTTTGCTCTTTGCCTTTTAAAGTATATATAATATGATTATTAACTAGGTTATTGGTTTGTAATATAGCTTTTCCTAAATTTGAAAGAATAATATATAATAAAAAATTATGATTGTTATCGTAGCTGTTTACGAATAAAAAAATAGTAAATATAGTACTAGTATTATTAATAATTAATAATAAAATAAATGTAGTAAATTGGACTTTCAAATTATTAATAAAAATAAAAGTTTAATTCGTTATTATTAATCTTTTCATAAAATAAAAAAAATTAAAATCAAAATTAAAAAAACATAAATATTCCAATTACTAAAAAAGGGTATATATGCTATTTTAATTTTAGTTTGGATATATATGATATTAGCAAGATTCTAGTGGTATTTATATATCTTAAATTTGATTTGGGCATATATGATATTTGAAAAGTTATTTATGATTACCTATGATATTTAAAATGTTTTTGTAGAGATATATATGATATTGTAATGTTGGTTTGGGTATATATGATATTTGAAATTTTTTAAGGGATATATATATGATATTTAGGAAGTTTAAGTGGGGTATATATGATGATTTGAATTTTTTTGGATATATATGAGAAAGTTTGTAGTGGTATATATGAAATTCACCCATTTTTTTCACTATAATTAGTTAATATGTTAAATATTATATCAAAAAGTATATCGTTACAACGATTATTTTAATATTTAAAATAAAACCTACAAGGAGGCTTTATAAACAAACAAAAGTATGAGTAAAATCCCACTCATAGCAAAGTTGTAGGTAGGGTTTGGGGATGGTAGGATGAAGGGAAAACTTTTCTATTACGGAGGATAAAGAGGTTGCTCCCATTGAGTCCATCGACTTCAAAAACCATCTCTTGACATATCTAGTTTAGTTTCTGGATAACAACTAACACACAGGACATATCATATAACATATAACATACATTGTGGCAACATGAATTAAATGAAACAAAAAGTACTAGCAATTTTAATAGTGACTTACTAATAGCGCAAAATGGTGAGAGAAACTATAGTAGCAACAAGTAAGAGCACATAAGAGGCATGAATTAAGGTACCAACAAATCCTTTTAAAAGTACCAATACGCTCCCTTAACAAACCGGTATAACATTAACGTATGTAACTAAAAGTGTAGGAAAGCTATGTCCTAAATGAAGAACTAAGACAACTTTATACACTCTTCTAGATGTCAAGGACCTTTATTCGACATTTCCAAGAAATCCTATGCTCGATCACGTTCTCAGAGAGGTGTAAGTCTAACAAATCTTGCCTAATTGCTCATCCCAAGTCAATTTAGGTCTGCCTTCACTCTGCCTCCCTTCCATTGTGATGGTTTACATGATTCTTACAAGTGTCATCATATGTCTCCTCTTCACATGCTCAAACCATTTTAATCTCTTCTCCTTTATCTTATTAGAGATACAAGCCACCCCTAACTTTTCCTTAAGAACATTTTTTTATCTAGTTCAACCTCTTATGCCCATGAATCCACCTCAGCATACTCATCTCCGCTACTTCTAGCTTTTGCACTTGTGTCATCTTGATGTCCCAACAATCGGATTCGTGTAACACAGGCACATAACCAATAGAACTACAACCTTATAAAATTCTCATCAATCTTGTTAAGTATCTCTTGTCGCATAGCTCTTTAGTGGCTGCTCTCGGTTTGTATGAGGGTGACTGAACGCGGGGGCTATATCACTATCAAATACTTGAACTTGGTTTTCTGCAGACAAGTTGACCATTAAAGTGATTTGGGTGTCCTCATTGGGCACACAATTGAATTTACAGTAAAGCTACTTGGTTTTAGAGCAACTTATCCATAAACCTTTACGCTCTAGGATGCTTGCCACTCCGCCAACCTCTCATGCAGGCTCGGTTTGCTCCCCACCATTAACATAATATCATCTATGAAAAGCATGGCCCACAAGTTTATCTCCACAATTCATTCAAGACTCATCTAAAAAGAAACATGCTTAATGTGTGTCTTTGGTGGAGGCCCACCTCTTGTGGGAAGAAGTCTGCATCTCCTACTGGTGCACAAAAGCTCATTTTAACCTCGTCATACGTATATCTAATAATCTCTACATACCTCGCAGGGGATCTCTTTCCTCAGGGCTATTCTTAATCAATTGACGTGACACACCTACTTGAGCCTTTTCAAGGTCAATGAGCATTATATGCGTTTTTTCTCCCTATACTTTTTCATCAACCTCCTTAGAATGGTATTGACTTCGTAGTTGACTTCCTTGGCATAAATCCGAATTTACATTAGTTTGAGCTTCCCTTTTGATTCTAGTTTCAATTACCCATGCACACAATTTCATAGTATGGTTTAGTAGCTTATTCTAGCTTCAATTACCCATGTACACAATTTCATAGTATGGTTTAGTAGCTTAATCCTCCTGTAGTTACTACAACTATCTTGGCCCATGCCATCTAGGATGGTATTGACTTCGTAGTTGACTTCCTTAGCATAAATCCGAATTTACATTAGTCTGAGCTTCCTTTTTGATTCTAGCTTCAATTACCCTTGCACACAATTTCATATTGTGGTATAGTACCTTAATCCTCTTGTGGTTACTACAACTATCTTGGCCCTTGCCATCTGTGTAAGGCTCTTCCCCACCTCTTCCTGTGTAGTCCTATAGAGCAGTTATTTTGTTGTCACTCTTGGGTAGTGGGGTTATTGCTTTCTTATTGATGAGACCTTCCACCATTGAAAGGTTGTTGAATTATGTTTGCCATCTCAACTTGATGCCCTTCTCCCTTATTAGAACCTGCTCATCCTTTCCTTTTATAAACTTTACAACTCCAAGATCATGCCTCCTAGCTTTGACATGAGGTTTATGCATTTTTGAATACACTTTGTTTGACTTTTGGCACGTTCATCACACATCCTTCTATGCAACCTATTAGAGACTAAGTATAATCTGAATCGTCCCATTTACTCATAAAGCTAGTAATTGCCATCTCTAGTGTATATCACTTTCTTCTTGTCATTGGGTCTCATCACCCGTCACATAAAAGGAACCCAGTCAAATCCAATATATTAAATTGCACTTGATAAAAAAGTAGACCTTATTTACACATGTGGTATGAAATAATTTGTAACAATTTACTTGGGCATTTGATGATATCATATTAATTGGTTTTCAGCTACATACAGACAATGGCGAATACAAGAATATATATATTTTTTGGGGGTGGGGGGTTGGTTTTGGGGGGGGGGGGGGGGGGGGATGTGGGTCGGGTCAACAAAAACAACAAATGATGATAAAATAATTACAAAGTGTCAAATATAACTCAAAAACAAAATGCATCAATAAATTTAATAAAAAACTAAATCTTACAATTGTCTTTTACGTGTTTTTTTTATCTTTTTGAAATGCTCAATTGCATTTTCATTAGTAACTCTAACAATATCATATTTTTCACAACAAAAATTGCACAAACGTTCAAGAAATCATCACCAATACGATTGCGTAAACTTGACAACACAATTTGAGGTAAACAAATAATAAAAAGTTTACAACACCTTTCGTTTTAAAAGAGTTTCCATGGGCTCGTAACAGAATAAATTAAATAATAAAATTAACATAAACAACCAATTCAATGTTAACTAACAATTAAACAATTTATAAACAAATAAACAATTGGAAGCAAAGAAAGAAATATTATAGTATTTTAAAGAATTAGAACAATTTAATCAAATAATAATTAAACAATTAAACTTGAACTCCAATTTTAGTTTTACGGTGATGTATAAAGTGGGCCCCTTCCGTGTTTAGATAGTGCCCCCACCATGTTTATTTAGGCCCCCAATTTCAGTCAACATGGGGCTGTGATAGATTTTGAAGATAAAAGATGAAATTCACTGAATTATTTTGGAATAAAACTAGCCTGATTCGAGATAGGCGATCTCCAATACAAAAGTTCAAAAGGAAAATTTAACAAGACAAGGAAACTAAAAACAAAAACAAAGTATTTAAAGGTAAACTTTGATGAAGCAATTACTTCCCTCTAACTATTCAGCTCTCTGTATTTACTTCCATTTAAACCAATTAATTCTCTCCATCTTTTGAGTACCACTTATCCTTTTACATTCCCACATTCAAGTTCCGGGTTGAACGGGTCAAACCCGGATCCAAAAATAATATGAAGTTGCTTCAAGGAACTGGTTCCATTTGATTTCTTCCTCCGTGAATAAACTTTCATAGGTGGCTGGTATGTATCAATACTTCCCTCGCGGTAAACCGACTTGTCCTCAAGGCGAAAATTTGGGAATTGGCTAGCTAATAAATCGTAGTCTTCCCAAGTAGCTTCTTCAGCTGGACGACTAGCCCAAGAGACAAGCAACTCCAAGGTTGGTGGTTTAGTAGCGTGAATCCAACGATGAGCTAGGACTTGGCCCGGTTGTAAATCAATTTCCCAATCTCTTGTAATCGGAAGTGGTGCAGCAGGTGTAGATGGGAATTGGCCACGAGCCGGTTTGAGCATAGACACATGAAAGACCGGATGTATTCGAGAGTCCGGTGGTAGCTCTAACTCATAAGCTACTGGTCCGACCTTCTTAGTAACTCGGTAGGGACCAAAAAACCGGGGAGATAGTTTTTCAAAACGTCTTTTGGCCAAACTTTTCTGCCGATAAGGTTGTATTCGTAGGAAAACTACATCACCCACCTCAAAAGACAACTCCCGTCGCTTTAGGTCGGCTTGAGCCTTCATTCGATCTTGTGCTTTCTGCAAGTTAGCTCGAAGGAGCTGTAACATATCATCACGCGTGATTAATTGAGTTTCAAGATCAGCATTCTTAGTATCTCCAATTACATATGGATGCAATGGTGGTGGATCTCGTCCGTAAACTGCTGTAAATGGTTTGGTTTGAGTAGAAGTGTGGAAACTCGTATTGTACGAATACTCGGCCCAAGGCAAAAAAGGGCTCCATTTAGTAGGTTGTTCATGAGCAAAACACCGAAGATAGGCCTCAAGACAACGGTTAATTACCTCGGTTTGACCATCCGTTTGAGGATGATAACTTGTACTCATCTTCAAGGATGTGTGGCCTAGACGAAACAACTCCTGCCAAAAATTGCTCAAAAAAATGACATCTCTATCAGAAATTATAGATCGGGGGTAACCATGAAGTCGAACAATTTCCCTACAAAAGAGAGTTGCAACTCCCTTGGCTGTAAACGGATGTGCAAGCGGTAAAAAGTGTGCATATTTACTCAATCTGTCAACTACCACAAAAATAGTATCAAACCGGTTGGAAGTAGGCAATCCCACGATAAAGTCAAGCGAGATATCTTCCCAAATCTGGGTGGGAATTGGTAATGGCTGAAGCAAACCAGCAGGTTGAAGGGCTTCATATTTTTGTTGTTGGCAGGTTAAACATTGTTGAACAAATAACCGGATATCTCGTTTCAAGTTAGGCCAGAAAAATTGGGCTGCCACCCGCTTGTATGTTTTTAGAAACCCACCGTGGCCTGCCATAGGAGTACCATGGGCCTCATGCAAAATAGTGGTACGAAGTGTCGAGTCCTCGGGCACAACTACCCGCCCTTTGTACATTAAAGTTTGACCAACCATTGCATAATTTGGAACTGATGATGGATCAGCTGTTAATCTTTGAATGATCTCTCGTGTATAAGGATCTTTCTTGAGTCCCTCTTGTATTTCTGTTAAAGTTAAGCAGTGAGGTAGCACTAGGGTGAATAATTCAGCAGTGAAAGGCCTACGAGAAAGGGCATCAGCCCCCCGATTCTCTTTACCAGACCTGTATACAATAGAAAAATCATAAGGCATTAACTTTAAAAGAAGCCTTTGCTGCTCAGTGGTTGTAACCCTTTGCTCGAGTAAAAATTTGAGAGTACAATGATCTGTCTTGATAAAAAAATGTCTGCCAAGAAGATAGTGATTCCACTTTTGCACTGCTAAAACCAAAGCAAGCAACTCCCGATCATATGCTGACTTTAAACGATTATTTGGAGTGAGACCTTTGCTGAAATAAGCAACCGGGTGGTTCTCCTGAGTCAGGATTGCACCCAACCTGATAAGAAATGGAAATGGAAATTTTAGGTTAAATCGCAAATAAAGAAGATGATTACAGACTCAAAACCGCCACTGAAGTGGTCCAGGGCTATGCCCTTCTCAATGCTAACGCAGAGAGCCCAACAAACCCACTAATTCTCATCCTACCCCCTAAGAATTTACTAATACCTATTTATATATAATATAAGTTGCACTCGACACCCTCCTAGAATAGACAATTGATGTTTAAACTAGAAAGTAGAAAGTTATTCCTATCATTACTTCCCTCTTAACACAAGACTTGTCCTCAAGGCTTGGTCGAAGAGCCCTCAGCTGTGTGAATGACCCCATCTGACTGAAAAACATCCATTCGTTCCAATTGAAAATTCAGCCCATCGGAAGAATCTGATTCATCATCGCCAAGCAACATCACACGAAGTTTACCCTCAGGGCATTTATGAGCTGGACTATATTGCTGACCACATTTGTAACATAGCCCTTTCTTCCGGCGTTCCTCCCATTCGGTACGAGATAAAGAGCGGATACCACGATCACGATAAGCAGCTTGGTTCGAGGCAAGAGGTGTTGTTGGACTAGTGTTGGAGACAGCACCCACACTACTGACAGAACCTTGAGTTCCCACAACTTGGAACTCCTCATGGCCCAATTGAAGAAACCGATTCCCCGAACCCATGAATGGATATCCCTGGTTCTGGTTCTGGTTCTGAACATACCGAAAACGATTCAATGATGCGTTATCCGGTTTTGGCCGGAGCATCAATTCCACATCCTTCGCTAAATACATCGCATCCAATCTCGATTGTGGCCGATGTAATCGCACCCACTTCTTCGTATCAGCCCGCAATCCAGCAACAAAGTAACCCAATGCCTGAGATTCAGGCAACCGAGGGACCAACGACAATAGATACTCGAAATCGTCTATGTAATCATAAATCGATTCGGATTGCTGAATCGTGGCTAATTGTTCATACGGATTTTGAATTTCCAAGCCACTGAAACGTTGCAACATTTCCGATTGAAACTCAAGCCAAGAGAGAGACGGTCGAACCTGAGTGATGATCGTAAACCAGTGTTGAGCTACACCAATCATACTCAATTGAGCCAGTTGAATCCGTGACTCGTCCGGAGTGTTGTTGATGTCAAAATAGAGCGTAGCCTTTTGAATCCACCCCTGGGGATCAAAACCTGAAAACTCAGGTAATTTGATTTTTTTCACAGCCCATGGAACACTAGACGGAGGATCGCCAGAACCGATTTTCGGGCCGAAATTAGAAAAAACGTCACTAGAGGATCCCGATCCCGATCCCGATCCCGATGAACCGTCAACAGTTTTCTTCCCCTGTTGTGTCATCCAAGCGAGAACAACTTTACGGAATTCACTAGATTCCGCTCGATCAGCATTCAACGCGGTGATTGATGCCTTAATCTCGGTAACATCGGACTGTAATTGTTGAATATGCTGTTCATGAGTATCCAATCGGGAATTCTGATTCACCATGGTTGAATCGGAAATTTAGCAACGAGGAATTGGATGTCGAAATTGGATCTATGTGCAGAATTCGAATCGTACTAGAATGTGAAAGTGAAATGTAATTTGAAATTGAAACAGAAATCAGGAACAAACATTGAATCCGGAATCGCAATAGGAAACAAATCAGAAATCGATGGAGAGAGCAGAGGATTCAGAACTTACAGAAATTGATGAATGAAGTGGCAATGGAAACGGAGGATGATGTCAAATATGAAATCGAAACAGAAAGGGAAACGGAAATTGAATGGGGAGCAGATATCCGGCAGGTCGGACCAATGATAAGAAATGGAAATGGAAATTTTAGGTTAAATCGCAAATAAAGAAGATGATTACAGACTCAAAACCGCCACTGAAGTGGTCCAGGGCTATGCCCTTCTCAATGCTAACGCAGAGAGCCCAACAAACCCACTAATTCTCATCCTACCCCCTAAGAATTTACTAATACCTATTTATATATAATATAAGTTGCACTCGACACCCTCCTAGAATAGACAATTGATGTTTAAACTAGAAAGTAGAAAGTTATTCCTATCACAACCCTTCTGAGGATGCATCGCACTCAACAACGAAAGGTTTTGAGAAATCAGGCAACCTGAGAACTGGGGCTGTTATGAGAGCCTGTTTTAACTTATTAAACGCCAAAGTGGCTTCTTCGGTCCACTTGAAACCCTCCTTCTTGGTAAGGACTGTGAGAGGTTGTGCAATCAACCCATAGTGCCTGACAAATCTGCGATAGTACCCCGTAAGTCCCAAGAACCCACGCACTTCTTTGACATTACTAGGTACTGGCCAGGACTGAACAGCTGCTATCTTCTCATGGTCAACTTGTACCCGTGCTGCTGAAATAATATGCCCTAAAAATAACACTCGGGATTGACCAAAACAACACTTTGAAAGTTTTGCATAAAACTGCTGATTTGACAGCAACTCTAGAGCCGTTTTTAAATGCTGCAAGTGTAGTTCCATAGTTGGGCTGTAAATAAGAATGTCATCAAAAAACACCAACACAAATCGACGTAAATAGGGTCTAAAAAGATCATTCATGGCTGCCTGAAATGTAGAAGGAGCATTGGAAAGGCCGAAAGGCATGACTTTAAACTCATAATGACCAGAATGGGTTCGAAAAGCGGTCTTCTCAATATCGGGCGGATTGACTCGAATCTGGTAGTAACCAGAACGCAAATCGATCTTTGAGAAGACGGTGGCTCCATAAAGTTCATCCAATATCTCATCTATGTTAGGAATTGGGTACTTATCTGCAATAGTGATTTTGTTTAGGGCCCGGTAGTCAACACACATCCTCCACGTGCCATCTTTCTTTTTCACCAACAATACTGGGCTGGAAAAGGGACTTGTGTTTGGTTGGATGAAATCAGCTGCTAACAATACATCAATCTGTCTTTCAATTTCAGATTTTTGGGCATGGGGGTAACGGTAGGGTCGGATGTTGGGAGGGGAGGAATTTGGGAGAAGGGGAATGGAATGAAAATGGGTTCGAAATGGTGGCAATGTTGTAGGTTCTTGAAACACTGGTGTAAAAGTGGTAATTAAGGGCTGTAATATGTTAGGTATTGGCTGGTTGGTCTCGGTATCGAGTGAAAGGTGTTGGAAAGCAGCAGATTTTTGTGGTCCTGAAGGTACCCCTTGAAGTTTATACTTTTTTCCATCAATAGAGAAAATTAGAAACATTTCATTCCAATTGGCTTGCACTGTATTCAGGGAAGATAACCATTGTATTCCAAGCACCACGTCTGCCCCTCCGATAGAAAATGGGTAAAAATCTTGTTTAAGTTGGAGGTCCGATATCTGCAAAGAAACATCACGGCATACCCGACTACATCTGATTATATCACCATTCCCAATTTGAACTCCAAATGGGGTTGTGAGTTGAGTTATCAATTTTAGTTCGTGGACTAAAGTTTCTGATATAAAATTGTGTGTAGAACCACTATCAATGAGAATAAGTACTTCAGTAGAGTTTAAGGTACCGTGGATTTTCATAGTTGACATGTGAGATTTTCCAAGAATGGCATGGAGACTTATTTCAGCCATCTCGTCTTGACTTTCTGTTGCCATCTTTTCCTCGTGTACAACAGACTCTTCATTTTCTTCATCTGCCTCCAACAGCTTAAAAGTACCCGTTTTACATCGGTGACCGGGGCCATACTTATCTCCACAACGAAAACATTCACCACGGAGAAAGCGAGCTTGTTTTTCAGGATCGGTGACACGGGGATTAGGTTTGGTATCAAATTTAGGTTGGTTGGTAGATGAGGATGGGGCAGGTGTAAATGGTTTGGAATCGGATTTGAGGGAAAAAGTAGATTTCTTTTCAGTACGGGTGTGGCTAAGCTTAGACTCAAATTCAAGTGCTAGACTCATAGCTTTGTAAACGGTTCGAGGTTTATGGATACGAACATCGGCCTTCAACTCCTCCTTAAGACCATTAAGAAAGACCCCTAATAAACAATGGTCAGGCCAATTGGACACCCTCGATGATCTTCGGGCGAACTCCTGTCTATAATCGTGGACAGAACCTGCTTGTTTTATGCTACAGAGGTATTCATCGGGATTTTGGAATTCCGGTGGCCCGAAATGCTTCTGTAAAGCATGAGTCAATTCCTCCCAATAGTTGATCTCTTGTTCTGCAGATAACCACGAATACAAATCCAAAGCGTCCCCCTCAAAATGCATCGCTGCAATATCAACCTTTTCTTCATCAAGGGTGTTATAAAACCGAAAATACTTTTCTGCCTTAAGTATCCAGCCTCTGGGATCTCCTCCGCTAAAGGCTGGAAACTCGATTTTATGATACGGTCGGCGGTTGAAGTGGGAATAAGTGGACTCTCCCTCCTCGTACCTGCCTCCACCGTTGCTGGACTTTTCTCTGGCTGCTGATTGACGTTTCAGAGTGGCTATGTCTTCCCTTAAGGACTCCATGGACTCAAGTTTAGCAGCAATATCCGCCAACTGTGCAGCAATTGGGTCAGATGGATTGCTAGTACCATCAGGATTGCTCCGGGTTTGCACCATATCCGTTGTTTCGTTTTCCCGGCAATGGAACCAATTGATAGATTTTGAAGATAAAAGATGAAATTCACTGAATTATTTTGGAATAAAACTAGCCTGATTCGAGATAGGCGATCTCCAATACAAAAGTTCAAAAGGAAAATTTAACAAGACAAGGAAACTAAAAACAAAAACAAAGTATTTAAAGGTAAACTTTGATGAAGCAATTACTTCCCTCTAACTATTCAGCTCTCTGTATTTACTTCCATTTAAACCAATTAATTCTCTCCATCTTTTGAGTACCACTTATCCTTTTACATTCCCACATTCAAGTTCCGGGTTGAACGGGTCAAACCCGGATCCAAAAATAATATGAAGTTGCTCCAAGGAACTGGTTCCATTTGATTTCTTCCTCCGTGAATAAACTTTCATAGGTGGCTGGTATGTATCAGGCTGAGAGCTACTATCATTACCCCCTTTGCTCTATGTATTTGGGCCAGACGGGGGGCCTTTCCCCCCATAGTTATATTGTAGATCCGCCACTATTGCAGACAGTTAATAGTCCCATAGAATTGCAGTAGTTTCTTGAAATTTGTATTTTGTCAAATTTCCAAGTTGGAATTACTTGTGATACTCACTACATATTGATGACATTGATTTCAGTTCTACTAGATTCCTGTATCTTGTATGGGCGACATTTGACTACTGGTTTAGCACCGTACATAGAACTATACATCTTCCGACAGAAGTCTTTATGCCATGTTTCCAGTCTTTCTACATTTAGTTTCGATGCATTTTGTTTTTTTATTAAATTGGCTGCCATGACATGAAATATCTTCTGGTGATCGGATTCTAATGAATTGCAGATGTGTTTAAGTTTATTTATAGTACTTGTTGGGTATGAAAAAAAAGTGAAAAGAATTATGAAATATGAATGCATGCACAACATATACTGTCCACGGGAACTTATTTGACTGGTAATCTTGTTATGCTTATTCTAAAAGTTAACACTATTTTCAATTTTTTACTGTGATTTTCAGGCATCAATTCAAGAGAGGATGCGTAGTTAGCTTAAGCTTTTTCCGGCTTTTAGGTCCATTTCTGTAACCTAGAAACAAGTTTCTTCATTTTAATCTTTGTTCTCACATCTGCTCGAATGTATGCAGTGGCAGTCTTGTACATGTATAGTTGGATTAAATGGATTTCCCTTCACATATTCCGTGCATCAAAATGACTTAACTGCCCCTTGGCAGACTTACCATTTTGGCCTGATTTTTCCTTCATCTTCCCGGTTTTCATGGCAGAATTCTAGTTTCTTACGCATATGCATATCATATTTTGCAAAACTTACTAAGATTTGGAGGCATCTTACAAGTGCTTTCAATATTTATGGTTTTTATTTTCCCATAGATGTATGCATTTGTTCTTTGCAGGCAGGATAACATTGCCGATTAAACTGCAGCATTGATGAAGTTCCTGTTGGAGAAAACACACACACACACACATATTAATAAGAGATAAGGAGACCATGTTATGAAATGATAGATGATAAAGATGGCAACATAGAGAAGGTTAGAGTGAAAAATGTACTATTCATATGATCATATCTGTTGTAAGTGGAGTGATATTAAATAAAGTAAATTCTTAATAGGATTCACAGATCTTTGATCAATATTTAACCTTCCATTCCGTAACTAAAGGTAACAATTCTAATGGATGTTGAGTTCTTGAAGCATTATGCCTTGGTAAAACATACGTGGCAAAACATATTAAAATAAAATAATTATTTTCACACTGTCTCATTAAAATCCTTATCAGGAAAAACAAAGTTGGATAAAACTATGCTCAAAGGAAAAAGAGCGACTTGTAAATTCATATTTGATAGGAATGTCATTCTGGTTTGTGAATTGATTTGTAAAAGTAAGCAACTTAAATACTAAATTGAATTGAATCAATCAAGAAAATACTATTTGATTGCAACTTACGAGATGAAATGTATTCGTTTTTTATTTCAATTTTACTGAAATTAAAAGGTGATAACTATTTTAAGACAATTAATTTCCCTTTTAAAAAGTAACATTTGAAGGAAAAGTTAAAAAAAAAAAAAAAAAAAACGTTAAATGAGAACACCTTTTAAATAACTCTTTAAAAACTAATGAAGAATTTTTAAAAAAACCTTAACACGGGTAAATAGACTAAGCTATTGATTAAACAAGTTCTGTTTGTGTTAACATATTTATTAAAGATGTCACCAACTGCTCTTGTCATGTCACTTGTTATTATCTCTGGAAAGATTCAACACATTTAATAAAGATTTAAGACATTGCGCATTGAAGTCACATAACCACATATAGGTTATGTAGCCTTGATCCCTTAAAAGGTACATTATTATACATATTAATTTCTCTGGTCCCGGTCTACATACCGTCATGTATGATTGCTTGAAGCACCAATAATGAAATCACTATAAAATCAAAATTACAATATAACCGTTGAAGTTCAACTATACTTATCCTTTATACATTATAATTTTGTGTGCATATATTTTTTTTTAATTTTTGCCCAATCACCTTTTACAAATGACCCTCTCACAACTTTTTTTTTTGCTTCCTCTTCCTGCTTTTCAAAATATAATTTTTATAATATTTCAAATATTTCTTGTGATGTGTTTATTTTTATCTATGTTTTGATGTAAATTTCATTAAATATGGAGTTACGCGTAATAACAAGTCATCAAGACACAAATGTACAAGTCGTTGGAGTTGTTTCAAGTTTTGATTTTTTTACAGTTTCTTTTGTTTTCCACTTACATATCTTAAGATATGTTAGTTTTATAAAATTTAAAATCACCATTGCAACGTAGTTATTTTTATTAATGTATCAATATGTGAGTTGTCAATTTAAGTTTTATCTGAAACCGTGAGGTAAGTTCTAATATACAAGTCTTTGAAACCGAGGTTTACACATTTCAACACCAGGTTCACACATTAGTAAAGATATTAACATATAGATTGCACATAATGCAAATGCAAAATCATTATTAACTAACCGATGCATGTTGCACAGCGTTAAACTATGAAAAAGATTTAACGTGCTCGAAACTTTATTAAATATCAAAACCATTATGTAAACCCACCAATATGAAAAAAGTGAAGCGAGCCGTACTTTAAGTTCTTGAGAGGATATAATGTAACATTCAAAACCAATTTATGTAACAACTTTAATGAATTGTATAAAATGATTAAATGACTTGTACATTATCACATGTAACTCATTTTTGAACGAAACCTACATTGGAAAGTAGATAAAAATAAACATATCGTAACAATATATTCAGAATTTTATAACATGTTATTTTTTTTAAAAGTTATAATGAAAACCCAAAAAGAAAAAAAAGAAGTTTATGAGTAGGACATATGTTACAGAGTAGATTCACGTTTGAATTGAAATAAACAATTTAAGAATTAGATTTTGGAAACAAGTGTCAAGTAGTAGGAAAAATCGTAATGAATGACTGGTTTATTTCTTGACTTGTTTTTTTAAGGGACGAATAAAAATTTGCGCACACACAAGTAGTGCACTAATAGTCATTGTTTATATCGTTTTCATTTACGGGACGGGACCAACCTTCTTGCCCTCACTATAATTAATCTTGCCCATGTCCTGATGAGTGAGACTTCCGGTCACACGTACTTGAAAACATTAATCATTCATGATACTGATAACGTGTAACGTGTGGTCGTAATAAGCCTCTGCTCGTCAAAGCTTGAGCTTTAATTGTTAATAAGTTTTAAATTCGAGCCGTCTCTAACTTGACTCGCTTATCATATTCTGAAGGTATTCAACATAACGCTTTTGTCGATGGTTGAGTAGCCTGAAGACAAAAAGATGAAAAAAATTGAGTGATATATTTATATATTTTTTTATTTTAATTATATAATACGACATGCTACATCACGAATAACGTCAAGTGTCACGCTATCAAAAACTAACAAAGTTAACTAACAATTAAACAGGGATTAGTATTAGTAACAAAATCAAAAGTTAGGATTAATAGCGGTCAAATTGTTAGTTGATATTAATATTGGTCAATAGTCAATAGTTTGTATTATTAAAATCTAATTTTTCTTTATTATAATAAGATTTAGTTATTTTACATACAGAGATATATAATTGTTTTTACATACATATAACTAGTTTTTATTCCCGTGGTACGCCGTGGAAGTTTGATCGTTTTTCCCTTGAGCCGTGCGGCGTGAGTTTGGTTGTCATATTCTTGGTTTGTCGAAAATCATAAAAACGAATAAGCACTAAAACCGGCTTCCGTCTATGATATATTTCGCTCATAATCGGTTTAGTTCGTTACGATAACAATCCTTAAAAAGTATTTTAACTAAAATGACTAAAAATAATAAATTTATAAAATCATATAAAACCAGTTTTTGTTCTATATTTTATATTTTATAGATAGAACAAAAAAAACATTTCACCAGAAAACCTTTGTCGCCAAAAACTAAAACCTTTGTGGTCAAAAACTAAAACCAGCAATAAAACACCATAGCACTTTGGTTGCTTTTTAATATAATATATAATATAATTATTTTATTAGTTAAATATTCTTTCATAACTTTTATATTATAATACTTATCTATACTATTATATAATAGAAAAAAATTGCTAGATTTGTAATTTTATATTAATTTTAAGATGACATATGAAAAGTTGCAAAATATAATATGTAATATCATAAAATTCATTCCTATTATACTCCTTTTAAGATTTAAATACTTGTACTCTATTATTTTCTAATTAAATTAAAAGTATAACTATTATATTTAAGGTTATCTTAATCTATCTATATCTATATTACTATATAATACAACTTTTTGGACTATATTGTAATTTTAATTTATTTTTAAGACACTTAATAACAATTTTGTTACATTTGATACAAATAATTATGCATAAACAACTTATTATTTACAAATTTACTCATTACTGTACTAATATAAATATACTAGCTTTAGTAAACCCGTGTATTACACGGGTTAAATAAATAAAATATTAATATAATTGTATTTATTAATTATAAAATGATATTCTAAAATATAATATGACTAAAATTACGTATGAGAAATGACTATAACTAATAAAACAGTAATATCAACTTTTTAAAATTTTATTTTTAACCATTTTTCCAAAAAAAGTAAACATTTTCTTCTAAAACAAACCGTATAAAAATGTCATTTTTAAAAATTTCCTTCTTATAACTCCCAAATTTAATTATTTTTGGTTTTAAAAAATTAAAATTTTAAAAATACCAATTATAAAATATTTTGTATTTTTGAAAAAGTTTTATGCTTTAGAAAAATTTATTATTTTATAAAAAATTTGTTTATTTAAGAATAACATTAATAAATAGATCTCTTTTCAAATTTATTATTTTATAAAAAATTTGTTAAATAATATTATTAGTAATTAAGGTGATTATTTAATAGGAGAGAGAGACGAGAAAATTTTAGCGAGGATAATTGTGATGCTGCCACGTGGCATCTTAAGTTACTCTTTTATTAGAGTAGTAAGATTTGATATCACACATTAATCAAATAAAAAAACAAAATGAGAGTTAGCACAATAAATGAGAATTAGCTAAATACACAGTTTTAAAAACATTTATAACCCTGCCGCACTGCGCGGGTTTCACCCACTAGTTATTTGTTACATGTCAATGCTAGAAGCTGTGTATTTCCGAGCACAATATTAGTTGTAAAATGCTATTAGCGCATGAAATTACGGTGATAGAATTATTCATGGAAAATCCGATTTGTGACCTCTTTACGACATGTGAATGTTTTGCTATCACTTTTAGCGAACTATTGTGATATAGGTCGCAACTCAATAGCTAAATTTACGATCGTTTTTCAACTGCAAAATACGATCGTGAATGCCAAATTAATTATGTAGTAGTGTATTTATTATATAAAATAAAAGTAGTTATATAAGTAACATATTGTTTAAGCTCACGAGCTAGAAAATCATGAAAAAATAAACAACAAATCCATTCATCAATTTTGATTTTAAAATCCTAATAGAGTTTTTAAACTAAACAAGCAAATTTCTAATTTTTTAAGTTTACTCAGTTGTATGCATATTAAAGGAAAAATATTAGAATTCAAAAACAATTTTCATTTTCAAATTAAAACATTTATCTTAATTAAACTATTTTTCTCTTTTATTAAAAAATATGCCTGCCATGCATAGCCCAACCTATAAGTCATTGCTATAGGTTAAAAGATAAAAAATGATTATGCTATACAAACACTCATTTTTGTTATTGAAACATCCTATTGTATATATCTTTTTCTATGTATCTATATGTATGCATAGAAAGAGATAGTGAACATGAAAATAAATTGTGTATATCAATAACATGCCACATAAAAAAGCCTTCTAAATGTAGTCTCTCCTCTCCGGCAGCTCTCTTACACCTGATGTTAGGGATGAGCAAATGGTATCAACACCGAAACCGAATCGGTACCGGTATTGAATTTTTCGTATCAAATTATTTTCAGTACCATTTCGGTATCTATTTTTTGGTTTTTTCGGGGTCAGTACTTTTGGTTCGATACCAGTATTTTACTGATTTTTACCATCAAATACCCTACCGGTACCCGTACCGTACCGAACCTTTCCGTTATCTGTACCGGTACCCAATTTTAATAATTTTCGGGATCGGTACTTTCGGTTTGGTAGAGGTTCGGTATGACACCGGTAGCGATTTCATCCCTACTTGGTGTGCCCTCCTCATACTAAAGCAATTACATCTCTCTGACTTTCTCACAGGAAAAAGAAAAAAGATATGTAAAGCACATAAAAGATACAGTTAGCCATTCGCTAATGAATCATTGTATGTTTATAATTTTATAGGGACCTGTTAAATAGACACCCCATGATTTTAAATCAACATCCCAAAATTTCTATACGTGTCGTATAGTCCCATACGCGTCGTATAGAGGGGGTCGTATAAGGCTATATGTGTCGTATAGGGCTATATGTGTCGTATAGCCATCTGACAGCCCCCTGAATTTTTCCTCGTAGTCGGTGTCGAAATTCGCTATACGCGTCTTATAGCCCTATATGTGTCGTATAGGGGGGGTCGTATAGGGCTATATGAGGCGTATAGCTCTCTGACAGCCCCCCTGAATTTTCCTCGTTTTCAGTGTATTCGACCCTATACGTCGCGTATGGACCCATACGCGACGTATATGGAAGTGTCGATTTATCTGGGTGGGTGTCTATATATTAAGACCCATTTTATATCCATCCTTTTCACTTATAAGATGCGACCAACCTCCTGTCCACATCCTGATCTGATCTGTTGTACATTCAAAAAACATGAAACATGCATGACTATGTCCTTTGACAATTTTAATGGTGACAGATGTATGATTGATGTGGTCGTGTGAGTTGTATATAATATAACGATTTATTAAATTCTTCACATATGAGTTATTGGATGTGTTTTCAAGGCACATGCGTTGAGATAGGACGTAAAATCTTAAAAAAAAACTAACATTAAAACACTATAGTGAAAGCGTGCGTTGAAGTGCGCCGGCGTTGATAATATAATATGAAAGTTTGACATGCGTTGATAACGTTTGAAATTTTGTATAAAAATGAAGCCGTAGCAAACCCGTGCATTACAGCAGGGGCCTTAGTAATATCTGCAACTTTATATAAAAAACAAAACTATTAAAAAATTCTTATCAAAACGTTGATAAAAATAAACACACCGTCAAGGTAGATGCGAGAATTCTGAGAAAAGTCAAGATGAAAGAACGGGTCAAAGAAGAAAGGAAGGTTGATCATTAGCAAAAGAAAATGAATTCCTCTCTTAAAGTAAATTTAGTCAATGGTGAAGTGTTTAAAAGTTTAACAAAATATAGTATAATTGTCATTATATTATGTTTAAGTCCGGGATAAATGAAATTATTAAGTATATAGGTCAAATTTGTAGTATTGTAATTAAAAGGGGTCAAATGTAATTAGTATCAATTAGGGTGTATCGGACTATCGGTTTATCCCAAACACTGTATCATTTATATATAATATTAAAAGAGTAACTTAGGGGGACACTTGTTATATTTCTAGGCTTCCTAATTTTGTTTTTCCCTCCTCTCTCTCTTATTAAATAATTACCTAAATTAATAAAGATTAAATAATTTTAATTCTTATTTAGATTACAAATAATATTTTAATAAATTAGAAAATATATCTTTTTTATTAATGTTATTTTCAGATTCTTTCTCACTAAATTTTTTTTGCTTCTCTCTTCTATTAAATAATTATATTAATTACTAATAATTAAAATAATTAAAATTTAGAGCTATATAATGACCTTTTAAAAATAGTTTTTTAGAATTGTTTCTTTTAAAATAAAATGTTTTTTTAAAACAAAAACTTTATAAAACTAAAAATTTAAAAAGTTGATATCATTATTTTATTACTTATAGTCCCCACTCATACATAATTTTAATCAAATTTTATTTTAAAATATCGTTTAATAATTAATAAATTTTTTATTTTATTTTTTTAGCCCGTGTAGTACAGGGGTTTACTATAGCTAGTTTAAGATATAAGAGTTCGTAAAATATAAAAGCATAATAAACCATTCAATTGTTTGTGTTAAGTAGTCCCTCGCACTATGCCGGGGCATAGTAACAACAAAAAATATATCATTCAATTTTGTAGAAATATTACTCGTAACGACGAGAAAAAAAAGAAGAAAACCATAAGGTTAGTTAAACAGATTTAAATTTAAAGTTCATGTTCAATCATAAGGTTAAAAAATTAAAAAAAAAAATTAAACTTATAAATTAAAAAGGAAAATATAAAAGAAGAGTATACGGAAAAAAAAACATCAAATAAAAATAAAGGTGTAAGTTGATTTAGGGGGTGTTTGTTTTTCCTGAAAAGCACTTCCTGACTTCTTTTGTCTGCGTTGCGCAGACCACGCGCAGACGTTGAGCTATGAAGATTGTTTGTTTTTTAGAAGATCTTTCATTAAAAAACGTCTTGCTAACATCTGCGTGGAGAAGACATGGACTTGCCACTTCTAACATCTTCTCACTTCTTCTCCCATATGCATCTCATCTCCATCCTCTCAACCTTCCTATACTCCCTCTCACCCCCTCCGCCTCCTTTCCTCTCACCACCGCCGGCCCCCTCCCTCTCACCACCGCCGGAACTGCACCTGCACGCTCCCTCCCTTCGCCGGCCCCTCCCTCCGCCGCCTCTACCTTCGCCGGCCCCTCCCTCCGCCGCCTCTACCTTCGCCGGCCCCTCCCTCCGCCGCCTCTCCCTTCGCCGGCCCCTCCCTTCGCCGCCTCAATCTTCGCCGGCCCCTCCCTCCGCCGGCCCCTCCCTCCGCCGCCTCTACCCTCCGCCGGCCCCTCCCTCCGCCGCCTCTACCCTCCATCGGCCCCTTCCTCCGCCTTTACCTTTGTGATTTGGGTTAGGGTTTTGTGATATTAGATGGTAAGATTTGTGATTTAGGTTAGGGTTTTGTTTGCAGATGATAAAAATACAAACAGTCTTTTTGTTACAGATTGCAGACATTTGGTCCACCTCTTCTGCTGTAGATGTCTGCAGATGTGGTCCGCAGACTGCAGACATTTTACCTCTTCAAAAACAAACACCACCTAAATTGTAGGGCATTTTAGTGTAATTTGATTAGAGTATTAATTTAAAAATAAGTTTATCAAAACGGAGGGGGTGTAGGAATATATAAAAGATAGTAAAAAAAAAAGAAAGAGTTATGCATCAAGACTTGTATCTTTAATGGTTTGATGTTTTGATATTTGTAATATATATATATATATATTTGTTCTTGATCATATCTGCCCTCTTGATTTCCAACAAACCCTCCATGCATGCTTATTTGGCTTTGCCACATTGTCTCAAGCCACATGATCCGTTCATTTGATGTAATCTATAGTTAGAATATTATAATTTTGTGAATGCATTCGTTTTGATATAATATATATTACTTCGGCTAGTATCTATATTTTATTGGTCACATAAACATGAGCTAAAAGGAACAACATTTGGGATGAAGTTTAGAAGTTAACAATTAAAAGGTTTGATGTATCATGATGAATTCGAAGCACTTGGATACGAAAAGTATAGTTGTTGATAATATGTTATCTTTTTTTTTTTTTTTTAGTTTCTAAACGGCTAATCGGATGATCATTAATGGTTCACTGGCTCATCCGATCATCTTTGTTACTCGAGTAGGAAACCTTGGGATACTAGGCCATCACGTCCTTAAAAGGAAGCTTGTGCATCAATCTGTCTCCATTGGTCTCGAACTTGAAACCACCCTTAGTAAAAACCCAACGCAGATGAGAAAATTCTTTGGTCCAACCTGGTTAACCAGGCCTATTCTTTTTGGTACTAGTGGACCTGAACCTAATACCTCTTTCTATATTTATAAGGTCTTAACTTACTTTAACCACATAGGCAAAGGATGATTAGTGGATAATATGTTATGTATCGAGTGATCAAAAGAAAAGAATTAATCTTGGGTTCAAATGAAGTGTTGAGGTTTTTCTCTTAACTTTAGTCAATTCTTATGGTTCAAATAAAGTGTTGAGGTTTTTCAGCACGGGTTGTGAAAATAAATAAAAATGGACCTGACCGAATAACCTTGTGCGTTTTAAAATTTTTAAAGAAAAAGACAACATTACATGTGTTTCATAAGCTGTACGTCTTTTTCCTTTCTCTTTGAAACGTGCCAATTTACCCCTATATATATATGCCTCCACATTTTATCCACCACACTCACCACATATATACACACTAACTAGAGCTTTCATTTTCTCTCAAAAATGGCATGCAATTACGAAACTCACTCTCTCCCTTGTGTTGAGAAGGTAGCACCCGTGATTCAGCCACTCACTCTAAACACAAACTTAAATTACACAAGTAGTAAATCTTGTACAAAGACAATATTAAGTACTGTTTCGGGTGAAAAGCGACCGATCGTCGGCGGAAAGTTTGGAAGATTTGGAGGAAAGTTTGTAGCCGAAGTCCTCATGTCTCCCTTAGCAGAGCTTGAATCCCAGTTCAATTCAGTTTTGCTTGATCACGAGTTTAAGGTTGGTTGGTAATCTTTCTTCAAGTAATTAAGACATATATAACGTTATTTTTTTATGTTTCTTGATCTTAAAACATGATGATCGAACATATATAGACGGAGGTAGCAACTGCAATGAGGGATTACGTAGGACGTGAAACGCCTCTTTACTATGCCCAAAAGCTCACAGAATATTACAAGAACATTAATGGAGGAGAAGGGCCTGAGATATATATTAAAAGAGAGGATCTGAGCCATGGAGGGTCATACAAGATGAACAATGTTGTAGCACAAGCCATTTTGGCAAAACGTATGGGCCGAAAGAGGGTCATAACAGCGACAAGCACCGGGCACCATGGCGTTGCAGCAGCTGCCGTGTGTGCCAAGTTTTCTCTAGGTTGTACTGTTTTAATTGGTACCAAAGATATGCTGCAAAAACCCTCAAATACGCAGCTCATGGAGTTGCTTGGAGCTCAGGTATATTTTGTTGGTTCACGCCCCAAATACACACATAACTCACATATACAATATAACTTGATTCTGAGATTATTGCTTTCAAAAGATTATTTTATTCATTAATACTAAAGGCTTTAAATAGCCATACAAATGACTAACAAAAATAACAAACCACTAGCACAATATATGGAGTCAAACAAAGAAAAATCAAACTATTGACTTTAAACGTGGACTTCCAAAACGTGGGTAAAAACCCTATATTCTAGCCACTACCTATTCAACAGAAACCAAATACCAAGTCATAATAACCCATTTCTTTGACCCGTGACCCATATGACCTGTGAACAAACCCGATCAACCCAACATCTATCTACTATTGTAAAAGAAGATTTTAAGGTGTCACATGTCGAAATATTATGATTTCTTATATTGATTTTCCCGCCTCTCTCCTATTATAAATGACAATAATAAATATTAATTATATTATTTAAATAATTTCCAAATTAAAAGATATTGTAAAAATTATAAACTAGATTTTTTATATAAAAAAATAAACAAACATTAAAAAATATAAGATACAAAAATTTTCTTAAACAAAAAACTTTCTTAGAAATTATAACTTTTTTAAAACCACCTTTTTATTTTAAGGGTGATTAAAAATAAAACTATATTTGAAGAAAAAAATGTAAAAAAAAACTTATAAAATGAGAGTTTAAAATGATATTATTGTTATATTACTTGAAGTATTTATTTATAAGTAACTTAATCATATTTTATCTGAAAATATCATTTTATAATTTTTATTATAAACTATTTAATATTTTATTAATTAAATCCGTGTATTACACGGGGTATAAACTAGTATGTGCGTGTGTGTGTGTATATATATATATATATATATCAAGATCAATGGCTTATATTTGTTTGACTTTTTATACATGTGTTCCAATTAAAGTACAACTTTCTATTATTTTATTTAAAAAAATATGATCTATTGATCTTGATAAATCAAAGGTGGAGATTTGGTTTATTGGTTTACATAATTTCAAGTAGTTTACATATGATCTCTTCCCTATATATATATATAGGATAGAGAATGAATGTTAACCATTGTTTATTGTAGTAACCCGTTAACCAAACTAGTGGTCCATAGCAGGACACGTCATCACTGTAAGTTAGAATTATAGTGGTAAACTAGTGGTCTACAATGAACGTTAAAATTTTTTTAAAAAAATATAGCAAGACTATACTTGAATTAAAGATATTAAAATGATCTATTCAATGGTATAATTTGTATAAAAAATAAAATCATACAAAAAAGTTAAGATGATTTAAAAAAAGGGGTGAATTTTTAAAAAAATGGAGGAAAATTGTTACATCAGTGGTGTAACACGGTGTAAAAGTTAGTTACACTATATAATTATGGTGTAATTGTTTGTTACATTAGTGTTAACGGGTTATCGCAATCAAAGTGGGTTAATAACCGTTCCTTCCTCTATATATATATATTCTTTTTCTCTGGGCCCAAATTATAGTATTTATCAAAATTTGAACTTTTTGAAGAAATCTATATATGTAGTGTCATATATATTTCATGTAAAATTGTTTAAAATTTTATTTTAATGCATGATTTAATGAATAACTACTTGTGTTATAGGTTAAGCCTGTTGATGGAGGTTTTCAGGCAGCAGCCTCAGAATCGATTAGGGAATGGATAGAAAACCTACAAACCAGCTATTACCTAGCAGGAACGGCAGTGGGCCCGCACCCTATCCCGACCATGGTCCGTGAATTTAACTCGGTGGTCGGAAAAGAAACAAGGAAGCAAGCAATGGAGAAATGGGGTGGGACTCCAGATGTTTTGGTTGCTTGTGTAGGGACTGGTTGCAATTCATTGGGTCTGTTTCATGAGTTTGTCGGTGACAAAAACGTTCGGATGATTGGAGTTGAGGGTGGTGGAGTAGGAAGTAACACAGGCGAGTTGCATTCCGCGAGTCTTGGAAGAGGTGAAGTTGGTGTTTATCATGGTGCAATGTGTTATTTGCTACAAGATGGATATGGTCAAATCACAAAAGCACAATCTGTTGCTAGTGGGTGAGTATTAATATTGATTTGTTCATTTTCAACCAAATAGTTGTTGTTTTGTCGTAATAATTTTTATTTCTTTTGCAGATTGGAGTGTCCAGGAGTTAGCCCTGAGTTAAGTTTTCTAAAAGATGCTGGCAGAATTGAGTGTTACACAGTTACTGATCAACAAGCTCTTGATGGTAAACTTACATGACAAATAATTATACAGAAATTTAGTGGTAGACATCATACTTTTAGTAATGATTTATTATGTAGATAAGATTTGTTGTATTGATGTAATGCAGCATACAAAAGATTGTGTCGTCTTGAAGGGATAGTTCCAGCATTGGAGGCGTCTCATGCCTTTGCATATCTTGAAAAGCTTTGCCCAACGCTGCCTCATGGGGCTAAAGTTGTAGTTAATTGCAGTGGCACCGGCTACAACGATGCTACTACAGTCCTCAACAGTTAGTTTACCAGTAATTGAAAAATGATAGTAGCATAAAAATTGTATACGTATAGCAAAACCAAGGTGAACATGATAGTAGAAATAGACGAAACACTTTATTGAAAATTCAAGAACAATAAAGAAAATAAAATTAAAGTTGTTATCATACTAATCACTCACCTCTTCATTTAGGACTGTTGGCTTCATAATATATACTCTAGAAAAATTTTATGTAGCAGGTGTGTTGTTATCCGTTTGACATGGGTTTACTTTAAGGGGTAGAATGTGGTGTGTTAATCGGAACTAGAAGAAACTTGACCAATTTAATTGGTTGAATTGTTGGAGAGGTTTCTTGAATTTTATCAAGATTAATATTGGAAGAATCAGTTGCATCTTCCACTACCTAGTATTCTGTTCCGTTAGTATTTTCTATAGTAGCAATAGAAGCAAGTTTTCTCTACGGTTAGCTAGTAATCTCTATATTTCAAGGCTCACGCATTGCAATCTCAAGTTAATTTCAATAATCAGTTTCTTGTGCATATATATAAGCTTCTTCGAAATCTAGCTAGTTTCGTTCTTCCTCAACACGTACCTTGTCCCAACCATCCTAAACGTTCCCTCTTCATAAAATTAAATTAAGGATTCAACACCAAACAAACCCATGATAGAAATACAAGTGGTCTTACTTTTCAAACATTTAGGTGTGCTTGACCGGGTGCAATTACTAACATGGGTGAACTCCTAGAAAGTTCTCACTTGAGCAACAAAAAACAAACACGTGAAGTAGCTAGTTGTGTGCAAAAAACAATATTAGTTTACATAAGAGACTGAATGTTACAAATAGCATTATAGTCATTCATGTATGTTATGTTTGTCATGTTGGGGTAAACCTCGTTCGGGATGATGAGTCTATTAGAGGGTATTTGTAACAGATTAAGGGGTTGTTTCATAGATTCTATTAAGACACTTCTTAATGGTACGTGGATCCTGTTAATGAGTAAGTTTTAGAAACATACTGACTGATTCAGATGTTACATCTTATTCAATTAAATTTAGTCAGACATCCTAATGGCTCAACACGAGTTTGACAAACAGGCACAGAGAAATTCTAGGTTAGGTAACATTTGTCAAGTTTTCACTTAAACAACAAAGAACAAACCCACAAGCTTCTTGTGACAAAACGAACTATATTGTTTCACACGAGACATCAAGTATTAAAATTCTCTTGTCTTCAAGTTTTGATTCTTGCATTCATCAAACACTAATGTTCCCTTTCTCATTACTTTTTCAATTGTAGAGAAAATTGTAAAAATGGTATCTATGGTTTAATTAGATTGCATGTTTGTCTAGGGCTGTCCTAGTCGCTCGACGTTCGAAACTCGCTCGACGTTCGAAACTCACTCGAACTCGATCGAAAAATGCTCGGAATTTCGCTCGTTTGATTTGGGTTCAGTTGTAAACGAGCCGAGTGGCTCGATTCAGTTTGTAAATGAACTAAGCATAAGCAAAGGTAAGCTCATGCGTTGCTCGCTCGTTTTTGCTGTAGTTATGTATTTTACTTATATACATATATATATATATATATATATATATATATATATATATATATATATATATATGTGTGTGTGTGTGTGTGTTATATTAATTAGTTAATTTTTTTACTTAATATATCTACTCTTGGGACTTGTTCCTTTAATTTTTTTTTACCATTTTTTGAAATTACCCGACCGTGAAGTCGTGAAACTTAAAACTTTTCAAGTTCTCCTAAATCCATAATCGCTATCATCATAATTTGTTGGATTTAGTATTCAAATTTAATTGTGCTTTAAAATTTATTTTGTTAAACTTATATTATTATTATTTAGTTAGAGTTTTAACTCTTGAATAGTTAAAATAATGATAATTTGGATTTTTCTTATTAAATTTTAGTTTTAAACCGAGCAAAACCGAACACCCGGTTATAAACGGAACCGAGTTGGAGCATAAACATTCTGCTCGATTTCTTAAACTCGAACCGAACCGAGAGGCTCGGTTTGTAAACGCACCAAGTTCAAGCGAGCCCTTGTTCAGTTCAGTTCGTGAGCAATCCTAGTTTGTTTCCTAAATTTTAAAAATTGCAAGATTAGTCCAAAGTTTTATGTACTCATTGCATGTTTTATCTTTGATATTAAATTCATTTAGTTTTTATACACTTTATAAAATTTGAATTAACTTTTAAATTTAATTTTAGAAACCAAAACTGCAACTCTCAGTAAAAGTTTAAACTAACTTTACAATTTTAAAAACTTGAGTACCAAACTTGCAATGACTATATAATTTTATAATAACGTTGTAATTTACAAAATCTAAGTACCAAACATGTAATCTTAGGACGATTTGTGGCATTTTCTCTCCATTATATATAACAATTTTTCCTTATTTTCAGCATAAATTATTTCATCATCACAAATTCCCAATTGATTACAGGTTTATACTTAAAAGAACATGTAGGTTGTTTGTAACAATCATTAAATTTGCCATAAGTCAGATCTCATATCATATCAACAAGTGACATTATCAGCATCGCAGGTAAAGCTTCGATCACAGGTGTACAAAGTAACTCAGTTTCACTTACTACTTGTTAGCCAGCCTGTACATAAATGGTAATCAAAGGCCAGTTCTTAAAATCTTCCCCCTTAAAAGCAGGAATAAAAATCCACATTTTTGAAAAGAAAACAATTAAATTACAAAAGTATAGGCTATATACAAGCAAACACCATGTTATCATTCCCGAAAGCTAGATTAGTTTTCCAACATGACAACCAAAGAATCCAACTTTTTGAACTGTTGGTTCCTTGTACGTTGTATATTCCCAAGGGGACAAAATTACCAATTAAAATACAAAAATAAATTTAAAAAAAAGGTAAAAGTTAAAATAGCAAGAAAGGTAACATTTTCTTCCACCACCCTCATAAATAATATATCCTTATCATGCTTCATATATTTTTCATGGCAACCTTTGGTTTTCTTCTCACATCATATGCTTGTTACCTTTTAAAACTCTGGTTGCCAAATTAGTGGGACCGTTTTATGTTTTTGGGGTCACTTTACATGGTCTCCGTGTTAGTCTTTGCCTTCGTGGCTCGAGATGACGACTTTGATGAAGAGGTTGACATGGGTGTGCATGTTGACTTTGACTTTTTACGTCTTTGTTTTTTGGGTATATTTGGAAGGTCTACCGGTGGCAGATCATTTAGTGTATCATTTGTAGGCTGTCTTCCCATCGCTTCTCCAAAATCTTCTTGTATATAAACCAAACCAGCAAAGATTTATTATTTATTTTGTGGATCCATAAAATGGCCAAAATTGAGTGTTATAAAGATATAAAGCAACCCATAAAAGTAAAACAATGATAATGTGAAAGATCAATGAAATCCCATGTCTTAATTGTCAAACAAATCAATAATGAACTAAAAAATAATATATTATTTTGGGCTCAAACAAAAGGGAAAGAAACAAAAATAAAAAATTCTTGCTTTCAAGAAACTTTTGGATATATCAAGTGTGTGTTCATGTGTTTTTAAAAGCAAAAAGGTCTTGTGACACATAAAGCCAAATCTCTTTGAAGCCAAGAATCTTAGCTAAACACCAATTCTCGAAAGAGTACAAGTCACCTTTTTTAATAGTACAAGTCATGTTTAGAATGGTACAACTCATTTTGCGAGTGGTACAAGAGCTTTCAATTATTGTAGACAAACTAAGGGACAAAATCTATCTTTAGTCTTTACTCCAAGAAAATTTTCCATACCCGTGAAATGGCCCACGTTTGGCTCTAAACTTCTTTCAAAATTGAAATCAATCAAAACCGACGTTGTAAAATTTTATTTCTTGGATCAAAATGATCAGCTTAAAATTAATGATAAAATATAATTGAGCAGAAAGAAATTTGATAAATCATGTATTAAATTTTGATGACTAGGGTTATATTCAGGACACTCAAAACATTTTTTGTATATAAAATAACATAACTTATTGTATTCTTAGTCTATCTACTAAATTTGTTACTAATTTATAGCGTATTTAATATATAACTTTATGTGCACACGACAGGCAACATGTTTATAAGGATGATGGGGAAAAGAACCGACTACCTTATATGCTTATTAAAATAGTTTCTACAATTAGTAAATTTTGGCAAACAAATGCTGGTTTTCTTTTTTTACCAGAAAATCATATCTAACATAATTCGAAAGGAATTAAGTTAACATTTTCTTAGTGAAAAAACTATAACTTTAACTGATTCATATTAACATGTTGTTTGGATAATATGATTAATTTGCAGTAAAGATGAAATATAAGGATTTAGAGAATTATTTTCGAATAAAGTAAGTACCTTGAGAAGACCATGTGGACATAGCAGAACCAGAATTACCAATGGAAGTTGATGCAAAATCTGGTGCTGTCTTGAATTCATTCATCTGAAAATTTGAAAAAATATAATTGGTTTCATGAAAGAGTTGTTGATATGAAGATATCAGTGTATCAGAGGGGGATAAGAAAAAGAGAAGGATGAAATGACAAAAGTACCCAAGATGGAGCACTGCCTGATGATCCATCCCAACCAATATGAGCAAGATGTTTAACATCAGTTGGGTACCCAATCTCCATTTCACGCTCCTTCATAACTATACAAAGAGATCCACAGTATCAAAGCTCAACCAAAATTCACAATGTTGAAGAGAAACAACCCTAATTTTAACTATGCGGAACCATGGATTACCAAAGATCTGGGAGATGAATTTGAAGCCTTTAAAAACCCCTTTAATTTTGGTTCCCATGACTGAAGAATCTACAAGAGAAACTTCAAAACCCCTTGTGGAAAGTGAAGTAATCAAACAAATGCAATCTTTCGCCTGCAAGAAAGCAAGTCAGACATTTCGTCGAACAGTTAGGGTGCAGTCCATGACTCCAAAGACCACTGTTCATCAGAACACAATAACAATAGAGATAACAGTTAGCGTTACCTTTTATTCACAGGGAATTCAACCAAAATTCGCTTTCTTTTCTTCGCGCTTCATACTCCAAATTCTTCATCATTTTCTCTCAAATCTCCGTAGGTTTTGAAGTGGAGGATGAAATACCAAGAGCGGAACGAAATGAAGAGAAAAGAAAGGCTTTTTAGTAAAAGTAGGAGGGTAAAATCGTTGGGTTTATGTGTGATAGACGAATATATTGTTGAAGAAACAAGAGAAAAGGGAAGCAAGATGGAGAACCACAAAGTTCATCCCCAACAAAAGGGTGAGGTCTAATTTTAGAAGACGTGGACAGGTCATATAATAATAATAATAATAATAATAATATTAATATTGTTGACAAGGAAATGATTGTTTTATTTTTGAAACTGATTGTATAAAATTATAACATTTTATTTACACTGCACAATATTGAAAGATTGATATCGATTATGAAGATTATCTTACATATATCATCATAAGAAACTCCAACTCTAGAAATTACAATGATTTTGCCTAATCTTGAATCTTAGTTAGTTAATTCCAGTCAAGAGAAAGCTTGAAGACCAAGGGGTAACGATTGAAGAGAAATAAGAATTGAAGGGATTTGATCCGTAAGGAAAGAATGCAAAAGGCCAAATCAAGAAAGGAATTATATGGATTGAAAAACATGAATATTTTGCATGATAATATGCAAATTTGATAATATATCCATTTATAATAAAATCTGAATTTTTTTATTACTATTCACAAAAAAAATAAATTAATACTTAACATAATTATCAGAACGTACTTGACATAATTATCATAAATATAATTTACACAAAAATTAAAAAGTTTATGAAGATTTAACAGAAAGTAAAATTGAAATGGTTGAATGCGGATATTGGCGGATACATATAGTAAACTAGGGTTTTATATTTTTAAGGGTTATTGACTTTTAATAATTTTAATTTTTATTTATTGGCCGAAATTAATTCTGAATATAGGAACGTTTACAGATCTCTTAACTTTGAGCTTATTCTCCTCCAATGATCTCTTACTAATTGAGAGTTAACCGTGTTAGTTTTTTTTATGACGTGGACTGTTTATGGTGTCAAAACACTAAGCAAAAATTAAAATCTACCATCAGTTCTGTCAATCTAAAACTTTTGCACCCTCAAACCCGTCAATATCCACCTTCTATTCTGAAGCACTTTACTCGTTGGAGGTTGATTTTGGATGACGATGGAGGCTAGACACTAGAAAACAAACTTAATAGAGGTTGAGAGGTGGCGGAGTTGAAAATAAGCTTAAAGTTGATCACATTTCACCAAAAAAACTAATATGGGTTAATTCTCAGTTAGTAAACTGATCGTTGGAGGAAAATAAGTTCAAAGTAGAGGTGTACAAATCGGTTTTTAATGCCAAACCGGTTCAGGTTGGGAACCAAACCGGTTTTTGTGGAGGTGATTTCAAACCGGTTTGGGCCAAACTGGTTCGGGTTTAAAACCAGTTTGTAGCCCATAAAACCCAACCCTATACAAACCGGTTAGGGCCAAACTGGTATGTTTTTTTATTTTATTTATTTTTAATATTAAAAGATTAAAAATTAACTAGAACTTCAAATTTTTTATTTTATTCAATACTTTATGTTTTAAACATCAAAATGAAATATATAAAATAAAAAACATAGAAAGATTACAAAACAACTAAAATTCTATTTTTTAAAATAATAAAAACTAACGTATTCCTCCATTCGTTGCGTGTTTTGATGTTTTTATTCTTCGCCCCCTAACCCGATTTATTACAGAGCTAATCATCATATGTCACGTCATCATTGGTCATTTCGGGTGTCAATTCACTCTCTATTTTGTCTTCATATAATTTGGCTTTATATTCTAATTCTTCTTTAAGTGAGCATTTGTCTTGTATTCGTTTCTTGACACCCAAATAAATTTTCAAGCAAATAAACATTTTAACCGTTTGGGGAGTGAGTTGAGTTCTTCGTATTGATATAATCTTGTCATTAATAGAAAAAATAATTTTCGAAGCTATCGTGAAAGCTTGGATGGTTAGTAAATATTAAGTCATAGTAAATAGGATATGAAATTGATCTTTCTTTAAACCAAGCCAACAAGTCAAACATTTTAAAATCTTGAGAAGTCATGGTTAATAAAAAGTTGGTCTCACCATACCTCCCGAGTTTGCTACTCGAGGTGTTACCACATTGACGTTTATTACATTAATTCTTTAAAGTATTATACAAAACAAACATTAGATCATTTAAACTTTCGACATGTGCAACATGCCTTATTGACTCATGAATGCTTGATGTTTTATCATATTTTGCTAAATACACATTAAACATATTTGATAATTTTTGATTTTTTTAGCTTTTAAAGATCTTTACATCATAATACTTTCACATAATAAAAATAAAGTGTTTATAATAGAGTGGTAGGTAAACGAGCAACAAGTTGCGCGCGACCTCCTTTTGAATAGCAAACCCAATTCTACTAAAAACAAAATTTTAAGACTTAAAAGCGAACAAATTACTATGCACGACCTGCTGAACCCTGTTTAGAAGGTCCACAGCCTTTAGGTGCGAGAAAATCAAACGTATCAAAAGCAAAAGAGATAAACACGTGTTGATTCTCTAATCAAGCTTTCTCGTGTTTAGCAACTTTGCCAATTACCTTTGAAAGTTTGACTATAAAATGAGTTTTTTCATCTAAACTCAAATGAAAAGTAATTTTATCAAGTAAAGTTTTAATCCACGACATATTTAAACAAGGGTTTAAAGAAGCGACACAAGTAATAACTATAGGCATTTTCTTAAAATATTTTTTAAGTTTTTATTTCATTAGAGGTATCATATCCGAATAAGGTCTACCTTTAAATGATAACTCGTTTAATTTTGAAATCATTAAGTATATTTGGTGAAGTTCTAATAGACTTGTTCGATAATAAGCTCCGAAAAGACAAGTAATTGTGGTTTTAAAAACATAAAGCATTTTGTTTATCTCTTTAATGATATCACAACCCGATGGATGATAAGTCATAGCATTTCTACGACTCACCAATACTATAATGAGTGAATATTAAACTTTTTTTGTTTGCTTAATAGTCTTTTCAAATGTTACAAGTGGAATTTAATCTAGTAGGTACGTTATAATTCGGACCTAAATATTTGAAATTTGCGCCTTTACTAAACTTGCGATACTTACTATATTTTTTGTTATTGCTAAAAATGTCACGTAACATTCTTTTTAAAACATCTTTTGTTGGTTTAATCATTTTTAATCCGTCTTGAACAGTTAAGTTTATAATATACGCAACACATCTACAATGAAAAAACACACCTTCTTAAATTGGTTTATATTTTAATTTTAGGTGTTTTATTGCAATCGTATTATTTGATGTATTATCAAAAGATATTGATTAAATTTTGTTTTCCAATTTATACGTTTTTATAACTTTGTCAATAAAATATTTAGACATTAATGCTAAAAGAAGAATAAATTATGGTGATGCTATATAGCCTCTTCTATAAAATTTTTACTTCTTATTCCCATTCCTTCAATTTTAAAAAATAATCATTATTTTCTTGTAATTTTTTTATTTAACATATCACCCCTTTAAAATATTTTGTTTAAAAAAGGTTTAGTGTTTAAGAAAATTTTATATTATATAAAAAAATTTATGTTTTTTATTATTTTTATTTTCATAAAAAGATGTGTTTTTTAATTTTTATTAATAAAATGTATTTTTAAAAAAATAGCTTAATTTTAAAAAATCTAGATGAGATAGAGAAATATAACAATTAATAAAATTAATTTTTAAAAAGAGAGAAAATTAGTTTGTGTGGTTAAATATTATAATATCTTTTTAGAGGAAAAATTAATGTAAGAATGTCTTAAAGTAGGACAAGGGATTAAAAAATGAGTTAAGAGAAAAACAAGTAACAAAAAAGGTTTTTTTTCACTAAATAAAATAGATGAGCCCCAGATAAGTTAATTTGGGAGGAGGCGCCCTATAAGTGGAGATTGTAGATTCGAGTTGCAATTGGTGTAATACGTTACCACATTGCATAGGCGAAGCTTAGTGGGGGCCGGAGGGGGACCCCGCCCCTCTCTTTTTTTCGTCAGTAGTATTAATTTTTGGTCTGGTAGTGTAAATTTTGGGCCTGATAGTGTAAATTTTTTAATATTTATAGAGTTCGTCTTTCTAAAATAGTTTAATTTCGTCTCTGCTCCCCCTATAGGGTGGGTCAAGCTCCGCCACTGCCACATTGATACTTTGGTGATGGGTTTCCACTAAAATGGTGTGCGGGTGGGTCACCATCGCAGTCTATATTCGCGGATATGGGTGGCTTATCGCCAATAAATTTACCTGGATGACTGGGCTTACAGTACTCGTTACCTGTTAAAAAAATATTATTGGTATTAGTTTTATATATTCACGTGTTGAAGTGTCACCAAATCCCATTTATTAAAATAAAAATCTAACATTTTCAAATAAAGATTTAATTTTATTTATAAGTTGTAGCCACGTCTATCAAATCTTTTGATTATCTAAAAGGCTACGTATGCATAGTTCAACTTGGCTAATATTCTATTTAGAAATTTGTTGTGTATTTTGTGGCAATTCATCAACAACTTATTTCTTCTTGTTAGGCACTTGAGTATGTTGGCTGTTTTATACACATATAGATATAGTTATATATATATATATATATATATATAAATCTAGTAATATGTTAGCAACTAAAAAAATCAAATAATGTATTTAATCGTATATAAAAGATTATTTGATACTAAAGATTTACGTAACATCAAGATCTTCAAACTTGTTGACAAAAAGAGGAATCAACTTCCATTTATGACTTTTCTTTTAAATATATTTATAGGTTCTTTATTATTTTCTAAAATAAAGACCCCTTTGAAAATTGTTGAGTCTCTAACTAGATTTGTGTAACTTAATTTTCATAAAACTATATGCACTTGATCACTATTTGTTGATTAATTTGAAGATCAATTGCTCAAATCTCACAAGAAGGAAAAAAACGTTAGCCGTTAAGAAAACCAATTAAGGATTTGTTATTCCACTAAACACTATATCTTTCCACAATACCTCCTTGGATTTTTATTATGGGTAGAATTATAGTAAAAATCATATTTAATTTAAAAAGGATTATGGGCTTTACACTTGTTCTTGTTTTATTTTTAAAAAAGAGTATTTTAGTCATTGTGTCAAATAAATCAGATTATTGTGTCTTATACATTCATTGTATCTAATATCAGTTTATTATGTTATATATTTTAAATAATTGTTATATATATTCATCATTGTGTTTGATCATCGTTTATTATATAAACTTGTTATCAATCATTTGTTTAACAATTAAAAATACACAATGATATACTTCATCAATTTATTTTTTAAAACTCAATAGTGTTGAAGATAACACAATATGGTATTTTTGTCATTGTTTTTTTATTATAAATTATATAAACTTGCTGATATCTATCATTATGTTTTTACAATTAGAAGTACATAATGATGTTATTTCATAAATATATTTTTCATAACTTATAGTATTCAAGATAATACTATAACGATCAAAAAACACAATGAAACATTGTATTTTGTCATTGTTTATCTTGCATTATATTAGAGATATACAACCACGTTATTCTATCACTATTTTTTTTAAATTCATCATTTTAGAAAAATACAATAGTATTTAAAATAACACAATAACTAACAAAAATACACAATGAACTGCATTAAAGACACAATAACTAATATGTGAGCTTAAAATTGTAATAAATTTTATTATATTTTTATATAACAATATTATACTCGTTGTAAAGATAAAAAACACTCGTTTTTATGGTGTAATTTTTATAAAAAAAATAATATCGTACTTAAAGTTATAAACGTTTTAAAAAATGAAGAAACTTGTAAAATGTCAACAAAAATGGCTATTACTAAAATACTAATCTAACAAACTTTTTTTTATAATTTGATCTCAATTATTGACTAAGAAAATTAATGGTTGAGATTACTTATTAGATTTTTTTAGTTTCAAAAATATTTTTATTTAAACATTTCTCTTATATTATATCATCTACTTTTAATGGTTGACGATAACAAAATGTTTGGTTTCTCTTATTTAGGAAGTACAAGATGTATATCCAAATGAATGATTATGAATAAAACTTAACAAACATAACCTTATAAACTTTTTTCCTTTTTTTTTTGTGAATTGTTGGTTATTCTCAAAATCTTAAATAGGTAGTTGGTCCAAATCTCTTCATATTGGTATTTTTTAATATAACAAATTTTTTTTTAAAATTTTTTTTTTCTAAACATCAAACTTTATTAAAAATACAAAATAATTTAGAATTGATGTTTTAAAAAAATAATATTTTTTAAACCAATAATAATTAAAATTGAGAGTTATACTAAGAAAATCTTAGAAATGACATTTTTAAAACGCTTTGTTTTGATAAAAAAATGCTTAAATCATTTTTTGAAAAAGTAAAAGTTTAAAATGTTAATATCAATGTTTTATTACTTATAGTCCTTAGTTATACGTAGTTTTAATTATATCTTATCTTAGAATATCGTTTATAATTATAAATTTTTCAATCGTATCGTCTTATTTATTCAACTTGTGTAATGTACGGGTTTACTAAAACTAGTATGTAACATGCTTGTTGAACTCTTGTTTTTGAAAGAAGTAAACAACAGTTGCTACAATTAATTTAACGGATAAATGAATAATATAAATCTGATACCATAATTTGTTTACAAATACTCAAAACACCTTATTTAATGACCTACGATTTTAACTAGAAAAGAATTAATAGATACGAAAATATTTCAATTTTATATAATCATCATTATTATTATTTGATCATTTTAAAATAAATACATTCTTAATATAAATTGTATAATTAAGAAAAACTAGCTTAAAAGTAGTAACCAAATTTAAAAATGATTAGATGATTGTAAGGATTAATTATTGCTATTTTAAAATGGGATGTGTTAAATAGACACCCCATGATTTTAAATCAACACCCCAAAATTTCTATACGTGTCGTATAGCCCCATACGCGTCGTATAGGGGGGGGGGGGGGTCGTATAAGGTTATATGTGTCGTATAGGGCTATATGTGTCGTATAGGACTATATGGGGCGTATAGTTCTCTGACAGCCCCCCTGAATTTTCCTCGTTTTCAGTGTATTCGACCCTATACGCCGCGTATCGACCCATACGCGGCGTATAGGGTCGATACGCGGCGTATAGGGGGGTGTCGATTTATCTGGGTGGGTGTCTTTATAGTAGGACCCTTCAAAATTGAATGATATTTAATATGAAATGACAATACATGACACAATGTGACAATGATAATATAAATATAAAGATGATGCAAGCTTGAAGGTAAGAAAATTAGAAGAAATCACGATTAATGGTGGTTATGTTAAATATACACATCTTACCTGCCTAGTTTAATTTCTTTTTATTATATGTTTTCTTTTGGAAAGAGTTAATGCAAAATAAAAGAAATTAAGAAAATTATTAAACTAAATTTAACTTTTGGTTGGTTAAGAGTTTTTTTTATTTTTTTGTTTGCATTTGAACCCTTCCTTCTATATCCATCATACTCTCTCATACATCATCGTGTTTATATCTCGCACGCTCTAGCATTCTTGTTTTTAAGATGATATATGATTGGAATTACTTATAAGTAAGAACTATAGATAACAAAATAATGATATCAACTTTTTAGCTTTTGTTTTTAAACTTTCTTTTTTTGCTTTTACCAAAAAAAAAAAAATTAAACTTTTTGTTTCAAAACAAAAGTTTTAAAAAATATATAACTTTTAAAAACTTTCTTATTATAACTCATAATTTTAATTACTTTTTTTTATAAAAAAATTACTTTTTAAAAACATCAAATTTAAAATATTCGTATTCCCAAAAAAGTTTGATATTTTATTAAAATAAAATTTTTATTTCTTTAGAAATAATATTAATAAAAAGATCTTTCTCTTAATTTATTTAAAAACTATTTTAATCTAAAAAATTAGATAATATTATAGTAATTAATGTGACTATTTAATAGGAGAGATAATCGAAAAATTTTTTGTGAGGATGAGTGTGATGATGTCACGTGTCTACACTAGTTTTTTTATTAGAGTATGAGGATTCCTTAAACACATGAAACTATGAAACATAAATGCATAAGTAGACGCTTTGTTTCTTATTATGGTAATTTTTGTTGATGTTTCGAGCAACTTGTGAGTGTGTTTCCTGTATTATAAGAAATGGTTGTGAGTGAAGCAGAGAGAAAATTTACTGTTTATTTGTATATTTGGGGAATTACTGTTCAATCCCTATAAATATTTTAATATTTTTAAAATTGGTTGTGAGTAGAGAAAAAAAAATGTAATGATAAAAGTATATAAAAGTATTATTTAACAGAAATAAAAAGAGAAAAAATAGTAAAATTTCAGTGTAGTTTGGACAGGACATGAAATTCACTCTCTTAAAACTAGGGATGAGCTCGGTACCGTACCCGTACCGAACCGGTACCGTTACCGAAAGTACCCGGTCCCGAATTTTATAAAAAACGAGTACCGGTACCGGTACCGAATTTGGTATATGGGTACAGGTACCGGTACCGGTACGGGACTGGTATTTCGGTACCCAGTACCTCTTTGGTACCCCGTTTCCTACACAACATTATTTTTTAGGCTTACTACATGGTGTATGTTTGGTTACAGTACCTAGTACCTGTTTTTATATCTGTTACCCAGTATATGTTTGGTACCCGATACCTCAAAAAGTTTATAATAACTAAACAAAGTAAAATATCAAAAAAGTATTCAAATAAAATGATAGTTTATTTATTTTTCTTATTTTCTTCTGACTCAATTCATACACTAGCCCACCATTTATTTCTATTAAAATCATAAATAATATATCTCTTGAAATTGTAGTGAAGTAAAAAAAATGATATTAAAAAAAAATAATAATTACCTTCAAAAGTCAAAATAGAATACTAGTTGACGGGGTGAAAAATATTACAAAACAAAATATTCCAAAATAATATATTCGTATTCGGGTACTAGCGGGACTATACGGGACTTTTGGGTAAAATACCGGTACCGGTACCGGTGGGTACCGATCCTGAAATATAAGAGAATCAAGTACCGGTACCGGTACCTTATACATATTTTCGATACCAATTGGGTACCGGTACCGGTACGGGTACCGGGTACCAAATGCTCATCCCTACTTAAAACCTAACTATATGATATCTCTAGTATTGATGGGCTCATAATAGATGGGCTTAGGTTAGAACTGGTTTCATTTTTTTAATTAATTTGCGTAATTTCTATCATTGCTATGAGTAGCTCGTTGGTCCATAAAACCCAACTATACTCTCCTTTAAGTCAAGTCGGGTTCACCTTATTGCAACTTAATAACAAGTCCCTAAACGAGTTGTACTACATGAACTATCATTCATATTATGATATTAACATTAAAACAATAGTAGAAGGTATCCCTTAAGTAGCGTTTGGTATGTGAAAATGAGTATCGTAATGAAATGAACCATTAATTGTGAACGAAAAAAAAAATTTTGATAGGTGAAGGAAATGTGACGGACAATTACAAAAGTAATCTCATTCACTTTTAACACATCAAATTCATTCCATTCATCATCTTTTTTTTTTTATCATTTTATTTTTTCTTTCATCTTTGGTCACCACCACCACCACCACTCACCCACACACCATAGCCAACCACCACCGGCCGCCGCCAACAACCACCGGCCGCCACCGACCACCGCCGCCACCAACCACCACAATTGGTCATCACCACCCACCACATCCAACAACCACTACCGATAACCGCCACCACCACCGGGAACCACCGACCACCACTAGCTGCCGCCGCCGCCATCACCACCACCACCTGTCACCACCACCACCACCGGTCACCACCACCCACCACCACCACCATTGACCACCAGCCATTACAATCAGAAACCACCACCACCATCGGGAACCACCAACACCCACCACCACCGGCCACCACCTCCGCAAGCGGTCGCCACCATTGGGAACCACCATCGGTCACCACCGGCCACCCCACCACCGGTCACCACCGGCCACCCCACCACCGGTCATCAGCACCATGACCACTTATATATTTTATTCATTTTTTTTTTTCTACCTAACAAACAACACAAGTAATAATTTATTTTATTTTCACAAGTCAATTAGGGTTTAATTGCATTGAAGAATAAGAAAAGGGTATCAATTAAAAATGAAAGAGGGTGATTACATCATTAATATTTTATGATTATTTTTTTCTCTACTTAACTCACAAACATTTTTAAAAATATTAAAATTATTTATAGGGGTTGAACAATATTTTTCTTAAATATACAGATAAACAATAATATTTTTCAATGTTTTCAGAACCGGATCGGACGTCGAATTGGCCGCCTTACTGGTTTGGTGGTCGGACCGGTCGGGCCGAATTTAAGAACCGGATGATGTCATAAATATATATATTTATATTATATATATGGTTATATATATAATTTAATATAAGTAATTTGTGTGTGTATTTTATAGTTATATATAAAACTCAACAATAATTATACATCCAACACTGAAATTCATCATCCGACCTGCCCGATAAACACATTAAAAAAAAAACTAAAAAAAAATAAAAAAATGGAAAATCCGGTCCGAACCGGTTTCCGATTCCCGGTTCAATCGCCGAACCGGTTCGAACCGGCCGGTTCTTGAAGAAGGAAACGATTTGGGGTGGATCGGACCGGTGGCCCAACCGAATCCCGGTCAGACCGGTTGGACCGGCTGATCCGATCCAGTCGTGACAACAATGATATTTTCTCTAATCTACTCACAAACACTTACAACTATCTCTTATAATATTAGACATACACACGTAAAAATATAAAACTGGACATAAATGCTCTTAAAAAACAGAAGTAAAAGGTTTGACTAACGTATCAATCAAGTCTCCGTACCCTACGTTACTCTATTATTAATTCTCACGGTAAATAAATAGCACCAAGGGTGTTATGGAAATTTTCGTAATATAGGTTTAAAGTGAGGTTGTTTTTGTATAATTTTAATGTAGAGTTCTTAAGCCAACTTACAAACTTTTATCTCCCCTTCAAGTTTTAATTTTTATGCTTTCACCCCTTAAAGACTTTTTAAGTATTTTGTAAATTATCACTTTCACCCTCTTAAGCATCTAAAGTTTTGGATTTACTCATGTACAAATTGTATTTTAAAAACTAATTTCTTACGTTCGTGTTTTTATTTACGTGTTAATATAAATTTGAGTTCGTCTACGTTTTGATGTAATATTTGTTAAGAAACGAATTAGGTTAAATATTAAACGTTTCTGTGCTTATTTTTATGTAAGTTTTGAGATAGTCTATGTTTCGACTTTCATCTACGTTTTGACATAAATTTTGTTTATAAATGAGTCAAGTGAAATACAAATGTTTCCGTGCTTATTTTTATGTATATTTTGGGTTACTTTACGTTTTGACGTATAGTTTTGTTTGGAAACGATTCAGGTCATATATAATATGTTTTCATTGTAAGTTGTGTTTGGAAACGCTCGGGTCATATATAATATGTTTTTAATTCAACTGTATAAATTCAGGCTATTCTATGTTTTGACGTAAATTTAGTTCAAAAACGAGTCGGGACAGTTGTAAATTATACTTTATCAAGCCGTATACAACTCGGTTGATTGTAGTCTATACTTTATCACGCCGCATACGACGCCACTGCACGTGATATTTTATGTATGTTTTGAGTTGATCTACGTTTTGACATAAATTTATTTGAAAAAAAAGTCGTGTCAAATATAATACATTATCATTTAACAATATAAATTTGAGTTACTCTATATTTTGACATCAATTTAGTTAATTAGGAAACAGGTTGGGTCTATTGAAATAAATAATTTATTACGCTACGTATGATGCTGCTGCAACGCACGGTAGGTAAAATACACTAGTTTTATATATGATTTAAACCCCATGCATGTTACAATTTCTACGAATTAATCATGTATCAAATTATAAATCAAGAAAAAATTTCATCAATCATTTGATTGTTTGGTCTAAAAGCTATGTCCTCGTTAGTAAATGTTAGATCGAGGGTTAGTACTAATAAAGCCTTAATTTGAGAGTGGGTATAGAAAGTTATAACAAAAGATAGCGCATTTTATATTAAATAAAGGTCTGTTTGATATAGTGTAATAAAGTGAACGAAAGAATAAAAATAGATGATGCAATAAAATGAATAAAATAATAAAATGTATCGTTATATTTCATTGGACTGTTTAGTTAAGTTACAAGAGGAGAGAAGGACCTCGTCAATCGAGTAGTATGCGCCATGTGGTGATGGTCTCATCGCAAATAGTTTTACAAACTTGTGAATATCACGTGGGTGTCACATGCTTTTTCTTTGATTGTTTCTAGCTTGTCTAACTTCCAAAATGTTTGGATGACCAGGTGCTAGCCACGTGTACAAGTTGGACGCTGGAATGGAATTTGTGTGGCTATGCCGACATTCAACATTCGAAAAAAAAACATTGAATGTAATAGTAAATGATATTCTCATCTTATCAAATATTGTGGGTTCAAATTTTGGAGTGAAAGTTTATTTTGAATTATCTAGATGTTATCAGTTGTTATAGTTTAGAAATAAAAGTATTTGTGTGCGTGATAAATCAACCAAATGTTTATCCAAAATTTCTTTTAGAACAAATAAACTAACAACTTAAACTTCATTGCATACATTACATTCCAAATTATTTAAACGAATCTACCCCTCCACTTATTTTCAGTATGAAATACACCCAAAAAGAATACGTAAAGAAGAACAACTTTACAGGAATCACGTTAGTCTTTTTATTATTAGAGCATCTCAACTTATTTCAGGCTCTAAATGTAAAATTCTCAAGGCCTTTTTAACATAAAAAAACTTTTAGGTGATAACCAGTGGTTTTGATCTAACACTGAAATTAGACAGATAAGATAACAATAAAATTTGAAAGTGTTTATACATTAGATAAGAAGTGAAAACAACATTTTAATTTATATATACATGCATGTAAATTATATGAATAACATTTAGCAAAGTTGGTAATCAATCTCACAGTACATCTTATAATAACTGAAAAATATTAATTAAATAAATGATCTTAGACAAGCTGGTGAAAATAAAACTAAAATGCACGTACATTTTAGAAAAAAAAAAAGTGCGTTATGCAATGTTAAGTTATATGCATGTGGGTCAAGCATATTCTTACAGGAGTGTGAAAATCACGTGGGTGTCCGATGGCACAGTTAGAGTTGGGTCTATGCATGGCGAACGAACACATGCGATGTAGACCCAGTCAGCAGGGTTGTATAACTATGCTGGACACGTGGACCAATGCACATTTGTTCTCTTGGAGTACTATAACTTCAGAATAATCCAAATATCAGTGACGTGGAATTTGTAGGCCCATTTCCATGATCTCTTAAATGTATCACGTGTGTTTCTTAATAATAATAATAATAATCTCCATTGCATCTCACTTTTGGGTGATGCGGTAATCTCTAAAACTTAACTTTTTTACTTTTAGTTTTGAACTTCATATATGTACTAGCATGCCATACGTATATGCACATTATTACTATATTCAGAAAATGGCCCTTTAGTTAAACTTAACTTTTTTACTTTTTTACTTTTAGTTTTTTACTTTTATCTAAAGGATTGTAATTAAATAGTTTTCATCTCAATGATCATACTTAGAATAATTTCAAAAAATTTTCTTTTTTACAAAACAGTTTTTATTTATAATGACTCTAGCTACCTAGCTCACATATATATATATATATATATATATATATATATATATATATATATAAAGGATATTAAATCAACTATGAAGGATAGAAATAAGTCTTTAACTAATATGTTTAAAATGAGGGGATCATGACAGTATCACTCATGAAATCTCTTTAGTACCTTTGTCTTATATCGACAAGCTAGGCTGCTTTAGCTATCATACATTTGCAATATTATACTAGTTTCTGTATATGCGGATTTCACACAATACAAACATTACCACCACATGATATGATATAACCTTAAGTAGTTTTTCACTGAAGATATTAAAACTATAGATATGGATGGATGCTATTAAATAGTATTCATTTTCAATGATGCTATATATCCAATTCAATTCTTCCAAAAGCAAGATTTTTACAAAACAGTTTTGATTATCATGATTTTACGTCGTATGGAAGGATAATGATAAATAATCTGTGAATGGATAGAAATAAGCACTCAACTAATGTGTTTATATATAATAAGGGAATCATGACATCACTCATGAAACATGCATCACATCGATCTCTCAAGTTTCTCTTATACTGACAAGATTACTTTAGCTATCATAACGTTATACCAGTATTATATCTAATTTTGTGTATGCAGATTTGGCATGATACACACATTGTCATCACACAAATATCAACTCACACAAATATCAACGCAGATTTGTGTATGCAGATATATTGCTATTTAATAGATTTCATTCTCAATGATTATGCTTAAAAATATTTAGCCAAAGCTAGATATTTACAAAATAGTTTTAAGTTATCAGGACTACCTCATGAGTAAGGATAAAGATAAATCATCTATGAAGCACATAAATAAGCATTTAATTAACTCATTAATGCTAATGAATAATGACATCACTCATTAAATATCTCTCAAGTTTCTCTCACATTGACAAGACTAGCTACTTAATTCAGTTATCATAACGTTAGCAACATCATATCTAGTTTTGTGTACGCGGGTTCGACACGATACGTTCATTGTTATCACACAAATATCAACTCGTGGACCACACATCTAACCCTAAGGGTGTTTCACAGTTGGCAACACCGACAACAAATATCTTAGTTATAATACTGTAAGTGTTATCTAGTTTAGTTTTATATATATATGTATATGAATTTGACACGATTCTCACATACCCTATAAATATTCAACTCTAGGGCCCCATGATTAGAAACATATTTTAACATTATCACAATTCCCATCCTGTAAAATGTGGATATTTATATATATATTTGAACAAAAACTTAGGGTGGACCATCGATAGATGGACACTCCCACATCTAAACGCGCGTAAACACTATAGACTTTAATGGTCGATGCATGTGTAATTTAGTGTTTGCATGAACGTGAACCCGGCCAATAGGGAATGCTTTTCTTTCTTTTGTTCCTAGTCATTAGAAGTAGCTAGCTAGTCAATGACCTAGCTCAAACATATTGACCACTCGTTTGGATAGATTTAAAATATTTTGCTTGATTGGTTTATTAAGGACAAAATCACCCTTGATATAAGTACTAATGGTATAATTTTTAATTTGTTAAAAACACATAAATTAGTTATTATTGCCATTAGTATTAATATCCCAAACCAATCTTTTTTGCCAAATTAGTTTTCTTAAATTCAAACTTCACATAAAGTTTAAGGTGGTTAGGTCTTTTTTATAAAAGTAAAGAAAAGTAATTTGTTATGAGTGATCTTTATAATTTCGAATAATCTGCATATCTTTTAGTTTTTTGTGTATTAAGCTTTTGAAGATAACACATTTAATTTATGTTCTCCATCAGATGCTAATGGTTGAAGAACATGATTGGAAGAATGGACACAAGAACATACATGTGGACCCCCACTATATGTGTTGGTAAAACAAAGATTTCTATTCAAATTATCTTAAACTGAATAAACATATTCTCTTGAATATATATATCCTCTTCTATTTTTAAACAATTAACCTTCAAATTAAACAAGAATAGACGGTAGAAGCTAAATTGGTGGCTTTAAGGGCGGAAGCTGCCATCAATTGCTCGAATGCATCACTTTTGTTGTGCTGTATGCTTCATAACTAGCTTGTATAAAGAAAAGGCAAAAGTAGCACGCAGTTTAACAAAATAAACTTTTGTATTTTGATGCTTCAGGGTGGACATTAGTCAAGCTAACACTTTGCTATAGTATAAATAGATAATAATATATATAATAGTTTCTTGTTCATTTATTAATTGTTAACTTGTTATATTAAAAAATATATATATCGATCCTGAATGAATTCATCTGGAAAAATAAGAAAACTATTAATATTAGTTTAGTAATTATTTGGTGGAGTTTATATTAGATAATGAGTTAGATACTAATATGCTAAGTTACTTTAGGAGCTGAGTTAATAGTTGAATTGAGCAAGTTTTTTTAGACTGAATCGGTTTAAGAGACTTGGAGATCAAATCTTATAGTAGTATAAATAATAGTTAAGGGGTTTAACGAATGTAAGGTCTTTGATATTAATAATAATAATAGAGTCATGATCTTGTGACTAGGTTACACATAGTTGTGTTTTGGTGTGCATTGCTCAATTTAATGTGTCAATAATCAAGAGAGATGATCAGAGGAGATAGAAATGTTATGAAAGAGAACCGATTGTGTGAAGCAACCGGTTGTGTGAAACAATCAAGAGGCAATCGTTAACTTGTGTGATTCAAAGGGAGTGACCAAACTTTTGTGATTCTATTTGGTGCGATTGAACCGAAGTGATTTGGGTCAAAGATTAAACAAATCCATGAGATATGAATCAATGTGATTCTTGACAAAGCAATTTGCGAGAAACGGTTGTGTGATTGGAGTTGTGTGATATGAATTCGGCTAAAGAAGGCAATCATCTGTGAGAGACCGATGATCTGTGTGATATAGACCCATGTGGTTATCGTTAAACATGTGACGGGTGAGTTTGGAAGTGGTGTGGAAGACATGAGCGATTCAACTGAGGCATTCAATCTATATCAGGTGGATTATATTGTGTAGAGGTAGTAACTTGCTATAGTGTTAAGAAAGATGAGAATGAAAATAATGGTTGTGATTGTTATGATTGTATTGATGGAGGTGTGACTGTCAAGATGGAGTAAGTCGATAATTAAAAACAATGGTCTACGTGATTATAGAGTTGATTGAAAGAAAAAATGTGAAATAAACAAGCAAAAATTTATGATGGTTTACAGAGGGGTCTTGTTAGGAATTCAATATTTAGGAGGTACCACTCAAATGTAAGAGGGAGAATGAATGATTTAATTTTAATTAAAGAAATAGGATAATTATTAATATTTTTTAAATAATTGTTTGGTGAAGTTTGTATTAGACAATGATTTCAGTTATATAATGATATGTTGAGTAATTACAGGAGCTAGTATTTGAGTTGAGCAAATTTCCTAGTTTGAATCGATTTAGAAGGCTTGGTGATCAAGTCTTGTATTTGTATAAATAGAAGTTAAAGAGTTAATGTAATGTACTAATGTGTTGCCTTTATTATTAACAGTGATAGAGTTGTAAATATGTGATTACGCCACAAATAATTGTACTTTGGCATGCGTTGCTCGATCCAATTTTCCAACAACTCCATGCCTTTATCTTAGGCTACTTTAATTTATACTCATTATGATATTACTCTCTTCTTGCATGTTTCCGTTCCTTGTCTGGTTTTACGTTCCCTCACTTTGGATTGTCTTTAGTCTTATGCAACACATAATTGCCATTGAGAGAACAAGTAAAAGCAACTCACAATGTTCTCTCACTTCGGATTATAGCGCCACAATGTTGATGAATTCAAATCTTTGACAAAATAGAATTATTTTGGAACAAGTGATATTTTACCGATTACATAAAATTGTTTAGATAGGCATACACGAACTACAACGAAAAAACACATTAAATGAAACCAGAGGGATAAACATGGTTGGGGATAAACACATGTATTCTAGTTAAACCTTTTTTTAAAAAATACCTATATATACTTTGGGGATAAACATATATAGTTGTATAGTATTTTTTTTGAACGACTAATTGGATTACTGATGGATCTTAGCGCACCCGATCATCTTCATTACTCATGTATAAAATTTGGAACCACCTTCAGGAAGAAACTCATGTTAAGTAAGAAAACCTCTGACCCAGTACGTGAAACCCCTTTTATTTTTGTCATAGGTGAGACTTGAACCCAAAAACTCTATCTATTTTAATAAGATCTCGAGGTACCTTATTTTAAGCATTTGAGCTAATAATCATTGACCTAAGTATTATTCAAAATATAAATATATCTGCCGTTAGCTAACGTTGACCAACTTAATGACTAGAGAGGTTGATAGGTGGGTAGCGGCAACCATTAAGATTGGATAGATGTTAATGAGTTGAATGCTAATTAGTGGTGAAGTACAGAATAGATTATTTCGGGTATTTTATTTTTAGAAAGCAATTTCAGAATTAAATACGTAAACAATATCACTTCTGATGGTATGATTGGTTATAAAATCATTGGACCATACGGACATGTGAAAGATTTATGATCGACGTGAATATACCATAGAAAAGAGAGATGATGAAACTTGTAGCAACCTTAACCAAGCATCTGGGCGTTAATTAATTAATTTTGTTATGTAGGTATACTTGGATCAATCGATATTGGTCACTAATTCAATTGTACCCCACTTAATTATAAATGCCAATCACCAAAATAAGAAAAATGCCTGCATATATGTATATGGTAAGAAATTAATATGCTTAAAATGGTAACCGAAAACAAGTTTGTGTACTTTTTGTGTACAACTTTTATACACATTTTGAGTTTCTATTCATGTGGTTAGTTATATGTTATAATACTTAACAATTAATTAACAAGAGAACAAATGCAAATTGTATAATTTGTATTTGCAGTTAATATATATTAATTTGTACTATTTGTTTAAATCTATATTAACAAGAGAACATGAGTTCATACCACCATAATCTATACCGACTTATTTTATGATTAAATTGAGAGAAACGTGTTCTCCTTCAAAACACAGACTTTTAATCTTTTCAATCTTTTCGTGTTTTAGATCGAGTACAATAATTTCTAGTCATTTATTGGCGCTAGTTTTGGAACCCTTTAAAAACCTCCCAACGACTTAAAACACTTTTACACTTCATATTAAATAAAATTCTTGGTACGTAGTTTGAAGATCTAAATAAGGTATGATGCATTATTAATACAGTAATTCTGTCAATGTGGGGCTAGCCCACTTGGTAGAGATTTTGCCTCTTAGAGGGGAGGTCTTGGGTTCATTCCCAAGCAATGGTGTAATTTGATGTAGTGTAGGAGTAGAGTAGATTTGCCGTTCAAAAAAAAAAAAATTTTTTTGCTAAGTTAATTTTTCGTTCTTTAATGAGCATTTTCTTGAAATATATATTAAATTTATAGCAAGCGTAGAGTTATTGGCTAGTTAATTCTTCTACAGTTCAGCATTGATTTATCTTTAAAGTTACAAATTAATTTAATACGACGAATCTTAATATCTAAAAGCAAGTTATTTCTCATCTAGAGACACGTTAATTATATATATATGAACACGTTTGATTAACAAACATAAATAACTTAAAAGCTATGAAAACACATATATGGGGAGATTCAACATTGATTTCATAATAGTTTTCGATAGATTAAAAGAGTACAATACATAAAAAGAGTACGTTGCGCACAATTTAAATATTATAAGAGCCTTCTTCACTTTCTCCCTCCTCGAATGTCTTTTGAAATATATTTACTATATAATTTTTAACAAGATGCATATAGAAAAGTACTTATGTTAGGATATATTTATATAAAATATATAAGTTGTGATGACGTTCTTTATCTTCTTCTTCCTTAGTCTTACCCCCAGGATGCATTATGTTTTCTTCTACATGGATAGTGAACATTAATACCCTATTAGATTCAAATCATAGTGTCTTATTACTAGTTTTATATTAGGAGTCTTACTTTGACGTTCTCATATCTATAAACACACTTTCGAAGTTATATGATCAATATTGAAGCAAGAGAACTCATTAATAATGAAAAAGAAATATACAGAAACATGAAAAGGATTATAAATGAATACTATTAGTCTATTACAAGTCATGAGGGCTAGCTTGATATATAATGTGCTTATGAAGTTAAAGAGGCTAAAGCTAAACTTTTTAATTTTGGCCCTACTTATATTCAATTGAATTAATAACCTTGTCATAAACTGTTGAAAATGGTTGCCGTACATAGTTTTTAGTTTTGAAGTAGCAAAATCACTTTTTGAATTAATTGATTCTTTACAATTATAATATTGGGACCTTTAACAACAATCTAAAAGTCCTAAATTTACAATATCATTCTTTATAGTAAAGTTATTAAATTAACTAGTTCAATAGTCGTTCCCAACAACTTAAAACTATCACAAATTGTGTTATTTATCACGTAACTCATCAAGTAAGTGGAGTAACTCATCAAACTTATCCTAGAACAAGAACAACCCAAAGTTCTCATTAAACTTGAAGTATCTCTAATTGTAAATATTTACAAACAACCAATTCAGTTGAACTACAATTAGAGGCATTATATCTTAATCATTTCAGAGGCCCTAAGCATAATAAAACAATGGGGCATTTTTATAAATTAATTAATATTTTTTATTTTAATTTTACATTTATTATAGAACCTAACATATACGAATAACAATCTTCTTTATAAATATCATGATAATCAATAACATTCAATAGTAAGTTTCTAACTAACTTATATAATTTTAATCTGTAAAGCTGTTGTTAATATAAAATAAACAATTAATCTTAATTTCATAATAACAATTATGCAATTCAAAATGAGATCCCACAAATCCATAATCTCTTTGTGGAGAGACAATTCAATCATTTAGGGTGTCTAAATCCAATTTTAAAACCGGGGCTTTTTTTCGTAAAATATATATATTTCTTTTATTAAGATTTTAATATATGGAATTACGATTAAAGACATATATTATAAATGATTTCTAAAACCCACACAACTACATGTGTTAAAGTTGAAATGAGTTTATTTTTAAATATATTGATTATTTACTCTTATAGTTATTAATTGAATATAGACTTTAATAATATGTTAAGATGCAATTTATGAAAACGTATGTGTTTGTATGTTTCCTTTTGACCATCTTTTTGATTAATGTTATTCTGAAAGTGTGAATTTATTTTAAATAAGAAACTATGAAAATATACTTTTTAGCTAAAAAGAAAATCTAGTTCAAAATGAAATATATATGACATTTTTTTAGTTTTTATTTGGAATCTTGAAAACTCATTTTATTTTTCCTTTAAACGGCTATAATTTTTTCATACATGATTAATTTTTTTCAAAAGTTACATCATAAAATCACAAATTGTTTTATCTTATTCTTATATTATATATGTGTTGCATATATGTAATATATTAAACTATATATGTGCGGTACATAATATTATATATATAGTATTGTAATACTACATATATGTAATATTAACATATATTTTTTTTGATATGGCAATATTATACTCAAACTAATTAATAAAGACAAAAAATTCATGATTCAATGATAAAATTTCTTTAAAAAAAATAATAATGTATGAAAAATCTTAGACATTTAAATATATAAGGAATGAATTCTTCAAATAAAAAAAAAAAATGTCTCTAGCAAACCCTACCCATGTTCCGTATATCGCAAAAAAGTTATCTAATGGAACAGTTATATATTATATATAGCTATAGAATACTTATAAAAATTTACTTAAACTTAATATAAAATTATATTTTATATTAATCATATTGGAAAAGTCATTTATTTATTTAGTTAAAAGTGGAGAAAATTTAATTTTTTTATATTTTATTATTTCTTCTATGTCAAATTAATCAAGTTGTCTTTTTTATTTTTTATATATTTTTAATTATTAGATTAATATTAATGACATATTCTCAAAACCATTCCGACCAGTATACTAATCAATTGTGACCAACTTGATATCCTTTATGATTCTTAAAACATTGTATAATAGTTATTACTATTTCATATCCATCATATCACCGTGCAAGACGAATACATTTTTCACTCATATCCATGCATGTATACAAGTGAAGTTCAAAGGATTTAACCAGTGGATGCATTCGATACTTAAGTATCCACGAGTTGCTACATCATGATCATTAAAATAGATCATTCAATTCTCATCCCTTAATTAATTAACTTCACTTCTATAATAAAGTAAATTTATGATGTGCATGTTTTATTTTATTATAAAAGAACTTTATGTTATATGATAAAATCATGACCATTTAAAGAAATCGGACTAAAAAAAATAATTCCTTTTTCTATATACAAGAAAAATCATGTGGTTGTCTTTTCAATTCATGCCCTAGGGTTTATGTTATAAACTAACTTCATCACATATTAATAAGTTATCCAACATATTCTAGATTACCTTCAGGTTATATCAATGGAACTATTTGATCCTCCCTTTGAATCATTCTACAAGAAACTATTCGATAATCACTTCATCAGCACACCATCTGCGAATTGTGACAAAACTGAAGCACTCCATGAAGGCCAAGAGTGTGAGTTTGAGCTCCCATTGATCGATCTAAGCCGCTTGAATCAAGATGGATTGAGGAGCGAAGATTGCAAGAGGGAAATAGCAGAAGCTGCACATGAATGGGGCTTCTTCCAAGTTGTTAATCATGGGGTATCGTCGGAAATTTTGGAGAAGATGAGGTGTGAACAAGTGAAAGCATTCAAGAAACCGTTCAAAGAGAAAGTGAACGGCCTCCGTGAGTTTGATTTTCTGGCGGGTAGTTACCGATGGGGGACGCCGTCAGCAACCTGCCTCCGACAGCTCGCTTGGTCCGAAGCTTTTCATGTGCCATTGACTGAGATCTCAACCATGTCCATGGGTGGTGTCACCAGTTTTAGGTAAATCTATCATATCCATTCATTCGAACTTAGTTAAAATATACGTACGTACATGTGGGTTTAATTTGTACGTGTCTGTCTATTCAACCTAAGTTTTAGTTAAACAAGTACCTTTACCAGTCGCGCATTGCAGTGGGGCCGTATGTGGCGTGGTATTATTACGTTAATGATGTCTATTTTATTTGACCCGACTCGTTTCCGAACAAAATTTACATTGAAACGTAGACCAACTCGAAACGTACATAAAAAGCCCGATTTGAAAAAATATATTTAAATATAAGGCACGTGTGTTGCGGTGGAATAGAATGATTAACGGCACGTCTGCGACACGTATGTGATCTACGTTACGCTCGTTCGGCCTAATAATTAGAAAAAGTAATCTAAATGAAATAAATATTAGAAAGTAAAAGTAGGAAAGGTAATTTAAATGTAAATAATGTAAGAAAATTATTAAAAAGAAAAAGAAAAACAGGTAAGAACGGGAGTTGAACCGGCAACCTAATCCAGGTTTCAACCTTAAGAGGCAAAGGTTTTCCACTCTACCAAGGCTACAGGTTGTGCTTTAGATCACAATATAATTATTTAATTTTAATCCGTTTGGGAAAAATAAAAAAAAAATACAAAAAGTTGAGGTCCAATCATGTGGTGCCACATGGCAAGGCCGGTGGAACCCCACCGACCTTTGTAAATGTGTATTACTACAATTATAATTATTATTTTCGATAGTAACTATTTGTAATGAATCTAGCTAACTTATTTATTTTAAAATAAGTCTATTTAATTACTTTATATATATTTAGAGTTAATTTCAATTTTGCTCCCTAAGGTTTGACAAAAATAATCATTTTCATCCAAAAGATTAAAAACATCAAATTACCTTCAAAAGTTTCATAAGTTGTTTCAGTTTTAGTCCAAAAGTTTTATTATTTTGGATTCAAGTTGAAACAATAATGAAACTTTTGGACTAAAATTGAAACAAATTATGAAACATTTGAAGGTAAATTGATGTTTTTAATCTTTTGAAGCAAAATGATTATTTTTGTCAAACCTTAGGGAGCAAAAATAAACTTAACTCATATATTTAAATATTAACAAGTTCAATTCCCTGATGAAGTTTTGGAGGTTTAGTCTAAAATAAAATAATTCGTTGAAGTCGCTATGTTTAAATCAATCAATCAATGTTTCTGACTAGGGATGAGCATTTGGTACCCAGTATCCGTACCGGTACCGGTACCCAATTGGTATCGAAAATATGTGTAAGGTACCGATACCGGTACTTAATTTTTTTATATTTCAGGATCGGTACCCACCGGTACCGGTACCGGTATTTTACCCAAAAGTCCCGTATAGTCCCGCTAGTACCCGAATACGAATATATTATTTTGAAATATTTTGTTTTGTAATATTTTTCACCCCGTTAACTAGTATTCTATTTTGACTTTTGAAGGTAATTATTATTATTTTTTTAATATCATTCTTCTTATTTCACTACAATGTTAATATATATATTATTTTGAAATGTTTTGTTTTGAATACTTTTTTGATATTTTACTTTGTTTAGTTATTATAAACTTTTTGAGGTATCGGTTACCAAACATATACTGGGTAACAGGTATAAAAACAGATATTAGGTACTGTAACCAAACATACATCATGTAGTAAGCCTAAAAAATAATGTTATGTAGGAAACGGGTACCAAAGAGGTACTGGGTACCGAAATACCGGTACCGGTACCTGTACCCATATACCAAATTCGGTACCGGTACCGGTACTCGTTTTTTATAAAATTCGGGACCGGGTACTTTCGGTAACGGTACCGGTTCGGTACAGGTACGGTACCGAGCTCATCCCTATTTTTGACATGCTAAACTCTTTGTTGAGCTGATTATATTATTTATAATTTATTTGTTAGTATGGTTCGTATTTATTAAATACATCTATCCTTCGTTTCTTGAATTCTGATCAGCTCAAGAATGTTAGGATGATAACTCAATAAGGTTTAATCATAAGTCATTTTGATGTGACATGGTTATGATTTAAGAATTTAAGGACATAATTATGACGATATGTACTCCAACTAATATATATAAGATGAAAGTCAAAGAATCTATTATTATTCGATCTCTTTTTAGTTTTTAACCCTGCCGGCCTGTTTAAAACAGAGACAACGTACCTATAGCTAGCTAGCTAGAAACAAAATGTAACCGTGTAATTAAAATCAAAAGGGTGTTGAGTTTTTAAATTAAAACAACCTCAGCTCGTTCTTGACGTACGTATTAAAGTGAATAACAAACACATAATGTAGAAGTTGATCGAGACACACACACACACTAACACTAAAGTCAACGAGTGTCCAGTGAGTGTAGTCTTACATATATGCAGGTTACAGCTAGCGAGGCTCGTGCGGGCACCACACAGACAATGGTCTACATCAATAGTTTGTTAAATATATATACGAAGTTTCTCTTTATTTGTACTTTTCAGAAAATAAATATATATATATATATATATATATAACTAATAAAATTAGTTCTCCTTAATTAACAAACTTTTATATATGGTAAATTGTATACAACATTGATTACTTTTACGAGCTGGAGTTGTTTTACTCTCATTCAGCACCACAATCAAACAGTATGCAAAGATTGTTTCGAATCTAGCAGAGAAACTAGCAGAGATTTTGGCCGAGAAGCTCGAACAAAAGCCTGGGTTTTTCAAAGAGAACTGTGTACCTAGTATGTCCTACATCCGCATGAGTAGATATCCATCGTGCCCGATATCTCCTCATGTTTTTGGATTAATGCCTCATACTGATAGCGATTTCCTCACCGTATTGCATCAAGATCATATAGGCGGATTACAGTTACTGCGAAATGGAAAATGGATCGATATTAATCCTAAACAAGATACCCTAATCGTTATTATCGGGGATCTTTTTCAGGTATGCAACTATCTTAATTATAGTGTAATATATTATGTACCTTAATTTAATTTGTGCTGTGAAAACTTAGAAGAGTTCATAATTCACCAGGTTAATATATAAAGACATTAATGCCAAATAAGTCCAGAATTCGGTATTTCCTAATAAACTACAAGAGCCACATCAATGGAATTGAAGAACAATCATATCAACGTCTTACCTACTTACATGTGATTTTTTAGGTTTTCTAATATATCTGATTAGAAAGTTCAATAATTGTCGGAGAGACCATAGAATACCATATATGCTTTAGGACGTTCAAATCTTATCTTGATGAAATTATGCATTGAATTATCAAAAGTACAATAATGGAGGAGTATCAAAATTAATTGCACATATATGTTAATATAATTAACCAGGTTAAAATAAGTAATATAACTTTAATTGAAACTAATAAATAAAATAATATTTTGAAGAGTACGTGTGATTAGTATAATGCAATCAAATTAACTCCCTGTATGTGCAACTGCCTAGGTCTCTTAAGTAATACAACCCCGTTAGGATGGAACCAAACACTTCACTCTTCATATAATCCCTTTCTTTAAAAGAAATAAGTGTTTATTATGCTTTACCTGTTTTTAAGAAGGGATCGTATTCTATTTGATATTTTTACAATATTTGTCTAAAATCAAAATTATATATTGCCAGAAAAGAAAATTTATATGTTATTATAAAAAATATATGTTTTTATTAAAAATGATATATTTACGACAGGTGTAAATTGATTACACTAGGTAAAAAAGCATATATTACATAGTGTATTTTTTTACGCTTATAAATTTACACATATATATAAAAAAACAATAATATGTTAATGATATTATTACACGATATGCGTTGCATTGTTTAATTATCAAACCTATATATTAATTAAGGATCATCATGGATTTAACTTGTTCTATTTTCATAAGAAATTATATATCGTGTAATTGTCACCGTCAATCCATTTATTATAATAAAAGAAGGTCATGAGTGAAAACTTAACATAATTCTTTAAGTTACTATTTTTTATTTTTATGTTTCTTTCCTATTAAATTATTACATTAATTATTAATGATATTATTTATTTTTTTTAGACTAAAAGTAATTTTTTAATAAATTAAGAAATAAATCTTTTTTATAAATGTAATTTTTAAAGAACTAAATTTTTATAAAATAAGAATTTTTTAATAAACATCAAACTTTTTTAAAAGTAAAAAATAATTTAAATTTGATTTTTTTTAAATAAAATTTTCATTAACTAAAATAATTGAAATCCTGAGTTATAAAAAGAAAATTTTAAAATAACACTTTTTAAAACGGTTATTTTGGAACAAAATATCAAATCTTTATTCAAAAAAATAAATGAAAATTAAAACAAAAGTTTAATATCATTGTTTTATTACTTATATTTATTACTTATACGTAATTTTGGTTATATTTTATCTTAAAATATCGTTTTATAATTAATAAATTTTTTTTATTAATTATTTAATATTTTATTTATTTAATATATGAATACATGTGATACTAACCTAGTATTGTATTATGTAAGGCTCCTGGTCGACAAATCACGGGTATATAGATTAAATTAGTGTGGTTCTTTCTTCATATGATGTTAAGCTTTCACACAAGCTAGATTTTGAATAAAAGCTTCTGTATGTTGAATGAAAAATACACTTGTGTATTATTGATGCTTCTTTATAAAAACATGTGTGTTTTGTTGAAATTAAGACTGATTGTACGTTCAGAACTGAAGAACTTTTTGTCATGACTCTTTATTTGCATCTCACAAGAGGTATATCAACAATAGTGCAATAAAAAGATCTATTCACATTTTCAATAGTTGCTTTCTAGGCCCTTTGAAAGGAAGAGAAGTTCACGATTAAATTTCATGTTACACGAAAGAATATTATATTTTTTTTAATATGTTCCAGAAAACAACATTTGAGAAGAAACATACACACCTTTGTTTTCCATCTATTCATACCACTGGTAGGGAGTGGGATAATACTTAAAACACAATACTTCTTTGATCAAAGACCCAAATCTCCATAGATTGAAGCATACTAGTGTTTAATGGATCTTGTATATTTGCAGGCATGGAGTAATGATGTTTATAAGAGCGTGGAACATCGAGTGGTTGCTAATAAGCACTTCGAGAGGTTGTCAATTGCATATTTTTTGTGTCCTTCTAATGAAACAGTGATAGAAAGTTGTGGTGGGAGTTCAACTTATAGAAGGTTTAGTTTCGGAGAGTTTAGACAACAAGTTCAAGATGATGTCAAAAGATTTGGTCACAAAGTAGGCCTACCTAGGTTTATTCTATGAACCAAATTAACGTTTGCTATTTCTAGATCTATTGATATGTTGCGAGAAAATAAATAAAAAGTAGTTGTAATGCATTTTATGTTTGTTTGATGTGATTTAATATGAAAACTACTGTATAAAATAGAAAAATATGAAGATAGAGGTTAATACTATATAAAGAAGGGGATTGCTTAATTAAATCCAATTGCTTGTGGGTTAGTTGAGATGCTTTGAGTCTCAATGTCAAATTTATATATTCTTAAATATTCAATAATAGTTTTATTTATATACGATGTTTCCTGTATTACTATAATTTGCATAAAATTATGATATATTGTGTTATATGCTTTCAGTTAGCAAATTAACGTTTTTGTATTATGTCTCATCTCTATCACGCAATGGCACGATTATATTACAACCAATGTTCAGAATCAAGTCTATATAGCATCCATATCTTCTCTCCACCATCTTTTTTCGAAAACATTTTTATCCGAATTCCATCTAACAATCCATTCGCAGGCATTGAACTCATACCATTTTTGTGCGTGACAACACCAATAGCACTAGACCACATAGCCATAGATTCCACCATCAAATATTAATTTAACGTTTATGCATATGGTATAAATAGCTAGTACTAGCTATTATTCATGTAATGTAGCTAGATTAGTAGCATCTTAGTAGCTAATTTTCTCATTCCGCTATTGTAATTTCTAAGTTATTGTAATTATTTTTCGATAATGATTTCCACCTTCTGTTGAATAGCTTCATCTTTCATCCTACTATCTTCGTCCACCTACCTTCTCCTACAGAAGGTACTTTCTCTAAAAGGGTCTGACGATGATCCAACAACCAACAAATGGTAAGGCATGATCCAAAAGCCCACAACATGTAATTGCAATTGTATTGTATGGTTTATATATGAAGTGTTGAAAATATCTTAAACCAAACAAAAATATTCAAGTTAGTTACTTTATTACTAACCAAGTTATTTGTTAAATCATTTTGATCCAACGTGATCAAAAATGTATTAAAGAAAGGTAGAATGAGAGTATTCTGTTATTGAACAAATTTAAAGAACGCACAAAAATTAAAACCAACCTGTTAATCTTGATCGTTCTTCAGATGATAAACTGCACTGAACGAATCCTGTCCTTAAAGGATTTTACACGCTCATATTGCTATGAGTGACTGCGTAAACTCCCAGGATTTAATGTAGAACCGTTTTGGTATTCCAACAGCAATAAAAACCAAAAAAGGCAAAAGCTGGAGAAGAAACCATGAAGAAAAATTGCAAAGAGAGGAAGCGCAGGAGGCTACGAATTTGAGGTGCAAAAACAAGTAGCAGGACCCCTCCATTAATAACCAGAATTCGTAATCGACTGTGAGGAAAATTAGGGATGGGATAAGCCCTACTAGTTTGTGAATTTCGTTATGCAGAGAACGATCCGGAACTGGTTTGACTCTATTCACATATCATGAAGTCGGTTTTGATCTTATTCGCCATCCTCATGCACCTGAACCAAACCCTAGCTAAAAACAAAAGCTCCTAGCGACAATGTGCACGTGCGAAGTGCAAACTGCGCCCATTCGCGAACTCAAGTCTCCGGCCAGGCACAACGCGCATGTGGGCTTAGCCCTTCTCTTTACCTTGACCCAAACAACTCTTTGGAGTTCATAATTGGTAAAAAGCCTTATAAACCGCTAGAATTTTCCTACCCCCATCAATGCGAGATGAAAGAAACATGCCTACTTGCATATTTTACACATTATTTTCCAACATGAAGTTGGTTCTCTATGTTAAGAATTAATTTACGTGTTTTCAAGTCTTTAGAATTTTCTATTGTATTAGCAACAGGTTTATCATATATACTTCTAGTTAGTGATCTTAAGCTAGGGTTAAATAAAGAAAATCCTATGCATGATTGCTAAAATCAAAGCCTTAAATAAAGAAAATCAAGTCTGACTTTTGGGCTAAATTGCTTGTGGCCTTTTGCCGAATGATGCAACTCATCAAGACCTTAACATACATTAATTATTTCATGTAACTTCACACTTATCTCAAGTTATGTTCGTTTGAAGTTTTAGGCTCTTTTATCGTGTTTTCTTCTATCCAATTGGTTAAGAGTGAAATCAACACTTTAACTCCTGTGTTTACCACTATACACAATCTCAATTCTCAAGCGACCCCAAAAGTTTCCAACGAGTCAATGTTACCTAGCGAAGTATAAAGAGTTAAAAGCAGTGTTTGAAGACGGATCGGATAGGTCGGTCCGACCGGAAATCGGAGGGGTGCCCGAATCGGTCTGAATCAGTTTGTTTTGGAGAGGTTCGACTGGCTGGTTCATCCCGGATCAGTGGTCAGACCGGGAACCGGAACGGTGGTCGGACCGGATTTTGGTTTTTAATAGGTAAAAATGGGGGTTGAATAATAGATTGGTGTGTTGGACATAAAATTATTACTAAGTTTTATATATAACCATAAAATACTCATATAAATTACTTATATTGAATTATATATATAACTAAATATAATATCCTATATATATAATTATGACGTCATCCAGTTCTTAGATACGGTCGGACCGGTACGACCACCGGACCAGTAAGGTGTCCGGTTCGGCGTCCGGTTCGATGTCCGATTCGTTCTGAAAAAATTGGTTAAAAGTTGTTTTGGTCCCCGGATTTATGTGCTTAATTTGTCATTTTAGTACTCGGGTTTTATTTTTTGCTATTTCAGTATTCTTGTATCAATAAAATTACCAAAATAGTCATTCCGTTCAAATCACTAGATAATGTTCGTTACCACAAGGGACAAAATCATCATTTTCTTTAGTAAATTGGTATTTTCATCCCTAGTTTCATAACACTTTTGTCATTCAGTGGATATTAATCACATGAAATGCAGTCGTGAATGTGAATCTTTATGTGTAAGCAATGATGGTCAAAATTTGTTATTTTACTAAAAAATTTAGCACGTACCTTATGACACAATTGTGTCATGAGCACGAACTCCGACCCTTCCACCTAGCGTTACATAATCACTCATCCTAAATCGAATACAATGTCACAACACATAAGTTAATTTGAAACTCTACTGGATGATGTGGAATAGTTATCAAGACTAAATAAATAGGAAAATGTTCGAATACAAAGTATTCTAAAACTAAAAAATGTAAGAAGGATTAAGTTGTTGACATGTGCTCTTTTGATCAAAATTAGGTTGGGGGCAAAATTGGTAATGTTTCCCCTTGTCAAGTTTCACCTTTTTTTAAACATTCATAATTTTTGCATGGACATTATTATTTTAAAAAATTACAACATAAAAACGAGCATTTTTTAATCTTTAAAACGCTTATAGTGTTGATATAAAAGAACAAAGTATTTTTTAACTTATTGTGTAATTTCATCAGGTGATTATGTAATTTTCTTAATTGATGAAGATTACACAATTATATGATGAGATTTATGCAATAAACTTGAAACATAAAAAATTTACATTTTTTATTATTGTGTAATTCAAAAATCATCATTTTAAAATACATAACGCATAACATAATGGTCAGCATTATACACGATGGGTGATACAATAACCAGCGCTAGACTCGATGATTAGCAATAGACACAATGAGCTGATTGACGAGGATTACACAACGACATGATCAGGATTACATAATGAACCAAAAACATAAAAATTTAAATTTTTATCATTGTGTTATTTGAAAATTTTCAATTTAAAAAACATAATGCATAACACAATAGTCAACATTAGACACAATGCGTAGCACAATGACCAACACTAGAGTTAATAACTAGTAATAAACACAATGAGCTGCTTAATGAGAATTACACAATGAAATGATCAAGATTACACAATGAACCGAGAAGCATAAAAAAATTATATTTTTAGCATTGTGTTATTTGTAAACCATCATTTTTAAAAACACACAATGATAACAAAATGGTCAACATTAACCACAATGATTTAATAAATATTACACAATAACCTGTATTACACATGAGCTGATGAATATTACACAATTGGCTGAAATAACATGAAAAAAAATCTTTTTTTATGTATCAAAATTATAGGCGTTTTAAAGATTAAAAAATGCTTGTTTTTATGGTGTAACATTTAAAAAAAATAATATTTTATTTAAAAGTTTCGAGCGTTTAAAAAAAGGTGAAACTTCAAATGTTGTTAAGACTAAAATACATTTGGCTTATCATTTAAAGTTTTAATTATTTACCATTATGACATCAGATTTTCTTATCACTTAGTTCTAATATCTAATAGATAATAATCCTTCTCATATTTTTAGTTTTTTCTCTTTTTTTACAATAACTCCACCCAAATAAACAAAAGAAATAGAAAAAATAACATCACATACGTTACAGAACCCATGATGCGAACTTGCCACATAACATGCAAAACTTGCCGATCTCTGCATTGTGATCTATCTGGAAATTAAAGTTGAAGAACTCATGTCGGGTCATTAGAGAAGAAAAGTTTAATGGAACACGAATACTAAAACACAAAAAACGGAGGTTTTTTTTTCCAAAAAGGTGTGGATGGTAAAAATATTTACCAAAATGGGTGATTGTAAAAGTATTTACCAAAATGAGTTATAACTAATTTATTTATTAGTTTTATTATATTAAAAAAAAGAATAATCACTTCCTACTTAAAAGGACGATTCAGTTTCCTTCTATGATGTTCTAAACATATTTTTGATCATCAATCCCTTCAAGAAAATTTCACTCAAGAATACATGGATATAGAAAACGTTAGTTCTTCACGTCAACGATTCTTTTTTTAACCACAACGTCAACGATTTTGATCGGGTCTATTTTGCCATCAACGAGTTCGTTCGGTTTTTTCCTGAAAAAGATTTTGCTCAATGGTTCATAATCCGAACAGGTTCGATCCGTATTGTTTTTCGTAAAGATATTTGTAAGGTTTTTGTAAAATGAAATTTAAAAATGATATGAAGATTGTTAAATTTTGATTTCTTTTTAATGACAAATGATAGTAAAATGAAATTTATGAACCTGTTGTGATTGTTTTGAAATTATAATAAATATGAAAGTTGACTTTTTTGAATTACGTTGTTTTCTTTTTTAATATATAAAATTTTTAAAAACTAAAAATCATTCTACTTTAATAAAAGAGTAACTTTGGGTGATATATGTCATCACTACATTCATTCTCATTAGCATTTTCCTACTTCTTTCTCCTATTAAATATTTACCTTAATTACCAATTATATTATTTAACTTTTTTTAGAATAAAAATAGTTTTTTTAATAAATTTGAAAAAAGATCTTTTTATTAATGTTATTTCTAAAAAATAAAAAAATTTATAAAATATCAAACTTTTTTAAAATTAGTGTTTTTAAAAAAGTAATTTTTTTATAAACAAAAAATAATTAAAATTAAAAATTATAATAAAAAAACTTTTTAAAAATAATATTTTAATACGGTTTGTTTTGAAACAAAATATGTTATTTTGTTGGAAAAAAATATCATTTTATACTTAATAAAATTTTATTATATTTAATATTTTATTTGTTCAACCCGTGTAATACACGGGTTTACTAAACTAGTTAAACATCAAAAGTTAGTTATAACCCATTTTCAATCACCCATTTTAGTAAATAATTTTACCACCAATACTTTTTTAAAAGGAAAAAAAAAAAAAAAAACCCTCCAAAAAAATGAGGTACGAGTACTCGGGGAAAAAAACACATTTAAGTATAAATGGAATAAGTATTTAAAAAAGGAAAGAAGATTTAGAAATTGAGAAAAATGATTTTATCTTCATCAACCGTTGGCTTATCCAATCTCAGCCCAAAATCCACACCGGCGATCGCTGGACCTCCTGCACCTGACCCTAACCAGACACCGGAATCCCACCGCCGTAAGGGCAGCTCTCAATTGCTCCGATGGTCTCGAGCCCGCGCAATCAGATCAGGCGTCAAACTTGACCGTACAGTTCAACGAACGCTGCTGCAGAACACAGAGGCTGTTGATCAACCAGTGCGGCGCCCAGGCGACTCTGAATCTTCTCCTGCTGTCCCGTATTACTCTTCCGAGGAGGAAGACGGTTGTCTGGCGGAGATGGAGGAGACCACGGCCGCCGGAGCCAAACATATTTACATGGTTTCCGATGGCACTGGATGGACGGCGGAGCATTCCGTCAACGCTGCCTTAGGTCAATTCGAGCATTGCTTGGTGGATCGTGGTTGTCCCGTCAACACTCACTTGTTCTCTGGGGTAATCACTAATCATCATCCATATAAAACCCTAAAATCTTGTATTATGGAAATTCATGTTATAACTGAATATATCTGATCATGATGCTGTAATCTGATTCTTTAGGGGCCGAATATTTAGTTTACGGATCCTTGAATGATCTGAATCTGTGAGTCACTCAAACAGTAGAGAGTGTGATCGATCATCATAACTTCAATCAACATGTTTTCTTCAATTCATCATAACTTCAATCACGTATCATACCTTCAAATCAGCATGTTTCTTTTCTTATTAGATTGACGATGTTGAGCGCCTTATGGAGATAATAAAGCAAGCAGCTCGAGAAGGAGCAATGCTGATATACACACTAGCTGATGAAAACATGGCTGCTTCAGCCCGGCACGCCTGCACAAGATGGGGTGTTCCATCGAGAGATTTACTTAGCCCAATCACAGAGGCAATCGCATCGCATTTAGGGGTTTCTCCTTCTGGGCTGCCTCGTGGTGCCCCGGGCAGGAAATTCCCGCTAACAGAAGATTACTTCAAAAGAATTGATGCAATCGAGTTCACCATAAAGCAGGACGATGGAGCTTTACCTCAGAACTTGCACAAAGCAGATATCGTTCTTGCTGGTGTTTCACGAACAGGGAAGACTCCATTGTCTATCTATCTAGCGCAAAAAGGGTTCAAAGTGGCGAATGTGCCTATTGTTATGGGAGTAGCATTGCCAAACACATTATTCAAGATTGATCAGGAGAAGATTTTTGCTTTGACTATAAATCCAGTCGTTTTGCAAACTATAAGAAGAGCCAGAGCAAAAACCTTAGGACTCACTGATCAAGGGAGAACTAATTATTCAGAGATGGATCATGTGAGGGAGGAGCTTGATTTTGCTTGCAAGATTTTTGCACAGAATCCTACTTGGCCAGTTATCGGTCAGTTCTCTATTTCTACATAACATTCAAATCTGTTAATGCTGGTTTTAATGTATTAACCATTATGATCGCAGAAGTGACTGGGAAAGCAATAGAAGAAACTGCGGTTACAGTATTGAGACTTTACCAAGACCGAAAAAACAGGTGCTCAATGCCACGAATCTCAAAACGCTACTAGATATGTTGAGGTACAGTGTCTTATAAATAGAGTATATGTTAATATGTATATAAAAATGTTATAGCTATTTAAAAAAATATGTATACTTCATGTTTGCACCCTGCTTACTGGGTTCTGTCTTCATGGTTGGTGTTGCATATTGAAACTTTAGGTGTAATGTATAAAGTAAAATGATGTTGTACCAAGCAGGTTTGCTGCAGCCCAAATTACCTTTAACACAACTGCAGGAGGCCGGAATCTTGAAACAGGGATATACTAGATATAGTGAATTTGACCTTATAGGAAACATGATTGTTGTTTGCATTCTAGCAATCACCTAAAAACACAGTCATCGTCCATGGTCCATTGTCAGGATCAGCATTGAGGATTGATGCTGCCTGTTTAAGGCAGTTATTGGCTGCTCAAAGAACAAAAGTTTCTTGCTTGTCGATATGTCTTTCTTTGCCAATCTTTTTCAACTCTGTTCTGGATGTTCCTCCAGATGAGGCGGACAGATCATCTCTGAAGGCTGAGTTACCAAATGCTTCATTCTCTCCAATAACAGAATTGTCCCTCTATGAAATCCTTAGATTCATACTAATATTTTTTAAGTGAAGCTTTCTCATTTTTACACAAGATTTGCCACCATTTACCTGAGTTGAAGTACCATACTTGGGCATTTTGCTTAAAATTATCAAAGATGTGCAGGTGAAATGCCATCATGGTCAATCAATTACAGAAAAACCAGTTTCCTTTCATTTCATCAAACACCTAAGAACACAGCCATCATCACTAGCACATTTTCTGGACCAACATTGCATATTGAATAATGCCTGTTGGATGACTAGAAAGGGTAAGGTGTTATTACACATTGACGTAGCATTCTCTATTCATTCAGTTTAAGATGTCCACGTGAACAGCAGGCACCCAAAAATGCATGCCAATGTGAAACAGAGACGTGTCAAACAGGTCATTTTTATACATAGGAAGAAATCAGGGTTCATATCGGAAACATAGTTTCAGCATTGTGCTAGTCCCATTTGTTTTCACAGGTTGTCTGACAAAAACTAGGTTTGCAAATGATCTGGTTCGGGGGATTTCGTCCGTCATGATTCCAAGGAATCTGTTACTTCAATGTTTGGAAACGACTAGCAACTTGTCTTCGCCATTCACGAATTGGGACCTGCTTGGATTTTTAGTGGAAAAAATTAACTTAAAGCTTAATGGCATACACATATTAAATATAAAATAAAACATATGATAAATATTCTTACAGCGGGGAAGCCACCATGGTGACCAGGTTTAGTAATATCCTTTGTCACACAGCTAGCAGCTGCTAGACGCACCTGCATCTCAAGGCGTCATCTTTTAGTAAGATATTAATCACATGAAATGCAGCCATGAATGTGAATCTTTATATGTAAGCAGATGGTCAAAATTTGTTCTTTTACTAAAATTCAGCATGTACCTTTGACACAATTGTGACATGATCACGAACTCCAACTCTTCCACCTAACGTTACATAATCACCCATCCTAAATAGAAACAATGTCACATCACATAAGTTAATTTGAAACTAAACTGGATTATGTAGAATAGTTATCAAGACTAAATAAACAAAAGAAATAGAAAAAATAACATAGCACACGTTACAGAACCCGCAATGCCAACTTGCCCACATAACATGCAAAACTTCCCAATCACCACATTGTGACCTATCTGGAAATTAAAGTTGAAGAACTCATGTTGGGTCGTTATTGAAGAAAAGTTTAATGGAACCAATACATACCTGTACTAAATTATCTATCTTTGAATGATCACCTATCATAGTGTCCCTCCAACTGCAAAAAAAAAAAAAAAAAAAAAAAAAAAAAAAAAAAAAAAAGGTAAATGTTATTTCTCAAATTATGTATGCAAGTGCATCAACTCAGAAAATACTTCATACTCTGAGAGCTTCACATAACGAAAACAATATAAGCTCACCTGCCCCTATCAATGCATGAATTTGCACCAATCTCAACATTGTTCCCTATATGAGCTTTCAGGGCCTAAAGGGAGGACAAAGCAAGACAAAACTAAATTAATGTCTAATAGTGATAGTTTTAATGAAACAAAGTAAAAAGGAAGCAAAAATATAAAAACTGGAAGAAGGCTTCATGGGATAAATTGCGATCACTAACTTGAGGCTTCTTCATCATGTCCCCATTCTCATCCACAAAAAAGCCAAAACCTGAAAAATGACTTCATTACAGATTTTTAAAAGTATCATATATAGAATATAATGTCCACGAGTTCTTGTCTTCATTCAAACTAGTTTTACCATCTTGACCAATGCAGACCCCATGATGGATGACACATGAATTACCAATTGTGCAATTTGCAAGTGCAACATTATACCTGATGAAATGTAGAAGTTAACATTACATTTTAGAGGAGATCATGAATAAATTAAAGCATACAAATTGAGACCAAAATATTGTAAATGGGTCAATCTAGCTGTTTCAAGATGGGCATATATACCGACATTTGTTCAAAATTCAGCATCTTTTGATGGGAAATAAACCAAAGAAAAATAACTGTTTTAAGAGGGGCATATGAGCATACCCTATCTTTGTCGATTGGCCAATGGTCACATTGGGGCCAATAACAGTTCCTGATCCTACATGAACATTTCCACCCACAGATGACCCTGAATGAACTACCGCACCAAAATCTATCAATGCCGTGGGATCAATGGCTGCTGACCTATGAAACATCCCTCCTCCTTTGTGCCATTTCAAAAATTCATGGTGGCCTCTTTCATCAGCATCCTCTAATCTTGGTATAAGCATAACCAATAATGCAAGTATGAGTTAGTCCAATATAAGATAGAAAACGGAGCAAACCATAACAGCTTTCTAGTGTAACCTGTTTGTCACAATCTATAAGCTCCTGGTCCAAAGCTTCATGTTTAATTAAAAAAAATCACCCAAAGAGACATTTTATCGAACAACTGATGAGCAAATATATTAGAGCCATCAGAACATCTCAAATCACAACTGGAGGCCAATTTTAGATTAAAAGGGCACACTCTAAAAGGTGTCATTGACATAAACTCTACCAACAGTGAATACTCTTGCTCATAGAGGCATTTCATCAAACAGCTGAAATGCAAAGAGAGGCTTCTCACGAGAAACGACAACAATCAACCATTTTATATTAAATTTGTGAGTGAATATAGCTTACCAGAGGTTATGTGTCCCGTTATGCCGACGGAGCAGTGACGGCGGCTAGTAAAAAGTGAGATGAATTTCTCCGGTAAAGAAGAGTCGGAATGTAAAGTAAATGATTTGAAATTGGAATAAATGGGGTTGAAGATGGAATTTGAGGAGCTAATAACATTAGGCAATCGCTTCAGATGAATTGCCATTAACAACGTGAAACAAAACGAAGATGGGCTGACTATTGCAGGTGAATCGTTCCACAAATCACAATGTAGCGAGGCTGCTTCTTTTCAGATGCTGTAAATAATATGTTCTCTCTTTCTTCTTATTACACTATATTTTAAAAGGTTACACTTCATTACCTAATTTCTTAATTTAATTTTACTACTTAAACTTTCAAAGGTTACCAAAATTTTATATAACAAATTTATTATCATTAAATAAATTTTTCTACTCTAATAAAAAAATATCTATAGAGAACACTTGGCATCCTCACATTCATTCTTATTAAAATTTTCTCGCTTCTCTCTCCTATTAAATATTTACATTAATTACTAATAATATTATTTTATTATTTTAGATCTAAATTAGTTTTATAATTAAATTAATTAAGAAATATATCAGTGTTATTTCTAAGGAAATAAATTCTATAAAATAAGAAACTTTTCAAAAACACCAAACTTTTTTAAATATATTTTTTTATTACGATTTATTTTGAAACAAAATGTTTAATTTATTTTTGGGAAAAAAAATAAAAGTTTTAAAATAAAAGTTTAAAAAGTTAATATAATTGTTTTATTACTTATAGTTATTAAACGTATCTTATATTAAAATATAGTTTTATAATCAATAAGTTTTTATTTTATAAAATAATTTATTTGATCAACCCGTGTGTAACACACGGGTTTACTAAAGCTAGTACTTTAATAAAAACAAAACTCTACATAAATACTTTAACGAATTATTCCCCAAATCTTTTCTATACTAATAGTTATTTCAGACAAATTGAAATAAACAAATTTTTAATTATCTAGACTAAAACTCGTTGGTCAATAATAGTAAATGCTTACAATTTGACTAGTGCACTCATAAATTTTATTTTTGTTGCCAAGAGCAAACACACTCGCATGTTTATTATAAATTTATAATTGGCTTACACATAGTTTCTATTTAATTTCGCTTATAAGGAATGTAAGTTTTCCCATTTCAGTCCTAATCGTCATTGTGCGCAAGATCGAGTAAAAGTCTAATGTATTTCTATGATGACAATAAAAATTGGAAATATCATTTGTTAAATTTCCAAAATAAAATATGATCGACTACAATGATAATTTGAATAAATAATATATAATTTAGCTATCTTTAAATTTGATAAGTCAATTATTGTTGGTGATTTTAGTGTTAGCATTGTTATTTTAATAGTAAATGATCTCGCGCGTAGCGACGGTGATTTGCTTGTGGAATTTGATAGCTTTTAATCCAATTTCGTTGTTTGTGGAATTTGATAGATTCTTACCATCAACATGATCAAGTCCAACATTGATTTAACAAAAATATAAATAAGATAAAACACAATCTTGATTCACCAATTCACGTCCAATAGCCACTTTGTAACCTCAAATCCAACATCAACTTTAATTACAAAGCACATGACTAAAGTCGTCAGTAGGAGGATTGAGAAAACTTACATGCGAGAACCATACATAACAATTCGTAGAAAAAATTCTTCCATTGAATAGTTTCTTTTGGGCCCAACTACGGAGCCCAATACTTGCCTTTGATAAACATTTAGCACAATCCCCCTTGGCTAAATCAGGACTACACTGCATCGCTAGGCACAAAGATTGTTCATCCCGATCATAATTCGTGATCCCTTCTGCATATTTCCGAAGACCATTACCGCTCGCCGCTTGCTCTTTTAACTTGTTAGTCATACTATCCATCGTCTTCTCCAACTCAACGGCTTTCACGTGATTATCGAGCTCCGTATAATTGTACCAAGCCCAATCATCAAGCACCGTGAGAATTTTACGACCCGTGGAGTAACGCACAATACAACTTAAATGCGCATAGGTGTCCCATGCCACAACTTCTTTTTGTTTAGGGCACTTCCTTAGAAGAAAAAGGATCACGCTCCTGATGCAACATCTGCAGAGGTCCGCGTGGACGGTTGGGGGACAAAGAAAGCTCGCGCTAACTTGCTCTTCAGGTTTGTTGCCAGATTGGCTATGGTGAAAACCATTGTAGCTAGAGTTCTTAAATGACGCCAAGAGTTGATTTAAAGCGGCATCTCGGTTCTTTTGGATGGTGTTGCTATTGAAATCACCACCTTTGCATACGAACATGTCTTGTTTAGGTGGTTCGGCTGTGACCAGATTAGCACCATTGATGATTGCTTGAAGAATGAACAAAATTGAGATTATGGATTTCATTTCCATTTGTGCATTGTAAGTATTTGCAATGACTAAATCGTGTTCTTATAGACCAATATCAATAGGTGAAACGTAACTTATTTAGAAAATTGACCTTGAGTAATTTTATACGATTTTAATAGTTAATTGTCATATACAAAAAATGCTATATAACAAGGAAACGAGTTTGAAGCAATTTCTATGAATGTACGTTTTAAAGGTAACAAATATTTTATCATCTAAATAAAAACTTTACGGAACAATCTATATACCCAAGACTAATTATATATAGCAAAATGCAATTCATTTTACATGCTGATTAAAATGCATTTTTGGAATAGTTATATTTTCCATTTTTTTGTATTTCATGTGAAGTAGTACAAAATCATTATGGTATACAAATGAAGCCTATAACAAATTAGGGAATAGTAACGAAATAACTAGTTTTTAAGCCCCACGTGATGCGGCGTATCTTTCTCCAAACCTAAAAAATAAAGAAAAAGAATTGTCGTTGTCCATTTTTAAACCGAAAGGAGTTGATCTGAAGTACGTGTGCTTCACAACATGCGCTCAAACCATCTTTATTGGTTAGATCTAGAACTAATAACTGCAGACTTTGGTGTGAAATTAAAAAAGAAAAAGAAAGTAAAAAGTTTGTCAACTAGGATGATAGCATATGTCAAAGCCATTAACGTTATCAAATAAGTTATAGTAAATTTTACTAGCGAACATGCAAGTAATTAAGAAATGGTTCACATTGCTTTGCTTTACCATGATTTGCAAAGTTATTATTTCTGAAAAATATTATAGATATATATATAGTAAATAATTATATATGAATATATTGGAAATTAATTAGTTATATAATAGTTTAGAAATCATAGAGAATATATTATTGTATGACACTAAAAATAATAACTGGGCAGGTCAATTCGAGGTACCCACAAGTGAACCCATGCATGTGATGTTTGTTTTGATTCGAGTAACGGTACACATCGATAAAGTGACTACTTGAAATTTCAAAAACACCCATAAGATACTTTTTTTTTTTTTGTGTGTGTGTGTGTATAACTAGTAATTATATATACTTGCGTGTTATGACAGTCTTGTATGCAACGTGATAATATAAAGACTATAATTGTCTTGACTTATTTTCGAACTTAATTTACGTCCAAATATAGAGTTAATTGAATTTATATCAATGAACGAAAACATATTATATTTCACATCACTTATTTTCAAACAAAATCTACGTCGAAATGTAAACCAACTCACAACGTATAAAAAATTTCCACGACACATTTTATATTTGACTCAGCTTGTTTCCGACAAAATTAACATCATAATGTAGACGAACTCGAATTCACACCAATACATACATAAAAAGAAGGTCATAAGAAATTAGGTTTTTTCTAAGTAAAAATATACAACATGTAAACCCAAAGTTTTAGAAACTCGAAAGGGTCAACATGACATTTCTCAAAGTTTTATAAAAACTTAAAGGGTTAAAAGTGACAATTCAAGAAACTTGAGAAAGATTAAGTAAATATAAAACTTTGGATTAATATATAAAAATAGAAAAAGTCAATAGTTTGAGAAAATAACCATTTTGCCATCAACATGATGTGCTCTGAATGCTTGACTCAATGCATAGAGTGCCTTCATTGTGCTTTTTAAGGTATTATCATAATGAAGTTTTAAGCGTAAATATGATATTACAGGCAATTAAAGGGGGTGGGGGCTATATGTTAAAACTTGCCCTGCCCCTTTCTCCCGAAACCCAATTGGTCGCAACACTACGTCTCTCTCTCTCTCTCTCTCTCTCTCTCTCTCTCTCTCTCTCTCTCTCACACTCTCTCTCAAGTATGCGCATTAAATTTCAAGTTCTAACAAGGATTGGAAGATCTAGGATATTCAAGTAGGTAAAAACTAGGGTTTGTGTCAAATCGCATCCAAAGCCATGAGTTTATAAGTTGTAGCAATCAAGCAGAGTTCTATGACCAAACTTTACAATGTTTTAATTTGTGGTTGTATATACTTTAAACATGGTTTTTACAAGAAATAACTAAATCAAGAAGCCATTATTATGGCTTACCAACCATTAAAATAGAAGTTACCTGTTATGGATTATGTTATATGGCTATCATGACAAACAGTTAGATACGATACTAGAAGGTTACGAGACTACTAGTTTAATGCATTGACCAAATTATAGAAATGGTGTGCAAAAGAATGATGAAACCGAAACTACTCAAACCGATTTGGTATAATTACTTTTGATGACTCCTGATTTAGTACTAGCTTAGTTTGCATTCACGGTATCTCTCAAATACATGTATTTGATTGACTTAAATGTTATACATGTACTAGTTGATCTATCTACTAATCAAGGCTTGCAAGTTTTTCACAAAAAAAATCATGTCTTTGTGACGGACATCACTAGAGTCCTACCTTCATAGTGGACACCACTAAAGTCCTACCTTCATAGTGTACAATACTAGAGTTCTACTTTTACGGTCAACATTACTAAAGTCATGTCTTCGAGTGGGCGTTACTAGAAGTCATTGCTAGAGCCGACAACATAGAATCGTGTTTCGGGATAGGAATCATAGTACCTTGTTGCCTATGATTATGTGCCTATGTTACTAGTATGTTTACTACTTTGTGATACCAGTATGTGTTTACCGGTTAAGATTACCAATACCAATTACCATATAAGTTTACTAGACATGAAAGTTACCCAAGAAAAATGTTTTGAAAGTTCTTCATTATTTTTGTAATAAAAGGTTTCCTGCTATTGATTTAAATTGAATACTATAACACAGTCAGTATATCAGAAGTTTAAGCATATATGTAAGGTTCAACAGATACTCGTAAAAACAATGGGCTCTTAGCATGGAACAAATGTCATCCTTGTATTTGAAACCTAGCTAGCACTCTCTCTTATGAACTTAAGACTCTTACTAGATTAATCATTTGGATTTTTAAATGTAATTGAATGATGAATAAAGTTTATTTTCCCATTGTAATTTTATTAAAGTTTACAGTTTAAGAAGTAAATGTTGTTATGATTTACCAACTGAGATGTCTCTTGTTTTTGGGGTTTTTCATTTCGAGTCACATGTAGCTCACCCTTAATAAAGGTTTTTTTCTCTTTTTTTATTTTTATTTTATAATTAATTTTGAAGATATATTGTTTTTCTTTTATAACTTGTAAAATATACAAATATCTAATATGTCGTTGTGAAGTGCATATTTTTCCTACATTTTGGTATACAATTTTCTTAATCGACCCATGTCAAATATTATATATATTCAATTTTCTTAAACCAATCCAAGCAAATATAATGTTTTCCAACTTTTTTATATAACAAAGTAATATTATTCTAAATTCCAGAATATACCATTTACAAAGTAATTATTTCCACCTATATTATCATCTTGTTTGACAATAAGCTCAAGCCCTTCTCCTCAAAAAACACTAGTTGTCTTTCAAATAATCAAAAGACAAAATTACAAAAAAACAAAAAAACATGCTTTAAGTTTATATAAAGTTACAGCTATCATCATTTATCTTTAAAAATTACTCTAAACATCCTTTATGTTAACATTTTGTAACAGATTTCGTCCTTTAGACTAACTGTCGTTAACTTTTTCAGTTAAGTCAAGGGTAATTTGATCTTTTTACCTAAATTAAGTAAAAGATAAAAGAGTTGCAGAAAAGACCAAATTGCCCTTGACTTAACTGAAAAAGTTAACAACAGTTAGTCTAAATGACGAAATCTGTTACAAAATGTTAACATATAGGATGTTTAGAGTACTTTTTAAAAATAAAGGATGATACCTGTAACTTTATATAAACTTAAAGGACGTTTTTTGTAATTTTGTCTAATCAAAAATCCAAAAGGTGTTCTCCAAATCGAGCCCTTAATTTAATCAGTCAAAATAGATATAGCATATTTTTAGTTTTTTTTTCCGCGACAACGCAATGTTTTTATGTTCCGATTATACTATTCCGGCGTACTTATTTCTAGCTATAATTCGATATAAATGGAATAGGGTCAAATATCATATATTTTTAGTTATTTTACAATAACCTAATTTTTTCATACTTTTGATTATATTGTTTCAACATATTTATTACTATCTAAGTTGACATAATTTTTCATAAATCCGAGCAGGCTTAGCGCGCTGGCTAAATCCACATACATGCTCAAATTAAATAATATAATGACCAAAAGGTATAAATTGCATGTGCGGTACAAAAACCTATGACGGATACCACTAGCTAATTAAGGTTGAAATTTGGTAAGCAACACATGTTCTCAAGGACAACTACTAGCTAATTAAGGTTCTTAAAAAACAAACTACAATGTTATATATTGCCGTGAACGTGACACTGATATTTATTTAGGCTCCCTGAATTGTAAAAGATTGGGAAAGGAGGTTTCTTGTTATGTTTGAGAATCGATCTCTATCATTTCGCTGGACTTGCGCATCATGGCACGAAAGGAGTGCCCCAAGGTTTCCGTTGATTTGGTCAATCAAATCATTTTTTTCCACAATTCGCATAATAAATGGGAAGTACGTCTAAAAGTAGGTCTTTTGCGCGGTTTCACTTTAAGAAACGGTCCTCGTATCAACATATCTAATATTATAAATCAACACCCTTTATACGACTATATACACGGCATATAGGGGTCGGTTACTATAAAAAGTGTAATTTTCGTGCGAAACGTACACAGTCACCAGGGTGTGACACGTGTTTTTAGCGGAGGGGTAGTTTCGTCCGCGCTACAGTTACGCATAAAAGTTACATAATTACGTAAGTTATATTCATAATTACGCAAGTTATATCTATTATTATGCAAAGAAAAATTACTCAGTTATAAAAACAATAACGCAAGTTATATTGATAATTACGCAAGTTATATGATAATTACGCAAATTATGTTGATAATTACGCAAGTTATGTTGATAATTACGCAGTGAATAATCACGCAAGTTATATGCACAGTACATAGAAGTTTTCTTAACAAAATATTGTTTATTAAAAAAAGTATAGCAATAGCATACTCATATTAAAGAGAATAAAATGTTTGTTTTTATGGTGCATTTTTTTTAAAAAAAATAATGCCATATGAAAATGTTATATGTGTTTAAAAAAATAGGAGGAAGTTAAAAAAATCAACAATTGTATGCTATTATCAATTCTACTCTTCAAGAAACATTCCTTGCTCGATTATTCATCTTAAATATGAACCGTTCATCTCTTAGATCGATTGTCCTTGTTGCTTCGTACCCGTCGCACGAAAACAACACTTTGTATCGTAAACTTTCCCTATGTATATATATGTATATATATATGTATATATGGATGAGTTTAAATGAAAACCAAGAGAAATTATGTAAACCAATAAACCAAATCTTCACCTTTGATGTTTAAGATCAATGGTTTAAAATTTTTTGACTTTTTCAACATATGGTCCTACAAAAGTACAAACTTTTGAATTTTTAATTCAAAAAAATCTAAACCATTGATCTTAATAAATTAAAGTTAAAGATTTGATTTATTGGTTTATACAATTTCTCTTGATTTTCATTTGAACATAACCTATATATATATATATATATATATATATATATATATATATATATATATATTACTTTGATTAGGTGGACCAATCAAACAAAGTCACTGTAGATGGCATTTGCTAATTGCTATAGTTATAATTAATATAGGAGACACGCGTTTCTCTCATGTATCTTCTCAATCTTTTTTTTTTTTTTTTTACTTTCTCTCTTATTAATTATATAAATTTTTTAATTGTATTTGTTTCGTAATTCTCTCTTATTAAATAATAATGATTTTTATGATTACGTTTATAAAATGGTTTTTATTTAAAAAAAAACTAGGTTCATTTATATATTACTTTTATGCTACATCTTTCTGTTATAATAAAAAGTAAATTAAGGGATACGTGATAGAATCACATTCATCCTTATAAAATTTTTTCTGTTTCTCTCTCTTTTTCTCAGTTAATAGTTATTATAATTACAAATAATATTATTTAATTTTTATATAGACTAAAAACATTTTTTAATAAATTAAAAAGTATGAGTATTATGTTGGTTGTTGTTGTTGTTTTTGTTGTTTGTCATTTGTTGTTGTTGTTGTTATTGTTGATGATATTGTTGTTGTTGTGGAAGGTATTGGGTAGCCCGAAAGTTGCCACTGGCACAAAGAGATGCTCGAGATATGCCAACTAGTAAGAATTGTATCAAATGGTTGGCATAGGGTAAAAGAAAGTACCCGAATAATGCCAACAAATAGAAAGGGATAACGAATCATCCCTCAGATAGTTGCTAGCTAGAATATAACTTAAATAATGTTATTTTACCTATAGGACGACACATGATAGCAATGAATCTGAGCAGACGATATCACCGACCTGATTGATTGAAAAGAGTTCCTTTGAATTATTTTTTTTAAACGGGATGCGATGTTCTACTAACTGTTAATAATTATATAATTGATTTATCAATAGCATATGTGATATGTGACAATGCTTAATAGGATGCTTGATGGTTACTTGTATAGTTCTGCTTTAGTTAGTGGAGTTTGTATAGATAGCATGTTTGTACCTACTTGTTTGCCATGACTGTATCTAATTGATGCAATAATCAATGATAAAATGTTTTGAATTTTGAATAATGTTATGTTTATTAACTCACCAGCTCTATGTTGAGTTCCAATTCTTTTTTTTCTATGAACACACATCTTAAATGTCAAATAATTGAAAGAATTAGATATTACGAACTAACTTATGAGAAAATAAAGTTCTAAAGTGCTAGTGAAGATATAGGCTTCTAGTATAGTTAAAATAAAATAATATTATTATGTAATGTGATAGAAGTATAATACGCTATGACGCATAATTATATTTAGATTTTCGTTGTGTATTCTCTGATTACTATGTGTTCTGTACATCTTATGTGTAACACTCCTTAGGGTTTGCCCTGAGAGGCGAGCATTACAATAACATTGTTACATTTAAAAAAATGTTTAAAAGTCAATTAATATTTTTTTAGTATTTTTAAAATTTTCATTACTAACTATTTAATAATTTCTTAATTCAAGTCGTTTACACATGTGTTTCTAACCTAATTAAGTTAATCAATCATCAACTATACTTACAAAAAGAACAACGAATTACGATCTTCTAGTGATGACCTTCAACTAGCTATCTAGAAGCCGTAGTGGAACTTTTTACCGAGGGACAAGAACTCGTGTCACTAGTTGTTTTAGTTTGTTCGGAGATCAATGCAAATCTAGCAAATGACAATGGTGGTTCTGATGGTGAAGGAAGATTAGCGGACCATTGACCTTCAAGCATAAAAACAACAGTTGACATGGTTGGCCGGTCTTGAGGGTCTTCTTGGACGCATAATAACGCAATATTGATCCATTTACGAGCTTCGTCAATTGAAATAGGTTGAATCACTCGATGATCTATCAATTGTTCTCCTTTGTTTTCGTTCCATAAGCGCCATGCCTTTATAAATCAAATACGTTTAAAATGGATGTACTCTACAATTTATACAAATGAAGAAATACGAATTTCTTACCGTTGAGAGGAGGTTTTGGGGTTGATTTTGGTAAAAGAAACGATTATTTCGCTGTCCACAAACTATTTCTAACAACAACACACCGAAACTATAAACGTCAGACTTTGTTGAGAATAGTCCTTCCATCGCATACTCTGGTGCCATGTATCCACTGTTGCAATCATGATCAACCATATTGATTGGTGATGCTTCCAAGAGCGATAAACATTTCGAGAAAACAAAATTCCGCAATAATTCGTCACAAATTTTTAAAGCTCTAAACTCTAGAATGCATGTTTTAGGCATTAACCATTAGCAAAATTATCTTTTTTTAACATTTTTGTAGCATTCTAATGGTCAAATGACACTTTTTATGTAAGTATGAAAAAGAAATAGTAGAGTTACTTGCTTAAAAGCATTTGTGACGGTTACTAATTAGTGACCATATTTTAGATATGTATAGGAAAACTGTGAACTTACTAAGTTCCTACAATTCTATTTGTAGCAGCTTCCATTTGATTGCCTCCGAAAATTCTAGCAGTGCCAAAATCCGATATTTTTGCGTTCATCTCGTTATCCAAAAGAATGTTACTCGCCTTCATGTCCCGATGAATAATTTTAAGGCGCGAGTCTTCATGTAGGTATCGAAGTCCCTTCGCAATTCCAATCACTATGTTGGAACGCTTAGCCCAGTCTAGTTCTTTACACTTGTCAGCATCTGTTGTAATAATAAATCAATTCGTTAAAGATGCACTTGAGCTAAACATACATAATAACTTTTGTGACAAATACAAACCAAAGAGAAAGGTGTCAAGACTATTGTTTGCCATAAACTCGTAGATGAGAAGTCGTTCGGATCCTTTTACACAGAAGCCCAAAAGCCGAACTAAATTCTTGTGTTGTAGCTTTATAATTAAGTTCACTTCGGTCTTAAACTCTACAAGACCTTGTCCAGAGTTTCTAGATAGCCGTTTTACAGCTATTTCTTTTCCATCTTGTAGTTTACCCTGTAAAAAAATCAAACTTATTAAGAAATGGAGATAGGTAGAGTACTAAGAGGACCATTTTTAAATATAAAATTACGATTGCCACATAAGCATTTAAATTATTTGTTTTGACTAGCCGACTATGTTACTATTTATGTCATTCTCTTTATAACTCATTATATCTAGCACATGTACACTATGTAGACTGTTTTATGTGATTCTCATATACATCGACTAAAAAGTTATTATGCATTAAACACATGCTAATAACTAGACATTATTAAAAAACATTGAAGGATTATGAAAATTGGACGTTACCTTATATACAGGACCAAAACCCCCTTCTCCAAGCTTATTTTCCAACGAAAAATTGTTGGTAGCAAGCATCATAGTACTTAGATTGAAGGAATTCATCTCCCCCGTGTCGTCATCTTCCCGTTCATGCCTACTTCCTTTGGATGATCCATCGCTAAACCCCACTTGAACCTCTGGTAATAGTGGACCTATTTGAAGTTAAATAAATGAAACAAAATGTTAATTTTGGATGTTAAAGCTTGTTGCTGAAAACCCCACTCGGCGTCGCTATCAATTAGACTAAATGTGACAAAGATCTGTTACAAGCACGATAAAAACTAAAAGGGTACATTGTTTTGACCTTTTTCCTTCAGTTTCTGCTTTCGTCGACGAAAGAAGACGGCAACCACGACGATCACAGCTGACAGTGCTAATACTGGACCAATTATGACTCCAACATTGATGCTTCTCTTACTTCCTGCTCACACGACGGTTTATTAACGTGAAAATTAAAATAGTATCATTTATAATTGATTATATAATAGGGTATTTGTTTGAAAGAATTAAAGAAAAAAGTATTTTGTAATATCAGAGATTTTGTTTGTATATTATAATAATAAAAACTAAAGACGTGTCGAGTCATGTCACCAAGTTGAATTGTTCAACTCCAACACAGCCCATACTTTTATTTGTGTAAAATACTCCAGCCTTAACTCACAAACATTTAAAATTCGTAGAACTCGAACACGGCTTGTTTAACATGTATATCTATATGTGTCTAACAGCATTGGGTTGTAAAAATCAAGTTGTAAACGTGTTAATCGAGTTTGATGGAGGTTCTAAAAAGTGGGCTAAACACGCCACAAATGGGTTAGTTAGTTGACTCGTTTCATTAAACAGCTTGGCCGGTCGACGTGTTCAATTAAACGTATTAAATAGGTTAACACGAAAACGATCTATTTGATATATTTTTGATGGGTGCATGAGAAAATGATGTTACGGCTAGGAGTTATGACTAGAAAGTTAAGATATATACAAAATAGGCGACTCACCGGAAGTAGTAGTCGGTGCCGGAAACCATGTGGCATTAAAAAAGGGATAAGTCTCGTACCGAACAAGACAACTAGTGTTGTAAACTCTCACCCCCACACTTTTACCGTAGGCAGATCGAATCTCAGCCGTGGATCTCCCCAAACAATCATCACACTCCGACGCCGATAAATCAGGAGTACACTGCACCATCCCATATATCGTCCCCAACCCCGGTGCCGTCACGTTTCCCGAACCATATTTCCGTAACCCCCCACCGCCCGCAGCCTCTTGTCTCAAATCACCGAGCAAATCACCCACCGTTCGATTCCACAGATCATAGCTTTCATCCGAAACATTATTACGGTTGATAAAGTGGAAACCAACTCCAATTCCGATACTTCGATTCGAATACCGTAAGAAACACGTGTCGTACCACCCACCAGCCTCGATCTGATTCGGGCACACTTGTCTCAGCCGGCGGGTGGCGTCGTCGACGCATCTCCGGCAGGTTTCCGGCGGGATGTCGCCGCGGCAGAGGGCGGCGGCGTTGGCTTGACCGGAGGTGGAGTTGTAGAACCCGAAGCCGTTGTTTGTGCTGGTTAACGAGTATAGCACGTCGTCTAAGTTTTGTTTGTAGGGTGAGTTCTGTGTGAAGTTGTTGGAACCGCAGTATCGCCCCCAGAAATCATCTTGAGCGGTGGTGAGAGGATGAAAATTGCAGGTTAATATCGGAAGAAACAAAATCCAGATGGGGAAATGCATTTGTGTTGATTCTTGACTCTTCAGTAAGGGGTTTAGGGTTCTATTATTATTATTATTATGTTTATAACATAAGATGTGTGTATGATATGAATTAGTCTTCGGAGTTGTTCATGCTTATGAAAATGAACAAGACAGACCGGTTCAAGTCAAAAGTGGTGATTTAGGTAAACGTTGGTTAAGAAAAGATAATTTCTTGTAATAAAATTTAATTTGCGTGTGTAATTTGACTTGGTTAGTTTTCTTAATTTGTTTGATTTAGCTAGCTCGGTCATCAGAAGTTGGAAGTAAAGAAAGTTTTGTTTTTTCTTTAATTAACAATTAACAATTGGAAACCATGTTCTTTTAATTTTTAATTTTTTTTTTAACAGCAACTTCTAGATTAACTAGGATAGAATGAGCAACACCTAAATAATCTAAGAGTTGCCCCCACCAAGACTCGAACCCACAACCTTTGGTTGGGATGAGCACACCACTATAACACCTATCTAATTACCACTACACCCAACCCCCCCCACCCCTTTTAATTTCTAATTATTTTAGCGTTTCATGCATGAAGTAATAATAGTATAATACTAACTGAATTAAGGTGGTAGATTTTTTAATATTTTAATGATTGATACTTCTATTTCTTTCCTGTTGGATGCTTCGATAGTAGTAATGGTTGCTGCTACTTCCCTTATTTTCTTTCCCTGTTGCTACTTCTTTTATTGCAATTCTCAATATACTGATATGAAGTGATTTGTTTTTTTTTTTTTTTTATTAACTGCTTTGACGTTTTAAAATCTAAGCCATGATTTAGGAAAACTCTAATCTGATTGAGATTGTTTGGTTCAATATGACTATCCTTTTCATTAATTCAAATTAGTATGTCTGTATTCACTACTATGTGTTTATTGTGGCTATAATATAAATGCTTTTGTTGTTGTAATCTTATTTGTTGTTGCTATTGTCATTTGGCTGACTATGTTTTTGTCACTCTTTGTCTATTGTGATTGCTATATGGATGTTCTATCTGTATGTGTTTATTTTGTCTCTACTTCGTTTATAAAGTTAAATTTGTTTGAGAAAGAAGTTTTTTTTAATGTTATAAAAATTTCACTACTAACTATTTATTATTTCATTTATTCAATTTGTTTTATACACATCTTTATAACATAGTTAAATTAATCAAGCATCAGCTACATTATACAAAAAAAAAAAAAAAAAAAGGGATTACTGTCTTCTAGCTAATGACAACATTCAACCAGAAGCCGTAGTGAAACTTTTTACCGAGAAACTAGTACTCAGGTCACTAGTTGTTTTAATTTGTTCGGAGATGGATGCAAATCTAGCAAATGATAATGGTGGTTCTGATGGTGCAGGAAGGTTAGCTGACCATTGACCTTCAAGCATGAAAACAACTGTCGACATGGTTGGGCGGTCTTGAGGGTCTTCTTGAACGCATAGTAACGCGATATTAATCCATCTAACAGCTTCGTCAATTGCAAAAGGTTGAATCACTCGATGATCTATCATTTGTTCTCCTTTGTTTTCGTTCCATAAGCGCCATGCCTTTATAAATCAAATATATTTAAAACGAATATACCCTATGATTTATATGGATGAAGAAAATACAGATTTCTTACTGTTGAGAGGAGGTTTTGGGGTTGATCTTGGTAGAAGAAACGATTATTTCGTTGTCCAGAAACTATTTCTAACAACACACCAAAACTGTAGACGTCAGACTTTGTTGAGAATAATCCTTCCATCGCATATTCCGGTGCCATATATCCACTGTTGCAATCAAGATTAACCATAATTAGTGGTAATACTACCAAGAGCGAAAAACATTTCGCAAAAACAAAATACTGCAATAATTCGCAACAAACTATTAATGCACTATGTTTAAAATACATGTTCTGTTACATTAACTATCAAAAAATTTATCCTTTTTAAACATTTTTGTGACTTTATAATGATCAAAAGACTCTCTGTACACATTTTTTTTTAAAGGTAGAGCTACGTGCTAAAAAGCATTTGTGACAATTAATAATTAGTGACCATATTTTAGAAGCATACGTGAAAACTTGTGAACTTACTAAGTTCCTACAATTCTGTTGGTAGCAGCTTCCACTTGATTGCCTCCAAAGATTCTAGCAGTACCAAAATCTGAAATTTTTGCGTTCATCTCGTTATCCAAAAGAATGTTGCTTGCCTTCATGTCCCGATGAATAATTTTAAGACGTGAGTCTTCATGCAGGTATCGAAGTCCCTTTGCAATTCCAAGTACAATGTTGGAACGCTTAGCCCAGTCTAGTTCTTTACACTTGTTTGCATCTGTTGTAATAATGATTCAATTTGTTAAAGATGCACTTAAGGTGAACGTACATAATGGTTTTTGTGACAAATACAAACCAAAGAGGAAGGTGTCAAGACTGTTGTTAGCCATAAACTCGTAGATGAGAAGCCGTTCGGACCCTTTCACACAATAACCCAAAAGCCGAACCAAATTCTTGTGTTGAAGCTTTATAATTAAGTTTACTTCGGTCTTAAACTCAACAAGACCTTGTCCAGAATTTCTAGATAGCCGTTTCACGGCTATTTCTTTTCCATCTTGTAGTTTACCCTGCAATAAGTGTTCAGAATACTATAAAAACTAGCTATGTAATTAAAGGTAAAAGATGGAACATTTTAATGATTTTGAAATGTGTATGTTACTTTGTAAACGGGGCCAAAACCACCTTCGCCGAGCTTATTTTCCGGGGAAAAATTGTTGGTAGCAATCTGTATGGTACTTAGATGGAATGAATTCATCTCTCCAGTGTCGTCATCTTCCCTTTCATGGCGATTACTACCTCCATCAGAGGCATCACTGAACTCCACTTGAAGCTCGGGTAACAAAGGACCTAACCAAAGTTAACAGTTAGTTCTAAAACTGCCTGCAATTTTCTTAAAAACCAAGTCTTGACTGTGGATATATAATTTCTGGTTGTTAGATACTAAGGAATAGATGGATGTTGATTTTTCAAAAACAAAAAGAAAAAGATAAGAAGAAACTCTGACGTCACCTTTGTGATTCATTTTCGCCCGTCGTCGAAAAGTAAGGAAGACCACAACGGATATCACAGCTACCCCTGCTGAGATTGGGCCAACGATGACTCCGATGTTGGTATTACCTGCAAACATAACCCAACCGTCTACTAATTAATGTAACACAATAATTATTAACTTAATTTTCTAATATTATAAAACCCACTATTATAAATCATATATCCCATACACGCGCCTCGTATAACCCTACACGCAGTGTGTAAGGTCGACGATGGTGAAACAAGGAAAATCAATGGGCCTGAAAACAATTAGGCCTGAAAACTCTGGCTCCCAAGCTTCTACTCAGGTGTCGAATCATGGCAACGCCTCCAGCCAAGCAATCACCGCATTCCGCCTCAGATAATTCAGGACTACACTGCATCATCCCGTAGATGGTCCAAAATCCCCGTGGCGTAATGTTGCGGGAAGCGTACTTCCTGAGCTGCCCACCGCCCTCGGCCTCCGGTAGCAACACGCTTAGCAACTCCACCACCGTCCGATTCCATTGAGCATATACGGAATCCGAAGCGTTACGTGCGTTCCAAGCATATAATGAAAACTCACGCTGTTGGTAGCCCATAGATCGATTGGAGTACCGTAAGAGACAAGTATCATACCATCCGGCAGCCTCTGTTTGATCCGGACAGTCTTGTCTCACCCGGCGAGTGGCATCGTCCACACATCTACGACACTTTTCGGGCTCGACGTCCCCACGGCAAACGGCTGCGGCGTTGGCTTCTCCAAACGTGGAGTTGAAAAACCCGAACCCGTTGTTTGTTTGGGTTAAAGCGTAGAGCACATCATCCAGGTTTCGTCTGTAGTCAGAGTCCCAGGTGTAGTTGCCGGAGCCACCGCAGTTCGCCCCCCCTCCCCAGAATTCTTCCTGACCGCTGGCCGGATCAAGATTGCATATAAAGATTAAAAACCAAAAACAGATGATCAGAATATCCATTTATGATAACCAACTACTATTTAGTGATTTATAAATTCATTGTGTATTTGATCAAGTTAAACTATTATTATATATATAATTCAATTAAATCTGGAATTGGTCAAACTTAATTATGGAAGTGAACAACGACACCTGTGAATGTAATTTTTCTTTTCTCTCTTTGTGTGAGATATTCATTTTGTTTGGACGAGAAAGTTCAACCCCGTTCAAGACTTTTTCCCACTTGATTTTTTCAAGAACCCACCCGCAAACCCCCAATCACTTATTGGTAGGAGTTGGGCTACTGTCTAATGTATATGTCTCTTGCCTAATTGAGTAATTGATGAATTCATTTAGTTAACTGATGAAATTTTCATATGGGTTCTCATCATACTTAAGGTGTAAACAAATAAAACAAACTCGTGAGTAACTCGGGATCATTTTGTTATAACTTTGAGTCAAGCCTAACTTAAACATGCCTAAACCCAAGCTAGAACTTGAACTCATACGTCTATAGCTCGTTTAAGAGCTCAAGTTTTATATATCGAACTCGAGCCTGCCCATGACCTTAAATTAGCCTGTTATTTATAAAAATTTTCTTTGATCTATTAAATAAACATTTGTTTGATATATTAAATATACATATATATGCACACACGTGTGTGTAAAATAATAATTATTATATAAAAACTTATGTTATAACTAACTAATATATATTATATTATATATAGAAAGTAAAATTATAAGTGTGTGTGAGTAATTAATTGAAAGAATATATAAATAAATAATTAAAAAGAAAACGAGCCCATCTCGAGCTTTAACCATAAAACTCTAAAGATTCAACCTCAAGCTCAAGATCTCCCAAGTCGAAAAGAACAAAGCTAGAGCCTAGACGACCTCGAGCTCGACTGGACTCGTTTATACCCCTAATTATACTCCACTTTACACCACCCAACCAAATTATTGTATCACTATATGCTTCTTTTCATTTTTAAATAACAATTTAATTTTTTTTAAATATTACATAATAAATAAAAACTAAAATTAGTATTAATATTACATAATAAATAAAAAATAACGTAAAATTTTATACAAGACTAATTAAGAACTTTCATAAATATATAAGAAAATAACAACAAAACCATATCTGAAAATAACATTTATGGCTTGAAAATATGTTCCATGAAATCCGATGTAAGGTTTTGATGATTTTCTGATCACATATTTGTTGAATAAATTGTTGTTTGTTGTGCATCATCAACTTCTTGTTATTAAACATCGCTTTGAACGTAGCTAAAAATCATGTTGCTTCTATCTTTTAATATCATGTTGTGTGATATTATACAAGCATACATCACGTTCGATGTCTTAAGCATACATCATATTCAAGCTTGTGCCGGATTACTGATTATATATGCCATTGTTTCTTAAGCACGTTATATGCACGTTCGATGTCTTTCCTCTAACTTGAAATGAATTATCTGATGAAAAACGATGACTGGTCTAAAACACTGTTATTAGTTGGTATTTATAAAGGTTGAGAGATAAGCTTTTTCAGTGAAGAGCGGAGTATTCGCCATATGCCCCGCTACCATATGCTCTCCACCAACGTGATGAGGAACCATATCGGATATTCATATAATTTAATATCTACTTATTGTTTTAAATTCGTAAAGTATTTTATTATGTCTGGGTAATATGTTATTCAAATTTAAAGAAATAATACTTATTCCTAAAAATTATTTGTCGTTATAAACTTAGAGTTATTAAAAATAACAATATCAAATTTGGGATGATATTCTCTACGCCGTAGAATTTGATGTCTTGATTGAAACACTATTTATGTACACCAAAATATAATATTTTAAATTTTAACATATTACAGTTGTTTTGGGTAACCTAATATGGTACTAGTTTATCATGTTTTTCAACTTTTAACTTTTAAGTATTTATACGTGTTATAACAAATTCGACACTTCTTACTTTGTAATGTTATATCATTTAAACGTTTTTTTTTTTTTTCGAAATGGATTCAAACTTAGTTAAAATGATAGTAGTGTTGATTAATAGTTGTTGTAGCATGTAGATTTTTCTTTCTTGTTTTGAATACCGAATATTTAGGTGTCCATAAGAAGAGATAGATGTCTATGCGAAACGATAAAGTACTCAAGACTTAGAAGTGATGCAATAGTTGTTCGTATCATAAGTAATGATACTTGTACAAAAGAGTTGATAATTAGATTTATATAAATTAAAATAAGACTATAGAGTTGAGTTGGTCAAAATCAATGGACAGTGTTCTTCACAAATCACACATGTATTGTCAATGGAGTCTAAGTGGATGTTACATCAACATCCGATTAGAGGTATCCTAAATGGAAGTCAAATACATTGATTAACAACTGATTTCACTCGTATAGAATCATAGATAAAATTTATTGATTTTAGTGGCATTCTCTAAATAACATCAAATATTTTTTAGCCTGCGCATTATATCAAGCTTTTTTATTTATTATGATTGATTGGTTTACTTGATTACTACTCAAAGTTGATGTTATTGACTAAGTCTTGTGTACTTTGTTGTTGCCTCTTATCCATTTTTATTAATGGTATTTGGGTGGTTGCAAGTTTTGTTAACAAAGTTTAAGTTAAAAGATTGATATGAAAATTGTTTAAATAACACAACCAAACTAGTTAGATGCTAAGTCCGAGCGAAAGATCTAGTCTCGTCATAAAAACATTGTCTTTATCTCTCCAATCTTCATAAAAAAAAGTCCAAAGCATCGTTATATTATACTATAACTTAATTTGTAAGATCGGTGACTCCCTAACAAAATTTGTTAGTTTCCCCCACAATATATTTTGTTTTACCTTTTTGGTTTTTAAAATTTTCAAGTTTATCCCTCAAGTATGTATATATATATATATATATATATATATATATATATATATATATATGCATTTAATCATTTAATAATTTACTAATTATATTTTTCTTTAATAACTTTTTTTCATTAACTATTTTTAATAAAAAAATCCGTTTACCACCCCTTTCGTCCAAGGCCCTAAAGGCAAAGGCTTGCAGATCGGTCTCCGTTGGGCCTTGTAAGAAAGAAAAGCCCATGATTTCTATAATAATAGTATGCAAGCTTATTATATCCCCAAGACCCCAACTGCAAAAGGACCAAAACAACCTTAACGAATTAGACTCGTACTAAAAAGTAACGTTTGTTCATACATAATTACCAAACCCAAATAACTTATAACAACAAACCAAATACAATAAATTGTTTTCGTATTCTCTATAAACTAGCTATACTAACAAATCATTAAACATATATAGATAATTATCAATTGAAACATGCTTGAAATCTTGATTCATGGAATCCAATATAACACAAGAATTGCTATCATAAAAGCCAACATCATGTCTCCTTTGTTGTACCATCTTTCTCTACCTCCTGCATCCATGAATGTTATTGATTAAAGACAACATAAATCGTTATTTACGGGACCCGAAAGGAACTAAAAACCTCGTAGCTAGTACCTGAAGTGCTCGGGGCAAGATTCGGGCGTAAAGTGTTGCCGTAAAAGGAATAATCATCATACCACATACCACAACTCACTCCCATCATCTCCCACCCTGTTCGATTCAACACGAAGTCCTTATAACTCGTTAGAAGCTTCTCCAAACAATTATCACAGTCCAACTTGCTCAGGTCTCGACTACACTGGCCCAACCCGTACCTCTGTCCATTTTCCCCAACGTCGACAACAGCAATCGCAGACATCAGTGGTTGACTAGAAACATTTCTTCCTAACGTTTCCATCATCGAGAAGCCTCGAGTAAACACCGCAGGGTCATCAAGTCCGTTATTGCTATAAATTGATGACGAGCTGTTCCAAAGCTGACCAAAGAAAATTTCATTCAAGAACCTTAAAGCGCACAAACTAGACCATATTATCAGGTCTTTGCTTTCGGGACAATCACTTAAAGGTATGCTAATAGTATCGTTCAAACAACTGGAGCATGTGTTGGGAGAAACATCTGCTCGACACCACGCAACACCGTAGACTCGTTCTGAACCGTTCCCAACACTAGCATTGAAGAAACCATCTTGAAGAGGAGCGTTGGTGGCCAGCGAAATCAAAAGAGATCTAAGGTTTGATCCATACACAGTGTTCACCGTTGAGTTCCGAGCTTCTAAACACTCAGAACTCAAACGTGTAACACCGTCTACATAACAAAACCTCGCTATAATAAGCAACATTGCCCATAACATGATAAACTTGTCCATTTTCTAGTTTATGTTTTGTGTTACTGTTTGGTCTATTTAAACTCGATTTTTAAGTTATTAAACTGTAAACCTTACGTGTTAAACTCATTTAGAAAAGTCAAACCTAGTTTTGGATTTGGTCAAAATGACGAGGTCGGGACCCAAGAACCGGTTATATGCTACAAAAAGTCTAAGGGTATAAATTGCTATAAAACTACACGCCACCAATTAAGTGCATTTACATATAAAATAAAATGTAGCACACAACAAAATTTATTAATATTATCTAATAAATAGAGACCAAATATGCTATAATAGACATCGGTAGGAAATAGGGATGTTGACTCACATGATAAAACCGTGTTATCCGATTGAATCACTTGAATTAGACCGTTTGAATAAATAAATAAATAAATAAACCATACTTGAATCCAAATGATGCTTAACACCCACAAACTCCACCATGTCACTCCATCTTTAGCGTAACTATCAAGCATGTGTGCTCTATGAAACTAAAATTTTAGGCGGTCAATTTAAAAATAATAATAATAATAGTATACGCTTAATTTCAAGTTAAGCATCATTAGATTCATCTCCCCCAGTTCAAGTAAAGTGTAAATAATGACATAATGTCAAACATACCAGGGTGATCTTGTAATGAGAGAATAAGTTACAAACACAAAATTCCAGTTAATGACACTACACTGCCACAATGTGTTGACTACCTGAGATAAAGTCAAACCCACTGTGCTAAAAATCCAGCAAGGTCAAAATCTGGATACATATTAATCAACAGTCAAATTACACTAAACTGATCATCACCATATTCATCAGTAGCTCATAAGATTAGGCAAAAGTGTGCTTCATGTTTCACATAACAAAGGGTTCTTTCTATGCAAGCGGTGATCGAAGAACATGATCCTTGGAGGTATCAACCGCGGCCGGGGAAGCAAACTGCCACATGGGCACTCCTTGGTATCCCATGAACGGCATGAACTTGTTGCCCCCAACGGGAGGAGGGGTAGGACACGGGACTGGCATTACAGGATGCACAGGAGGGTAAAAGGCAGCCGGAGGAGGGTGGCAACAGGCAGCTTTCAGTTGTTGTTCAAGTCTCTCTTTCTCCGACTTCAGCTTTTGCTTCTCGTCTCTCAGCTCATTCTTCTCAACCTGCCATACACAGAAAGTTAAGCCCGGTTAGGATCAATGATCTTGATTCAGTTGATATTTGTACCAAAGCCCACCAAACCTTTCTACGCCCGGTTCAACCAATCTTGAAGAGAAATCAGTAACAAAGAAATATTAGGTGGTGATTGTATTTGTGTTTTAGAACATATTATCAGAAAATTATCTTTTTAATATTTCGATTAACAGGTTTTGCTTCTAACTATTTACGGTTCAGATAATCGGTTTAGGATAATCAGTTTCTTAGGGGGTAAATAATTGGTTTCAAACAAAAAAACAGTGATATCTTGTAACGCACATCCAGACACTCCTTGTTTATCCCATAATAAAGTACATTTTGACTTTTATGGTTGAACACACTGCAATTCAAATTAAGAATCAAAATGGACAAGTTTTAATAAAGTGCATTTTTTACTTTTATGGTTAAACACACAAGTCGCCATTTGTAACAAAGATTCATACAGTATCCTTCTATCCAGAAAAACTTACCAACTACAGCATCTTTGAGGTTGAAATTTTAAAGTCATGTATATTTGGCCGCAATAGTCAAAATCACATCTTTTCTCAGCAATTGAAAGTAGTAACACAATATCAAAGTTGACAGAAGTATGCTTTAAAATATTTACCTTCAACTCATTGATTTTCACTTGCAAATCTTGTGAAGAATCCTTAAGCTTCTCGGCTTCATTTCTCAACTGAGTGACCATTCGAATAGCATCAGCCAATATAACAGTCTTATCAGTCTTGGTTGACCTTCCCGGGTCCAATATTTCATTCAATTCTTGAAACCTTTCCAAACATTAGTCAAAATACAAAAAGTTAGTTTCACCAGATAAGTAAAGTATAAATTCACATGCATGTGGTATAAACAGATGGAAAAACTAGAGCATGCCTATCATTCAATTTATCCCTCCTCCTCTTCTCTCGACATGCTTTGGAATCAGAGCATGATCCAGGAATTGTCCTACAAGAAAAGTTAGTGAGTATATATGTGCTGGGAAAAAGAAAATAGGAGAAAACGGTAAAAAGAAAATTATTACCTCTTTCTAGACTCATCCTCCTTGGTGACATTTAGGTTTCCATATGAATCTGCAAATCCTTTACTGAAAATGTGAAAGAAAAACACACGAGATTAACTAATCAACCATTTTTCATAAGAACCTCACAGTATTATGGAGGTGTTTTGAATTCTTTACTCTAAGATATTAAAGCAACTTCAAGAATCAGATAATCATTAGCTAAAGGTCAAGTAATTTTATATTGTTTTTGTTGATAATCAGACAATCAGTTTCTGGGACACTTATAGCCCAAAAAAGGTCAGAAACTTGACCCATTTTGCTAATATTAATAAGCTGTAATCATTTTTGCGCAACTACTTCACTGTAATTGGATTTGCAAGATGACAAAGGATTTTAAGTTAAGTGATCATAACTCATAAGTGTCAAGAGATGTGAAGTAAATGCTTGTATAAACTAAATGAAATCCCAATACCCTTTTTGTAAAGGCTTAAAAGACTTAAAGTTTGTAATTTTGACTATCAAAATAGTCAGCTTTGGCCTTTTACAACGAGTAAACGTAGAAAGCTTGTGAAAGGTTAGCTTTGGCATTTTACAACAGCTAAGCGTAAAAGTCTGATAACAGGTCAACTTATGGAGTACAGCGCAACACACCAACACTATTCTTCCAAACACTTCATGTACTACGAATGATCTAAATTTAATGAGACTTAAGTAAAAACAATTATTTATGAATATGTAAACTTATAACAGTATTAAATAGCATGTATAAACTTTCTAAACTACTTTCCCACCAAAAGTGAAAAGGTGCGCATTTTCTGTCAATGGGTGTGTAACTTTTCATGAAAAAGAATTGGTTCTTTGTCGTAGGGAGATATATGGATCAGAAATCGTATTTTCAATAGAACATTCTGAAAACCAGAACATACAAATACCATACAATACTTCTCTTTGTTCAGCTCTAAGTTTAGTTGCCTTAAACTTGAGTATAGTTTCTTGATATATCCCAAAGTAGATTTCGTGTAACCCTAAGTCATAATACACCTTTTCAAAAGTGGACTCATACACGATTCAAGAATTATTCCAAGATTATTAATTTGTTATTGATTACTTTTACCTGGATACCATACAAAAGTGATATATGAAGGAGTTGTAGGGGTGTGTGTTTTTAAAATGACTATTGCAACTTCTACAATTGAAATCTAGTAATTACAAAATCAGCTGCTTTAATCAAAGGAATACGATGTGATTTTACATTTCCCTCGGTAATTATTCTTCTACAAACTAGTCTCTAACTGTTTTAATCAAATTCAAATAATTTTAACCAAAAGTAATTAAAACATCATATCCATGATTACTTTTTTCTAAACACTAAATCTGATTATGATCACTCGAATTCATGGTAATCAAATTAGTCTCATTCAAACACACCATGAGTTTGCGATCTTTGTAAAAATAGAATAAAACTAAACATAGAACATAATTATTTATTCTTTCCTGCAACCTGGACTATGGTTATTCATCTTAATGATATAAACTAATCAAACTTACTCCTAATTCAAAGTCGGAATTTCAATTTGGCATAATGATAGCAGTTTTTCTTCAAATAAAACTCTAAATTTAAAATAACCTTCCGGTTTACATTATAATAATTACCAAATTCATGAACCCAGCCCTAAAAGTTAAAATACACTATGCTATTGAATTTATTCAAGGCACTAAAACTAGAAATCTCATTAACAAAAGATAAACATATAAGATACACAGAAAAGAAGAATTAAGAAGATAGAAAATTCAAATATGAATCAAACCAATTGCATGATGAAATTGGGTAAAAGCGAATGAAACAATTGACCTGTGATTAGTAGGATCGGGGAAAGGGTCAGAGGACCAGTGAAAGTCGGGTTCGAGCGAGGGAAGTTCACCTCCGGGAACCGAAAAGTGGTCGATGAGACTGAAATCGAAGAAAGAATTTGAATTATCGTTGTCCTCCGGAGCAGCCATTTCCCCTTTGCAGTCGCCGGAGTTGCAATATTCCATGGAATTATTTTATGACATAACGCATCCCTTTACTTTCTTTTAACACGATATTTACACCAGAACCTAATTTGCGAAATATAAACCTTGGTTATCTCATGAGATAACACTATTTTGTCATCGGAATGTCCGATGTCGTGTTAAAAGTTTAAATCTTGTATTTAAACCTTGTCTATTATTAGAAACCACATGCAAGCCTCCCAAAATTCATCATTTCGTATCCGTTTTTTAGGGAGATCAAGATAATGCTGATAACAATGTCATACGGGTTGTTTTGTTTTGATAGGAAATAATATTATTAAAATTTATCATACAAGTTTAAATATTTTATTGTTTTTTGAAATTACATAAAAGTTATGGTTATTTATATTATACTTAATGGAGGTAAAAAAAATATATATGATATGATATTGGAAAGATTGCGTTGACAAATATGCTTTATGTACCACTCACAAAAGATCAAATTGGGTGAACACAAACCAATCTCACATAAAGGTTTTGTATAAACAAGAATCACAAGCAACACAAAGGGGTCCACAAACCAAGTTGCACAGCATACATATTGATGGGGAATGTACAAGAAAACAAGCTTATGGTACTTGTTGGAGTAGAACTAGACCACAAACTCAGTGTTGGATTGAAGGGTCTCAATCCTTTTCTTCATCTCTTCTGGATTGGCTCCCACTAGTTTCCCAACTACAACACCTCCTTTCATCAACAAGAATGTTGGCATCGCCTTTACCTCATACTTGTTTGCTATTTCCTGCAGATATTCATAAAATTTTAAGATAAAAGGGAAAAAAAAGGTAACTTTATAAGAATGTATACAACTTTTCACCAATTGTTGTTGTATATACTAGACTTCAAGTTTAATGACCGAATTTTAAGTTCTTGTTATTGTAAGTATTAGGGTGTCAGGAAAAGATGCATCTTTATCCTTGAAATTTTGATAAGGCGCGCTCATCAGGCCATTAAACCCTTCCCAGACACTACAAGTAGCATTGATATATGTGAGATTATACTTCATACGTTTGTTTGTCATGTATTGGCCTTTAAACTTGCCTATCATTCTAGCAATGAATGAAACTTTCAATTCTTGATATCGTGTAGGTATTCGACCTTATAATTTGTCGTTTTGGTGATGTGGAAATTCATATGGCTGCCACATCAGCAAAAATTATCATATACAAGATGAAGTGGTCACTAGATGCATACAATATCATGAATTTAAAAGTTTCTTCAATTAAAATGTAATATGATAATACTAACGAGTTTTCAGTAAAAAAAGATATAGTTGCTTGATATTTTCTTGAGTTTTGAGAATCAAAATAAAGTACAGAATAAACAAGCATCAAGAATTTATTATATTCCCTATCAATTTCCGATAAAGAAATGGACTTTTGAACAAAAAGAAGAGCCAATTCGGTAACCCATGTCTCTATGGAACAATTATTATATAGGGATGTAAATGAGCCGCGTCCAACCCTACAATTAAAGCATATGTGACCATCATCAGTCGCGGTTGAGACACAATGACAAGTACCAAAAAGTGAGCCACTTTGCGATATGAGAACATTTAAATGTTCATCTAGTACAACCATCCATTCTCACAAGACAACAATCAATTCGTTTATGAATACCGTCAAAAGCATATCTCAAGTTCAAAACAAGAAGCGTGTACTAGCTATATTACTATATACAAATATTAAATTGTAAGTTATTTGCATCGTACGACAGACGATCTGAATCAACAACTACCTTGAAAATAACAGATTTAAGGTGTAATATTTACCTTAAAATCATCAACGTCAACTGTCAGAAACACTATGTCATGGAAATCTGAGGCCAACTCTTCTATAAAGGGGTCCATGGCCACCGAGGGGATGCACCATGATGCTGTGAAATGTGCCACCATCTATATAGTATATACACAAATGCAATTAGTGTAGAGAACATCAAAATCAAATAAAACAAAAAATGCCAACAAAAACTGAACATCAAAAGACCAGTTACAAGTGATTCCATTCTCAAATGGAACTTGAGTTATAAAATTAGAATTCAAACTCAATGAGTGTAAGGCTAAACTGGCATGACCAAATTCGATCCTCAAACATATTCTTATGTGTTATCCTTTTACCCTTTACAAAATTTATAAAGCAAGCAAAAAACCATAATAAAATACTAGAATCAGCAGTCAAGGAGCAATAGTCACGAGTTTTTGCAACACAAGATCATTTTACTGAAGTAAAGCTGAACAAGAAGTTGTTCCTTAAAAGAAACACCATTAAAGTTCCAATTCCATGCAGTGTATTAGAGTTCTGTTGCACAAATTTAGTGTTCGACTGAATTTAATTATTTGTTATTCTGCTTTCAATCACATAATTCAAGAACCAAACTAAACCCTAAACACGAGTTGCACCATAACGGTTGAAAGATCGTTTCAATGTGAAAATGAAAAATGATTTAACCCCATAACCTAAAAACTTTCCCTAAAGGCACAAATTCACATCAACAGTTCAAGGGTCAACGATTTGCCATTTTTAGCAAGAGAAATCAGTCCTTTCAATGAAAAATTGAGTAAAAATTTGATAAAAAATGAAAAAGAAGGCCAAATTAGGGCTTTATTCAAGATCATGGAGACGCAAATACTCACAGGTGTCCCATGGGATTTTGATTGTTGAAGATGGAAATCCCATGAATCAGTTGAATTAATCTTGAAAACTCTTGGCTTTGGGGTTTCTTGACCAGCCTCCATTTTCCCTTCTGTTTCAAAGATTTACTGATAATTTACGAAATTAAGTTTATTATAACAGTATAGTACCAAAGATGGTTTTGGATAAACATAAATTGGGACCCATTTTTCAGAATTATTTCCAACCAATTCTTGATTCTGTCAACTATGCAATTTGCACCGATCCATTTGATGATATGCTTTGTTTGATCTGCTGCATTAATAATTGATTTGGTACAAAGCTTTTAACTTTTACTTAAGATGCTTGCAATATTGTTATTAAACAATACTAAATTAATAGGAGCACCTATCTACTATTAACTTATACAAAAGCCCCGTAACATGATTTTAGAATATTATTTTCTGTATGGGATATTGTCCATGCGGATGTAATGTCCTTATTAGCAAGAGTATTTGGTATATCATATCAAAGATAAATATATGCTTATGTTACGATAAAATAGCTATTAAATAGTACAGTTTAGTTCAAACAATTAAAACTTGGTTGGCAGGTTGGTTCAAGTAAACCAATATTTAAATTGATCATAATAACATAACAAAGTTGATAATATATTACAATTGATGGATGCATAACTAAAGACATTTGCATCAAAATTATGTTTTTACTTATACTTATTATATATGAGTAAAGACAACACCTGCTAAAATTTAACTGTTTTTATTTGCTTCCTTCACATAGCATTCAACTAAAAAACAGCATAATGAAATCTTGCCATTAACAAGTCATATGCAACCAAATATTACATATGTAAAAAAAAATGCATAACTGAATCATGTACTAATCTAACCATCTACATGAGTTACAACATATCCAGAAAACAAAATCCCACACAATTACAACTTAACTTCTTCAAACACATTTTTTCTGCACTCTCAATGAAAAACAAGTAGTAATATAGTAGCAATAGTGTCATTGGGCATATGACAAACAACATAAAACGCCCCTTTCCTTGATACAATCGAAGTTGACATGTTTTTCTACCCACAACTCAAACGAGAATCCAATGGTTTGATCGTCTGACGACGTGGAACTCCAATCTCACATGAATTTACCCTTGCAGCAAAGCGTAGTGAGCATAACGATTCCCCAACAGACGATGGGTCGGGTGAGACATTCACAAACATAAGTGTCTTTGAATCTCCTCCCAAACAAGGCTGCAATTTGATTTCAAAAATAGATATAATGTGAGACCTTATTCAAAAGAAATGAAACATCTATTAAAAAAATAACACATTTAATACAGTTAAATTTTTATAATGAAAAATACGGATCATTTCACAAATTTTTTATGCAGGATTTTTACAGGAAGTTGTCTACTGACAAAACTGTATACAAGCTTAAAACTAGATGCATTCAATGCATTTCAAGAAAGTTGAATTCTTTTTTTAAGGCAAAAAGAAAACTTTATTTAGAGTGATTACCTGGAGAAGATAAGTAAGCTTAGAGTTTCTAAAAGGAACATGGTCTTCTTTCTTTGCCAAAGCAAAAATAACATCACTCAAAGAAGATAAGCTCTTGTTGATTGCCTGAAATGGAAAGCACAAAAAAAAAATCATAATTATGTTTTCTAGGTCGAAAGCTATGCATATTGTAGTTTCAAGGTTGGGTTAAACCTGAGTTTCCTTCAGACGTTCTCCTGTCGCCCCACTTCTTGATAACCTTTCACTACCAGCTAAATCAATAAGATTCAGAACCCCTTGGACTTGTTGTTCAGTGCTCTATCGATATAAGAAAATATATCAAGATGATTGGATTTAACCAAAATGTTTTCAGCAGTTAGATTAAAAATAAGTTACCTCATTTACTCCATAAATCCTTAGAGTAAATACAAGGTGACTTCTAGATGAATGTTCATTCATGTCAGTTTTGCCAACAGACCTGAAGAAAGATAAAACAAGATTTAATATACAACCTCTCTATATTCATAATTACATAAACTTAGCAATTGTCAAAAATAAACTACGACTAAAATATATCCCTAGACTTAAAGTTTTTCATGATAAATCCCTTATCGTTTAATGATACAGTTCCCGCACTAAACATTTATGATTAAGTTATAAAATTTCAACCAACATAAATCCTACGGACCTAAGCAACAAATTCAACGATAGTCTGGGGTTTCTTTTTTTTTCTATTATTACCTGTATTTTACAAGAACGTTATTTAAAAAATTACAAACACCTACAAAAAGTTTTTTTCTAGGCCAACCCTGCCCATACTAAAACATTACTACCTTTTTACAGGTTACGCAAACCCTCGAGACACTTCATTTTTTCCCAGTCTAGATTAACCATTCATTAGTATAATGCATTTAAAAAAGACAGATTAAACCATATGAATAATTAATTGTTAAAATGTAATATATACCTGCAGTGCGCAGCCTGCTGAAGAAGATTGGAAACCTCCCTTATGCTGCAAACATCAACAATAGTAAGATCAGAAACATATGTATTGCCATCAGCATCATGTCTGATGGTATACTGCTTCCCTGCACCACCACCTTCTGAACCATTACTTGATCGTGGTGCCAACAGATCACGAATTGTTTCATTATAGATTTCCAGCATGGAAGCCTAATCATGTTTTGAGGAAAAATATTAGTACTTAAAAGCTTCGGTATAGTGAGACAATAGACAATGGAAGGAAAAAAGAGGCTTACCTGCATTTTGTATTTCCACCCTTGAACAGATAGTGCTTGACTCGTTTGAAACACCTGCTCTAGGGAGCGTGGTATTAAACCCTTTTGCAAAGAGGTTTCAGGGCGACCCATCATCGTGTATGTTTTTCCTGAACCCGTTTGGCCATATGCAAAAATGCACACCTGACAAGCCCAAAAAAACCATGTATTTGAGTTCATTTGATCATGAGGAAAAAGATGAAAAGGGTGGACTAGCTACAAAGATTATTAAGGCAGTCCCGTGAAACAATGACTATATTTTCTTTTACATGAAAAACGGACATCAATTATGAAAAACTAGACACATTTCTAACTATCAAGACAAAGAGGAATAATATATGAATATGTTAAATAAAGGTAGAAAAATTCACATCAAAACAGTCTGTGGAACAGATCACATCAAAGTAGCAAGGCCGTATGATTAAGGCAGGCCAAGTAGAACGAAAAGGCTTTCTTACCGCGAGATGTAAGTGACAGATATGATTACAAAACAGTACTATTTTAATAGAATATGTAATAGAATAGAGTTTGAGCATATTTGGATCCATCTGGACCATTCCCTCTTAAGTTCAATTTTTCATTTTACCCTTATGACATGCCAATAATACAATTACATTGATTTTTGACTCAGTTGGACTATATTACCTTTTAAAATAATTCTTATTTTACCCGACATGTTAATTATATAGCTAGTAACTTAACCATCACATTTTTATATTAAAAAATGACCAAAATTGTTGTTTTAATGTTACAAACCTAATTTTCATTTAGCTCACTTACCTTATATCCATCAAGTGCACTCTGCACTAGCTGTGATATCTCCATGAAGACCTCCTCTTGAGTTGCATTATGATCAAATACTTTGTCAAATGTGAAAGGGTACTTTTGGCCTGCAAAATTAGAACAGTAGATTATATTCCAACAAAAAGACTTATGCCAACATGAACAAAAAAAACTATATTATTCCAATGTGTTGGTATTAATATTTCAAAGTCTATTAAAAAAAACCCATACCACTTTGATAAAGATCAATCCCTCGGCCAGCTGATTCAACAGAAGTGGGAAAAGAGACAGTAGCTTCTGCTGTAGGACCATCATCAGGCAGCAAAGGCCGAACTCTACAAAATACTCTAATGTTGCCTTTGAGCTCCTACAATTTGAAACCAAAAACATAACAAAGCAGGTTAGTTTATGTACATCTTTGGTCCGATAGATCCAAAAGTATTTATGCACATTAAACAATCTTATAAGGCTGAAAGAATTTAAGGTGTGCAACTTTCAATATGATTTTCTTTTACCTTATATTTTTATATTACCAATTAAAGATAAACATAAGCCAAGTGAATAGCTTTACAGGTAGTTAAGTATATGGGCCGAAATTAGCAGTACTATCTGAGTTGTTTGTCTAGATCTAAGGTATCAGATAACTTAAAAAACATAATACCAAAATGGTATTGTGGAGTTTCTTCCTCAAATTCTCCCCTTCAAGAAGCTTAGTCTCGGCATCCCTCAAACGATCCTGTAAGTCCGATACAATTCTTTTCTGCTCCTCGAATTCCGTCCTTATTTCTGATGAAGATAAATCAGCCATCTAATAGAAAATCATTAATCAGCTTCTGTTTTTAAACCTTAAAAATATATAACACAGATAACAAAAATTAAATATCTACCATTGTACCTTAAGCTTTTGAGTAGCGGCGGCCAACTGATGTTGCAGTACAGATATTTGTTCTCTTTGAGAGGAACATGTATCCTACAAAATAAGTAAAAACTATTAAATTCTTGGAACCAGTTGTCTGGTAAAGCAGTTAAATCAATAAGAAAAAGTGAAACTAACCTCCAAAGCAGTTGATTTTCTGATCAGATTATCAACCTCTGCAACAGTGCGCCCTGTACGTTCTTTACATGTATTAAGTTCAGAAGTTAACTCTTGAACTAGTAATAACTGCCTCTCGCGATCTTCCCTTACTTGTTGCAGTTCTCCTCTAAGGATATCAACCTCTTTTTTTGCTGCTTCTTTTTGCTTAACTGCATCATCTCGGGAGTCCTATTATAAGACATTTACACAAACAGATTCAAATTGCAGCAAATTGAATGCTAAAAAATCACAGCAAGTATTGGTGTCCTTCAATTTATCCATAGGGGAAAGAGTTCTTCATCATGAGTTTTCAGGTATGTTAACTTTAGAAAATATACCCTTTTTAAATTTCTAAGTCTAGACTACGAGGTAGAGGAAAAGAAGGTGTGTTTACTGAATTATATATAAAGACCAGAATGTTTGAACTTAAATAATATCACAGCTTTTGTTCAAGATTGGGCCTAAAACTTCTATTACTTAAGACTACGAAGAAAACTTAAGTTGTTTAATGTATGTCCAATGATACATTATAAGTTCTGCCTTCATAATCTATGTGTATTCTAAATATCTGAAAGCATCAAGATCATAGTCACATGGATCGCGGTACGTTTCGGTACGCGGAACGAAAACTGGTACGCGGTTCGTGCATTTCTAAAATTCAGTACGAGGGGGGGTAGGCTCATTTGGAACGCCAATTCGGTATATGGTACGGTGTACCATATAGTCCGGTACGTCGTATCATATACAAAACAGTATAAAATAGATTTTTTCAGAAAAATTCAATTTAAAATGAGACATTTCATAATCATATTAAAAGCATTTCATTATCGTAACAGAAAATTCATAAACATTATCTAGCCATGGCTAACAGCTAACTGTTTTGGTTGTGAACTTGTAATTGATTGAAGAATTTTATGTATGTAAAGTAGTCGTTCATGTATAAGTTTGAAAAAGACTGTTAGCATTCAGATGGTAAGCATTAAATTCATTCAAAAATCAATGTGAAAGTGACTGTTGGGACCCAGAACGTGTACCAAATGCGATTCAATCACCGAATTGCACAATCAGGATCGCGAATTTGATTAAAACAGTTCGATGGGTGATTCAATCGGGAACGCTCAATTTGATCGATCCGGATCGCGTACCAGCCGCGATTGGTACGATTTTGTACTGCGATTGGGTACGGACGAATTGGTACGCAATTCGCAGGGGGTATAGCGTTTCCTGTGACTATGATCAAGATAACAATAATTTATATGATATTAGAAGACAAATGTGGATGGCAAAAGGTTTACTTTAACAGAAGTAAACTCCTTTTGTAACATGTTATAATGACCCCTCAAACTGCTGTGGTTTTCCAATATTGCAGACTTCTCCTTTTCTACTTGCTTGTTTGCATCAGTAGCTGCTTTAAGTTCATTTTGAAGTTTAGTATTGTACTGTTGCAAGCTAGTGTTGTACTCTTGCAACCTCTTATACATGTCCTCTTGTGTTTTCACCTGAAAAACAATGATAGAAAAAACCATATAACTACAAAAATCTTCCAATGTTAAATTTGAAAACAAAAAACAAATAAAAAAACGATTTGTAGTTTTACTTCTATGGTTGTGGATTCACTTATTTATATTACCTTCTCCATAGCATTCAAAGCATTCTGCTCAGCCCTTCCAAGCTCTTCCCTTAAAGAATCTTGAGTTTTTTCTAAAGCCATCCTAGCTTCCTTTTCTCTCATGTGAGAATCAACAACATCCTAATAATGTATACAAAATTAGGGATAGTGAAAGAAACAAAAAGGCTATTGAGATACATAGCAGCTATTTGAGCGGAGAACTTACTCGCTTCTCAGATTCTTCCTTTGCCAAACTTTCTTTCAAAGAGGAAACGTCAGTTTCCAGTTTAGAAATAGTTGTGTTCAGTTCTTCTTCCTTCCTCTTCATTGCAGCCTCTGTAAACATATACAAAAGATTATAAAGTTAAACTTACTTCTGGTATATTAAAACTGCATTCTTTAGACTTCAGTCAAACAACACAAACCTTCTTCCACGCATTTTCTTTCTGATGAATCAAGCATCTCACGCAAGTTATCCTTCTCCTCAGCAAGGTCTTGTAAACCCTTTTGAAACCATTTAATACACACCTTCAGCCTTTTTATATGCTCGGTCGTCCATTCCTGTTTGCGCTGAAAATAAAAAACATGGCTAGCAAATAGTTAAAACACATGATGATAGCACAGGTTGCTCAATAGCAAAAGGCATGGTACGGGTCAAACCTTTGAATCAAATGCCGTCCCTTTAAACTTCTCTTTTAATAATGCATCAACTTCTTCCTTTGTAAATTCTATAATTTCACTCACAGGCCCTTCAGTTTCAGAGGGTGCTACAGAAACTTCTTTTTGATTGTTCGTGGGGACAAGTGGTTGTCGGCCCCTGCGTGAAGTTGTTGCTGGCGGGACCTTCTCCGTGCCAATTTTCCGACGCTTATCTAAGGGAGCATCATCAGCCACTCGATTTTTCTGCAAGTTTGTCACCAGTTCACATCAGTTACTGCAAAAACTCAAAGATTACATGTCAAATTGTTCAATTCATTTATGTGTTCCATTTCCTTGATCTGAGCATTTTTACATATGTCACCCATAATTGAAACCAGTAGATATAATATGCAACACAAATTAATTCTCATGCATATCAAAATATCCAGCACAACCATTTCTAATCAATACAAACAACTGCACCAAATGTTAAGCCACAGTTAGAACTATAAAAAAGGGACGCGTGAGCTATCAATCTAAGCTACTGGAAAAAACTCAGTTTCTCACCACACATTCTATATATGAACTAAATTCTGTATAAGACATGATCTGTATCCCAGTTCAAACTTTATAGATTGAAGGCTTAAAACTGTTTCGAGGGTTGACACACAAAAGCCCTCCACTTTAACTAGTTTTTAAAAGGGCAGAATACGGAAATAAGGTTCAGTGACAAAACACACAATACAACACAACCATTGAAACAGTTCAGTTCTCAATTGAATTCAAATCAATAAAACACGATAACATCCTAAAGACTTATAAAGAACAGATTCAATTAAACTTTCGAATCGCAACCTCTAACCCGATCACAAACAATATTAGGTATAAGGAAGTGAGCTTACCTTTACAGGAGGCTTGTTTTGGTTGCGAGAAGCCATCATTTTGATGTCTCTCGCCGAAAACAGTTGACGATTACACCAGATTCGGAGTGAAATCACAGGGATATGATCGTTTAGGAGAATAAGATGTTCAAATAGTTTGGTGGTCGATTTGGGGGAAAATGGAACGTTAGTTTGGGGTTAGGGTTAGAGAGAGATAGAGAGATTAGAGATACGAAAGGCTCCCCAAATTTTCAAATTTTGAATTGAGATCTAAGCGCTCTTCGGCTTTTCGCTTTAACTTAATCTCATGGGCCGGGTCATGTCCATAAGACCATTGACCATAAGGCATTAAGGCATAAACATATTTGTTTTTTGGGCCGACCATTAGCCCTTGCTTCAGTTTATGTTGACCATATCCGTATTATCAAGTAACAATGGTGATCATACATTAATACACAATTACACATACAACCAATGAAACAAATAAAAGTTAGAAAAACCTTCAGTGATGATCTTATTATGCTTAGAGGGCTAAGAGATGATGGTTCCGACCATGGTTTTGACAGGGCCGGCCCAATAAGGTTATTGGGCCAGGCGGTGGCCTAAGGCCTCCACATGTTGAGGGCTCAGGTTTTTTCAGTGTTTGGGCTAGGGTAATTACAGTTTTGGGTTAACTACTACGTTTTGGGCTAACTGTTCTGTTTTGACCAGACTAGACTTAGTATTAATTTTAGTTTTTAAAACTTGGGCCTGCTAGAAAAAAATTAAATGGGTTAGCTATTTTGTCAATTAAAAAAGATTTATCTTATGAGATTGAGTATGAAGATTTGATTAAAAAGTTTGCTTCAAAAAAAGCTAGAAAAATAAGCTTTATATAAATGTTTCGTATGTTTTTTAAATATATAAAAAGTTGATTAAATTTTTTTTTTAACTCCGCCAAATATAAGCTATTTAGTTTATTTTTGCCGGTACCAAGCCCGGATAAAGGAGTAGGGTTTTTATTAAAGACTTAAGAAAAAGGCCTTTAAAATTAACTCCGCCTTAGACCACTAAAATGGTTGAGCCGGCCCTGGGTTTTGATTGGGTTACCAGGGGTCCTCTCAAGTAATGTTAGAAGGTAGCATCCGGTTTAACGACTTAACTCGTCTCGCTCTTAAGGCTGGAAACGAAGATACTTGTAGCATTATAAACCGTGTTGGATATGCGAACAAAACTCAATACACGCATGATGAAAACAAGATGAGTCGTGGACGTGTGCTTAAACTTGTTGTAACTGATATGATTTTGTGTTATTTTATTATTTTTTTGGTTTTGTCTAGTATATAAGTTATGGGGTCAATCGATCCGTAGTTTATTTATTTTTAAATGTAGTGTATATTGTGGCTTTTTATTAACCCACAATATTTTTGAATTCCGACCCCAGGATGTTTTAACATACGTGAAAGTCCAGCTATACATGTTTCGGTGAAGAAGAATTTTCGTCCGGAGAGTCCGAATCAGAATCCGAACCCGACTAGACATCAACACCTCCATAGTCTTCCAAGGGAACGCAACCCACTCCCAATTCATCCGCCGATGATTCCGACTCGCACTCTGAATTCGATACCGATAAGACTCCTGAAATGCCCCAATTGCCCGACCCGAACATCAAACCCTTGGCCTCAAAGCCCATGAATGATGATCAGTTGAAAAAATCCACCGGAAAACGAGCTATGGCGGAGGGTGAAGGTGGTGATCTGAAAAGGGTTAAGGCGGTGGTACCGGATGTGGATAATGGTGGAGAAAAGAAGCTGCTTTTTCAGAGGCTGTGGAGTGAGGACAACGAAGTTGAATTGATACAAGGTATGATTAGTTATTTTGAGGAAAAGGGTAAGAACCCTCTTGCAGACGTTAATGATTTTCATGAGTTTGTGAAAAAATCACTTCACGTTGATGTTAGTGACAGACAAGTGTTGACTAAGGCTAGACGGTTGAAGAAGAAGTTTAAGAACAATGTAGCTAAAGTTGAAAACAAAGGGAAAGTTAGGTCTTTTTCGAATCCTCATGAGAAGAAAATGTATGAATTATCGAAAAATCTATGGGGTAGTGATAGTAATAAGAATGCAGTCATGAGTTCTAGCGCCAAGAAAGTGAAGGTTAAACTCAATGTGACATCAAAGATATGCAAGAGTCATAAAGCGGTGGGCTCCGACAATCGTAATGTGGGGATTGATGTGACTGCGAATGAGGTTGAACTGAAAGTGGTGCAGGCCCTGCGGTCCAGCTATGGGTTGGACAATCTTGGTTCAATGCCGTTGATAGATGAGGGGATAATGAATAAGGGATTAGAATTGGCATTGGGTCTGAAGAAGGTTGAGATGGAAGAAAAGTGGAAGAATCTTAAGATGCAAGAACTTGAGCATTTCCTAAAAAAGGTGAACATTTTGAAAGAGCAAGCAGAGGTTGTGTTGAATGCTATAGCAAAATCTAGAGCCAAATAAGGTACATTCTCATTATAGGTATATGTGTTTAGGAGTTATGCAAGTGCAAAAAGGTTAGATTTTGTTTTATGTATAATATGATTGTTTGGTATGTTTATGAACAAATTAGGTAAAGTGAATTATTAATGGCGTGGTGTATGTTCTTGTTAATGAATATGTATCTTTAAGACGAAGAAATCAATTGATCTCCTAGCTAGTTTGACGTTGAAGCTTGATGATTTTCCATCTACATATTTGTATCTATGATGCCGACTATACGTTTTACTGTTCTAAATCTACACTAGTTATTTTACAAACTTTATATCTAATGGTGCTTCTGCGAATTGACACCAAACTTACGGCCAAGTTATATTGTCTTTCGAGTTTTGAATTGTTGTTAGGCTTGGTGTTTCATTAGTTATCGTATTTTCATAATTAGTTGTCAGTTTTAGCATGCAACGTTTGGGCATCCTAGCGTTAAGTGCAAAGAGAATTTGGTGAGATGACAACAGTTTTATTTTGATTCTTTCAAATAATAATTATGCATAGTGTTCTTATCCTTTCTTTGGGTTTTCTTCCATTAGCTCTCATTCATTGAACTTTTTCTTGCATGATTAATTAGAATGGTTTTGTTTTTTCATTACAGGCTATGTAAGTTGACTCTCGATCATAGTCTTGTAGTTTAGAAGATTTATTGAGGTCCAGAGTTTAATAACAGGCTATGTTGTTGTTTGGGGTGAAGAGTGACCTCATGCTCAGTGCCAATTGTTGGATTGATATTAAGTAACGAATAGTCGGACACAACCTATATTTTTGAGAATCTACTGCTGTAGTTTGAGAGTAAATAGAACACAATGCCAGCGGCAAACGGTGATATCGATTCATAGTTCCTTAGGTCTCATGGAGCGTTATATTTGCTGATGATTAGTCGAGGGGCTGATTCTAATAATCAAGGGAAAGTGAATGAGAGAAGATGGTTAAATGCATGTTAATGTTTTCATTATTCACACATAGATGGTTAAATGCAAGTTCAGTAAACTTGTTGCAATTAGTCAAATGCCAAAATACCAGTGAATGATACTAATTGAGGTAATCTTATGATCAGAGAGTACACAATTAAAATTCAAATAGTATGTTACTATTAGTCAGATACTAAAACTCCCTAGGATGATGTCAAATGTATTTAGAGAAGTTCAGTCTACCTAAATTAAAATTGTTAAATGAATCGAAGATATCTTTATAGTGTTGTGTGGTATACAAGTTTCAACCTAGAAAATAAGAATTAAATGTCAGCTTATGAAGCTAATTTATAGGTTTCAGATATGTATTTGACATATAAGAATTAACTGTACTGAAATCGATTTGCAATACTTTCAAAACATCACTTACTCATTTATGTATTGGAATATAGAAACTTTCCTAAAATGCCATAAACAATAGATAATTTGATCTAGGACTCCATTTTAATGTTAGGATTGATAATCATTACACGATAATATGGTTCAACTTTTTGCCTGCATCCGGTCAATGTTAGCATTCTTGCTATAAAGTTTTTTAAATTCATGAAGAAAATGAAATAACATCCAAGACCCCAGAATCTAATGAAAGGTGTTGTACACATTATGTTTTTTGATTGCTAAGAACACAAAAAATCAGAGATAAAAAATTGAAGTTATCTGATTATGTTAAAAGTTTTTGTTTCAAGCTGGTGCTGATGGTGCAGGCTGGTGCATCGGCCCTTGTGGGTTCATCATCGGCCCTTGTGGATTCATCATCGGCCCTTGTGGGTTCATCATCGGACCATGTGGGTTCATCATCGGACCATGTGGGTTCAACTTCTTTTCTTCTTTCTCAACAGCAGTGGCAGAAATGTAATAAGAAACTGCAAACATGCCGTGGATGATGCACGCTATGCCTCCAATAGACAAGTAACGATGGTTTGAAACGCCACATGATTTTCTTGAACTCGAGTTGGCCAAGACTCCAGCAATCAGCATCCAGAATCCAATGATTAGGGTAATCCTGGTACAAAGCTTAATGCATCAAATACTATTAATTTAGGCAAGAGGGCACTTAGTAGTTCGTGAAAATGTGTACCATGAGAAGATGAGTGAAGCCATGGCTAATTGTTTGTATGAAGTGGCGCGGTCCATTTCTGGTTTTGACCATACAACATGGCAGCCACCAAACAAGTTTGCAATGGCATGAGCAAATGTCAAGAGGATCAAGGCAGCAAACCCGAGCTTAAATGCTTCATAACTTGGGTCTCGACACTCAACGACCCATACTCTTAGATTTTGCACCTGTAAAAACATGCAGGAATTCATATCATACATAAGAGTCCATATGTCCATGCTCTTAGTAGTTTTTAGAGTTGAAGGGAAACATTATCTGTGCTAACAACATAGATCATCTTGATGCTATTAGTCACCAAAAACTTTTTAATAAATAGTTAATGAGTGATTATAATTACGTAAAACAACATTATAACAACAATAAATTAATCTCCTAAAAAAAATAAAGTAGGAGATTGTTCACGTTAAAAATAGACTCTACATTTCTCTTGAGTCGTTTGACACACCATCCTTTTGTTTTAAATCATTTGGACGTATTTGGAATAACCATTTGGTTTCACCTTTTAAGTAGATCATTTAGAAATCATTTATGAGTAGATCATTTAGTTTCACCTCTTGTAGTTTTGTCATCTACGAGTTCATTGTGTTGAAAAACATACCTTGTTCTGAGCAACCTCAGCTTGGATACCAAGAATTCCAGCCGTGAGATCCATGACTATGATCAACAAACAGACGAACGGCACAATGTATTGACCCGCATTTGGACCATACATTTGACTGTTCATCGCCATTTTTATCCTGTTGGTAAGCTTAGAAAAGATGATGGACAGACAAATAGATCATGGACTTTTATAACTAATGAATAAAGTGAATGCAAGGAACACTGAGGTTGAAGCTATGAACATGTTGTAAGATTAGCTAGGATTCTTTCCATGGCTGAAAAGGAAAGAAGGGTATCTTTTCACATTTCTTAAAAAAGTTAATTACTATTTTATACTTTTATGCTTAAACCATTTGTTTAGTTGTATAAATTTTATTTCAATTAAACCATCTAACACAAGCAATGAAGTTCAGGTTTGTCATATGTTTCTTATATCTTTTCAATGAAAGGACGATTATTGAAAGGAAAAAAAAAACTAATGATCAAACCATTTGATGTCTGGTCGGCCTTTGGTTTATCAGGCAGTCGGCTCGGGGTTGGGATTGGTAATTTAAAAGGGACTTTCCTATACTAATGACATAAATCACAAAAAGTTATTATATAATAAATTTTGTTGGCCATTAAAAAAAAACATAAATCACAAAATGGTTATATTTAATGAGAAATTCATATTTCTTTTTACCAATCAAGTGATCATTTAAGTTGAAGATTAATGATTACTCTTATCATTTCTATATCTTACGATATTTAATAAACAGAAAAGAAATGTTTAAAGGGGAGAAACATGATATATATAACTTGGGTGGGGGGTGTGAGTGTGCCACAAGCTGTGAGGCGTGATGAACATTGCTTCGCCCCTTAGTAGCTTGGGGTGTCCAAAGCATTGTGGGAGATCTCGTGTGAGTAGCGACACTACTATATACCAGCCACAAATCTATCACGATATTTTTTAAGGCATGAAACATAGATGTAAGTAAAATAAATATAATAATGTGTCCAAATAGTTATTGTGACACCTCCCATCACTTGAAACACTAATCGAAATATCCTTATTCTTTGTATAAGCACAAAAATAATTTTTTTGGAAAAATAACATCTTACGATAAATATCTATGAAGTTAACATATACTTAAGCTATGTTTTCGAGTTTACTTAATGAGATAATATATTGAAACTAGTATATTTTCATTCTCTTATGTTCTCTTCATTTTTCTTCAATCTAAAATGATTAATTTTACCTTTTAATTTCTTTCTCCTTTTTTTATCTTTTTAAATGAACTTGTGTATACATTTTTTTCACATTCATTTACTTAATGAGGTAATAGATTGAAACTAGTATTTTTTTCGTTCTCTTATGTTTTCTTCATTTTTCTTCAATCTAAAATGATTAATTTTACCCTTTAATTTCTTTCTCTTTTTTTATCTTTTTAAATGAACTTGTGTATACAATTTTTTTATTTTACATTCATTTCATTTATAAAAAAACTTCAAGATACAAATATATTTCTTTTCCGCTTTCATCCCCTTACTTTTAATTGTACACGGAAACACAATATTAATACAGAAATTATACTAATACACGTTTACAAAGGTCGGTGGGTTTTTTTATTCTATCAAAATTGTGGTTATATATACACATTTACAAATATTACAACAAAGTTGCTTTAGTTGGAGTGGCATGTCAATTGCGTTTTGATTTGGTTGTCGTGGGTTCGACTCCCACCAACAACTTTTTTTTTTCTTTTTCTATTTTACTTATATATATATATATGTATTAATTTCTTACGTTCATATTTTTGTGTATGCGTCGTTATAAATTCGAGTGTGTTTACGTTTGGACGTAATCAGAAACGACTCGGGTCAAATATATAATGTTTCCGTGACTATTTTAATTTACACTTTAAGTCTGTCTACGTTTCAATATCCGTTTATGTTTTGACGTAAATTTTCTTCAGAAATGAGTTGGGTTAAATATAAAATGTGTGTATGCTAATTTTTATGTACGCTTTGAGCAGATCTACGTTTCGACATAAGTTTTATTTGGAAATGTTTTTGGTCAGATATAATGCGTTATCATTTGCTTTACATATTGTGATAAATTTAATTTGAAAACGAGTTTGAGCGGTTGTAAGTTTATGTTTCGACATAAATTTTGTTTGGAATAGGGTTGGGTCAAATATATATATGTTTTTCGACATAAATTTTGTTTGGAATAGGGTGGGTCAAATATAATATGTTTTATTCAATGGTATAAAATCAATTTACTCTACGTATTGACGTAATTCTAATTTGGAAACTAGTCGGGTTGATTGTATTCTATATGTTTTCACGTCACGTATGATGTCGGCGTAACGCGCGACGGGTAAAAAGCCTAGTTATATTAACTTATTAATAACTTATTTAAAAAAACTATGAAATTTATGAGATCATGGCTTCAGGCTTCTAACATTCTCTAGAACCCACTTCCCAGCTTTATCTATATGCTTTTCTCCTTCACCATTTTGTCTGCATCAATCATCACCTGGAAGTTTCATACAATTTCAGCTCCATAATCTCAATCGATTGTTGAGGTGATCAACCATGGCAGTTTACCGATGGAAGAGCTTCGTCGAGGACGAAGACCGCCCCGAAAAACCTCGGAGATTCGGTGTAACGGAGATCCGTGGCCCAAATCACACCTCTCTCTTCTCGCACAACTTGCTTCAGGTATCTTCTTCTCTCTAATCAACTAATCGCATTTCAATGGTTAATTCTTCTTTCAATTAAATATAATTTCTACGTAATAGAGATTTTTTCTTTCGTGCTGCTTCTGTTAGTTTCTAGTCAGATCACGATTATCTGCATTTCAATCTTGATTTGGTGATTAATTCTTCTCTCAACCGAGTATAGCTTCTACACGTAGGAATATCTAGGTCGTATGTACATTAGCTTGTATTCTGCCATCTGTAATGAGAATCAAACTTATTTTGAATATTGAGTCGGATTTGTTCCTTAAATTAAGTGGTATAGGGTTTAATTGTTTACTTATTCTTACACGGGAAAATGTGATCTTACTATGCGGTTCCTTAGTTCAATATATGATCATCAACTTGTATTATTCAGTTTCTTTTACAAAGTCAAAATTATTGTGAGTATCAATATATTTAGCTCCTTGCAGCTCTTGTTGTAGTCTTAACACCCATGAAAAAATGATGGATGATATGCTGTACTTGTTTCCCTGCTTGAAACAGGATATGTTGGAGTCCATGGGTCAGTTTGTTGATGGTCTGAAGTTTACAGGAGGCTCTGAAAGTTTGATGCCAAAATCCTTCATCAAAGAAGCAACAAAATTGGCCCATGAACATGATATATATGTTAGCACTGGTGACTGGGCTGAATATTTGCTGCAGAAGGGTTCATCTTCTTTCAAAGAGTATATAGAGGTAACCAGTGCCAAAAAATTTAAAGAGATTCTTTTCTACTAATCCGTTCTGATAAGTCATATTGTTGTTCTAGGAATGCAAGCAATTGGGGTTTGATACAGTTGAGCTAAATACAGGTTCACTTGAACTTCCAGAAGAAACTCTGTTGCGATACATACGGTTAGTTAAGAGCCAAGGGCTTAAAGCCAAGCCTCAATTTGCTGTGAAGTTCAACAAGGCTGATATTCCTCCAACCCGCGCAAGAGCATATGGTGCTTATGTTGTTCCAACACCTCGAACATCTGGTACGAGTCTAATTCTTTCTCATATTCTATTGTTATTTTTAAGAATTAAGATCTATATTCACTCTCAAGCTAGTATCTGGAAGAAACATATAAATCTAAACATTAACACATGGGAAATGATGTGAATGTGCATGAAATGCAGAACGTGTGGAGGATGTTGATTTCTTGATCAGAAAGGCCGAAAGATGTTTGGAAGCTGGAGCAGATATGATATTAATCGACGCTGAAGATGTCTGTAAATACGCTGATTCTATCAGGGCTGATATCATAGCGAAGGTGATTGGGCGTCTAGGAATCCAAAAGACTATGTTTGAAGCATCAAATCCCAAAACCTCTGAGTGGTTCATTAAGCAATATGGTCCCAATGTACTTTCTTTCCCTTCAAATTACAACATGTTTTTCCCCACTTCATGTTCATGGTTGCTAATTTTATTTTCCTTATTTACAGGTTAACCTTTTTGTAGATCATTCTCAAGTGCTAGACTTAGAGTGTCTCAGAGGACGTAACCTGGGAAAGAACCATAAATCTGTTCTTGATTCTTCGTTTTTTTTAGTTTAAAAGCTTGTCAACATGAAGTATAGATATGTTTGTGAAACTGTTGTTTTTGTAATTCTGCCTGCTCAGTCATGTGTGTACTAAGAACAATTAATAACAGAACATGGATTTTCCTTGCCTTGTTTTGTTTTTCAGGGCTCAACCGCAATGGGAATACGTCATAGCAAAAACTCTCTTTCCCCTTTTATATCAGGTTAGCTTTCACAAGAAGCTTTCAAAATCTTCAAGTGATGGATGTTTTGAAAGTTGTCTCAATTGAACTTGGGTTAAAAGCTACTTAAAAATCATAAAACCATGATATAATCATGGGGTATTCCAGTTTCAAAGAAAGAACACTTGTAGGAACACAAGTGGTGCTTGTCCGATTTGCGGTTGTAATCGGTTAAGTCTAAACCCGCTCTCTAAAACAATGGTGGTTTTTGGAGGTGGTCGTCTTATAAATTGATTGGGATTGATTTGAGTTATGAGCTGAAGGTTATCTGATGTGTTCATACGCACAAACATCACTGCAATTGTCTTACTAAAATATGTTACAAAGACACTTCTGTGATCGCATGGTTTTACAATTACTGCAATCGTCTTGGTTATTCGGTAATAAAATATCAAAACCACATTTAGTGGACATATATCACTTTTCTTCAGGGTTGGTTACAAGATAAGAAACTAAAGACAATATAGAAAAATGGCTAATAAAGAAAACCTTACAAGGTCAATCATGTTTAGATATTTCTTTTCAAAACTTTTTGTTACTAAAATATTTTCCGCAGAGACCGTATAAGAGTGCTAAGAATGTAGCGTTGCTATGACCAGCACAACAGAGTTTTTAAAATACCCTTTGTCGTGGACAAAAGATAGTTCAACGGTTATATGTCTTGACGCAAAGAGAGTGGCTAGGAAGTCTGAAAGAATTGTCTACCTTTTTTCTTACGTAAGGACGTATTAACACCCCGAGTCTTTTGGGCTCTTATGCTATGTAACATGTATAAACGCCAAATATAAAATATAACACGTGTAATATAAATCACAAAGCATAGGGTTAAAACTATTGGTTCAAGTTGTAATGTAGCTCAACTTAAATTGGTTGGATTGAAACTGATTAAGGCTGAATTCGTATCGTCTTAGTTTTTAATAGTAACCTCACCGTTGTATCACCACCATTACACCATTGCCACCATAACCTCCGTGCTTATTAGTTGCAGTAGCAATCAGAGTTGTCGGCATCACCCCACTACCCACACCACCTTTATCATGTGGGGGACGCGAATATGTAAGCGCGGTGGTGGCGGCAGGTGGTGAGGGTGAAAGTGATTGTAGCATTACCGGCGTGTGCAATGATGGTGGACGGGGGAGGCAACGTTGATAGCGACAGTGATGACAATGATAGTTGTGGTAGGATTTGGGGCTTTAGTGTCAGTGACAGTCATGCATAATTCTTTAGTTATCCTCATATTTGTATACGATTGTTCATTGTATATTGTTATTCTTAAAAAATATACTAAAGTTTATGTTAATGACTTCAAATGCTTTTTATTAGTTTCATTATAAATATTTTGCAGAATTAGAATTGAGTTGCGTAGAAAACCAATTTAATTAAGTAAATTAAATTAAAAATATTTAAAATACGTACTTTTACTATCAACGATTTTAGTTTCAATATTATGATTTGGAGCACTAAACTTAAATGTTCCCTTAAAACTATAGTCCCACCCAAACAGTCCCTTAAACCATGCGGACTCAGCGAGCACTATACCTGAAACTTCAAGTACCTTCGCAACTATTAAGCCGTGACTCCAACGCAAACCTCTCTTTCTCTCTCTCAATCGCTCGAGAGAGATTTGTGTTGCAGAGAGATTATTAGCGAAGAGACAACGATTTCCATACCTTCTTCCTATACATTCATACATACACACACATCACGATTATCCAACAATTAACATAAACCATGGCCAAGAAGAAAGCTACCATGACTCTCAAGGACTTCCATGGCGGTTCTATCCCTTCTGATCTTCCTCTTCCTTCCGCTCCTGGCGTGTCAGTACCCATCCTTATCTCTCTGATTCATTCTCTTAAGTATTGGATTTAAGATTGTCGGTTTCTAGATTCGAAATCAAATCTGTTTGTTCTTGTTTACTGGTTTGGATGAACGTGGATTAGATCTGATACTTACGCGTCGTAGCTTGTGTATTTTGTTGATTCGATTGTCTTTGTGAAAGATCTGTCGGTGAAAACTGGAAACCCTAGGCAGAAGTTGCGATTATTATATTTATGTGTCGTAAGATGTATTCTCTCCTCTCAAAGAGAACAACAAGCTTTTTATGTTCGATGATTCACTTCAACTTCAAAATTGATGCGTCTGTTTCTGACTTTCTGTTCTGTTAATAAATATAGGCTGATTAGTTTTTATAGCATTGACTGCAATTGGAGATATGCATGATGGATTGAAAATCAACAATTTTCAATGAACTTTTTATTCATAGACTATTATCTTTGCTCTCTGAAATCAGCATAGGTTAGGAACTGATTGTTTTACTTTGGTGCTAAGTAAGAACATAGCAAGGTTTTTGTTTTTTCTTATATTTTTTATTTATTGTGTGGCTCTTATAGAACGGCGAGGCCTTTGAATCACGCTGGATTAGATCGTCATACTTCATGGACAAATCCTATGGGAAGACAAGATCAGAGATTGCGCCCAGGTTCAGCTGGTGCTGTAAGAACTTATGATGATAAAACCCCATTTCTCTCCCAAAATGTGCAAATTGGGCGCAATTTTGATGAGGATGAACAGCAAGGTTTAGTGAAGCAGCTAATGTTAGTAGTGGTAGGTCTTTTGTTAAAAGTGAGGGGAGATCTTTGGGTTCGAGTAACTCGAATGTGGGCGTTGAAAGTAAAGTTAGTGGGCCCTCCCCAAATGCATGGGGCCCTAGGAAAGTAGCTGTTGGGATATCAGAACCTGCTGCTGCATCTTGGTCTGTTCCTGATGCTGCAACCAAGTTAGCCCATGCAAGTGCACTTGAAAAGGTGTCTTCAGGTCGTTGGCTTTCAAACCAAAATAAGCAGATAGATGTAGAGGTCATTAGACATCCTGAGCCTGAAACTAAAATACAATCTAAGGGAAATGCGTACACCGCCTTTACATATGGTTCTACGGATGTTTCTGGTGTTGGGAGTTTGAACATAAATGATGGGATGTCAATGGCTAAAACTTCTACACACGCTGATGGTGTTCAAGTTCAACCACCTCATAGTGGTGTAGCACTTGGTGCGTCAGAAGTGACCGAGCGGCCCCGGTTGAAGTTACTTCCGAGGTCTAAACCAGTTGACAATATTGAACCACTTGTATCTCATAAGCAGGTATTTTAAATGGTGATGTTTGGATAATATATATCTTTTTGAACTTCTGATTTATATGTATTGATGTTATATCATATATGTTGATGTAATGGTTTACTGATTCTAGACTCTTCCACAGTCAGAGGAGCCGATTGTTGGAAATGAATTTTATGGAAATGCGAATTCCTCTGTTTGTGGTTTAGCTGGACCAGAGGATGCCCATCAGGCATCTGTGCAACCAAGACTGAACTTAAAGCCACGGTCACAGCCTCTTGACCAAATGGATAGAAACACTGAAAGAGAAAGGTACTGTATATTATTTTGACTAATGTGATAAATCTTCCCATTATAAGAACTTTCAAATGATATTATTTTACAAAATGTGGGGGTAGGGGTCAAGCTGCTTATATCTTTTTAAGTAGGAACAACTATGGTGGTTCCAGGCTTCCAGCCTTCAGAAATAATCTTAGTTTTCTGATTTTGTATTGTTTTGGAGTATTGTGTTCAAAAGATTGGTTTTGGATGATGGACTTGTAAGTTGATAGAAGTAAGTGGAGAATTTTGTTCATTGATTGTTTTTCTTTTTTCACTAGGGCTGTTGGGTTGCTTAATTTGCTTTAGTGTTCTTCTTTCTCATGGTGGTTGTTCCAGTAATGTTATAAAACTAGTGTGAATTATATAAATCATTCGTCAATAACGGTCAATCTTTACTTTTTAAACCCTCATGGTGGTTGTTTTAGTAATGTTATACAACTAGTGTGATTTACATAAATCATCCATTAATAAAACTAGCTTTTACTTTTTGCATTAGCAACTGCCGAAGGAAACATGCTAACAACTTGGTTTTTCCCTGTGTCACTGTTAGCCTTTGTTCATTAGGTTAAAGTCCATTCATCTTTCAAATTTGTCAAGTTTAATCCCTTTGTAATAAGAAAACATCAAGTTTGCAATAAACATGTGCTTTGTGTAAAAAAAGTTGAAAAACATACGTTCTCGTCAATAAAAAGTTCTAAAGCTTTGAGTCAAAACTCTTGAGGAGTTTGGCAACATTAACTCTCTGATGCTGGTGGACTCTTTCAGTTGCTGTTTGTCCCTGTCAACTTGAAATAACAGAAGTAGAAACATGTAAATAGATAAAATGTAACTTGCCAGGATGGGCCTTGGAGTAACCGGTAAGGTTGGTGATGTAACTTGCAAGCATAAGTAGAAAAGCTTTTATCTTTTTAAAGGTGAGCGTAGTAGTAAACGTCGGTGGTGCAATGAGATTGCCAAAAAAAGTAGCGATGCTTGGAAGATAAAGAGAAAGGGTTGAGTAGTTTTTATTTGTGTATCATTATAAATAAATCTTGGCATGGTAATTTAATAAATAGTTTTTTTAGCATATGTTGTGTTATGTATTTACAACTGACAGTTGCGTTCACAACAGGAACTCCTTGTTTGGTGGTGCTCGCCCACGAGAATTGGTAAGGACTGCACCTGTGCTTGTCTAAATCATCAATACATCAACTTTACTAATTTACATAGAAGAAAAGAAGAAAGACCTCATTTATTTCTTTTATAAAATAATGGTTTGCCAAAATGCCTCATGAAGTAATGCAGGGTGTTTCTCGACTAACAGTTCTTTTTTTTTTTTTTTTTTTTATATGTTAAGATAAATATCTGATTTGTTTGACATTTGTATTTGTGATATTGCTGGTCATGCTTTCAGGTTCTGAAAGAGCGGGGAGTCGATGATGTTGCTATTAATCATGAGGTTATCCAGTCTCCTAATAGGTACCTATTTACTTTAGTTGTTTTGTTTAAAAAGATAAAATAACAAATTCCTTAATACCTACCATCTAAAGTACTTTCCTCTCATTATCATTATCATTATCATCATCATCAAATAAGTTAAGGATATTGCTTTCAGGCGTACTTTAATTCGTTTATTCTTTGTAGGGTGAAAAAGGATATCACTAGGGCCGAGAACCTACCTGTGCACCAAACAGTTACTTCTCGCCAAAACGGGAAACCCGAATCGTTTGACCATCACAGAACGGGAAAGATCATCGATAGGCGAGATGCAGAAAAACCAGATGCTCAAAGAAAAAGCAACTGGAGAACTGAGAACCGCAAGAGCAGCAGGGATGTTGAGCAGCAACAAGAAAGACCACCTTCACCTGAAACCTGGCGCAAACCTGTCGACCCTGCTCCACCGGTTGGACCACGTTATGGAAAAGCAGCTTCTGCAGTTGAGCTAGCCCAAGCCTTTTCAAAATCGGTCTCTGATCCAAAGGTATTAACCACTGATCGTTTCTCTAGCCAGAGAGGGTTTCCCGGGCCAGCCAAGATTCCATTTTCTCGGCTAACCAGCCAACCCACTACTAGATCTCATATCAACGGACACTGATGGCTATACAATGTTGATTCTTGAATCTACTCAATTGAAGCTCACACTGACTCCGACTCTAGCGGAAACTGAAAACTTGAGTGTGTGTTCTCCTTGCTTGCTAGCTACCTAACATGAAACCCCATGAAAAATAGAAGATCAGTGGGAGAAAACAATAATCTTCTGAAGTTGAAACTTCTTTCTGACAGTTTCTTATCAGGAAAATTGATGTTTACTCGATGGTAAAAGCTTATTTGATGCATGCCATTTGTTTTTATGTTTTACGTATTTAGACAACTTTGGGTATTCATCCATCAGTTCCAACTCTGTTTTTGGTTTCTATTATGGTGCATAGAGACTTGTCCGCGACTGGACCTAGATTGCCTGGTGTTTAAGTCGACTCAGGACTTTGGTTTACTATCACTAACAATTATGATATCAAGTGAGCAAGTATTTCTTTTTGAAAAATTCACAATGTATTTACCTAGACCATTATGTTTATTAATAAGTTTATATGGTTTATGCTCCATTTTAGAACAATACATGGCTTAAAAACGATACTGGCGGAACCTTTTTTGAAAAATCTTCAACTCGTAGTTAAAATATTTTTAGTATAAGTTATGTAACCAGAAAATTAATAATGCAGAAGTGTGTGAACAAAAGGTGTTTACTTGACTGTTTAACATGTTATATTTGCAACAAAGAGAAGCATGTGCAAGCTTCCTCTCTCCGCTTGCTTGAGAACTTCTGTCGAGCTATAGGTTTCTCACTTATCTCCTTCCTTTCTCACAGAACTTTATAGTCCTTTACAAACATTGTGTACGAATTCCAGCCTTGGGAAGCCACCTCTCTCCTACACATCGCCACGTCTCTCTTCCACTACGATTGTGGGCTCTTCACCGAGATGCGCTCGTTTTACAACCTCGCTTATCTTGCCACGCATATGAAGAATCAAAAAAAGATGGATTTTCCTTTGACAAATTACATCATTAATAATCATTTGCCTCATTGAATAATGAAAATGCCTGGAATCTAAAATGTGTCATGATTCCGGCAAGATGATTTACATATTCACGCAATTGTTTACCAAACACCAAGACCATCCGTACACATGAAATATGAGTAAACAACAATGAGAGATAGAGTTGACTATTATATCTAAATAATTTAAAATAAATAAGGCGATGGCATGGGTGAAACCATAGCAAATGAATCTCGCAACCTGAAACCACAAAAATAAAATTTATAGATTTGAACAAAACGATTCGACTAGATTAAATTGAACATACATAAACAAAAAGAAGGAAATAAACTACTTACACGAATTCCTTCTTGTATCCAGATGGTTTAAAGTTATGCCTCGACAATACGGTATTCTTCTTGCCTTTATTACATGGCATCACATACAATTGTATCATCTCATTCTTGATTACATCTTCTTCAGAGATTGTACATAACGACGGTCGCCATTGAACCACCCGCCGCCCGCTTCTCCTGCCAACCTTGTTTTCACGAACCAAACCGACAATAAGAGTCTTATTGTCCTTAGATGCAGAAGACGTCGGTGTTGCTGATGAGCCACCATCGTTAGTGCCACACCAAGCAACAAGAGTTGACAACAAACTCATCTTTGGTTCGCTTGTCTTCTCTCAATATGTGTTTTTAACAAACAAGTAGGTGCTATAAATGTATTATATTCATTTTTTCAATACATTTTTGAAGCCGGCGGGTTGTGATCGTGACATTTCCCGCAATTTAAGCTTTTCTTCAGAAAAATTATTTTGGCTAAAAGTGGATTGCGTGTATTTATGAATGATTCGAAAATGATTAACAATATAATATTTATAAATAAAATCTGATTTCATTTACAAAGTATAGGGAGATGAAAAATATAATCATTATTTTTATTTGAAGAGAGACGAATTTCATTAACTTATATTATTTACTAAACTTTGATTAACTCTAAAGTTTTATAAGAAGAAGGATCTCACTTGTTACTCTATACTCTAGCCACAAAAATGTTCGGGGTCCAACAATATTTTAAACACGTTAGACATTGATCGAACAATAGTTTTAAGACTCTAAACACAATGATATCACTCGATGTGGCCCGATTGGCACATAATTTTGTTTTTGATAGTCACACGTGACATCTCATGTGAGCATGTACGCTAACTCTAGAGTCTAGAGTGCTACTAGGATTCGCTAATTAGTTTGTAGCTTCATAACACGACAAGCTTGATAAGGCAATGCAATCTAGTTAACTCAACATATCTTCTATACTCACCGTATATCTAGTTAACTTAACATTTTTTTACTGATTGTATATATGTGATTCCCTTAAGATGTTACAAACACTTCCATTCCCTTAGGGACCATTTCTCATCAAAGAGACACCGTATGAATAATTTGATACCATATTTTAACACCTTTAGCATGATCATGGTATTGTTCATTTTCTCTCCACTGGCTCATAGTTTTTTTCTTGTTGACCATGCAATAATTTTCTAGGAGAGAAGAGATTGTGGTAGTACTCTTACCCATCGTCCTTAACATCATATAGATTTAATCGCATTTGTTGTGTTTGGTGAGGTCAAGACTTCTTTAGTAATTCAACATCTTCCTTCTGTGCCAATGATGTTTATCAAAACTATTTAATTTATTTTTCATATAATTGTCTTCTAATTAGAGAGTTGATTTATACATCATTAAAATATATAATATCGTGCTTTATGCTTTTAATATTAAGCTTCGGGATAATAGTAGGTGACATTGAACATACCCAAATACCCAATGGTCCCAACTTACGTGAAACAAAGATGAAAAGCAATTGTCCTATAGGTAATTTGTCTATACTTTTTTGAGATGTATGTATTAATTAATCTTGATGGCGAACAAAATTACCTTTTTATCAACTAATTCGCACTTTTAAGATTTACTTTGAATAAAAAGGTTTTAAAGTAAACTAATAATAATTTAGAAATTTTAGAATCAAAACCTAATAGCTCTAAATTTTGGCTTGAAGATTAACATAAGATCATCAAATAGTTTGATGTTTAAATTCAATATTTTATACACTTCTTTCTAATTGTAAAAGTTCTAAAGATAATTATTTTCAAAGAAAAAGGGCATTAGAGTGATGAATAGAAAACGCATTAAGCATCCGACAAAAAGTTCATCTTTCCTTTTGTTTTCTTCAAGATGATAATTTTCAATTGCATATGTGTGTGTGTTTGTGTTAATCATATTGATAAAAGTTTATGTCTAAGTTTTTTATTTATTTTATTTAAATAAAATTATTAATATTTTGGTAATACAAAATTTGTAACTAAATTATCAAAAGGCGTTAAGCATCAAACCAACCCCACTCGACTTGTCGTGAACCGTGCTAACACATTACCCATTTTGACTTGTTATCCAAAGTGGTGGAACATTTTATATTTTCTGTCTCAAGCTTAATTGTCTTTTGAACCCGAATTGATCAAGATATTATAGTCATATAGTCATTAAGATGTCTGATGAATTTTCATTTGTGTTTTACACGGTTAATATATGACACATAAAAATTGTTACAGTAATGTGTAGTATGATATCGTATTTGAGCTGACAACCGTTTGAGTATGATAATTATGAACTTAAGATTCAACGTTAACAACACATATAGTTTAGTTATGTGCCCTTTTAGTATATATATATTTTTTGTTTTTTTTTTGTTTATAAAAGTAAAAGTAGTTCAAACGTTTCCTTTTTATCACTGTATGCATAGCCATTGTCGTCTTTTTGCCTTTTGACGTTTTAAATAAAATTGAATGGTCTTTGATATAATGAAATTTTGAAGTACATGATAATTTATTTAATTAGAGTGATAAATTTTATGAATTAACTGACAAATTAAAGAAAAACTTAATTAAAAAGTACAAGTGTCCTAACATATTATAAACACAATGGTTAATTTACAATAATAAGACAAATGATTATCATCATAATTCATAAATATAGGTGCAATATACATGTGCATTATTTGTATGATCTTGATAATCCATGGGTGGACCTAACCTCTTTATTTTATTTACTTTTCTAAAAATTTGTTTCTGACACTTTTTAACTTTTATAGAATATGGAGTTTATGTAAAACATTTTGTATAAGAAGAATTATTCACAAAATGCTATACTTTTTTTAATTACTTTTTTGATTACTTTTTTGAATCAGCACTGAGTACGAAACCTTGAGGCTATTTTCTCCGATACAAATGCAATATGGTTTACTTTTATTTCAGTTTACCGTTCATATCTTAAAATAATTATTTATACTGTATATTTATCTTATGCATTTGAGTAGATACTTCCATTTATTTCATTTGTTGTTAGAGAATTAAATGGTTGTTTGTGAAAAAGCCATAAAATTATATTTTTCTAAGGTAATATTTTCAACCGTAGTTTTGTTTTTATTCTTAAACATCATCTAACATTATACTTGTATTGATTTAAACTCACATCATATTTTAAGACACAATCACGAGTAACACTATGCTACACGATCACAAGCTTTTAAAAATCACATAGAATTCACACTCTAACACAAAAAAATTCTTTGTTGATATGAACTCGAATTTCCATTAAATTAAGGGGGTAAGGGGGGTAATTTCCATTAAAATATGTGTTCGTATATAAATAAATTTCAAGTCTTATAAATTTTTTGCCAAATGTGGGAGCTCAAGACCTTATTTTTCATGCGTGACGCTAATTTTTAGCGCTTGAATATCTAGCAATTATTTACATGTTTTAATTTTCACTAGCTAAACACCATCCATTAGACATTGATTCGTTAGAACTTTGAACCATAATTTTATATTTTGAACTAATTCTTATATTTATGAATAAATGTTAATTTTCATATATAACCCTGATTAAACAAAAAAGATTTTTTAAATATACAATTTACGGATCAAGTTACAAAAATGTTTTTTTCTTTTTAAGTTTATTTATGTTTCTTATTTTGAAAAAGCTTCTTATTAAATCATATTAGAGATATGTGTATGTGATCCTTTTCTCTTATGGAGTTCGTTGATCAACCTTATCTACCATGATTTTTAAATGAAAAATCAAAGAGATTCCGTTAAGATGGTCTAGTTTACAATATTTTATTTACACATACATATTGAATGTTTCTTATATCACCTGTTCTACTTATGAAGTATGAGTCCCATTTTATGACATTACTAATATTAACATATTGGTAGGCACAATTTTAAATGACTAAGATCGATATAATACAGTAGCCTTTATTAATTTTCAATCCTTGAATCTAATTAACTTATTGTTTGGTTATTGCAGTATATGATTCATTGAGATTAGAGACATTATTTTGTTGGGTTAAGTATCATATATAGAAACCACAACACTTTCTTATTTATTTATTGATTTATTTATTAACACTTTCTTATTTATTTATTTATTTATTAACACTTTCTTATTTATTTATTTATTTTTATGAAAGAAGACTCCTAACCATGTGTTGATATGTTAAAGTTTCTTAACTGGTAAAAAACACGCACGAAAGTCACTAAACTAAATTTTCATCTTAAAGTCTTTAAACTTATTCAAAATCCACTTGTGATTTTTTATAAATAACTATTTATTAAATCTTAAATTAGTCACAAATTAATAAAGTGACATTCAATATTTTAATAAAATTCATATCATCTTATTTTGATAAATTTAAGAGCTAACAAGCCATTAGTTAATTAATTTATTTCTTTTATAAAACTACACGTATTTTAAACAAGTTTAAAGACTTTAATATAGACCATTAGTTTATCGAACTTTTCATTTATGTTCTATGTTGAAGGACTTTAATATATCATAATTCGGCTGATGGATTTTTTTTCCCCGAAAATAACAAAGTATGTTTGTGTTTTATGATAATAATTATTTTATTGGATAAAATATCGTTCAACTAAGGGATTGTTTGTAGGCTATTAAAGTCTTAATGGTCATTAATAAGCTACATTTTAATAATTTATAACCTCTTAATGATTAAAAGGTAACACTAATAATGAATAATTAAGAGGTAATATTAATATTTAACTTATTAACCATTAACATTAGGGTTATCTTTTAACTATTAAGAGAAGGTTATGAACCATAAAAATATAATCTCTTAATGACCATTAAGAGGCTATGTAAAAAAATGCCACATTGATGAATCTCTACTATAATAAAAGAGTAAATAAAATAGACACGTGGCAGCATCATATTCCTTTTTACGAAATTTTTTCCGCTTCTCTTTCTCTCTTTTTTAGTAGTTACTATAATCATCGATAATATTATTTAATTTTTTATAGACTAAAAATATTTTTGAATAATTTAAAAAAATTATTTTTATTAATGTTATTTATAAAATATAAATTTTTAAAAAATAATACATTTTTTAAAATGTCAAAATATTTTAAAATTGGTGTTCTAAAAAGTAAAATATTTATAAATTGAAATAATTATAATTGGGAGTTATAATAATAATTTTTTAAAAAGGTTTGTTTCTAAAATGTTTAGTTTTTTTATTATCATTTTTTTATTAGTTATATCTTTACTAATACGTAATTTCAATTATATCTTATTTTAAAATATCATATAATTAATAAAAATTTATTTTTTTAATATTTTATTTATTTAATACGTGTAATACACAGACTATTAAAGCTAGTATTAATATAAAACTGAAATATATGCATTTTAAATGTTGGGAAGAGCTTGAGAGGGATTTATTTGCATACTTAAAAAGCATTCAGCACATTTTGTTGGTAGAAAATCATGAGTCCAAACTCTCACGGTTGAATAGAACAACCTAATTTAAAACACACAAATTTTGTTAATACTAATACTAAAAGATTGAGAAAAACAAGGGCTGGATCTATAAAACTATAATCGTCTTAATTTTGTTTGTTAATATGATGAAGTTTTATGGTGTTAGGCTAAATCATTGACAAGAAAAGAACAATCAATGCCTATTTTAAGCGAAAGGATGATGTTGTTGATGAACCAGCAACAAGATGTAGACAAAATAAACCAATCCCCTAATTAAAATGTTAGAATCGTGATTCGGCCTCGGAGCGGTATGCCATGGCATATTGGAAAATATTAATTCTTTATTTTATTTGATGTTTTATTCCTAACATTTTTATTTTCGTCTTCAACCGACAGGAGGATAGTTCACTAATTGTGCAAATTGTTATATAGGGGTTTCCTCTACGATTAACTATGAAGGATCAGTGGATCACAAAAGAAGTCTATCAAATAACTATCATGTTGTTACATGAAAGACAAATCTTAAACCAATTGGCAAACACACATCTTAAATTCATCATACGTTTGAGCAAGTACATCTAGTATGCTATTCTTTTAGTAAATACTATCTATCTTGTTGCCATGTACCACCATTACCTATCTGCTAATGTAACTACTCTTTGGTGTTGCCACATCATCAAATGTTCGCACATACGTTTTCTAGATATCGCGTATATAATCAATATCTAGACAATTTAATCTTTAGCTAGTCATATATTTTTCTTTATCTTGTTCTTCATCCTTATCATCGCCTTTTAATATTTTTAATCAATTAAGACAGTTATTCATGACTTGTATTCATCATGTTTACAGGCTAATATATCAAGATTTAATCATGCTATAGTACACATTTCATAACAATCATGTTAAGAGAATTTATTATGTCGAATCCACCAGACTTTACTTACATCTCAATTATCACCATTACACCCTTGTGAATCATATATGTGAAAAGTGAAAACAGTATTCGATAATACCTTTGAATTATCGGGCCGGGTTAGAGTTATCAGTCCATGGTTGGGTTAAAGCCCATGGTTGAATTATCAGACTGGTGACGGAATGGGCTTACGGGCTTTAACCCAACCATGGATTGATCCATCAACTACAATCAGTCTGATTTGCTCCATTATAAGATCAAGATCAAAATCAAAATCATCGACGACTTGGATCCAAATTCCCCTTTTGTGTTCAACTTTTCTTCAGACTGAATCGATTTCATCCCCTTTTGGACACGGAATTCAATCGGTAAAGATGTTGGAGAAGATCGGATTGCCTCCGAAGCCATCGCTGAGAGGAAATAATTGGGTGATCGATGCGACCCATTGTCAAGGATGTTCTTCTCAGTTCACTTTCATCAACCGCAAGGTTTCATCGGATTTACTTTACCTTATTTTACGACTTTGATTTTCTTATAACTCTTGTTCCGATTTGGCATAAATAGATGAAGATTGATTGCCGAAGTTTGCTTAAACTTGATGTGATTTCGAAACTAATTCTTCGTAAAATCTTATATGACTTCTCAAAGTCAATTGACTACGATCCAAATTTTAACTCGATACGACTTTACTAATATTTGAAGTATAGTTATAACCACATTAGAATATGCAATGAATTAATTCTAGAAGTAGACAGTTTTTTGGCTTATACTTGTTCAAGGATCTAATCTACTTTGCTGTTGTAACGGCCACTGATTTCCCTATGGTTTAGCTATCACTGGTAAAATCGATGATCATTAGTATTAGCTAAGACTCGGATTAAAAGTGGGCTTACGACTCATTAGATCATTATTTCATTGAACAATTGTTTTTCGTTAACAGACAATTTCTTTTGCTTATGTAATTGTTTCCAATTAGATTATATTGTAATCTTGTTTGAAGTTTGTAGCACTCCACTGTTATTGTGGATTTGAACTTTCATTTGACAGAAATACAAATTAGTAATGAGATGGATGATTTAAGTAGGGATTGTGTTTGGGATTATTGATTGGTAACTATTGATATGCATTGGAATGTAACAATTTATCACACCTGGTGGTAGAAGTGAGTATTTTGTACTTCAGGTTTGATATTAGAAGTCAAGTGCACTTGCTCTTTGTATCTTTGACTATGGAGGGAGTATATTTCTGTAACAACACAATGATTACTTAAGGACAATTGCAACAAATAGCACCATACTCACCTTTTCTATTTTCCTGATTGGGTCACTGGAGAAAAGAAGTCATGACTAAAACCTCAACCCTTTACAAAACAGCAAAACTTAGTATGTTTGGTACTTTTGTTTGGAAAACTTGTAAACGGCTTACATTGTTGAATGGTTTTTATGCGGATGTTGACAATTCGGATGATTTTTGTTAACATTTTCACAGTTCAGCGATTAAAGTGTGAAAATATGATGGTATTTTTTTGCAGTTTGCCCATTAGTTGATTATATGCTCCATTTGAGAACCATGGACTCTCCTTAAGAGTTAAGACGTCAAATGCATTACATAGTAGTATATGAGATCAATAAGCTCTTGGTTGCTTTTGTACTTTTTGGTAGTGTTTTTTTCTCTTTATATCTGCAAAAAGCCATATCAATTTATAAGGGTAGTGTTTATGTATCCTGTTATATACATTATACTATATGCATTGCACATGGTCATTTTCTCTTCTGACAAATTATATATATGTGGCGTTGCAGCATCATTGCCGAAGATGCGGGGGCTTGTTCTGTGGGAGCTGTACCCAGCAAAGAATGTACTTAAGAGGACAAGGTGAATCACCTGTTCGTATTTGTGACCCCTGTAAAACTTTAGAAGAAGCAGCACGCTTTGAAATGCGATATGGTCACAAGAATAAGTCTCGAAAAGGTAAAGTTCAATGCTTACACAGATTCCATTCGACTTTTTAAAAACAAGATAAACTTCATAACTGATGTAATCTCTGATATTTGCTAGAAAATTATGGCTGTGATATTACACTTGATGAATAATACTATATTTCGCTTCAATTTCAGGGGCTTCAAAACTTGCATCTGATAATGAGGACGATGTAAGCGGTAATGGATCAGTTTCATCAGATAAGGAGTTGGTTCCAAGTATGCAGCGAGCTACAAGTGCATCTTCTTCGAACATTGACATGGAGTTTGACCTTGAGTCAAGTACTCCAGAAGAACTGAGACGACGGGCCATGGAGGAAAAGAATAAGTATAAAGTTTTAAAAGCTGAAAAAAAGCCTGAAGAAGCCTTGAGAGCTTTCAAAAGAGGAAAAGAACTTGAAAGACAAGCTGCAACCTTAGAGATCGAATTGAGAAAAAACCGTAAGAAAGCTCTTTCATCCACCAGTGCAAATGAGAACTCAAAAGTTGCAGATGTGAAAAAACCGAAAGAAAAAGATGATCTTGTTAGTGAACTCAAAGAACTTGGATGGTCGGATCTTGATCTTCATGATGCTGATAAAAAACCTGTAAGTATGACTTTAGAGGGCGAATTATCAACCCTACTTAAAGAAGTTTCTCAAAAGACTAATAAACCTGAAAAGGGTATTGACCGATCTGAAGTCATTGCTATTAAGAAAAAAGCACTCGCTCTTAAACGTGATGGGAAGCTTTCAGAAGCCAAAGAAGAATTAAAGAGAGCTAAAATACTTGAAAAGCAAGTCGAAGAACAAGAATTGTTAGGTGACGATGAAGATTCAGACGAGGAATTTACATCATTGATTCGTAGCATGGACATCGATAAAGAAGATATTTTAGCACCTGGGAATGATGGGAATACTAAAATTGACTTTGACCGTCTTCTTCACATGGATGATGGGCCATACCTTGATGGTAACTTTGAAGTGACTGAAGATGATATGGACGACCCTGAAATGTCAGCTGCTTTGCAATCTTTAGGGTGGACTGAAGACCATGATGTTGTTGATAAAGAGTCACTTTTAAGTGAAATACAGTCTTTAAAGCGAGAAGCACTCGATAAAAAGAGAGCTGGAAATACCGCAGAGGCATTGGCCTTGCTAAAGAAGGCAAAGCTGCTCGAAGCTGATGCTGGTGGGACCCATGACACTCGAGAAAATGATTTGACCACTTTCAAATGAAACTTGATGTACTTTGAATTGAAAGTGACGACCTAAATATGTGCAATCTTAACGAAGCCATGAGTTAGAACTGTACAGTCCAAAGCAGAAGAGCTTAAAAAGAGCTGGAAATACCGCAGAGGCATTGGCCTTGCTAAAGAAGGCAAAGCTGCTCGAAGCTGATGCTGGTGGGACCCATGACACTCGAGAAAATGATGATGTGCCACTTTCAAAGCCAAAACTTGAATTCGACCATAAAATTGCATCCAAAAGCAAGTTAGAAATACAAAGAGAGCTTCTTGCTTTAAAGAAGAAAGCACTTGCTTTAAGGAGGGAAGGAAAAGTGGATGAGGCGGATCAAGAATTGCTGAAAGGGAAAGCTCTCGAGCAGCGACTTGAAGAATTAGAAAATGGTCCCAAAGTTAGCATGCCTAAAGCCAAACCCGCGAGTATGAAGCATGTTGACTTTTCTGCACCAATAATGGATGTTGAAGATCAAGGAGAGGATGTAACAGACAAAGATATGAACGATCCATCATATCTTGCACTTCTAGAGAATTTAGGTTGGCAAGATGATGGGGCAGTGGAGGCTGGACCACCAAAACAACAAAACATGGTACCGAAGAAAAGTAAAGCCGAGATTCAAAGGGAACTTTTAGACCTAAAAAGGAAGTCCCTGGCTCTGAGACGCCAAGGGAATGTTGAAGAAGCTGAAGAAGTTCTAAAAGCTACAAAAGATTTAGAAGCGCAGTTGGCAGAACTGGAAACACCAAGTCAAGAAACAATTTTGGCGAACAATTTACCTGAAAAAACAGTTGTTTATGAGGTTTCTGTACATGAAAAGCCTCGCACGGGAATCAAGGAAGAATCATTTGGATCAAAGAGTGCTGTGGGTGATGTTTTTGAACATGAAAAGCCTCAAACGGGAATCAAGGACGAATCTTTTGGATCAAAGCGTGCGATGGGTGATGTTTTTGAATGTGAAAAGCCTCGAGTTGGGGTAATCGAGTCAAACTCTGTGCAACAGCAAATCTTGGCTCACAAAAGAAAAGCTGTCAGCTTGAAAAGGGAAGGGAAGTTAGCAGAAGCTAAGGAGGAACTAAAGCAGGCTAAACTTCTAGAAAAAGAGGGTATGGATGTGCATAATAAATCCCCAGACTTGCGTACAGAGGATAAAACCCCAGTTCCGAGCACTAGTAAAGTGACTAAAAAGGAAGAAACCGATGATTCTCCACCTAAACTGTCATCTCGTGAACGTTTTAAGTTGCAGCAAGAATCTTTAAGCCACAAGAGGCAAGCACTAAAGTTGAGAAGGGAAGGTCGACATGAGGAAGCAGATGCAGAGTTTGAATTGGCCAAGAATCTTGAAAGTCAACTAGAAGCTGCCAATGAGTTGACCAAACCAGCAGAACCTGCTGACGATGTTAGTATTGAGGATTTCTTTAGCTTAAAGTTAATGTTAAGAAGGTATTCGACTGTATTTTATTCTTGAACAAATTCTTTAGCTTAAAGTTAATGTTAAGAAGGTATTCGACTGTATTTTATTCTTGAACACAATATATTTTTGAATTGGTACACCTTTTCGATTCAGAAATGTATTAGAATATATAAAATTTGCGCAGTTTGTATTCCTTATATACATCAAAAAACAATTGTATTCAAGATTTTCCCATGGCCAAGAAGTCTTTAAAAGTACTTTCAAGAGGTTTATGTATTTAATCAAAACTCATTACAGAATCAAAAGGAAGCAAATAAACTCAAAGATACAGCATTCTTTTGGTAACCCAAATACAGTACCATTTTATGAAAATCATAACAAGAACATCCCTTACAAGAAACCCTCAAATAGTAAATCGAACTAAAATCCAAATCACTTGCCTTTCAAGAATTCTTTGACCAGTGATCACCATAATATTAAAAACATCTGAAAAGAACAAGAATCAAAGTTAATTCATTACTGCTCCGCAGGCATGATCAGGTTGTAGCGTCTAAACTTGTTTGAGTTTCCAATCTCCACAAGTTGATTAGCTTCTTCAGTTTTTGACTCCTTAATCAATCCATCAATCACGAGTTGCATGACATTTGGATCCACAAGACACTTTTGTTCAATAGCTTGTTTGAAAAGCTCAACTGCCCAATCAAAATCCGACATTTTACAGGCTAATCGAATTACAGATGCAAATGTGGTTTTATTAGGAGCAGAATCACTTTGCACCCATTTAGCATACCACTTCTTTGCTTCTTCTAAGTTGCCATCGCTGCAGAAACCATTGATAATAGCATTGTGGCTAAACACATCAGGTTTGAGGTCTTTAGAACATAACTGGTTAAAGAGTTCAACAGCTTCAGCTATTTTCTTCTCTGAAACCAATCCAACCAACCTAGCATTATAAGTTCTGATATCAGGTGAAATACCAGTGTTCATCATCTTAGCCCAAAATTTCTCCCCATCAAGAAACCTACCATTGCTATAAAACCCAATGAGCAAAATATTGAAAGTAATCAAATCAGGCTTCAATCCCTTCTTTTCAAGTTCATCAAACACTTGTACAGCCGAATCAAACGAACGCATCTCACAGAAAGCCTTGATCACTGTGTTATACGAAACAATATCCGGATTCAAGGATATCTTTCCAGGCAACTCCCTGAAAAGCCCATCAACCTTATCAAACTTCTTAGCATTAACGCACGCACCAAGAAGCGCATTAAAAGACATAACAGTCTGCTCGCAGTTTCTCTCAGGCATTTCATCGAACACCTTGGAGGCATGATCGAACATGGCTGCTTTCCCATACAAAGAAATCAACCTGACCGCAAACCCTTCTTTAGAAATATCATGGTATTGCTTCTGATCCTCTAAAATTTCTTCGACCCATTTGTATTTCTTGGCGGAGGCGAGACGGCGGACTGTGTTGTCGTAAACGTTGGCTTGTTTACGGAACAAATGCGATTCCGACAACTTCTTGAACTTGTGTACAACCCTTTTGAGGTTCCGTTCGTGGTAGAGGTCATCGTAGATAGATTTCGCCGGTGATTTGGAGGCAGATGTGGAGAAAGTGCGGATGATGCGAGTGATGGTAGACATTTTCACTTTTCAGGGTTGTACAACTAAGAGATCAAATTAAGCCGCCTTATTAAGCATCCACTTCACACTCACAGCACTACTATCGTAGTCAAGTCCAAGATTCTTTATTGGGCGTTTCTACTGTTTTATGGGTTTAAACTTAAAACCCTAATTTCTATCCATTGATTTGAATTTATTTTTCTAGCATAAGTGAATCATGGATAAATCGAACATGATAATGGGACGATTATTGATTTGGATAATTTTAGCATCTTGTATGATTATAAAATGGATGGTTTCACCGAACTTGGGTTCGTTCAAGGGTCCTCAACATCCCATTTACGAACTTATGTGATTAGAAATTGCATGTTAGATTTTTTTTTACTAGAAACTCAATATTAAACAATCAAACTCATCAAAAACTTACTTAAAATTTATATACTTAAACTACAATTTCACCAGTTATATTTTGTAATAGTTTGGAGTTTTTAACACTTTCAGAATGTATCAAATTATTACTCTACTTGTAATGCTTTAAGATATATGGTACATTAATGTTTTTGGTTCCAATGCTGGTAAATGGGTATGAGATAAGTTTCAGTTAATCAAACGAGTGTCAACTAATACTATACCATCATCAAACCATCAATTCTTTTACGAAAATCACATCTAGTTTCTTATTTAAATACCCGTCGAAAATGTTTTGAATTTAGTTATTCTCTTCAGATTTGGTAAATTGAGAGAAGATTAATTGTGCTAATTGGATAAGTTTTTTCCTCGTTATCTACAGGATTATATTTATGTTATATTGTTTGGTTATCTATCATAATACTTATTTTAGTATCACTATTATCTTAAAACTTAAAGTTTCAAGTGTAGAGCATATGTTATGGCTATTGTCTATGTGACACGTGGTTCACCGTACCACTTACTATTGTCCCTTTATTTCACAAAGCGTTCATCATATTGTTTTCTTTAAGACTGAAGGCTTTTTTATTATTATTTATATTGTAATCATATCGTCTTAATATTATTTTAATTACTAGCATATATAAAAAAACATAGACAAAAAAAATTAATTTAAAACACAACATAAAAGATTACTTGTTTAATCTAATTTGTAACGTTGTATGCATGTACTTTACCACCTCTATTTTTCTATAAGTAGCACTTTATATATATTTTTAGAAATAACTTAGCATATATCAAGTAAATTACATAATATTCTTTAACCTTCTATGAACATTTCCTTGGTCATAAGTGTACTTGAGCAACCAAACCTTGCCTTGGGGAAAGGGTAGGACACACCAATCTAAAAACGAATAAAATTTCTGAGTTTTAACATGTAAAATTTTTTTTATATCACATACCATATAATCCAGTCAAACACGTCATTTTCAATACACTAAAGAGTAAAGACTTTGTATAATGTAAAAAATGTTACATTCTTTCATGAAAATGACAAAAACAGAGAAAATTATATGATCAAGTAACTATTTCTTTTCCAATAAAAATATAAGGGAAAGTTACTACACAAAGTGTTATTTTCGTAAAAAATGTACGGAGTTAAGTGAGGAATTATCACGCAATAAGGATTACACCTGCGTAATATTATCATGCAGAGATGGAATTATCACGTAAAAATACCTTACTGTGTGATAATTTTACCTTTACGTGATAATTTCATTTCTACGTGATTAATTTTAACACTTGCATTATAATTCCACCCGTAACGCTTATTGTTCGTGAAAACTTCGTTGCACGTAAATATAACTTTGTATAATAAACTTTCTCTAAACATATAAGTAACCATTTAGTGATCTTGTTAACAAACTAGCTTACTTAAATTATTTACAATATAGACAATCGTACTCAAATCAACCTTACACTGTTTTTTAATCTTAAAATCACTTTGAAAGCTATAAATTCGGCACAAAAGCTAAGTTTTACTTAATTAATTTGGTTGTTTAAAAGAATATCAATAAAATCCATCAATTTCCAGATAATATCTTGACCACTCATTATATATGATGGGCAAGATTTTAGCTTCCTAACATCCCCACAAAATTTTGACCAATAACAAGAAGATTCCCCACCCCACCCCTTGGCAATGATACTCTTGTGAACTTAAGTTGCTTAACAACTTTTTCATCAAATTCTTGCACATACTCCCTATAAATTAATGCAACATCTGAAACTAAGAATGCTCTTGACTGATTCTGCCATGGAGTATTCGAATCTTTTCGAGGATATATCATCTGTGGTGGAGGAAACTGATAGCGGACTTGAGCGGCTTTGCAGAAACAGGAGGCAAAATTACGACGACGACGATGATGATAATTATGACCATGATGGAAAATACAAGTCCAAAAACCTCAAAGCCGAAAGAAAGAGACGCGAAAAGCTCAAATCCAGGATGCTTGAATTACGATCTGTAGTTCCAAAGATAACAAATGCAATGATCCAGAAAAATAATCTTTAGTTTTGTTATGCTATTATTAATTATTATATGTATATATTCATTTGAGATAGTTATAAACTTTCTTGATTTCAGATGAACAAAGAAACGATCATAACAGATGCCATTGATTACATCAAGGAGCTTAAGATTTCTGTCACAAATCTAAGTAACGAACTTCTTGAAATGGAAGCACAAATGGCAAAGGAACCATCTTTTGATATTATCCAAATCCATCCAGTGGAAAGCATGAAAAAATGGGGCATAGAGGTTGGATTTCACATAAAATTAACCAGTCACATGCTGTATTTACTATCATCAGTGATATATTACTTTTATCATTGTTGATTTGAGAAATTAATTCAACACGTAAACCATTTATTTAATGACTAAATTAACTTGATGTTTTCATGATATAGTCAGAAGTAACAGTGAATCGTATTGATGAGAATAAGTTGTGGATGAAGATAGTTTTCGAGAAGAAAATAGGAGGGTTTACAAAGCTAATCGAGGCAATGAGTTTGCTCGGGATTGAACTTATTGATACAAACGTTATCACCACGAAAGGGGCTGTTCTTGTTACTGCATGCATTGAGGTATAGTACATCCTTTTTTCGAATCATTTTACAAATTCTATAAAGTATGTAGTTATTCATGATATGAAATATTTTTTTATAAATTTACAGGGTAGTCACAGTAAAACGCTTGTTGCTGAGCAGGTTCAAGATGTACTAGCTGAGGTTATTAAAGTCATATAAGCCGCATGAAATATTTTATCATGTTATATATGTAGAAGTAATTAGTAATCATGTTAGTTTTAGTATTATATAGAACATATATATGATAAAGTTATGTTATCCTTTAGTATTTTACATATTAAACATATAAATTTTTAGATTTCATTAATTCAACAAGTAACAATAATATTATATTTATATTAATTAAATCGTTCAGAATACAACCTCCCCATGTTAAAATTTTCTGCTTTGACGACTCACTTTCGACACTAGTCAAAGGTAAAGACATACATGCCCTACCAAACAAATTAACTTATAAAAATGAGCACACCTCAAAAGACCTAAAGACCCCTCATCTCATGTGTATGTATAAATGACTTCATTATTGATGAAATGTGAATCTACATTCAAATATTTCATCATATATATGAAATGGTAGCGTGTGGCTTCTTCTTTTCATTACAACATTGGTTATGTTCTTAACAAAGACCAATGCAACCAGCCGCTTAGAGGGTGGGTTCATTTGGGTTGTCGGGCCAAGCCAACCACCAGATTCATGGCTTTCTGTCGCTCATTTAAGTCCGGATGCACCTTATCCTTTAATCGAACGGATGCCATGGCATCATAAATCCAACCAATCGAAAGTTGGTGGTGATGTTATAATTGGAGGATATTATTAGCGATATACATTATTATTATTATTTACTTTGTAAAGTATATTATCTCTTGTATTCCTGTATATATTGGGTTGAAGTTGGAATAAGAATTGAGTTTTGATCATAGAGATTTTCATGGTATCAGAGCCCTACTGGCTCTCTACCACGTGATCATCGTCGCCGTCAACCGAAGGTCTCGACCTCAGCAGACCGCTAGTCCAGGATCTCGATCCTGACAAACCTTGATCACCCGCCATCCTCGATCCTGTGCAGCAAAATTCCTCGGTTCCGGTCGTAGTAATGGCTGAAAAATCTGAGATCCCTGCTGCACCTGTCCTAAGCAAAACACCCTTCACCCAGTTTACACAGTAACCGATATTCAAAGAAAGTCGTGTTCTAGATGGATCGAAAGTCTCCTACCGTCGTGGGTGAAGTTATTCCAACTTCATGCGCGAGGATACGAGGTTCTCGACCATATAGACGAAACCAACCACCTGATAAAAATAATCCATATATGACCAATGGCTCAAGATAGATGCCATTGTGCTTCAATGGATTACGGTACCTTGTCAGATGATCTTCACACGAGTTCTTGAGACCGATTCTACCGCTCAACAGGCATGGAACCGGGTCAAGAACATCTTCTTAACAACAAAGGGTCCCGCGCTGCAGCCCTCGAACAACAATTCATCAACATGAAACAGCTCCATGCTTCTCTGAAGACTACTGCCAAAAACTCAAAGACTTGGCTGATCAACTAAATGCAGTTGATAGCCCAGTCTCCGAACAGCGCTTAGTTCTTCAAGGTTCATGGATTACCGATGAGTTTGATGCACTCGGAACCATCATCAATCAAAGCATGCCTTCCTGGGAAGAAGCATGTAGCATGCTTCATTAGAGCAGCAACGCCACGTGCACGAGCAGCTTCCACCCCATGAGCCCTCACGTGATACATCCAATAACTCATCGGCTCCAAACCCACCTCGTCTTGACTCCGGCTCCCGGACCAACCCGGCGCCGACGCCTTCATCGGGCCGCGGTACATCCGAAACCCAACCACCCCATCGTTCCAACACCCGCTCGCGGGTAACCCTCCCATTCGCCAGGCCCTTCCCGAAACCCTTGGGCCCACAACCTACCCTCATATGCCCCCTTACTGGGCCAACCGTACTGGGCTGTTCCCCTGCCCGTTTCCTACCCAAGCCGGATGGGCCGCCCCATGGAATGCTCCTACTCAAGCCCGAACTGCCTCACATTCTGCCCACCCCCATGGACCAGAAGCCCACATTCGGATGTAATCCCTTGGAGCAAGCGAATTAGGAGCAGCTTTCCAATCCATGTCAAGGACTCGGGTAACCAACAATGGTTTATGGACACTGGAGCATCTAACCACCTCACCTCCGACTCAGGTATGATTTCCAACACGGTGATTCTCTTATTAAGTCTATATTGGTTGGCAATGGACATCGGGTCCCAGTTGTTGGATCGGGCAATACCACCCTTCCCACATAACTCAAAACCACTTCACTTAAACACATCCTTCACACACCCGATATTATTAAAAACTTAATCTCTGTTCGCAAATTCACCGTTGATAACTCTGTTTCTGTTGACTTTGACCCGTTTGGTTTTTCTGTGAAGGACTACCGAGTGGGAGGATTCTGAGCCGGCACAATAGCTCCAGCAGCTTTACCCCTTCCACTGCTACTGATTCTGCTTCTGCTTCATTACTCCCGATGATTCTACTGCTTGGCACAACGTCTAGGCCATCTGGCTCCACTGTTCTGAATTTTTACGTTCTAATAAGTTTATCTTGTAATAAACAGTTATTATCTTTTTTGTCATTCATGCCAAGTTGCAAACACAAACGTTTGCCTTTAATTTATCCAATTCTAGTACACTATGTCCGTTTGATATTCTTCATTGCGATCTGTGGACCTCCCCCGTCCCAAGTAAACATGGTTATAAATATTATCTTGTTATGCTTGTGACTTTACAAAATTTACATGGTTTACCCTTACGGTTTAAATCGGAAACCTTTCCCAAATTTTCACAATTTTATAAACTTATCTCCACTCAATTTAATAGACAATAAAATCGTTTCAATGCGATATGGGTGGAGAATTCGAAACCAACCCTTTCGGGACTTTGCACACCAACACGGTTTACAGTTCCGCTTTTCATGCCACACACATCTCAACAAAACGGGAAGCGGAACGCATGATACGCCGCATTAATGAACTCATGCTTTCACTAACCCATGCCTCATTACCCCCCTCGTATTGGGTAGAGGCATTACACGCTTCGCCTATCTTCATAACATACTACCTCCAAATTACTCAACAACCACACTCCCACGCCGCCTTTACCACAAACATCCCACATATGACCACCTACGCGTCTTCGGATGCGCCTGTTACCCCAACCAAACCGACAACCGCCCACACAAACTAGCTCCCCGCTCCTCCCTTTGTGTATTTAGGATACCCATCAGATCACCGTGGTTATCGTTGCCTCAACCTATCCACGGTAAGGTCATCATTCTCGTCATGTTACCTTTGACGAAACTCCTCCCCTCTCCCGCACATTCACCCCTCAACCCACCACCTAACCTTCTAGAATCCGACCCATCACCACTATTTTCCAACAAACCCACCTCACACACTCTACCTAATACCACCACTGCGCCTCACCCACCAGTCTGTTCCTCAACCCAACCCACAACCCCATTAACCTCCACTCCTACACCACCACCTTCCCCGCCAAACCTGCAGCCAACTTCACACCCAACCCCCTCTCCGCAACATAGCCATCTCCGCTCGCCACCCATCACCATACATATTCCCGCCGCCATGCCCACCCCCTACCGAACCCGACACCTCCCACTCTCGCCCGCCCAGCAACCACCTCCTCACCCCATGATCACACGCTCGAAAGCCGCCAAATCAGCACCACATATCCATTTAACTTCACACAACGACTCTCTCACCTTTACCCAAATCACCATTCAGGCCCTATGATCCAAATTGGACCGATGCCATGCACAATGAATATAAGGCCTTACTAGATAACCACACTTGGGATCTCGTAGCTCGACCACGGATGCTCACATCATTAGATGCATGTGGTTGTTTCGCCATAAATTTCATGCTAACGGCACACTTGAACGCTATAAAGCCCGACTAGTCGTTAATGGTAAATCACAACAAGTCGGTATAGATTGTGACGAGACTTTTAGCCGGTTGTCAAACCAACTACTATACGCACGGGCTATCACTCGCTTTATCAAAGTCTTGGCCATCCATCAATGGACGTCAAGAATGCCTTCTTGCATGGCAACCTAAATGAAACAGTCTTTATGTTTCAGCCACCGGGTTTTGTTGATAAGAAAGACCAACATCATGTGTGCAAGCTCAATAAATCTCTATATGGCCTAAACAGGCACCCGAGCTGGTATCAACGCTCGCCACGTACCTTATTCAGTGTGGTTTTCGTAGCACCACATCTGATAGCTCTTTATTTGTGTACAAGGTGGTAATGATGTGGCTTATTTGCTGCTTTATGTAGACGATATCATACTAACCGCATCTAATAATAGATTTTGCAGCATTTTATTTCATCCCTATCTCGTGAGTTTCGATGACAGATCTTGGCAGGTTACACCACTTTTTGGGGATCGAAGTTCATAACCATAACGGGGGTATCTTTCTTAATCAGCATAAATATGCGGCGGACATTTTAGCTCGAGCCAACATGCAAAATTGCAAGCCTGCAACCACCCGACAGATACCAATTCCAAGTTAAGTGCATCTACTGGCGAGCTTTATCTGATGGTGCGTTGTATCGTAGCCTAGCAGGGGCACTACAATACCTCACTATCACAAGGCCAGACATTACTACGCCGTTCAACAAGTGTGCTTATTTATGCATGCTCCACGCGAGCCTCACTTTGCATTTCTCAAGCGCATCTTGCGCTACCTTAAAGGCACCATTGATCACGGGTTACACTTAACCCATCCATTCAGTCAAACTAACAGCTACTCTGATGCCGATTGGGGGGCTGCCCCGATTCTCGAAGATCTACATCTGGCTATTGTGTTTTTCTTGGTGCTAACTTGATCTCCTGGTCTTCAAACGTCAACCTACGATATCGAGATCAAGTGCCGAGGCTGATATCGTGGAGTCGCCAACGCAGCAGCTGAACTTACATGGTTGCGAAACTACTTCTAGAGCTGCATGTACCGGTCACACAAGCCTCCATCATCTATTGTGACAATGTTCTGCTAAGTATCTCTCTCAGCAACGTCTCATCTCAGCAACCACGATATCGAGCAAAACTGAATACGTAGTCGTGAACTGAAACTTACTAGAGCTATACACAAGCCTCCATCATCTATTGTGACAATGTTTCTGCTACGTATCTCTCTCACAACGGTTCAGCACCAACGTACTAAACACGTTGAAATAGATATACATTTTGTCCGAGAAAAGGTTCGCCTCGGCTCCATTCGTGTGTTCCACATACCTGCTGACTATCAATATGCTGATATTTTCACAAAAGGCCTGCCTCGTATACTCTTCAACCGGTTCAAGACCAGTCTGTGCATTCGCCCCGCTACTGCTTCGACTGCGGGGGACTATTAGCGATATACATTATTATTATTATTTACTTTGTAAAGTATATTATTAGCTGTAATCTTCTGTATATATCTCCCTTTAATTAGGAGATTTAGTTACTCTATTTATCTCTTGTATTCCTGTATATATTGGGTTGAAGTTGGAATAAGAATTGAGTTTTGATCATAGAGATTTTCAGATATGTGATGGCTTGTGTTGTTGTTGTTCTATTGTACATTCGGGTCACACGAAGAACAAGTGATGTGCATACTTAGTATTGTTTTCCTTGGTTACCAAGGCCTTCAAAGTTATAGGTATGAGTTAAGATCCTTTGAGAAATTAATGTTGGTGAGAAGCTTTGATTCATTAAATTGATGACACTTTGATTTACAACTACATGAATATGAAAATTCATTAAAAGTTAAGTTATAAAATTAATGAATCAAATCACATACGATTGTTGTAATATGAAATTATAACAGATAGAGTTTTAAAAACTTAAAAAAATTAAAGTAGAATACATAATTATTCTCAATATTAAATTGTATAATTTTTCTACCACTTCAGTAGTTCAATCATTTTAACTTGTGACTTGGGCCGATGCAGATACTATACAAGATACAACCCAATAAAACTTTGCTCTCTATCTTAATATAGCCCAAAGTGTTGGGCCTCATTTTGGATTTTGATTCGAGTAAAATACGATTATTTTTTTTTTGTTTGAAACTTTGAATCATTCTACTCTAATAAAAAAAATTAACTAAAAATTACACATATCATTGTCACATTTTTCCTCACCAAATTTTGTTTTTTCTCTTTTCTATTAATAATTACATTAATTACTAATAATATTATTTAATTTTTTTTAGATTAAAAATATTTTTTTAATAATGTTATTTATAGAGAAACAAATTTTTATAACATAATAAATTTTTCCAAAATGTCCAACTTTTATAAGTAAACAAGTATACATGTGTAGAGAACCGGTCTCATGTATAAAGTGTAAGTAAACAATATCCCGCATAAAATTGAGGAGAACAACATTCCGTATGATTTGAACGCAAAAAGCTTTAAGTACTTAATAACGCCAATTTTCCTGTCATATATAGCATGCAACCGCTACCTAGTTTGTACTTAAAAATGACAATACTCCATTAAAGTTGATAATCATCTTTTATAGAAAACAAGTCGATGCCTACATCCACTAACGCTTGACAAAAACAAAGTGACAACTATAAATATAAGAAAACGGATAAATTTTATAACTACAGTCAATTGTTGTGTAGTGCATGTTGATAGTTATATCGAGCAAAAAAAATGAACTTGGATTAGTAACCTACGCTTGCATTATGTTAAGAATGCACGACACAATGATTGTTACTTTTGTATTAAAAGTAAAAAGATAATAAAAGGTTTCTTAAATAAAATTAAAATTATGAAAACACGTTTAATAGTTTATGATGATGAAGAAATCAAACAAGAGGAATTTAGATCACGCTTTGTACATGACAATTGTCATGAAGACCAAGCAGGCAAGAAAAGAAAAAGTTGGTCCAACCCATCTCTCAACTCCATCATCATCATGCCTTCTTCAAACCTAAACCAAACTACGCCACGTCTATACCCTTTATCACTTTTTTAATCTTTTAAACTTTAATATTAATCGTCCTAATTTGCACTTCTCTTCATCTAATGTGTGGGTCCCTGAGATATTATAATAATTAGTTTATACCTTGTGTAATTCACGGATTAATTTAATAAAATATGATTAAGTTACTTATAAATAAGTACTTTAAGTATAAGAACAATAATATCATCTTAAACTCTCGTTTTATGAGATTGTTTGTTTTTTTTTTACATTTTGTTTTTCAAATATAATTTTTATTTTTAATTCACCCTTAAAATAAAAAAACGGTTTTAAAAAAGTTAGAATTTCTAGTAAAGTTTTTTGTTTAAGAAAATTTCTGTATCTTATATTTTTTAAAGTTTATTTATTTTCTATATAAAAATCTAGTTTTTTAATTTGGAAATATTTTAAATAATATAATTACTATTTATTATTAACATTTATTATGAGAGAGAGGCGGGAAAATCAATATGAGAATACATAATATTTTGACACATAGCACTATAAAAGCTTTTTTTTATTATAATAAATAGATAAGATACATACTTTCTATCTAAGAGATAAATAATTTAAATCATGCAACATGTCAACATAAATTTTTAATAGGAGCTCCTCTAAAAAAATTCTAATGTAGGGTTAATGTCATAAAACATAATATACTTCCTTGGTTTTATGTAAAAAATCTCTTAATATAATTTTTAGAGTTTGTTACACAGATGGTCCATGTCGTATATTAATATTGTAAGTTTGGTTAGTAACTTTGAAAATTTATACTCTTGATCTTGATTGTTCACTCAATCATAAAACAAGTGGTCACTGGAGTGAATGAATATTAAGTTTTGTATGTCTTTATATTTAAAAAATAAAAATAAGCCTCAATATAAAAAAATACAAATAAAATAAAAATTGGAATCCAACTTTACTCCATTAACGCCACCGTGTCTTCAATTGACCACCATCACCATGGATCCACAAATGCTAACAGCAGCACCAACAGAGACTTCAACTAGTCAACTTTGACCACTTTTGTACATTAGAGTCACTAAACTAATTTTTGTACATTAAAATCACTGAATTTGTTACTCTTAATTTAGTTAAAATAAGACGGAATAATTTGTTTTGTAACAATGTTCATGTCACTTAGTCGGAATTTTAATAGTTTAAATGTATAATAGTTAACAAGTCCTTTATTTAAAAATAATAATAATCATAAGCACATGAATTGTAGACAAGTTTTAAATCGTTAAAAAAAAAATAATAATAAAACATATTTTAGTTATTAGTTTTATATGTATTATTTACAAGTTGAGAGACTTTAATATACTACATTTATGTTAAGAGACTTTCTTGAAAAAATATATTAGAAAATGTAATGGTTTTCTTTACTATAGCCTTTAATTTATATATACTGTTGTTAATAGCGAGTGGCTTTTGATATATTGAGTTAAAACTGGAACCAAAGTAATAGATCAACCATTCTCGATCAGGCTTCCATCATTGTTGATGTAATGATGATGTCATGTTATTTGAATGTTTGTGTAAGTGGTTATGGACTAACGGACTGTGAAAATTGAACAAAGTGTGTTTGGAGACGATTGAGAATTAATACATCAATCCTTTTCAAGGGGCACATGTATGTACTGCTTTTTTGCTATCTTTAAATCAAAGGACCACACGTTAGTCAATCCAAACACTCATGGATGCTTTGTGAAATACATGGTTCTCCAAATAAAAGAAACAAAAATGACCAGGTGCCATCAGTCGATCCCCCTTTTTCATCGGGTGCTCACAAACCTATGGTGTCGGTGACCGACGTCCGTTAAAGAGAGACGATGTAGATGATCATACGTGTATGCCTGTGAAAGTGACATGAATGGAGAAAATAGTATAATGAAAAGGGATAAAATCATCAATGGTCATTTCTATATTTCACTTCAGTATTACAAATAAAATGTGTATAATGTTTAAGATGTTTTTATAGTAAGATACTTAAATTGATAATAAGCTCATGTTTTTTGAGTGACAAGCTCTTCTCTGTATCATTTTAATTTTTTTTAAATGCCCTCAAAGGGAGTTATAGCTTTGCTACCATTAATACTTTGTTAAATAGGTTTGTTTTATATGTTCTAGTATACTATTTTATCTCTAATTTTCTAAAATAATGTTGCTTGCATAAAATACTCAATTACTGTAATTTAGCCTTTTGAAAGTAGTGTTTTATCTTCAACTTTTTAAATATAAATATAATGCACCAGTAGTTTTTCAACTCACGCGTTGAGTGAGTTTTCAACGACTAATAATTGAATGTGAATTTCAAGGTCCTCTATTACATATACAACATAATCATCCAAGGCTCAGGGCAAGTGACCGGTAATTTGATTCATTATTCTTTTAGAACTTTAATGTGTTAACTAGTGAATTTAGGTATTCACTCGTAAATAAAATAGGTATTCACACGCTCCCTTGTGTAAATATAGAGTATAGTTGAATTTTGTTTTATATGATGATTAAATGTGGGGCATGACGATGACTCAAAAAGTAGTTAATTTAATTTAATTAACGAAAGTCAATTTTCTTTGGCAGCCCTACCAACAGAAAACTTTAACTTTTGCGAGTGTATATATTTTCTTTAAGTCCATGAGATCAATGATTATAAATGTATATACAGGTCTTGTTGTAGTAGTGGAACCGTTTCACAACTTCAACACCGACTACGGGTCAACTCTTTAAAAACTGTTTGATCGAGTTGGTATTCTTTACATAACTAATCTTTATGGTTAAAAATATTAATTTATAATGTATAAGTATTGCACGTTCAATATGTTACTAAAAGTATGACAACACAAACATACATAGGGGGTTAAATTTTAATCCCCACGTGTATAGTTTCTTGAATTTTTATAAATATGTTACTAAAGTGAAAAGAGACATATATAACACACCACAACTTCTTGTTTAGTTTTAAAACCGTGAAAAGATAAAATTTATATCACAATACGATACATATATAACGCATGATTCATTGCAAATAATTGTTGTATTTTTTTCTTTATTCAAGTCTTTAAATATATTTTTTATAAGAAACTAGAGAGATGTGAAGGGATTGGGAGGTTGGGGTTCAATAAGTTAGAAATTATGATAATAATAAAATTAGAAAGTAAAATAAAAAAATAATCATATGATCTAAGTAAGATTAGATATCGAGATACCTTAAAGTAATGATAAGGGCGGAAAGATACTGTCTCTTTCATCATTTCGTTTTTAGATTTCGAATCATCCGTTCCTAAACAGTTTTATCCACATATCTTAGTATTCAATAATATTATATAAAAAAAATCGATCATATAGTTAAAAATTGTTTTGAACCATGCTAATTCTAATATGGTCATTCGCCCACTATAACTAATCAAATAATTTTTTTCTATTTTAGTAAGTATATAGAAAGGTTCATATTTCTGAATATGTTAAACAAGTGTAACACTTTCGGATGTACATAAAAAATAATTAATAAGAAAAGAGAACACATATACATAATTCTATATCATATAAGGAATTATTTTTGAACGGCATATAAGGATATCTACATATAATTGCGACACTTTTATTTGTTTTAAACAAATATAAGGATCTCAAAATAAGCCCAAATGAACCAAGTTAATAAATTATCTAGTTTCTTAAAGTTTATGTGAAATTCTTTGTTCTCATACAACCATTTTCAATTAGGGTTTAGTTACAAAAGTGTGACGTGATACAAGGAAACATGAAATGCCATTCGTGGAGTGCAATGAGTATTGCATTGACAACTAGAAAAAATGTGAAAAACAACAATATTTTTTGGACCCTCACTCTCCCACTCACCATTGTTTCTCAACCTTTCTCTTTCAGAAAACTTTTTCTTATGTTATCTCATAAAATGTGGCCGGTGGGTTTTGCATGTACCGCGCGTAGATGGTTGGTTGGCTTGTGATTTGAATGCATGACTACCCTTGGTTTGGAGATTAGGTTTGGATAGGAGATTAGGTATTGGATCGGAGCTAGTGATGATGATGGATATTGAGTTAGGTAGTTGTAATTGAGATTGATAGTAAGATAACCAATTTAGATAAACAACGAATCATATTAAATACATTTAGAAAGCAGTTTTTCTACACAACAAGTGTTTATTGTTACACATAATTTACAAACAGATAATTACAAAAAATCAGAGTAAAACACAAAGAATTTTTGAGTTTTCATGTGATCTTGTAAAACCGAAAGGTATTTTATAATAGACCATGTTAAGGGCTCCCTTGATCTTGACTCCTCGTTAATTGTCTACAAAATAAAATCATCTTATATGAGTTTACACTTAGTACATCCTAACTTGTATAATGTTTAACATGAAATTCTTTTGATATAATGTGATTCTCAATTACATTAAATAAATGATGGTATTATAATAGAGAATAGATTAGTTATGGATTATAGAGTAACACGTGATTGGGATCAAAATGATATTGGCAACCCTTGCAATACCAAATATATGGTACTTGTAAAGTAGGACAAACTATTTGGTTATGACTTGTGACATTTGCATTGTTTGGGGAAAATTAGTAAATTTCCCACTAGAACAAAAACAATTTGTTACGACATTTGCATTGTCCGGGACCAACAAGGAACTTGACACACTAAAGGACCACATATATATGCACATTCCCTCATGCCATAAGAAGACAACCATAAAGACCCAAACAGAAGCTTCAAGCAATACAAAAGAGAAAGAAACTCTTGATCGATGTCAACTCTCGATCAACCTATAAAATACTTATTCTAAGAGATCCAAATAAGGGAGGGTCAAGAGAGTTGTCAATAGAATATCTTCATCTTTTTACATACAAAAGGTGTTTTTTTAAAGATAAACGTGAACTAAACTTTTTATTTTTGATTATTTAATTTTTAGCTTGTTACTTATAGAAAAAAATAGAACCTTGTAATGACCATCCTGACCAAAAATTAAGTTCTGGTTCCGCAATTGTTAATATATTACTTCGATTCGCATGCCAACCAAGGACTACAATCACGTCATTAGCGGTCGCTATCAAGACGGTTATAACACTTTGGACCCACTACTCCTTGATATCAAAAGGTAACAATATCTAGTATTTATATTAGGTAATCATCGGGAATTATGGGTATCCATTCTCATAACATCCTTACTCATTTCTCTATATGTATTTTTTGGTATTCATATTTATTCTCTAGTCGAAAATCCATGCTGTGGAAAATCCATGTTGTGGAAGCTTTGACTTGAAGAACAAGAAGTGTCCGGAATTTACTTCTTCTGTGTCGCCATCCACAGGACGAACAAATATATGAATCATTCTCCAATTTCTTTCCACACATTATGGCCAGTAGCATTGGATACGCGACACGCGACAATAATACATCCATCCCTCTAGAATTGAGGGGGATGGGGGTACTCTTGATTCCCCATGTCATCCATCACTCTTCCTTCTAAAGGCTAGTAGCAATCTTATTAGTTTGTTTAAATTAAAGTTTAAATTATATATATAGGGGTCGGTTACTATACAAAGTGTAATTTTCGTGCGAAGCGTACGAAGTCACCAGAGTGTAACACGTGTTTTTTAGCGGAGCGGTAATTTCGTCCGCGCTACAATTACGCATAAAAGTTACATAATTAAGCAAGTTATATCTATTATTACGCAAAGAAAAATTACTCAGTTATAAAAAATAATCACGCAAGTTATATTGATAGTTACGCAAGTTATGTTGATAATTACACAGTGAATAATCACACAAGTTATACGTACAGCACATAGACGTTTTTTTTTAAATGTTGTTTCTTAAAAAAAAAGTATAGCAATACTATACTCATATTAAAGAGGATAAAATGCTTGTTTTTATGGTGCATTTTTTTTTTAAAATAACGCCATATGAAAAAATTATATATGTTTAAAAAAATGAAAGAAAGTTAAAAAAAGTCAACAATCGTAAGCTATTACCAATTCTACCATTTCAAAAACATTCCTTGCATGATTATTAAATTTTAAATCTGAACCGTTGATCTTTTAGATCGATGTTCCTTGTTGATTCGTACCATTCGCACGAAAACAACACTTTGTACCATAAACTTTCTATATATATATATATATATATAAATTATAAGCTAAAATTATGACATATTATTTAAATATAACATAAACACATGGGCATTTTGATATTTTTTAATTAAAAACTAATTAAGAAATAATAGAAGGTGATTTTAGTAATTGAAATATTAAGCTTGTATCATTGTTTCAACAAGTTTATATAAACAATATTTTAAAAAATATTTTTTTGTATTTTTATATATAAGAATATGTGAAAAAAACAACAAAATTAGTTTTTTAGAAATAAACAAATTGACCCGCGTGCCAGCTCAGCTTGATTCGTTTAAATATATTTTTATGCGGAACTTGTTGTTGAAAAACCTAAAAGTGTATTAAATTCAACCCATGGATTTTATCTATGTGTTGCGTTGGCTAGGTGCTGAACAAAATTTATATCGACATAGATTTTTATATTGAAATATAGGTATAAATAATAACGTCGCAATAGTCATTTCGGAATTTAAAAGTTAAAAATATATTATATTTGACTCAGATCGAACTCGAATAATGCTTACATCAAAACGTACATAAAAATAAACACATCACAACATTGTATACAAAAGTGCATTCAAAAATGAGAAAAAGGAAAATACCTTATATTCGACCCATGTCGACTTTAAGGGAAAATATGCCAAAGCGTAGATAAAAATAAGCACGTCACAACACTATATTCGAAATTTGGAAAAATATTATATTTTAAAAGTTATAAAATAAATCAAAATTAATTCTATATATTAAATAATATCAAAAATAAAAACCTAAACTCGAAATAAACCGACGCCAAAGGGCCCTTCGTGAGAAAAAGGAAACTAAAAAGTTGATTGTACATGTTGAACCTTACGTTAGAATATTGATGTTATGGGTGTTATTTTACTCAAGTAAAGAGAAGTTGTCAAAAAACAAAAAACAAAAGAAAATTACTTGGTTTAAAATATCAATTTATCAAAAGTTAGTGGCCAAAAAACAAACTATGCAAACGTTCCTGTAGCAACTCCGTTGCTTTTATACACATATGTAATGGTAAATATGTTATTTTTTAAACAGTGTTATATACATAGTTTTCTTTTTAACTAGAGATACCTAAATATCTCTCAATAATTGTTACCTATGCAAGAACCATATCAATTTTTTTAAACGGCAAATTAAATGTATCATACGCTTACTTGTAAATTAATTTAAACAATTGGCATAATGCTTGAAATTGATCCCAAAACCTCCTCTTTAGAGGCAAAAGCTCTGTTAAATAGATTAGCCACACAACAAAAATAACAATAATAATAATAAGAAATGAAAGAAAAAACCATATCTATCTACCACCATTCAAATTCCCATATCTAGTTATGTGAGAACATTTTCGTTCGTCCTTTTCTTAAGGCATCTAAATTTGTTGGGAGTGCTGTTAAAAAAAAAGAAAAGAAAATAAATTTGGGAGAACAACATATTAAATCAGCTTTTTAAGAAAAATAATATCGACTTTAATAAAGAAAACATGTTTTTGACTTTATATTTACATGAGTTATTCCACTTTTCAATTATATTCAAATACATCAAAACATAAAATTATTTTCAACCCAAGAAATTAACAAAGACAAAAGATATATATTCCTCCAAAATTTATGATGACGTGGCACTCATATCCTCCCTTTGTTTATAAGCAACTTGTATTTTTCATCCTTTTATATTATAAAAGAAAAGAAAAGGTGACGATAACAGACATATTTTATTTTCACCTATTAAAGTAGGCTTATACCTGAACTAAACTAATACAACTAAATTCTATCCGAAATTCCCATACTTTATTTTAATTATGCAATTAACACCAATATTTATTTAAAAAAGTGGTGGTGGTTATATATGTTTTTATTTAACAAAAATTGAAGGTCTTGAACTACTATTAATTAAGGAGATTAGAAATCGTCTAGCTCATTAAAAAATGAATTTTTTTTGGTAACATTACAATAAAAAGTTTGAAATAATATTGGGTTATTGGATTTTAATAATACAAACTTTCAGTTAGTGGCCGGGATTAATCCCAACTCAAGAAATTTTTGTAGACACTCCCAACTTTAAGCTTTTTTTTTCCTCCAATGATCTCTTACTAACTAAGAGTTAACCCCGTTAGTTTTTGGATGACGTGGACCGCTTATGTGGGCAAAACACTAAAAAAAGTTAAAATTTACTATTAGATCCGTCAATCTAAAACTTCTGCACTCTAAAATCCGTCAATCTTCATCTTCTTATCTGAGCCACTTGACTCGTTAGAGGTAAATTTCATGTGACGATGGAGGCTAGACAACGAAAAATGGATCTGTTAGCTGCTGGGCGGGGGTGGAGTTGAAAAATGGCCCAAAGTTGACCTCATTTCATCTAAAAAACTAAGGGGCGTTAACTCTCAGTTAGTAAAAGATTGTTGGAGGAAAATAAGATCAAAGTTGGGAATGTTTGTAAACATTTCTCTAGTTGTGATTAATCCCGGCTAATAGATGAAAGTTGAGATTATTAAAATCCAATAACCCAAAGAATAAAATAAAACCAAAAGAATAAAATTTTGATTGACCACACAATACAATAAAAATATATTACCTATTATGAAAATATAAGCTTGTAAGAATAACCAAGCCAAAAAAATTATAATCTTAGAAAATATTTTTGAAAAGACAGATAAAAATGATAAAAACATATACCTTAATGTATGATAATAGTTTCTTAACAACAACATGCAAGGTTAAAAACCCATTTAGAATTCGATTAACATAAAGCTATTGATCATTTTAATAGCTTCGGTAGCGTTCGTGGTGGTGCTTAAGGTAGGAATATAAATAATTTTAATTAATATTACAAATACATGTTCCAACAAAACGGCCATTGACATAACGGTATGCATGTGTGTAAAATGGTGCTCCAGCCGAGGGTTCAAATCATGTAATAAACAATGATATAACATGTATTAATTGAAAGTAGATTAGATTATTGTTAAAAACAAATTTTTAAAAAAATATGAAATCTTGAAACTAGTTATAGAAAACTATTAGCAAGATACCAATCTTGAAAATTTTAATTAAAAAAACAATTTATCTTTGACTTAATAATAACTTCCTAATGTCAACCAAATTCAATTCCAGTAGTTTACGCTCTTTTACATTCATCTTGATAACTAATATATATACATATGCAACTCAGACTCACTTTCTTCCAAGCCCTTAATTCTACAAGAAGAAGATTTCAATAGAGTAATTCCTATGGCAGAAGATTTTCAGGCGGAGGTCTGCGGTGGAAGCTGGTGGAGTTCACCAATAACCACCACCTTCAACAACTCATCGTTTAGCGGCACCTATGGAGGCTGCTGGCAAAACAATATTTTAATGAACATGAAAACAAGCTCAACCGACGAGTCTTCCGGTTGTTGCGCCACCGCTGTCTCACCGGATTCCGCCTTTCCGATCATGGATTCATCACCATCTACAACCACCAATTGGTATCAACCTTTATTAGAGTAAGCATATACAACAACTAACTTTTGTTTTTCTTTTACTTTGTTTCTTCAATTATTGAATCGACTTTTAGTTCCAGTAACAGATGGTCCATAGATGATAGATTTCTTTTGTAATTATATGAAGCAAAACAAGAATCTGATGATCACTCGTTTGGGAATTTTATCAGTGATGGAAGAACTAGTTGCAGTCAAACCCTACCGGAAATCTTGAACAACTTATCAGATTTTGGTATGGATCAAGAACACACTTCAAGTTTCATGACAAACTCCGGTGATTGCACCGGAAACTTTGTTAGTACTTCATATGGTTATCCTTCAAGTTTGCAGCAAACTTTATTCGATGGCACATCACCACCACCACCACCACCACCAGCAGCACCGCCGCAGCAACCCCTTTATGATTTTCAACAGATTTCTGAGGGTCTACACATAACCAACAAAGCGTTCTTCTGTAACACATCCGCTTTGGATGTAAACAATAATCGAGCAGGTGTTTACTCATCAAAAAAGATTAAGGTAAGATCAAATTTTTATCGGGTATACTCATGTTCATTAATATTAGGGTTTCTTTAAAAACTATGCTTTTATCATTCAATACAGTCTCGAAATGAAGAGATTTCCAGTGAATCTACATATAAGCGGCCTCGTATAGAAACGCCATCGCCATTGCCAACATTTAAGGTATACATTGCTTTGATTTTATGAAGTTTTTGCTCAATATAATATCTTTTCAAGTAAACCAAGTGAATATGTGTGAATTAATACAAACCCTAATGAAGTCGCGTTAATCGGTTTTACAGGTTAGAAAAGAGAAACTAGGGGATCGAGTCACCGCACTCCAACAATTAGTTTCGCCTTTTGGAAAGGTATTTTTATATATAGATAATCTTGGCCTGATGTTCTTGAATTTGGATTATGTTATATCTTAATTATAGTTATAACAATAGATTAAATTTACAGACTGATACAGCATCGGTTCTCCATGAAGCCATTGAATACATCAAGCTCCTTCATGATCAAGTCAATGTATGTTTTAATTTAATTACTCGTACATTACATTATTCGACAATATAATTTCATGTACATCAAGTTTAGTTCGTTTCCCTATGTTACCTGCAGGTTTTAAGTGACCCCTACATGAAAAATGGAGCTACAATGCAAGTGCAACAGGTGGAAATATATTAAAAATCTTGAACTCATTTTCTAATAAGTTGTTCAAATTAATGTATGTTCATTAACATAGAAATTAACCTATGTTTAGATAAATGGCAAGGGGGAAGACAAGAAGGAAGGAGCTAGACAACAAGACTTAAGAAGCCGAGGCCTTTGCCTTGTGCCGGTATCATGTACTTTCCCTGTTGCTACTCAGACCGCACCGGATTATTGGACATCATGTTTCAAGAACAGATTTAAATAACCACAACCTTAAGCTTAACATAATCCGGTGGCCAATTGTTTGTTCTTCTCTAGATCGGTTTGTTCTCTAAGTTTTTTCGTTATTTTGACTAAAATAAATTATTCAAAATAACGAAAAAAGTTAAAGAACTAAAAATATATTACTTAATGAGGAATACAAGCCACATATTGGAGAAGTGTAGTAGAAGTACAATGAAGAAAAGTTGGAAAAGGAAAGGGGAGAAGGAGGATACGAGAAAAGAAAAGCTACAAAGTGATGGACCCTTGAAGGAAAGACAAGCAATGCCAGTTTGATGTAGGGCTAGCAAATGATTAGGGTTCTATTTAGAAAAAAAAAAAAAATATGTTCCTTTTTTTTTTATTTGGTTGTATCTAAGGTATTTCTTGGGAAGTTGTTTTGTGTTGGTATAATTAAAGTTATTGCAACATTATTTAGATGTTCAATTTGTGTGAATTTTGTTGTGATTTTTTTTTCAGTTATGTTCATGTAACTAGGATTTGGTTATTTCAAAAAAAAAAAAAAAAAAAAAAAAAAAAAAAAAAAAAAAACACCACTGGTAACAAACGTGCACTTGTGATGGTTAAAACCATAATGAAAACCCTATTCTTTTTAATGTAAAAATTATGTTGAATTGTTCATTTTAAAATTTCTGAAAACACTAATTAATAATACAAGCGAGATCATGGGATCCCTGAATGAAGTCCTTCATTTCTTTAGTAGGTGTTACCCCTCATTGGTAGTGATATTGATCGATCTTACATAGAAAAGAAATTAAAGATTATATAGGCTGACTTACAAACGCAACAACGTCGGAGAAGTTAGTTGCGAGAACTTTGATCCTTATAAGGATATCAAGGTAACGATATAACAAAAAATTGGTTGTAAATTCTTATCAGTATTCCATCGTGTGACATATTTACAACGGAAATTAACATATCTTACTCTAATATACATGACAAGCATATAACTAATTAAAAGAAAAAAATTGGAAGATTATAGCTATGTATAAGAAATGTTTGATGCTTTACTTCCACACAAGAAAGTATCTATGCATGAGCAATTTAAAACCTATATTGTTTTAAAACACATCACTGGTAACTGGTTTGATAAATAATATAAAATTTTGGTTAAAATACAATTAGAATTGGTTGATCGTGACCATATATGACCAATATGTTAGTCAATCACTATAAACTTGGTTAATCATACTCAAATATCTTCAATCACTTTCATATATGATTAAAGTTAGCCAAACATTCTTATCATCACATTCAAGCTTGGTTGAAGCTAGCAAATCAAAGCCACTCATGATCAAAATTGGATAATCCTAGACAACTTCGTTGATCGTTATCATTTATTGCCGGGGTCATAGTCAAACTAGTTCCCTTAAAGTGATTGAAGATATTTGAGTGTGGTGTTTAATTAAAAAAATCTTATCAGTATGCCCATAAATTGGTTAACCACAATTAAAAATGTTCAAGCATAGTCAAACAAACTTGGTTGAAAAGAATCATTCATGATTCATGTTTACTCATAGTAAATCTTGGTTAATTATAGTCAAATTTGGTCAAATAAGTGAAAATTGGTTAATTTAGTCAAACATAGTTAATCAAAATAATCATTACGCCAATAAACTCCAGATTAATTGGTTTGGAAGGAGACAGATTATGACTTTCTAATTTGGTCAAACAGGTTTTAGTTACACGCCTGATTAGACTTGGGCAAAAAAACCGGGTACGGACCCGACCCGGCGAACCCGACCCGGACCCGGGTCCGGGTACAACCCGGTATAGGGTGTACCCGGTTTGGAACCGAAAATACCCGGTGGGTAGGAACCGGTTATGGGTTTTTATATTTTTTTAGAACCCGAACCGTACCCGACCCGACCGTACCCGGGTCCAACCCGGTTTTTACCGTTTTTCGGGTTTTTTTAAAAAACTAGCCGTTTTTAACGGCTATATAGCCGTTGGATCTCATTTTGGACCCTTTTTTTTGTTTTTTTGCCCCCTAAGGTAGTATAAATAGGTGTGGGTTGGTTTGATTGAGTACCCAACTCTCAAACGCAAAAACATACTCAAAAAACGCAAAAAATACTCTAGTTTACTCTCGTTTTACATTTTCACTCTCTCGTTTTACACTTTTCACTGTCTTGAATCTTGTTATGGCTCAATCACAATCTTCCGTTGGTCAAAGTTCGTCCAACGCTCCAACCGTCGTTCGTGTTCTTCCACACAATCGTAACATGGATGTATGGTGCAATTGGGACATGGTTGAGTTGAGTGACGGGTCTGTAAAGGCTCGTTGCAAGTTTTGTGGAGCTTTGCTTGCTAAAGATTCTAACACGACTTTAAGCAAACACATTAGCAAGAAGTTTTGTAAGTCGTTGAAAAGTAATCCGGATTCGCAACAAACACAATTAGGTGGAGACGGTGGAATCTTTAATTACGACGTTAATAGGGTTCGAGATCGAATGGCGAAGTTCGTGATTCAAGAAGCTTTGCCTTTTAGTCACTTCGACAATCCTCGTTTGACCAACTTAATTCGAGAGACGCTTCAACCTCGTTACAACCATGTAAGTCGTACTGCCCTTAGACGTTATTGTTTAAAATTATGGAATCAAGCAAAAATGATTTAATTGTATTATTTGAAAATTTAAATACCGGTGTAAACTTAACTAGTGACGTTTGGTCGGCTCCACACGGTTTACCCGAATCGTACCTTTGCGTCACCGCTCATTGGGTAGATCCCAAATCATGGCAATTGATGAAACGTACGATTGCGTTTGATCTTTTTCCGTATCCACACACCGGAGAATTTTTTTTTACTTTTGGATAATGTAATAACTACTTTTAATTTACAAAATAAAATTTTTCAATGGCATTTGATAACGCTTCCAACAACACAACCGCGGTTGAAAAATTAAAATTAAAATATCTTCCGATTGCAAACGGTGATTTTTTCCATACTCGTTGTGTTGCACATATTATTAATTTAGTAGTGCAAGACGGTCTATCCGTGCAATTTGTTGATAACTTTATTAAAGCTTTTCGATTTATGTTACATGACGTTTATAAAAAAGTAGAAGAAGATATCAAGATTATAAAAAACTTTGTAAGGATACGGACTCTGTATTTTTAGGTCCTAATTGGGATGTACCTACTCGGTGGAATTCGACTTGTCACATGTTTAATTGTGCTTTAAAACAAAAGGGAACTTTGAAAGCTTTTCATAATAGTCTTTCGGATAATGGTGAAGCCGACCCATTTCCGGATGCGGGTTGGAAAAATGTTCAAAGTCTATCCGATTTTCTTGAGGTGTTTAAAAACTCAACAACAAAATTATCGGGAGTTTATTATCCCACTAGTTATTCGGTGGTTCAAGAATTATATTTCATAGCTTTGAATTTTAAAAATTTTCAATATAAAAATGATATGTTTACACAAATGATAGAACCAATGAAAGAAAAGTTTAAAAAATTTTTGAGGAGTTACCACCCGTTTTTACTTGTGCCGCCGCTTTAAATCCGTTTTTAAATGTTGCTGGGGTTGAATGTTTGATAGACGAGATAAATGACAATTTAGATATGCATGACGAAAACCCCAATTTTTCAAGGGATGCCAAAAAAAGTTTTAATGCAAGCTTGAAAACAATATATAATTTTTATTTAAATAGATATGGGCCTAACGTAAATATAACCACACCAAGAGAATCAACCTCAAATGCTAGTACCTCGATGAAAGACCCGGTTATAACCATGTTGAATGTTGTTCGGGATGTGACGGCTAAACGACAAAGGGGTAACACCCCAACAAGTGAGCTCGGTAGATATAGTGCTACGGATTTTATTTCCACTACAACTACCGAAGATTATCGTGCATTCGATATTTTGGCTTGGTGGAAAGGAAAGGAATCTCAATTTCCGATTCTTTCCGCTATGGCCCGTGATTTACTAAGCGTCCAAGCTTCTACGGTAGCTTCGGAATCTGCGTTTTCTCTTAGTGGCAGGGTAATCTCATTACGGAGAACAAGACTAACTCCAGAAGCGGTTGAGATGTGCATTTGTTTAAAGGATCACTTAGACGCGATGGATCGTATACAAGACCAAACAAGCCTCGAAGATGAAATTGCACTCGAAGCTAAAGTACACGATGAAGAGGTAGAAGAAGGAGTATCTTCTGGCATATCGGATGAAGAATTAGCATTTGATCAAGCGTCTCGTAGTAAATAAACATTAGACGATAACTTAAATAAAAGTTTTATGTTATTTTTTATTGATCGATTTATGTATTTTTAAGTTGTTTAAATAAATAAATGAAAAATTAATGTTTATTTAATATTGTTAAATAAAAACAACATTAATATTATTAATAATAATAACAATAATAATATTATTAATAATAACAGCAACAACAAAAACAAACAAAAACAAAAACAACAATAATTATTAATAATAATAATAATAATACTTATTATGATTTATAATAATAATAACAAAAACAACAACAACAAGTCAATAATAATAATAATAATAATAATAATAATAATAATAATAATATAATAATAATAATAATAATAATAATAATAATAATGATTTATATTAGTAAAAACAAAAAAAAAAATAAAAAAATTCAAACCCGATTATACCCGGGTTCCGTACCCGACCCGACCCGACCCTAACCGGGTATGTCGGGTAGGGTAATAGCTTGGGTGAACCCGACCCGGGTTCGAACCCGGTTCCACCCGTACCCGGGTACGAAAAAAACCGGTTGGGCCGAACCCGGTTTCAACCCGGTTACGGGTATTGGGCCGGACCCGGTTTGCCCACCTCTACGCCTGATATCTTCTGAAAGATCACCAAAAGGGAAGGGCGCAAGCCCTGAAGCCCTTACTGATATCGAGCTGTGCTAAAACATCGTCAGTGCCATGGGTTTGTATCTGGTCTTTTGGGCCAAGCCCACTTGGCATCACGAATTGTGGGCTTTCCTAATGATCCGGAAATGACTATACTTTCCTTCTTTGAACAATTGAACCTTCTTCCTTTTCCTAATGAGCGTCTTAATACCACCCCATGAGCCACTGGGTCAATTTTTCATGGATAACGGTGAGGTACAAAGTAATAGTACATAACAAGATTGTTAAATTTTACTATTTTAGCATAATATGTGACAGAAGTACAGAACTATAGATAGAAAAGTGAGCAAATCAGCCTAGATAAGAGGTCAATATGTAAATTACTATTGTTTTGTAATCATCATCACCCTATACTTAATAATGACATGTTTCGTATATAAACACATTTTGACTCATTACCAACCCACTACACCCATCTTTACATCTATAACCGTAGTCTGCTTAACAATAACCAAGACTAATCCTGAACTCAAGCCATGCAATCATCCACTCAATCGAGGGTTGACCTTGCTTTCAGTTCAAAAACTAGTATGATTCTAAAGGTTTTTTTTTTTTTTTTTTTTTTTTATTTGTAACAAAACCAATTGTACCCATCAAAGGGTTGAAGGTGGTCAAAACTCAATAAACAGTTAGGAATTCAAACGTAGCATTCTTTTTCAAGAACCTGAAAAAAAAAAAATCACATAGATGAAATCGTCTACTAGATGCTGCCAAAGTCGTTAATCACGTGATTATAATAGTAAAAAACGTCACTCTCATAAGCCGGCAGGATTTATTGTTCATCCATTTAAGAAGAAATTTTTAGAGATCCCTTTTGTTTTCAGTTCCTATGGGATTATTCTCAGTAAGATCTTAATAAAAATGACACACCCAGAATGTTTGTTCAGAGTATTTGACCATCTTCATTGTTTGCTTGATCCCACGATCACAGAATACAAAGTTGTTGAACAGATTTGGCCTGCAATGAATATTAAAATGGATTGGAAGTAGACAGATGAACTAAAATTGTAAAGTCAAACCGTTGACTTACAGAAGTTGATGATCTTACCTGCATAGAATCTTGTCATTCATGAATTGAATAAGGTACAGCATGCGGCACACCAAAGGTAAAATTTGTTCATGTTTTACCTTGGCTACAGCAAGCTACTACATCACAGTGGCCCAAGATCATGAAAATAATGTCTCTCAGTACTTGAAAAACGAGAGCATTGCTTACCACCCAATAGATCAGATCATATGGCGCAAGATTGATCAAAACTAAAGATAAAGAAACTAAAAAGTTTCCATTTTGCATACATTCAGGGTTGTTGCTTTGCTACCATGTGAATTTAAGTAGGATTTTATATAAAAATTGTCTCTACTTAAGCCTCAAAACAGGTAAAACATTGATTTGATGTTTACTGATATAGATACTACGCTTTAAAGTGTGTTTTGATGTTTGATATGTGCAAATAAATGAACTACAAGATACAATCGATGAACAAAAATTGAACTTTCTATTGACATGTTACAACAAGGAACTTCCTATTTTTGGCCAAACTTATTGCAAATGTACAATATACCATCAATTGACAACATCATTTCAACCAAAATGTAAACTTCTTTTCCTTTTCTGAACAATTTTTGAAGCATAAAATTAGAACCCAACTGACCTCCCGGCTAAGGATCCACCCTATACGCAGCCTGCACCACCGAAAACCTTGATCAAACTAGACGCATTCCTTCGCACTTTCTCATTATCATCTTCCAAAAACCTCAAACACAACTCAAATGCACCTTCCTTCAATGCCTCCATACAAATCACTTCACTGCTTAAACAGAGTGAATTCAATGTCAAAAGTGCATACTGAACACCTCTTGAGCTTCCATTACTCAACACATGAATCAAACTCTTCACACAACCATTAAACCTCAACATTTCCTCTCTCCCTCTCCTACATTTTGCCAATAAACCCAACACTTCAACCGCCCTTTCAAGGCCCGAATCCAACGAATTCACCAGAATCTCCACCGCCCCGCACTCCACCGCGCGTCTCCGGTTATCCGGAAAAGAACAGAGTGCATACAGAGCAGTAGCAGCTTCTTTCCTCTCACGCCCACCCCCTTCTCTCAGAAGAGTAATCAACCCTCTAATCGCAAAAGGGTACGCCCCAATTGTGGCTTTATTCACTTCCACCACCGCAAGACTCGTCAACACCGTCGCCGCCGTCGCCCTACAGTCCGCCGACTCGCCGCCGCACAGAGCATCAACTACACTACAAATCGCACCCTCAGCCACCAAACCCACCTTATTATCATCATCCAAACTCAAATTCAACAGCAATTTCAAAGCTTTCTCCCGCAAATCAACAGAATCTTTCCTCGAAACACAGTTCAAAACAGCCGCCACCGCCCCAGACTCCGTCAACCGTTTGCGCACCTCAAAATCACGCTTTGATAGCCGACAAAGCTCTTCAATCGACACAAGCTTAACCTCCGGCGACGACGATTTCGAAGTCAAATTGGAGATTAAAAGTTCTGGGTCGTCTCGATTTTGATGGGATTTGGGTAAATTGAGGGCGGTGTAATTGGAAATCAGACTTCGGAGGGCGTGATTGGGGATTAACGAAGGTGAATCAGAAAGGGGTAATTTGGTGATGGGGCAAGTGCGGTGGCCGGAGTCAAGCCACCGTTGGATTGAAGATCGATCGAAGGTGTGGCCGGAGGAGATGATGACGGGGTCCGTCATGATTTCAAGAGAAATAGGGCATTTGAAGTCGTCTGGATAGTGGGTGTTGTTCGCCATTGAAATACCTTTCTCTCTCTCTCTCTCTCTCTCTCTGAAGGTAAAACTAAAAGGTGTTTGTGTTTGCGTTTGTATGTGTGGGATTAGAAATAGGTTTAGATTTGCATAAATCCATGGAGTTGAGACAAAGGTTTATGAGGTTTAGCTTCATCTACTTGTGAGGTGGAGGACCTAAGTTTCTTCACAATTATTATTATTATTATTTTTTTCTTGTCTTTTTTAGAGTTTTACTTTTGAAAAAGAAAATAAACTTTCGAAAAAATTGTATTTATTCAAATGAAAAAAATTCTGAACCAACAATTTGTGTACGATTATGCAATATGTAAAGAGTATGGTACTAGAGAATTTGGTAACCACATTGATTTTGAAAAGTACTATTTCAAGTATGGAATCTCAAATAACATTTACTCTTTATATGTCTTGTTTAATTAAATTGTTGAGAATAGTTAATCAGTAGTATAATGCTAAGATGACCTCCATGTAGGGGTGAGCAAAAAATGGGAAACCCGAACCCAACCGATTCCCGTACCGAGAAATTACCGATTCCCGTACCGATAGCATATAATGCAATCGGTAATCGGTACTCAATATTTGCAAATATCGGGTTCGGGATCGGTACCGGGTAATTAAATACAAATCCCGAATATGTGGGAACCGAACCGAAAATAAAAGAATACCTAGAAAAAGTAGGAGTTACTAATGGAGGCAATACTCTTTTAGTTTTATATAATTTGATGAATGCTACTGCAATTAAAACATTCGATAAATAACGAAACAATCATAACTTCTTAATTCTACAAAAATTGGTTGCTTGTTTGGCTTTAAAGACATGGTTCAAAGTCAACCAAAATTTATCAACTAGAGACCAACCTGCAACACTCCCCCCCCCCTCCCCCCAACAAAATTAAACGGTGTTGCTGCTATCTACTCAGATTATCTAGATAGAAGCATGAACATTAACATATTGAAGAAAGATATGAAGTTTAGAAACATCATCGTACCAATCAGTACCAAATCGACCATAAATGAAACAAACTTCATTTTTGCAAGGAACTAAGCTTATGAAATCAATGATTTTGGAGAAAATCAAGCATACAAGCTTCAAGAAATGATATAAAATCACAAAAAAGTGTAAAGATTCAACTTATTAGTAGTAATCGTCGGTTCCGGTAGCCTTCCCGATTTCCTTGGTACCGAAACCGAAAAAACCCTACTCCCGATTATCTGTGGTAGGTACGGTAATCGGGTTTACTTATTGCTTCACATCGGGATCGGGTTCGGGTTCGGTATACCCCTATTCGGTCGGTATACCCGATTTGCTCACCCCTACCTCCATGGGGTTGTACATAGTGAAGTGGATGGTGCACGTCAAAAGGGCAGCGATAAGGGACTTTCACACATGACAAGCCGCGCTCCATTAAGGATGGCTTTTTGGACTTTGTATGGGTTCGGCATTTTTCATAAAAAGTTTTTCTAAATCTTGTGTAGAATATTTAATAATTGTCTTAGTAAATAAAATGAATTTAATTATTCATATTATTGTTTTTTAATTTTAATGATATAATTAAAACATAATTAAATTCTAAATATCCAGATGATTAAAACGTATTAAAATTTTAAATATTGCAATTAAAACTTAGTAAGATATAATTTAATTCTAAATATTAAAATGAATAATCATAGTCAATATCATGCTCATCTTTCCATGAGTATGAAAATACGAACAATCATCCATATTTTGTTCGTCCTGTCATGGATTACGAGACATGTAATTCTTTTTTAGTTGTTCTTTGTCCATCGGTGGGTCTTCCAGAAATACGTAATTAGACATCCACTTTAAATTGAAATCATCATCATCATCATCATCACCCCATGGGTCAACAATCAGAGGGTTTATAAGCACCAAAGAGGGAGAATGTTTGACAACCAGCGGGTTTTTAGGCCCTAGGGTTAGAAGATTCTACAACCAAAGTCTTTTTCAGTACATCTTTTGAATATAGTTTTGGAACAGAAAAGCTATTGGCTCGATTGTTGATATATTTCAGATTTGTAAGGAGAAGGTTGAGAAGTGAATCTCAGATTTTAGTATGATAATACTGAAGCTAAAATGAGTTTGTGAAATAATGGGTAGAAAGGTGATATGGTATGCTAACCGGACTTGCATGTGGGAAAAGATGGGTTGTACCGTTGCGGATGATCTAAATGAACGATTCATTCATTGGACGTATTGGTGCAATAACCTATGCGGTATTACGTTAATAGTTGATAGATATTAGTCCTAGTACCGTGGTGTTACAAATTTTAACGTCAAATCTTATGTTGTTACTAAAAAGTTACAAGCAAAATCTGTAATTTCTATTAAAACATAGGAAATATATATATGTAAATCACTATAAAAGTGAAAATCTTGAGAAATCTATCCGGTGAGCTGACCCGACCCGATAACAGAAAGTATGATGATAGCATTTTTCACGTGGGTTAACTTTAAGCATGTTTAGTTAGGTATAGTGTCGGTTGCTTTGCCGGTAACGAAGGGGAAACTGATTTTTGCTTTTTCAAAGTCATGCATGCGTTTATTATTTTTAAAATAAACCCATCTTTTATCTTTCACGTGACACTAAACCTCCCCTTTAATTCACATATGTTCTAAAATGGTCCACTCTTACTACCTTTTGCACCCAACTTACAAATTTGACTTGAAAACATGTAGTTAAATAAATTTTAGTTGTCTTAATAGCATATTTTAATGGCATATTCTAATGTTAAGTGGTGTACTCCTCGGACAAAAAAAGTTACGGGTCCTAGCCTATAGATGTCAAATATGATGAAATTACCCTAAAAATTCTAGTTCGTGTACTAAAAAATATAAATTATTTAATTAAAAAAATAATTTTTAATATAATTATAAAGATAAAAATAATGCATGAAATGCAAATGTTTTAATACTGTAATTAATAGGTGTTGATTAGGTGCATTTTAAACACAGTTCTTTAATTTCATAGCTAACTTATAATCAACATAGATATATGGACTAAACATGGTTACTTCTTATCATGAGGGCGGTGTTTCGTAAACTTTTAGATAAGTTATATTGTCTAAAAGCCATCACAGAATGATACAATTTGGGCAGGTATTGTGTGGGTCCTGTTCCGGAGGCATCCAAGACCACTAGATGAAACGGATATATTCATCGTGTTTTCATATTTTAGCTTTTATTTGACTAAAAATAATTACTATTGATGTTTTTGGCCGTTACCCTACAAACACCATTGATATATCATTTAGACAATTAGACACCACTCAGATGCTATACGGTTGTTCGATGGTATATAAATGATAATTAAGTCATAGGAGGGCCAAATCATACAAACCGTATGATGTGACCACTACCAATGTAATACGACCCGCGTAATCATTTTTCTTAGTATATATGGTATGTATAATATGGTAGGCTTTGTTGTTTAGAATTGAATTTACATCATACATTATGTCTAACATGAAATGCTTTTATGATGCGGTAAGCATGATAGTGTATACTCATGGGGGCTGTGTGTCTTTAGCAAATAATGTAAATTTTGAATTAATTACATAGATAGTTCTTGTGGTTTGATTGAATTGTCGTTTGGTTTTCCATCATTGAGAGATTTCATGTTTAAACTAATTCTTTGTGTATACGCGACCAAGCCTATATTATTGCTCCGACGTTGGGTGCCGAGTTGTTTGTACTCACTGCATACTTTGTAATTATTTTGTTTAAAAAAAGGATTGCATATAAGATATTTACCGGGGATGGAGCAAAAGCATGGTCTTGCAAAAGAAAAGGAGGATAAAGTAAAGGTCCCACTTTCATATATTCTTTTATTATCATGGGAAATTAATAATATTTTATTATTGTCTTCCGGAATTCGTCATGATTTTATAAACATTTTCATTTTGTTTTAAGAGAGCTTGCATTTTATAGCATTTATATCATAGTAATCATATCCGTTTTAGGGGCTGTTTGATAGCCTCTTAATGGTTCAGATGTCTGAATGGTTCAGCACTTAATGGTTCAGACTGTTTGTTTCGCGAGCAAATATCTGAATGGTTCAGACATTTGCCTCTGAATGGTTAAGCATTATACTAATACTGAATGGTTAAGAGGTCTAATGCTGAATGGTTAATATCTCTTATCTGAATTTGTCAGACATTTGCCTTTGAATAGTTAAGAGATATACTAGCTCTTAATGATTCAGACCTCTTAATGGTTCAGCACTTAATGGTTCAGATCTCTTATTGTTTCAGCACTTAATCATTCAGATATTACCAAACAACCCCTTACTTTATTATAAAACTCAAATTGCCCGGACGTATTTCTCTCTCCCTTTTCTCTTAAACGATAGCGATCATCTAAATCTTCCCAACATCTGGGTCAATTTATATCAACTGCATGCTCTTCTCTAGAAGATAATAAAGACCAACATGTGTATTTACACACATTGACTTCATCTCATAAACCGTATAACAAAAGCTTTTTTTTTTTTTTTGTGTTTCTTTAGTTCCATGTCACCTTTTCCTGTGTGGTTGTGTATTTCAACTTTATTCACGTCTTCCAATTTTGATTGATGCCCATTTTCATGTTATAATATTTTGATCAATTTCCTTTTTCGTAATTTTACCAACATAAGCTAATTCAAACATGACATAAAAATTAGCTTTTTCATTGAATGTAGGTTAATCCAAACATTCAAAGGTAGCTTATGAATTTTGTAAAGTAGGGTTAATACTTACAAAAGAAGTGACATACTTTTCTCGGTATAGACATTGAAGTTCCCGTTCCAATGTTGATGTACTTAAAACACCTGAACTTGTTTAAAATACATGTGCATATGAAATCAACGGTAAACAATGGTTATTAGCACCATCATTATGAGTATAGAGTAAGCTTTTAACCCTAAATAAATAAGGTTATCCCAAACACGTACGAAATAACGAGTGTGAGACAATATCATCGATCTATAAAGGTTCAATGGTCGTATAAAATGTGACAAAAATTCCCTTTTTTTCAAGAAAAAGAAGCAAATAACATTAAAAAAATAATTAAAAAATGTAATATACAATAGATAATTTGGCTACCTGCCATCTAGTATTGTGACGGTTACTCCGTTAATGGTTAAAGATTCATCTTGTTTGCTCGAAGACTCTAAGTCAAGATGTTTTTTCCCAAGGCAGAATCCAGGGTATTTCGGTTGTGGCAAGTTTACGACATCACTGCTCAACATTAACAACACTTTTGACATATTTGGTCGATCTTCTGCGTGTTCTTGAACACATAATAACCCAATTTGTATACATCTCAATACTTCATCCTTTGAAAATTCCGTCCCTATGGATTCATCAAGTAGTTCTAAAGCCTTGCCTTGTGTCCATAAGTTCCATGTCTGAAAAATATTGTTTTGTTAGTAAAACACACAACAAACCAAAAAGTATAAGGACCTAAGCATAACTAGCTGAAAAATATATAATCTGTCACTGTTGGTACATACATGTCCAAGGAGGTTGAGTTGGTTGCTTGCATAGTAGAATCCTCTGTTCTTCTTACCGCTCACTATCTCAAGCATCAAAACCCCAAAACTAAAAACGTCTGATTTTATTGAGAAAAGACCATCCATTGCATATTCCGGTGACATATAACCGCTGAGAAAAGTAATATGAAGTTAGAAAATAACTGAAAAGAAGCACCCCGTCTAGATATCAAGTGAACTTACATAGGTATGACACTTACTGTGTTCCAACAACTTTCTTTGTTTCTGCTTCGGTTTGATCTCCTCCAAAAATCCTCGCCATACCAAAATCTGATATTTTTGGGTTCATTTCCTTGTCTAGTAAAACATTACTTGCTTTAAGATCTCGATGAATGATTCTTAATCTTGAATCTTGATGAAGATACAGAAGTCCTCGTGCTATCCCAGATATGATAGCGAATCGTTTGTGCCAACTAAGCCATGCGCTTTTCTCTTTGTCTACAATGATTTTTAAAAGCATGTTAGAATATCGACCATTATAAGCGGAATAAGAAAACAAAACCCTCAAGAAACTTACCAAAAAGAATAGTATTGAGACTTTTGTGTTCCATGTACTCGTAAACCAACAACTTTTCTTCAACCTCGATACAACAACCTAATAGTCGAACAAGGTTTCTATGTTGAAGTTTTGCAATCAATCGGACCTCATTTTTTAGTTCTTCAACTCCTTGTCCTGACGTTCTTGAAAGCCTTTTAACAGCTATGATTTCGCCTTCCATTAGAATACCCTGATATCATCAACAAAATATTGTTACATTGTCACTATTGTACCTTCTAATGTCGTATGACGAATTAAATGTTTATCTTGTACAATATTTACCTTGTAAACACACCCGAACCCGCCTTGCCCAAGTTTATTTTCATCAGAGAAATTGTTTGTGGCCATAGCCAAAGTCGTAAAGTCAAACAAGGGTAATTCAAGGTCATCCGTTGTTCTTTCACCGGAATAATCTTTTTTACTTTGAACAATAATTCCCTCACTCATTAAGAAATCTTGGCTTCTTTCATATGGACCTATATCAAGAGTATGTGAAATTATGAATCATGTCTATTATGACTAATTGTCTATTATAGTTGTTACTCTAATATATACATATATGTGTATAAACTAATTAAGATGTGTGAGTTTAAAAGTCAAATTTACCTTTTCTATTTATGCTTGAATTTTTTAACCGTTGCATTTTCTTCCTCCTTAGGAAAAAAAGTACCAGTAAAACAGTTATAACTGCGCAAGTACCGACAGTAATACCGACAATTTTCCCAACATTAGTGCTGGAACCGTTTTCTGAAGCTCGTATGGTTGGTGATTGGTCTGCAATAAGAAAACACATGCTAATACATGAGGATTATATTCTTTGGATCATGTTAATTTGAGTAATTATATTGATCTCAATTTTAGAGGATTTTAATATTTGCATGCAATTATTATCGTATATATTACCTCAAACAATCAAACATATGCTTATAAAATTGATTAATTAAACAGTAATAAGTTGACAATTGTTTCGGTTAGGTGACTAAACTTTTTTCTAACTCTTAAACCTCTTCAAGTTTTAATGTTGTATAATTAGTGTGAGTTTTTATTTAGAGGTTAAAGTTTAAACTGAATGAATTAAGTAAAACAATAATAAAAAATGATTAATTATTAGCAGTATTTGCTTTAAAGCTATTATTTAAGTTCGATTCAACTAGAAAAATTAATATTATTAAAGAATAATAAAATTTCAAGACTAGAAAAACTAATATTATTAATGATCAGTAATCGAATTTCAAGCCCTTTCAATTATAAAAGTATTCACAACGAAACAATATTGAACTTTAAATAATATTAGCTCTTAAAAAATTAAACTGCTAAACATATCAAGGATATAATTAATTACTACTAAATGATATATTCTAATTAAACGGAAAAAAAAAATTCATCTAAGACTCTCTACTAGCTAACCTTCATTCATCTGTTTGCTAGTTCTCACATTAGACAAAAACTATAAATGGATTAATTAGTTCTAGTAGTTAGTTGTTTAAAGCGATCAAAAATCTAGAAAGCCAAGGAAAAAAACAAGAAACCTAAGAGGCAATGACTCACCCACCATGTTATTAAGTTTTTCTACAAATTATTGAACACTATCATCTTAACCACATGATCTTGTTAAGCATATTTATTCTTAACAATGCAAGATATTAAGATAGCAACGTACCATCGTTTTCAAACTTCTAACCTATAAAGCTTTTAATTCCATGCTAACCACATGGTTACTCAATTATTATAAAATTAGACAATCTCATGAAAGTTAGGTGCTTGAAGGACGGAGTCCAGATGTCATTATGTAAACGAGATTGCTTGGACGGTTAAAGCAGTGGGCCCTACGTTTCAACATGTCTTAAAAGTATTAGTCCTAACTCCTTAGTCACTTATCTTTTTAACAACAATTATTGAATATATTTAGAGTTAATATGATATTAAAAAAAAAAAATCAATGCACTGTACGTCAATTTTTTTAGAGAAAATTCTTCAACCTATTTTAGTATATAAAAGTTCCTTATTTCATAAAAGAAATACATGATAAAGTGACATTAAACACTTTTTTAAAGAGAGTTTGTATTATTTTACTTTGAATAATTTAAGAGTTAACAACTCGTTGCTTTAAAAAACACATTCAAAATTACTTGTACTTAACACAAGTTCAGGAACTTTAATATAAAAAATTAGTTTAGTGACCTTGTTCATGTATTTTTTACAATCAAGATACTTTGATATACCAAAATTATATTGGGTGACATTTTTAAAAAAATAAGGAAGTGCATTAAATAATTTTGTTGTGTTAACTCATATAATAAACCAGTAAAGTATGTAATAAAATGTAAAAAGGAAAAGGAAAGTGATCTTTTAATACTTTGATGTAAAACTAAAGGTAAAAGACATGATCAAAAGGGTCTCACGATGAAAGTTTTGTACTTTATAGGCTGCTAATGGATCAAAATATATAATTTTTAACACTTTATCTTTTCACAAAAAAGATTTCTTTTCTAAAAGAAATGAAAATAAAACTTGTTACGAAAAGAATCACGCAACCATTCACGGACAAAACGGCAGGGGTTGCTTAACAGGAATTCACATGGAAAATACGTGGTCCAAATTAGTCAAGAACTTTAATTATTTAACCTTCTACTTGTACCTTATGCATCATGGATTCTACATTCCAAAGGACACATACTCTACAAAAGTAAAAAAACTAAATACTTTTTACATGGAAAGATAATAAAGAGCAGTTTTTAAAGTATGAAGTATGAACACACCTACAAAAGAAAAGGTGTATATCTGTTGAAATATTCTTGTATCCTTATAAATAAAAAAGTAATTTAAAATTCAATTATTTGGTCACCACATTTGAATATTTGGAAAGAATTTCCAACCATGTCACATCATTTCCGTGTTACCTGTCTTTTTTATTTCTTTTTCTCACAATAAAGAGCTCTCAAACGTTTTTAATATTTAATAACTTGAATTACCGATTGTATTGGACCAGGTCGACCTAACTTGGTAAATAAGTTTTGCATCTACGTTATTTTGGTAAAAAAATCCGAAATCAATACTTTTGTAATAATTTATAGTTCATTCTTCTCTTACCGTTATATTTGAATTTCTTAAGTCTTGGTTTATTTTGGTTTATTTTGTTATAAGAAAGTATTTATAACGTGTGTTTTTTTTTTACTTTTTGATTGAGGACTGACTTAAACGTTTATAGTTCAATAAACATTTTGAATTTCAGACACCTACATCATAACACATTAACAAAAAAAAAACACAAGATTTCACTTTAAAAATTGATACTTGATTCGTTGAGCATGCAAACAAAAAAAAAAAAAAAAAAAAAAAAAAACTTGTGAAAGTTAACGATTTTATATGAAGGCATGACACTCGTATGAACAACTTTTGATACAAGTTGTTATTACACTTATCATTACAAATTTACTCTTTCAAATTTTGCTTGAGTGGTGTTTCTGATTGTTTACGAAACCGTTATCTTTTAATTACTTTTTATATGATGAAAAGCAAGATTGTTTCGATTTCTTTATTCAAAATACTTATATTAATAATTTGTGAGCAAAAAAAAAAATATTTAAATAAATACTTTGAAATATCATTACAAACTTTTTTTATTTCAAAAACAATAAGCAAGTAACCACTTAAAATAAAAATAAAAACAATCTGAAACACCTTAAATCAAGCACTTTCAATACGCATGCATGATAAAAATAAAAGAACAAAAAAAGAACTTTCCCCTTAAGGGAATAAGGGTATGATAATAGCAATACCAACTTGTAATGTACAAGTTGTTAATGCATGTAAGAACGTACCAAAATCAGAAGCTGAAACTCTGACGTAAAGATCTTGACCACCTTCAGATTCAGCATACTGTCTCATATCCAAAAGATCCACGGCCCATATCACACAACCCGACCCGCCTTCAGTAATATCCATATTAGCATAAGCAGCACAAGAACAATTAGTCTTACAAATCTCAGCACACCGGCTCAAATTCATCGACTCATCAACAAACGCTTTCGAGCTCTCCGGCAATTTCATGTTCTTCAACGGCAAAAACTTATCCGACCCGCATTCCAACTCGGAGCTCCGAACACACCCGTCCGACCCGTCTCGTAAATCCCATGCCGGTTGGTTTTTCGGCCGAAACCCATTCATACATTTGCAGACCTGAGGGGCGTTTGCATCGCAAACGCCAAACGGCCCACATTTTTTATACCCGTCACACTGGTCACGTGGAGCGAACCAGTATTCGCTCCACGTGCCCGAGGATGGCACCCAAGTGAATCTTTGAAGCGTACCAGAAGAACTCATGATCAACCTCGAATAAACCGAGTTATTCAACACCTTAAACGAATAGAAAACCTCATCGGAGTTGTTCTGAAAATCGAACTCGATCAAACTCACGCTTTTCATCTCCGGTACACCGCTGAACCTTCTCCCGTTCCACGGGCCACTCCGGTACAACGTTTTCGTCTCCGACTCCGTCTCCGTCCGCGTTAGAAAAACCTCCGGGAAACCGTCGATGTTCATTTTGAAATCATAATCGCCGGAGCCGGGATCGGTGTTCGTCTTCCACGACTGTAAAAACCGGTTCACACCGGTTTTCCGGTCCCACCCGAGTTTCATTCCGGGTAATAGAGTATCCGTGGGGTTCTCAAAGCTTTGCCATATGTAATTCTCCGGATCCTCATCGTTTTCCCTACGTAGCACAAAATTACCAGAATCTAGAAGCTGCGCCACCGTGTTCACCGCCGGAAATGACCGATTCGACGACCAGACGGCGGTTTCAGCTTGATTTACAAGTATTATGTTGCCGTTATCGCCGATTGTTAATGTCCCAGAGGATGAATTGATGGGGGAGTCTCTGTTAGCTACCCAAACATACGTTTTCTGCTCGATTTGCTTGTACCAAATGCCGATATACAGATTGTTGTTGCCTGGATCGAAGAACCCTAATTCGAAAACTTCCCCTGCAGATACCAGAGTTTGATTGATGGTGAGGGGTCTCGTGGGTGTGATGGTATCAATCGCTAGAGTTAGACAGGGGAAGAAGATAGATTGTATGAGGATGATGAAGATGGTGATGGTGGTAGAATAATGGATGTTTTTCATCTTCTTCTAGAGAATTATGATCAATTCCGTTTGTGTGTATGTGTTGATGAACTGGGGTTTCTGGAGTTTTGCTGATTTTGTTCTTGACCCATGTGATTTTCGTACCCACTGTTGTTTATTGGGTGTTAATTTGACTTCAAATTTGTTGGTTGTTTATTGGGTAGGTTTTGATTTTGTTGCTATGATTAAAAGAATGTTATTCAGTTTGAAATTTGATAAGATTTCGAGAGGCTTTATGTGAGAAAACGACGTAAAAAACAATAAATTACGTGTGAAAAACGTCCTGGGCGTTAAAATGGGTATTGAACGAACAGGCGTTAAATAAATGTTTAATAAAAGTACAAGATAAAATCTTTGAATATAGATATAGACTATGAACTTTATTTTTTTTTTCACTTTTTAATTTCTGTTAACATCAAACTCAAGCACCATTAAATTTACCCTGAAATCTAAAGTATTCTTTTTATCATAAACTCTTATCATTTGAAAATAACTTCACAACATCACAATACATTAGTTCATTGGTAATTATTATTCAACGTTTAATAACATGTTTTTGTTTTCATAAGGAAAAATTAACAGTTAATCTTTTGCATTAGATGACATAAATGTGTATAGTTTTATTAAAAGAAACTATATATGTAAATTGATTGTATGTTGAAATGTTAATTTTATTTTAGTAATATGAGAGTAACTTACATACTATCTGCAAACTAATATCTCAATAGACATTTTATGTAACAATATTATTATTAATTATATGTTATAGTTTTGGGAAAATTTTATCTAATAATAGTTAACTTTCTTAAATCTTTTATTAAAATCAGTCAAGAGTTTTAATTTTATTTTTCAATAATGTTACTTAACTTTTGATATGTGCTTAAGATTTATGATTTTTTATCAAGGTAAAATCAATTAAAATTAAGTGTCATAAGTAAAATATAAATGAATCTTTGTTGTAAAGGTGAACGGATACATGAAGTGAGAACTAGGTATCCTGCCGGTAGCACATAGGGCTGTACAAAAAGTTCGCGGTTCGAAGTTCGCTCGAGAAAAACTCGAAAAAAGCTCGGTTCGAAAAAAGCCAGCTCGGCTCGGCTCGAATTCTAAACGAGCCGAACTCGAGCCATAGTTAGCTCGGTTCGAGCTCGGCTCGTGGCTCGGCTCGTGACTCGGTGCATATAATATATATATATATATATATATATATATATATATATATATATATATATATATATATAAATAATAATAATTATTACTACTACTACTATTATTATGATTATAATTTTTATATTAGGATTTTAAAAAGGTTTTCTTAAAACGAAAATGTATTTTTTTAGAAACATTAAGTATTTTGTTTAAAAAAATATATAACTTGATAGTAAATTGTTTATATTCAAAATAATTATATTTGTTCCCCTAAGTACAGAGTAAACCAACAAAACTTAAAAACCCTAATATATATTTTTTTGTGTTTTCATATAAATTAATGTGAAAAAATTAAAAAAAATTTAAATCGAGCCGGCTCGAACGAGCCACGAACTGGCTCGAGCTTTTCACGAGCCGAACTCTAGCCGGAGTTTTCAGCTCGTTAAAATTTTTGAGCCAAGCCGAGCCGACTCGATAAGCTTCGAGCTCGAGCTCGAGCCCATCCTGGCTCGGCTCGGCTCGGCTCGTTTACAGCCCTAGTAGCACAACTTGTATTTGGCCCTGAAGAAGTGGATGCTATGAGCAAGTGGTGGTGGGGGGTGCGAAACGACTCTTTTTACTCTTGTAATCAAGATCAAGAACATATATGCGCTTTAAATTATAAATATACCATAATACTAGTGTTAAAAACTATTTTATTATTCGGTTCACTTTTTTCTTTATTTTAAATACTAATGTTTGGTGAAAGGCAAATTTCTAAATCGGGGCATTTTCTTCGTCGTTTCATCATCTCTTCAACCCTTTATTATCTTGAATTATTATAATCATTGACCTATGACTACTCCATTACAGAATGATTCCTTTGGTTAAGTAAACTATTAAGGCATTACGTGGTGGCATGTAATCACCGTTATTATATTAAAGAAAACAAATTTAGCTTGCTTCGGACGATGTCTCATTCCAACCCAATAATTGAAAAAAGTATATTATGATTAAAATATTTATAAATTATATGGATATGATATTGGTGTATTTCCATGCTCGCATACGTTTTATTAATATTGATATGCATTATATAACCACCAAGAATAAAACATATTTTTTTTCATGCCTTGCATACCTTTGTTTTTATGGTAACTGATCACGTTTTCTAAGGCCAACATTTTATAACCGAACCGAACCGGTGGTTTTGAATTTTTAAAATTCACACTTTTAACCCAGCTACGGTTAAAGCCCACTTCGTCATCCGTTTTTTCTTAACGGCCAACGAATAATTTTTAAGCCCGGTCATCCGGGTAAACTTATTGACGAAAGGTCACCAACGCCCGCGAACACAAACAGCGCTAGTGACCCGGCTCGCCCATCATTACAAGGGAAACCCACCACCGAAAGACCCACTGTGGTAAAAACCCGTGACCCACTTGAAACATATTACATCTAGTGAGACTCCAACTCATGAACTCCACTTTAAAAAGTCATAGGATGTCATCCGTAGTAGCAAATCCCCTAAATCAGTTCCCAATTCGAACACATGTTATCGGCAATCACCTTTGATTTCACTTCTCCCGTGCTTTACAGTGCGCTAACATTTCCTTGCTTCATAAGCAATCTGAACTCCAAGACCCAACACCCTAGCAAAAGCCATAAGTCTCTGCAAGTTTAAAGGTAACATTTGTTAATTCAGCGTGCATTCCTTGTTTTATTGATCATATTTGCACAATTTTGAATTCTATGGTTACTTTGATTCACTCTAAATGTGGAAGTATTAATATTGCACACAAGCTGTTTGTTAATTTGCTTGACTGAGATTTGATTAATTTGGATAATGTGATAAGTGGATAACTGGCTAATGGTCTTGTTGAGAAAGGCTTTGAGGTTTTTAAAGAGATGATTGATTCTAAAGTAAGTGTTGATTTGGGTGCAATTGTTATTGTTGTTGCAGCTTATGTGATTATTGGTCTCCTTACTTTGGTAACATGAAAGAGTTATTTGTGAATTAGCTAAAGTAAGTGTTGATTAATTGTTGTCAGCTTATGTGATTATTGGTCTCCTTACTTTGGTAACATGAAAGAGTTATTTGTGAATTAGCAGTTGTTAACATGTAAAACAACAACTATACTCTACTACTCATTGCTTCAAGACGAGCATTAGCTATATTTGAAACAATTTCACCCTGTTGTTTAATCAATAGTTGTTTGTCGAGTTCTTTGATGAATTACTTCCTAGGATACAATGAGCAGTGTATGTAGAATCCCTTATAAACAAAACGGAATGAATTTTTGTGTTATTAAGGATTTAAGGTGAGCATAAATCATAATCATATCTTGTCATAGCTTTGACGGCTTGAACCAAGTCTAATTGCTTGGTTGAAAAATATGAAGGCGACTTTCAAGCGGGTCAATGCACAGTGCACCATCAAAAATATTACATTAAACCCATCGCCCCCACCCCTTCCATTGGTTATGGAAGTAAATAACTAAGAAGGCTTGCCACATACAAACTACTATGTCTCATCTTGCTCCTATGGGACCAGAATTAACCAAAATCTTGCTCTTTTGCATAAGACCCTTTAACCGACTCTCGTTCCTCTTACATGCCACGCTTATTTTCTTTATTAAATATGCTTGCTCATGGACATACTTGGACCATAACAATTAGATATCTATATATATCATTCATCTTGATCAAGAAATATAGTGGAATGTTTCTCTTTTTCTAGAGAATCAATGATGTTGCAAATATAATCACAATTTTGCTTTTAATAAAGTTTACTATAATGATCACTGTCCCACGCTAAGTTTATACAAAAACCTTGTGATGATATGCACTTATGTGCTGTTTGTTTACAGAAAACTGATGTTAGTGTCTATAAATGCATTTAGATTATGGCATTGGATATACCCATTATGTTTTTATTGATTCATTTGCTGATCAAGTATTTGGTGCAATATAGACCATTATGCTTTTACTCAAGTAAACAGGTTGCTCATTTTCTAACGTGTACAATTGACAGGAAGCTTATATTTGACACATGGTAAAAATTATCTGCCATGCTGATGGAGCAGACACGATACTCCGGTCACGATTCCACGAGGGCGTAACAAGTGGCACGTTGCTGAAGATTTGATACTTATCAATAAGGTAATGGTCTTATATTTAAAGCTTAAATATATCATTTTCTTAATCATACATGAACGTATCAGTTTCTGGGCGAATTTGGTGTTGAACGCATTGATTTGTTATGATTGTTGCTTGGGAAAGCCATTCTACCAAACTTTAACCCTCCCATGGGACATGTTAAAGCCAATAATTGCTGTACACATATCATAAGCTATAATTTAAAAGATCAGTTGAAGAATATTTTTAATAGAATTCCATAATTCAAAAGGTCAATTGAAGAATATTTTTAATATATTTCCAATTCCAAATTACCCTCTTTTTGTCACTATCGTCCTTCAATCATGGATATAGTAACTGCATTTATAGAACACATGTTTCTATATTCCTGTCCACTGGACAGCCTTTGCAAAGTAAATAATGGTTCTTTAGGCTCTGGGAGTTCAGTTTCATTACATAGCATAGAAACTGCTTCTGTCATTGTTGGCCTATCTTTAGGCAGGTCCTGTACACAAAGAAGTGCCACGTGTATGCATCTCAAACCCTCTGATATACAAGATGACCCTCCCAATGCTTGATCCATCAATTCTTTTCCTCTCCCTTCTTTCCATGACTTCCATGCCTGAAACACATGTTTTACTAACGAATCCTTTAAAAAAGCATCTAAATATGCTGAAGTTAAGTGGCATGGGTTTTGAATAGAGTGTTATACTTACATGCGCAAGAGGATAGATTTGTTCCTGATGTATAAATTCTGTATTCCTTTTGCCACTCATAATCTCTAACAGCATTACCCCATAACTAAATACATCTGATTTCTCTGAAATTACTCCTCCCATGGCGTATTCAGGAGACATATATCCACTTCATTCATCATAAAAAGATGATATGTAAATTTAAAAATAAATAACAGTTTGCCATCATATTCAAGATTTGGCACTTTGTTTATATGCATGCTAGACTGGGATTAATGTATCTTCAGGAGGTTAAGAAGATGATATGTAAGGTTAAAAATATATACTCACTATGTTCCAACAATTCGGCGAGTATTTGCCAGCTCTTGTGTGATTTGAAAACTTCGTGCCAATCCAAAGTCCGATATCTTGGGATTCATTTTCTCATCAAGAAGAATATTGCTACATTTTAAATCTCTGTGTATGATCCTTAAACAAGAATCACGATGTAGATAAATAAGTCCTCGAGCAATCCCCTGAATAATGTTAAAACGTGTTGCCCAATCAAGTTGTTGGCGCTTCTTTGGATCTAGGGATCAGGAAACTAAAATATTAATAGCCTAGAAACAGTAATACGCACACACACAAATATGATATTTGTCGAAGGACAAGGCAATGAGGTCAAGGCCGACTGACCAAAAAGAAAAGTGTCCAAGCTTTTGTTTGTCATGTACTCATAAATCAATAATCTCTCTTTCCCTTCAATGCAGCAACCTAGAAGTTTAACAAGATTCCTGTGTTGGAGCTTGGAAATCAACATAATTTCATTCTTAAACTCCTCAATTCCTTGCCCAGAGTTACCTGACAGCCTCTTCACTGCTACTTGTTGTCCATCATCTAGCATGCCCTATATTAAATCAATGTGTTAATTAGTCATTGTTGACTTACTTTGGTTGCTTGAGAAATATATAGCGTAATTATGTTTGTGAATACAAGTTTTTGAGTACCTTATAAACTGCCCCGAATCCTCCCTCACCAAGTTTGTTTCTGTAGCTGAAGTGGTCAGTGATAGCTATGATTTGTTTAAACTCGAATACAGGCAATTCAAAGGACTCCTGTCCAAGAACATCTTCTTGTAGCGTGTCCCTCGAAACAAGTTCATCCTCTGAGTTGAAGTGATCTAATTTGGTTTTCCTTCCTAAAGAGAGAAATTTTGATACATATGAATCACTCATTCATGTTGGCATGTAAACCATTTGAGATCTAATGCTAGCTCATCAAAGTATTAAAAAAAATTATTGGCCCATTTAGGATAGTATAAATTAGTCAAATAGGAAAGAATGTTAGAATAAGATATATTTTGATATATATCTGGAATTAGTTAAAAATGCTTAGGATTAACCTATTTTCCTTTCTTTTACACCAATCTTATATAAATACAGGTCACTACCCGATTATAGACTAAGAACATCAACCATGTGAGCAACATTCTTTCGTCCCTCGAATTATATAGCCTATGTAAATGATTATAAGATATATGTTCTTACCTTTCTTATACTCTATCCACCTGTATAAGCAAAACATGAAGCCACATAAAAGAAGTACACCACCTATGGTTGTGAGACTGATGACTATTGCTGATGCATGTGTTTCTTCGCCTGTATTATTGTGTTAGGATCTTACAGTCAAATAAAACCTTGCAGAAACATGAAGAACTAGAAATAAGAACTTGAGGGAATTTGCATTTACCCGAATCCACATAAGAAAGGCGCAAGAAAAGATTCTCCCCACCATATGAGAACTGCTCAATATCCCTGAGTTCTTCTGTCCAGACCATACAGTAAATTCCTTGCACATATGCGTATGCCTTACAAGAGCAGTTCCCCAAACACCATTGCTGGCATGCATCAGTATCCATGTAAGGAAAATATTGATGATTATCTGGCAGCTTGATCCCTCTTAGCACCCAAAACTTATCAGGTTTAGTCTTACCAGAAGCTAAACTAGTTTCATTCTTCTCACACAAAAGTTCACTTCTCCTCACACAACCTTTGGTCCAATTACCTTTGCTCCATTCGTCATTAGGCTGTGGTACAAACCCCCTCAAGCAGTCACAAATAGGATGCATTGTGTTGGTACAAATTGCAAAAGCACCACAAACATCACATTGATTAGCTGGTGCTTCCCAACTAACATCCCACATGTTATTACCATCATTGCTGTATTTCATCAACTGTAACACGCCATCAGGTTGTAAAAATATCCATCGGATATCAGGTGAGTTTAAAAGATTAATAGTGAGATATGCTCCTTCTTGTGAGTTCCCTGGCATGAGAGTTATTCGATTTGAGTACCCAGCATTCTGCTCCTGTATACCTATAAACTTCCCTCCATCCCAGGGCCCACCTCTCCAGTTGCGCTTAGAATTTTTCCATATGAAAACTTGCGGTGGATGCTCCGCTGAAAGTCCAGCTACAAAATTTCCAGGTGTTGGATCGTCATTACTTTTCCATGATGACATTAAATGTTTACCTTGTGTGTTCCCCTTTGTTCCCAGCTTCATTCCCGGTAACAGACTGCTACCTGGATAATCAAAACTCTCCCACAAAATCGATCCTGAGATGGTATCATTAATACAAAAGTCCCCCACATCTGTAAGCTGTGCAATTGTTCCATTGAACTGGCCCCGTACGTTTGTTGACCAGACAGTATTTTGATCACCATCTAGTATTCTCAGGTTCCCGTCATTGCCAATAATTAGGCTAGACCTGTTGTCTGAAACTGAGAGTGGATTCTCTCTGTTTGCGACCCATATAATTTTCTTTCCAGCAATGTTTTTGAACCATATTCCAAGATATCGGTTAGCGGAATTACCTGTGTTGAAGAAGCCAGCTCATAAACTTGATTGGAAGAGACAAGAGTTTGTGTTATGGAGATGGGACTATCTTTACTCAATATGTCAGTTGACGTGCATCGTCGTAATGATATAATCAGGATATGCAAGCAAAGGTGGTTTACTGCAATAGCTCTTATAATGCCCATATATACCAAACTTTTTGTATTGATAATTCTGCACATACAATCTTTAAAATTTGAAATCACTGTGAATTGATCAAGTTAGGATTATTTGGAAAATGAAGTTTGTTCCCTTGGGGCTCCTTGCATAGTGTGAATGTGTGATATATTTACAACTGACTTTTCTGATCAAAGTCTGTTTACCTGCAATAGTAGTGATATCATCTCTCTCTCTCTCTTTTTTTTTTTTTTTTTTTTTTTTTTTTTTTTTTTTTTTTTTTAAAGAAAACCCAAGACTAACACCTGATAGCTATAGCTTCTCATCTTTAAAGTCAACCACTATATAAAAAGCGATATTGTTTGCGCTAAGGGTTAGTAGTACTTTTTATAATGATCCAGTCAAAACCACTATAATTAACACGATCAAAGTAAACGTATTGAATTCTTAACTATATGGAAGGGGTGGTAATCATGTAGAGTTGGTGTCTGGTGGCTTCAATTGAACACCACGCATATATTTATTTTCACTCAACCTGACTAATCCTGATATACTCAAATCGTATTATTTGTACACCACCCATGTAACCCAATTAGCTAAACGATTAAAAGGAGTTGAAAATGGATTGACATCGTAAATGAGTTGTAAACAGGTTGTAATCCTAAATGATTTGACATAAATTATATTTTTTAATTATTTTATTTTAATTTTAAATGGGTTGAAGGTTTTACCTGTCAGTTAAATTGTAAAACGGGTCAAGCAAAACCAAAACCTAAATTTTTTTTACCGCGTCACAAGTTGTTTTAGAAATAGTCACCCTATACCGGTAGGTGGTTGTAGTTGGTTAAACATAGCTATAATTGTTTAAACGCAATCAAAATTGGTTAATCATGGCATGATTAGTTAAACTTATTAGTGATAATTTGTCAAATATAACTACAAACAATGGTCAACCATACTCTCTTGGTTAGAGAAAACCAGAATTGGTCAATCATAACAATAACCGGTGAAATATATAGTAAATATTGGTCAATCACAACAAAAGTTGGTGAATCATGGTGCTGGTTAAATACTTAAATATGCCCATAACAGGTCAAACAAAGTAATTGTTGGTCAAACATATCATAATATTCAATCACAAATAGGTATTGTGTGGCAGTACCAACCAAAACATAATTATTTTTATATTTGGTTTGTGTGGATCATGTTAGAATTTGTCACAATAATGGTTTCTTGTTCTTAGACCATCTCGTTTGATATGAACAGTTGAACTCCCCTAACGAAAATCTGCATATATCCTTTTTGTTTATCTAGATTATTTCATATTTACTATAAGTAAAATTAATAATTTAGATTGTCAAATTTATCAATAAAACTCAGCGGTATCTACAAAACAATGTTTGGCTTTTTAACTAAGAAATATTCAACACATGCCTCTTATAGATAGTCGTTTTACAATTCACAATCAAATATACATAGTTTATGAAACAAACATCTCCATGAATTTTGACCTACTCAAAGTCAACAAAGGCCATAAATATATCAAACATAGGCATTCATGGCCCAAACCCCTATTTATTCAACATCATTGCGGAGCCCGGCCCACTTTTCCTTCAGGTCCAGGTTGCTTCATTTCCTCCCCACCTGGCAAAACCATACCAGGATAGCCCGGAACTCCAACATATCTTGGCCCATAATAAATGGGCTGGGCCGGCCCACCACCACTTCTTCCTGGCATGTCATATGACTCACCACCAGAAGCAGGCCTCAACCCAGAGTACACTTGGCCCATGTTCGGTACTTGATGGTGAAGCATTTGTCCCGGAGGCGCTACAAACTGTTGGCCATATTGGCCCCGAATTGGTCCCGGTTGAACCGGTATATTTTCTTGAGGCATCGAACCCGGGGGGTGCATATAATAAACCGGCATCTCTTGTATAGGGGCCGGTGATGAGGTCTGGCGTATATAGTACATAGGTTGCCCCGCATAATCCGATTGTTTTAAAATTATTGGATCGTTAGGCTCGGGGAAATGTTCAGTAACCATTTCTTTCGGTTCACTAACAACCGGAGTCGGGTTATCGAGTTTTGTTTTGACCGGTCGGAGGTTCGGGACCGAGGGACCTGTTGTGGGCCCCAATGACGACGAAGTCGAGCAATACGGAGAAGACATCCGTGGAGCGGGGGACCCCGGATCCGAAACCGAAACATTATCATTAGCCACTGCTTTTGTTCTAGATTTCGGATCATCGGCATGGTCCAAGCCAAATAAATAATCAGGTACTTCTGAGACAATTGACGAGACTTCTGATCGGCCACGATCCAAACTCGAGCCTCCGTTAAGCGCGTCAAGGAACCAGTGTTCACGCTTAACGGAGCCATTGAGCAGCGAGCTGATGCTGCTGGCTCGTGAGAGTGAATTGTCTGCTGGAAAAAGGAATATACGAAGCCGAGCTGTTTTGTGATTGTGAGCCAAACGATCGTACTCATCCATCATGTTTTCCACGTCTTCGTCACTTGTGACTGTGATTAATGCGTCCAAGTCTTCGTTTGGTAACTGGTACTTTACGCATATATCGGTTGTACCTGTCAATATTCCTCAAGTTAAATATATTATAAGCCTAACCAATTAATAAATAATCAGAAAGATGTTTTTTAGATGGTGATGCATTATAATAATAAAAATAAAAATTATAATAAATAGATGAATTTATATATTTGTAAAAATATGTTTACCAGTGAAGCGATTTTAAATAGAGAACTAATCTAGACACTTATATTTAGTTTAAATGAGATATATATAACACTTTTATAAAAAAATCGTTTATTCTCTTTTATTATATGTGATTATCTTTTTTGTATCGTATACAATCGTTTGAAGAACCAGATGTTAAAACTTCAAATATGGTATACACACTTGTTAGCTTTATTATTATTCACGTATATATATACTTTCGAATTCGAATCTGTATGTATCCAAAAGATCAATTAAATTATAATTAAAGCAAGCTCTCGATAATCGTCAAATAATCAATTATTTATAATTATACCATTATATTCGATCTTCTTACTAACCGTATCATCTCATTTGTTATTAAATTCATATGGACCAAATCAATATTTCAATTGTTTTATTATCAAATATATAAAATCAATATATCGTCGGATTTCTTTTAGAGTAAAAATTCATTGCATCCAAATAAAACTCAAAAATATCGACAACTCACTACCACTTTCGTTTTGTTTTCACTTATGTATTTTTTTTCCCAGTTTTTTCAGACTTTTAAAAAGGAAAGTAACTTGTTTGTGTTTTGGTTAGTCTTATTTTACGATATATCTTTACAAAATGCAATAAACTGATTATAGAGAAAAAAATTTATGACAATGGCTCGATATATATGGATTTTATAGAATTAAGAGTTAAATTTTTTTAAAGGTTTGATAAAGATAACCATTGTACTTTTAATATTTAAAACATTAATATCAATCCAAAGTTTTAATTATTTTTTTATTTTTATTGCAAAAGTTTTATCATTTAAAGTAAACTAGACTAAAACTAAAACAACTAATTTAACATAAATTGGAACAACTCATTTAAAGGTAAATTAATGTTATTAATTATTTAGAAATAATAATTATTTTTGTCAAATCTCTTCGAAACAAAACCAAATTTAACTCTAAAATTGGTGTAAATTGTCTGTGACTTGACGAAACTTAATGTTATTAATGAGGCACCCCATGGTTTTTCAGAGTGTGGGTCATGAGTTCGAGTCTCACTTGATGCAATATGTTTCAAATGGGCCAGTGGTTTTCACAGTAGGCTTTTGAGTGGTAGGTTTCTCCTGTAATGGTGGTCACCAGCGCTATCTGTGTTTATGGGCATGAGTGACCTTTCGCCAACAGGTTTAGTCGTGTGACCAGGCTTAAAAATATTCGTTGGCCGTTAAAAAAAATAAATAAATAAAAAACTGATTCTGTTATGACTAATTTTGATCAATTAGTTTGCCGACGGTAAGGGTTAAAAGACTATCCAAAGATTATCCATGTTCAAACTTGGATAGGAACAGTTTAGTGTTCCTAGAAGCAGGTATATATTGATCTTAAAAAGAAAGATTAATTACAAATTATAATACAAGTTCAATTATGAAATTAACTCAATAGAATAGAATAAAGGTGTTTAATTTACCTGAAAGCTTGGATAGTTTGTTGAGTAGGGAGGCAAAAATATTATAGAATGATTATTACTATTGAAACAATTCCTTCAAACTAATTTTGTCATTTAATAGGTCGGTAATTACTTATTAACTAATAACTAGTAGTAGCGGGGTTTGAATCACACCATAATAGTAGCGGGGATAATAATAAACTATTTTAGGGGAGGAGAATTTTAAGTATATTAAAAAAAATTATACTATCGAGCTGAAAATTTACACAATTACACTATCATACCGAAATGATCTTCTAATGATATCAAGGCGTTGGAAATGATCTCTTGCTTAAACATAGAGAAGACGTTTTTTTTTTTTTTTTTTTTTTTTTACCTAAAACTATCCTAAAGAAAGAGACATACTTTTTTTACTCAAAACTATTCAAAACCCACAAATCATCCTGCTTCAAGTGCGGCTTCGTGAACCCAATTTTATCTTACTTTAGCGGGTTGCTCACGACCAACCCAGCCAGTACTGATACCTAATGCTAAACCTGCTTGACTCCTCTTCCATCGTAATCAAGTTTTAAAATGAACAAATAGTATAGATTTAGGATTTTTTTAGTGAGGTGTTCACTTTTAAAAAAACAACAAAACAATTATTATTAATAATGATAGTTATTGTTATTGTTTTTGTGTTTTTTCAGTACTCTTCGGAAGAAGTCGTCAACGCCTTTGACAACCATAAGTTTTTACAAGTTGGCACCGTCCAAACACTGGATTTGGACCCCACCACAAATAGTGTGGTCATAGATCAACGGCTTCAATTTATTGTTTGTCTTCCACCATATCCAAACAAATCTACTGCCAATTCTATTTCTACCAGACACCAGACATCACAATAACAAAATCATTATTATTTCATTCACCTTTAAATACTTATCTATTTTTTTTTTTTTTTTATTTTAGTTCCTATTGAAATTATTATCCATTTGTTAGTTAACTTGTCTTGATTCCATTAAAGACACGAATAATACAAACATTTTATTAGTTATAAATTCTTCGTCCTTTGTGTTCCTTAAAGAATAACATATCATTTAAGTAATTTGAAGTTGTATTATTTATCCATTCCTATTAGTACAAACATCATAGCACCATGACTATTGTTGTGTTTCTCACACGCATGCAGGTTGTCTAACTACATATTGGCATGACTTACCTCCTCTGACGTCCAAGTTGTCCATCTTTCCCAACGGATTTCTCTCGCCCTCTCTTCTTTCCACGTAGGACTCGCTCGATCATTAGTCATTTATCTTCCTTCCACATTGGACGGGTGGCCATGAAAAACGACTATAGTGGAGACAGTCTAACGAAATATTAGATATGCAAATAATTTTCTTTGGTCACGGCTTGTATTATTGTTATAATAAATGATAAATAAGCTTCATAGGTAGAAAAGATTTTCATATTAAGATTAAGGACAAATAAAAACTAGTTATGTAAAAGCTCAATAGCTAGGTACGGTCCTATAAAATTATTTCATTTCAGTTTTGGTTCATTACAGATTTTGAGTTTTGGGATGTGTAAAATAGAAAGGAAACAGTTTTAATACTTCCATAGACTACATGTGTCATGATTGAAAGCTTGAGAGGTGAGGTCGTAAATTTCTATAATTATTTTTGATTAGGTTTTGCTATTCTTTCTTAGGTGAGGTTAGAATTTCTAATCTTTTGAATTTTAATAGTGAAACTCCCTTTTGTTCACTAGACCCCAACCTCCACGTCCTCATTATGGATTACCGTTGCGAAATAAACTCATCGTGAAATCAAATAATGGAATTAAAATAATTTGTTGGAATTATTATCATAATTATCGATTGATTAGTAATTAATAAGTGAAATAGTCAATTAACTTTCTTTTTGGATAATAATTTCTAGATTTTCTAAAATAAATTCATCATACCTTTCACCGTGCAGGATTTCAACGACACGCTACTTACGCCAGAATGTCTTCTTGGTCTCTTGGGGACAAATAGCCGCCTAACTAATTACCATTTTACTTATTTAGTTATTTCATTAGTTAACTATAGATAAACAATAAGTTAGTTGAATAATGAACCAACTAATTAAGCACATTGACATTTTCTATATTTCTATGCCAAGTAGCCAAATAGGTTTAGCATTCGATCACCTAAACCTATATAAAATGGTTCCGTTGACAAATTAGTGTAGTGCTAGGGCATATATATTAAGAGTAGAAGAGTGCATTTGAATATTATACCGCACTTACTAGGTGATCAAGTAGTTAAAACATCTTATGTCAAATGCCTTCTGGTTTAATGTTATGGGGTTGATGGTTTGCACCTGATACCTTTAAAATCTCAGGTTTAAACTTGACTGAAGAACGTTTTCTCACAGTGGTGAGTTTTCTTTTTGGTGATGTTTTTGGGTAAGTGAGGTCTGCAACGTCAAAATTAGTATGGACGATTGACATCCCATCTCAGTAAGGTTCACTCAGGTACTAGTGTAGTTTCAAACGTCGTTAAAAAAGTACGTTAAAACATATGATAGGAAGCGAGAATTATTTGCTTAGTTGAAAGCCAAGTAAGATACTGTAAAGGAGGCATATATCCAAGTGCGATTTCTCAAATTTACTATACTGTCTATACGCGAATTTGTAGATAGATTAGAGCAAAAAAAACTTGTGCTAGTGATACTCAAGGAGGGCAATTTCCCGAACACATTTGGCAGTCATCTGGAGTTCATTTTCTTTTGTGTATGTTTTGTATAAATCGTGTGAATTGATACGTGTTTTATGAAACTATTAACCACATTGGTTAGTATGCATGGATCCATTTCAAAGATAATGATGAACATGAATGGAAATATATATTTCCCATTGGCTGGCACAGATGTGTTTTACCATCATGGCTAGACGATTAACTTTCATGCATTGAGGGGTTGTTTCACTGGTAGGCACATGCATGTTTCCCTCTCAGGACATGATCAATCAAGATATCATATATTGTTGTTTCTTACAAGTTGTATTAATTTCTAATATGTTATTTTTAGTGTTCTTGTGTTAACTTGAAAGGTTTTATATATAGTTGATAATATGTTTAGCATGTTAGTTGATCATAGGTGTAACATGTATCCTTAGAAGATAGGTAGTCGACCAAGTGACAAGGGTAATATAAATGTGTGTGCATCAAGACCAAAGTTGTAGAATCTGTGATTGAGGAGTATTTAACAATAAAAACTTACTAATTGTCCACTACTCTAATTTGTACATAAGTGTTAGTTAAGTTCCAACTTTCTTTACATAATGAATATATATAAAATAAAATTATTATTTTAATAAGCTACATAATTTAAATGTTTAAAGGATATTTTAAATACCTTAAAATGAATTCGATATTATTTCATAAAATTATAATAAGTAACTATTATATTATCAGCTAATTGTACTATTCACATTCGTATCAAAATCGAATTTAATATATCAGTAATTAGTATATAATGTATAAATTTTCACTTAAATTAACCAATGATATACTTATGATATATTATCAGCTAATTGTACTATTCACATTCGTATCAAAATCGAATTTAATATATCAGTAATTAGTATATAATGTATAAATTTTCACTTAAATTAACCAATGAGATAATAGGGACAAAAGTGGTTTAATTATTAAATAAAAAAAACTTAATTACAAATTAAACAATTATAGTTTTCTTTCTAGGGATACAATACTTTCTAAAACAATTGCCACCATCCGAACTTCATTAAAGGTAATATACTTATACTAATATTAATATTTAAACTTTGACATCGTCACTTGATGTGAAATCAATTTTTATATTTAAAGCTAAGTGATTATGTGATTACGACTTTATTAAATATTTTATTACGGGGCGGCACAAATTTAGCAAAAGCATCATCATCATCAAGATGATTAGTTAAATGAATAACAAAGCCAAACAATTCTTAATTCTTAAATCATATTTATAAGTTTTTTTTTTTTCAAATTATTATGTTAAAACTAAATACTAAAGTCATGTCCATGATAAAAAATTTTATTCTTAGCACTGATTTTATAAATTGAATATCAAATACGATATATGTACTTAAAAAACCAATTCCTTTGATTTTAAACCTAAGAAATAATAAATGGCTTAAAACTTGTCCCTTAAGTTATTCCAAAAAGTTAAGATCGTTCTTTTTAGGCAAATTGGATTTTAATAATCCAAACTACTACCTATTGACCGATAATGATCCATACTATTAATTTGGCCGGTAACAATCCAAACTTTCACTTTTATAATCAATAACAGTCCCAGTGACATAATTTTTAATTTTTTACGCTCAATTTGCATCTATTTTAGTCTCAATTTAGCTTGTATGTTTCTTCATTTCGTTCATAATTATTGTTGCGAACCGAATCGAGTCCAAATCAAACATAAAAAATTGAAAATTATGTTATTGGGACTGTTGTTGGTAATAAAAATGAAAGTTGGGAGTGTTACCGACCAAATTGATAGTATGGATTATTATTGGCCAATAACTAATAGTTTAGATTATTAAAATTCAATTTGCCTTCTTTTTATTATAAAATTCTGTTAAACATAAATGTTGAGAGGTATGCTTAAAAATTATTTTTCATTCCTAAATTATTGTACTGTAATTATTTATTTTACAACCATCTAAAAACCAATAATGATTCATGTTTATTATTATACTTTCATAATTAGAGTCACTCTTAGTTAAAACTTATAGGTATTTTCTTTATCTTAAAGACATGTTTGAAGCTTTAAAGATAAATATAAGATAGGGATCGAGTACATAATATTACAATAAAAAAATTTTAAAAAGCAGAATATAGGCGAAAATATATTATTTTTTGAATGACAATAAAACAATAAAGTATTTATTACACAAATAAATTGACTAGCAGATATTGATTCATTTATGTCACTTCAAGCTTTCCTGCCCGGTAAGCAAAGGCACTGTTTCAAACAAGTGATGACGTGGTATGTACAAAGGTATACAATAATTTCATTAGGCCCACTAAAAAATAATTGATATTAAGTAAAATCATTGATATTAAGTAAAATCATTGGATCATTTTTCTTTAGTGGCCATTGGATCATTTATGCCGTAAGTTCGGATTTTATTTGATGTATTAATTATATTAATTTAAATTTAATAATTTTAGTAAGAAGTGTCGTGGTATTAGTGGTTAACTAGTAGTAATGGATACATGCATTTTATGAAATAAAAATGTTTTATATATAATATTAATAGATTTAAAACATTTAATATATATAGTATACACTATTATTCGATTACTAAAAATGTTACATATACATATATATGATTTTCTAAATAATTATTAAAATTAGATAAGTCGTCATATTGTTAGTTTCTTCATTTTCATAAGTTTTGACGAGAATTGGGGTTAGTGTTTTAAGGGTGGGAAGAGGGAACACAATGATTAATCATGAATGAATCTTGAAAAGATTTGTGCCTTGAAACGGGTTAGGATTTCGGTTTTATGAATAATTTCGGTTGGTGTTCTCACTTTTGGGAAGAAAAAAGTAGTGGGGGGGGGGGGGGGGGGGGGGGGGGGGTTGCTTTTTGTGGGTAGTGTATGAAAGGGTGACTTCGATGTTAGTGGCATTATCTCCTATGGTGGTGATAAAATGACAAATTTGTTATTTTATCCAAAAATAAATTATTGCTACAAATTAAATGACTTAAATATCCATGTATATTGGTATATTACAAAAATTACATGTAGTTGTTCATAAACAATGCTACCATCACTCATTTGTTGCCATGTCGCTTGTTTTGTTTTTTTTTTATTTTATTCGTTCTTGGTTTAACCTATACCTAACTACCTAAGTATAACAAAGTAAAAGTAAAAAAACAACGCAAAGGTTGGTTGAATGATTGTTGATTCTCCCGCTACACCCTACGGTCGCTACCCGGGTTCTAGTCCTCCCCCCACCCAACCCCTCTTAGCATTTCATCTATTTTTCTTCTTTTTTGTTTAAAGTTTAATGTTTTAATTGATTAAAATACTCTTGAAATTTTTTATTATAATATTACATTTTCTATTTTCTATTTTCTATTTCTTTGAATATTTAACATTTCCAAATAATTTTTTAAATGCTTCAGTGTTTTAATTAATTATACTATACTTCAAAAGATATAGAACAAAACATTAAAGCTGAGTGTATAAATGAATAATGCATAATTTTTACATAGCAAAATTGTAATTAAGCGAACCTTTATGTCTGGATTGAAATCAATATAATTTTTTTAATAATGCATCCTTATTGAATATTGCAGTGAGATATCTCTCCTAATTCTTTAGGCTTATTATATGTTCTTCTTGCCCATATTAGAAAAGAAAGCTTTGGTGAATTCATTGGAGTTAATTGCAGAAAGGATACCCTTAACGCAAAATGAGTTAAATTTAAGGGAGTATCATAAGAAGTTCAACATGGATTTCGATCGTTTAACTTGTTATAATAATAATAGTTTATAAATGGAAGTTTCAAAAACTAACTCTTGATAGGTGACTGTCTTATATGATTTTATGTTTTGATTAAATGAATTTTAAAAATTCGTTTTTGTGTTTCTTAATATTCATGCTTACAACAACGTAATCAATTTGTAAAACTGAGCCGCAGGGTATATCCCACTAGTTTTCTTACTGAAACTTATCTGAATACGTATATTATCATTTTTACTGTTCGATTAAAAGTTGGTCTATATCAAATTAATAAACTATCATTTAAGTTTTTTGAAATAATTACTTTATCATTTATAGACTTAGTTTCATGATAGGCTTGTAACTGGTTATGTTTAGTTATGTTAAAAAAATATATTGTTTATCAAAGTAAATAGTTTAGTAATCTACTAAATATTAGTGTCATTTAAGCTGTAGGTTTGTAACCCACCGATAAAGAGGTAAAATATTTTTTGCAATAAACTCAGGTTTAAAGTTTCAACATACCAGGAAATAAAGGTTAAAGTTTAAACATACTAGGAAGTAGTTTACGAATTACTAGGTTAATTATAACCCCGTGTATTACACGGGTTAAATAAGAAAAAAATACTAAATATTTATTAACGAACAGTTAGGAATTGTAAAACGTCAAATATAAAGGTACTTTGATTAGCTGATAAAACATTTTTAATATTCTTAAAACTTTCGTTTTAAAAAGTTATTGCTTTGAAAAAATTTCATTTTGTTTATTAATATCTCACTTTTTAAAAACTATTTTTAAAAACTATGGGCTTTTTTGTAAAAAATATTTTTATGTATAACTTTTATTTTTTAAAAATATTGATTTTAAAATATTTTATAATTTAAAAAGGTTTCGTTGTTTTAGAAAAAAAATCATAGTTTTAGACAATTTTGATTTTAAAAAAGTATATTTTTAATCAAAATAATTAGTTTTTATTTATGAAAAAATGTTTTTTTAAGAAGTTAATGATTAAAAAATGATATGGATTTATAATATAGAGAAAGAGAAAAAATTAAGAATTAGTTATTTGACTTTTTAAAATAAAATAAATAGTTTGGACGGTAAAACTAAGATAAGAGGCTTGTAGGAATGTCATGTGTCACAAAATGTAAATAATTATTAGGTTAAATTTAAGAAGTAGCTTTGATTACGCATTAAAAATAATACTAAATAATATTAATGTAAAAGTATAAGTCATTTAATTATTAAAAAAGTTATTAATAAATGTTGGGGTTTGTCTCTTTTTTAGAGCATTCACAGTAAGTTTCTATTTTTGATGTGAGTGTGTGACATATAATATGAGGTATGATTCTTAGTGGTTATGAGTAAAAGAGAGAAAAAATATATGAAGATTGTATCGTGATTTTTCATATTTGAAAAAACACGGTACAACCCATATAATTTTTTTAATACTTTTAAAAATGGTTGTGAGTAGAAAAGATGATAATGTAATAATAAAGATATTAAAAGGCATTATTTAATTAAAAAATAGAGTAAAAAAATAGTATTTTTAATGTAAATATGAGGATGAGAATGCAAATGAATGAGATTGCTAGTGTGAATGGTCACAGAAATAAAATTGACCAGAGATATAAAACAAATTCATATAGGTGTTGTGTAAGGATTCAATCGACATTAGTAGCCACATAAAACCCTTTGGATAATTTGTTTGTTTGGATGTGACTATCTATTTTAGACCTTTATGGCTTTATGTCTGCTTCTAGTAAACTATAGGTGTTGTGTAAGGATTCAATCGACATTAGTAGCCACATAAAACCCTTTGGATAATTTGTTTGTTTGGATGTGACTATCTATTTTAGACCTTTATGGCTTTATGTCTGCTTCTAGTAAACTATATTTCTAAAAGTTAAATATTTTTATTTACGGACGAAGAAAATACAATCTATACACTAATAAATAAAAATAAATCCAAACATTTGTTATTATTTTAGACCATCTAATAATTGGTTTTCCTTCTTCTCTCTCCATCTTAACTATGAATCCTATAATAGTTATTCAATAATTAATGATTATCGATAATTAAAATTTTAAATATGTTAACTTCAAATTTTTAAATGTGTAATACATGAGTTTATTCAATCCGTATAATACACAATATTTAAGACATAACTTTTTATATTATTAACTATGTAACAGTAAATTTATTTAACCCGTGTATTACACGGGATTGTAACCTAGTATTAGATAAATAATTTATCAAACAACATTTAAAGTAAGTCGTATTTAATTTTTAAGAAAATTAGATTGTAATAATTTAAATTTATCCCAACTAATAATTTAACCAGTATGAATTCTAACTTTTAATTTTGTTACCAATAACAATCTCAGTTTAACTATTCGTTAACTTCGTTTAGTTTTGATGACATGCCATGTGACGTGGCGTGCGATGTGACATATTACATAGTTAAAATCTATACTTATTAATAAAAGAATAACTTTAATGACACGTGTCATTCTCTTAAACTTTTACTTTTTTTAATTCCCGCCTAAATATGTACCTGTACTTAGTATTAGTCTAGGTTTATTTGATTAAAAGTCAACTTCTGATACAAGATATATTTAAGGAAATTTATAAAATTTAACCCTAAATTAGAGCACATCTTTTTTTGTAAATTAAATCATACCCGATATTTTTTTCTTTCTTTAAATAATTCATCAACAAAAATTATAGAAATCTTTTAACTCTAATAAAATAGTATCTTGAGGTGGCACATGAAAGAATCACATTCATACTCACCAAAATTTTACTGTTTCTCTCTCCTATTAAATAATTAATTTAATCACCAATTATATTATTTAACTTTTTTTAGAATAAAAATAGTTTTTTAATAAATTTAGAAAAAGATCTTCTTATTTATGTGATTTCTAAAAAATAACTTTTTTAAAATAAGAAATTTTATAAATCATCAAACTTTTTTAAAATTAGTGCTTTTAAAAAGTTAATTTTTTATAAAAAAAATAATTAAAATTAAAAATTATAATAATTTTTTCTAAAATTATATTTTTTAATACGGTTTGTTTTGAAATAAAATATTTATTTTTTTTGAAAAAAAAAGTTTATAACAAAAGTTTAAAAAGTTGATATTTATTTTATTACATATTGTTCTTACTCGTACGTAATTTCAATCAAATTTTATTGTAGAATATCATTTTATACTTAATAAATTTTTATTATATTTAATATTTTATTTGTTCAACCCGTGTAATACACGGGTTTACTAAAACTAGTGAAATATATAAATATATCACTTAAATTTTGTGTTTATTTGTATTCAAGCTACTCAATCCATGACAACATGGTTTCACTAAATAACCTCAAAAAGTAACTTTTATAAAAAGATAATTGATTAATACATTTGTATTTTTAAACTTGGCTAGCCTAAGGCTAGACATAAGTGTTTAAATCAGTATTTCAATGTTTAATATATAACTCAATAATTTCAAACTTTTCTGTAGATTGTAATAAATTTGTATGAGCTATGACAATAGGTATGGAAGATAGGAACCCTAATATTACCTGGTCGATGGTGAAACAACCGCTCTCTAGTCTCGTGTCTTTCTTAGTCAAACCCAACTGTGACACTTGACAATGCGCCATCAAACCTCTCAGGCCATCAAATTAAGTGTGGGCTTCTAACTCGACTGTCCACTATAGAATATTTAGTTTTTTGACATTTTGATATTTTTATTATTTTCATGACTTGTGACACTTGGGTTATAGTCTGGTGATAAGAAATAAAAAATTAGTTTAGGTTTGTCGTTTGTTTTAAATTTGAGACAATATGAAATAATCTAACATATGAAGTTATGAACCAAGTATAAAACTCTATGAAGTTATAAACCAAATAATATTCTTAGATGTAAACCCAAAAACTCAAAATGTTTTCAGGAACCGGCTCAATACAGTAAATTTTCTTTTATGACCCGGCTTATTATGGTTGAAAATTTCAATGACCAAAACCCGATAATAAATCCCCCATGGACTAAAAGTGTGACGATCTAGTGAACAACAGTAATCACGATTCTGAAGCTTAAATACAAAAGTTGGAATTTTGACGTCTAGCTAAATGAACTTCAATTTAAAAAAGATATTTGCATGAATTTCTCTTACCTATAATTTATCTAAAAATCATCATCTCTTAAATTTATTTTATATTTTCTAAAAATCTCTCACATCTTATTCTTCATACCTATAATTTATAGGGTTGATGAGTAGGTGATCTCAAATTTGAAAGATCTTTATGTTATCTCTTACAAATTTAGAGGATCAAAATTGGGTATATGATGTAGTGTCTAATTACAAATTTTTTTTTAAAATCCCTTAAAATTTTAGAGATGAGGATAGTTACGGGAAACCAAATGTGAATGATGTTATAATCTTATACCAAATGTCTAAATATCATTTTAATAATGGTTTTTAATAGTAACACGTAGAATTTTTTTAAGATAAATTCTTCATTATTGCAAGATGCAAGACTAGATACTATAATCTTTTAATTGTGAAACACACCTCTTACTATCGAACCCAACCCACCACCCAAATATCATTCTACTGGATGGTTTGAAATATATGGTGAAAATCAATCTTATTTTAAGTCCAAACTTAACAATACATACATTTCTTTTGAATGCTTATAAACTTGAATATCGGTTGTTTAATGAGTGATCACAACACTTGCAATTATTTAAATACGTTTATCTATATCAATCTTGGTGCCCTAATTATTTCAAATAAAAATAAATTAAGATGTTCCACTAAACTTCTTAAATTAAAATATATGAATATGAAATATGAAAGAAATTATATATCAGATCACTATATTATGTAGGAAAGCAATATCTAATGCAACCTTACAAAGACCGAAGAAAATAGACGTCTTGAAATTGATCATTCAACCATGAGTTGGAAAGACACAAAAAAGAGTATAAACGTAACTTATTTTTCATTTTTAATACACATTAAACTGAATAGAATAATTGTAAAAACCCTTTAAATATGTTCCCAAATATGGAAGAACTCCATGTAAATTAAACACTTTACCACTCAATATTCCATCTTTCACACATATACATATCGTCTTTTAACCTTTGTTTTGTATACATATGCACGTATATGTACATGTTTAAACGTGTGTATGAAAGTAAGTGTATCTACCCACATAAGAATTCTTACAAACTCCATGTGGGTTTTCCAAGAAACATAATCTTTAGCTAGGCAGGAAAATTGAATCTTTTTCCAAACCCCTTTGTAAAAGTTCGTTCGTTACTGTTAATAAAGAGTTGCAAGCATGACTATTGCTGGTTCAAATGAACATCCATCAAGAATTGAGGTTTGTAAATTACTAAATTTAGATGAGAAAACAAATTTTGGAGCCTTATATACGCTCTTATGCATCAATAACTTGTACATTACATACTTACATGGAAAAGGATTCTATTTCTTGTGGATGGTTTCTAGTTTAATATCTCTTTAATAAGTACTTCATGTCATTGAACTTTTAGGGGAAGTTTGCTGCAATGGTGGTATGTTGGATTCTTGGGCTTGGATCTTTGATCTCTTGGAACAGTATGTTGACCATTGGCGATTACTACTATGAGTTATTTCCTGTAAGTAAAAAAAACCTCCTAGAATTACATATTCACATAAACTGCTATTTTATTTTAATGAAAATGTAATGCACTATTAAACAATTAATGTCCGTTTAATATCAAGTATATTGCATTAGATGGTTAAGAATGGTATGTTGGTAAAAGTGAATGGTACATTGCATCTTTTTTAATTAATCTTTCATGTTTGGTTTTACTTTAAATAGTGGGTTCCATTGTTTTTTAACTCTTGTTATGTAGGATTACCATCCGGCAAGAGTCCTTACCCTCGTATACCAACCGTTCGCATTAGGAACAATGGCATTGCTTGCATATAACGAGTCAAAGATTAATCCTAGGAAGCGTAATCTAGCGGGATACATACTTTTCTTTATAAGCACACTAGCCGTTCTAATGGTATATATTGTTTTGGTGTTCTTATTTGTTTAATGAAACTTATACCAAATAAGTGATAACTTGATAATGTTTACTTAGTTGGATCTAGTCACATCAGGGAAAGGGGGAATTGGGATTTACATCAGCACATGTGTTCTTGTCGCATGTTTTGGTGTTGCTGATGCTCATGTTCAGGGTGGAATGGTTGGAGATCTGGCTTATATGAATCCGGATTTCATTCAAGTGAGTATTTCATCAATTTCTTGAAGGCATTTTCCAAAATCTTGTACTTTTGATCGTTTTTCCTTGTTTCAAGCATTTTTTTTAAATAAATCTTGTAGTCTTTCTTTGCGGGTGTGGCGGCTTCAGGTGCTTTGACCTCTGCATTAAGGCTCGTCACGAAAGCCGCATTTGATAAATCAAACAATGGTCTACGTAAAGGAGCTTGTATGTAAATTTCATGATCATCAACTTGATTTACTTGGAAATACATGTTAATTTAACGTCCATAATTCAACATATGGAAATATGAGTAGTAAAGCGAGCTAGGTTCAAGTGCAAAAGAGCTCGACTTGAAACATAACATTTGTGTGTGATTTTAAATAGACCGTGTAGGGTTAGGTTGACAGAAAAGCTTTATATTTGATTTATGTTTTTTGAAACAAATAATGTTGCTATTATCAAAAAAAAAAAAAGAAAACAAATTGTTACAATAATAACCTCAAATTTTAAATTCAAACTTTTTATAGTATTCTATGCAATATAAATAACAAAATATATGCAACTTTCAATGTCGTTAAATGTTTCTCTTTTTATTCTCTCTTAAAAGATGACGCTTTTTCATTTCAACTAATACTTTTTTAGCTTTAACATATTTGATATGTTTAAGATACAACACAACCCAAATCAATTACGTAAAACAAATGGGTCGAATTTAACATTTGTATTCAACCTTACTTTCATTTTACGCAGTGTCATTCCTAGCAATCTCTGTATTATGTGAGCTTTTATGCATTTTCCTCTATGCATTCGTTTTTGCTAAACTACCCATAGTGAAGTATTACTGCACAAGAGCAGCACAAGAAGGTTTAGAGACTGTTGCATCTGACCTTGTGGCAGCAGACATCCAAACTGATCCACCTGAAATAGTAATAATTTTTTTTAGTTCCATGATAAATATCCTATATTAAAGGAAAACTTCAAACTCATAAGCTCATACCAAATTCTATTACCGCATGATTAATTTAAATCTTTACAGGTTCACATCAATGTAAAGTTCCCCACACGGTTGAGTAACAAAGCTTTGTTCTTTCAAATGTCGACTACGCATTGGACTTATACTTGTTATTCGTCCTTACTTTGTCGATTTTCCCTGGATTCTTGTATGAAAATACAGGAAAACATCAATTGGGCTCGTGGTAATTTCCCTCTCATAACACTATTATATTTCAATAATGTATATATTGATCATTCAACCCATTCGACAATGAATTGAATTGATTGGGATTGTGTTATATGAGGGGAGATTATAAAAAACTTATAACCTTTGTAACCATGTTGAGCAAAATATTTATTTATAGAGAAATTAAAAAGCATCGTAGATTAATTCAACCTAACTACTATTACCAGTTATTCGACATGTACATTATGATACATTTAGAAAAAAAATGAATCAATGGTGGTTTTTAATAGGTACCCGCTTGTTCTCATAGCGATGTACAACGTATGGGATCTACTAGCACGATACATTCCTCTAGTTCAATGTCTCAAATTGGAATCACGAAAGGGTCTCATGATTGCAACGCTATCCCGATTCTTGTTCATCCCTTCATTTCTTTTCACTGCAAAACATGGTGACCAAGGTTGGATGATTATGCTTGTATCCTTGCTTGGACTCACAAATGGTTATCTCACGGTGTGTGTCATGACCTTAGCACCTAAAGGTTATAGGGTGAGTCGAGACTACCTTTTACATAATGTTTTAAGATAAGTTCTAGTTAAATTTTTTAACACATATGATCGCAAATGATTTTTGCAGGGTCCAGAGGCGAATGCGTTAGGAAATTTATTAGTTTTCTTTCTTTTATTTGGAATATTTACCGGAGTTGCTCTTGACTGGCTTTGGATGATTGGAAATGAAAGCTTTTAAAGTAAATATCTTCTTAATATAGACACGCAGAGATCGTTAATGGAATTCTAGGCCGATTTGAATTTATCAAACTTACTTTTACATTGTAAAACTATCTATAAAAACTCATGTGTTACACGAGTTAAATAATTAAAATATTGAAACTACAAATCTATCTTTATTTATACTTAAATCAATATGTATATCCAATGAAAATGAATAAATGAAAGACAATTGGAGATTATCGTTTACGTGAATACTTATACGAAGACGTGAATCTTTTTTTCTGCATCTTTAAAATACAAATTAATATAAAGCAAAAGAATCAAATATTAATGTCAAAACAGTTGTATTAAATACCAAATCAAAACATGCAATACTAATCCATTACAACAATTCTTTTGCGGAAAATAATTCATTAAAACCTTATATGAAGACATCAATCTACTCACTAAATCTTTTAACATACAAACTAAAATAGTGAACTGACATAATAACACAAACATACATAAAAATAAAAAATCTTTAACATACATTAAAATAATGAACTGACATAATAACACAAACATACATATAAATAAAAAATCTTTAACATACAAATTAAAATAGTGAACTGACATAATAACACAAACATACATATAAATGAAAAATCTTTAACATACAAATTAAAATAGTGAACTGACATATATAATAACACAAACATACATATAAATGAAAAATTAGTAAGGCTTAGTTATAAAGAAAAAGACTCAACTCTAAAAAGCTTTTATTTCAAGCAAAAAAAAAAAAATGTGTACAATTTTATACATGTATATATATAAGACAAAATAGAATCCTACAAAACTATATATAGCTTACAAACTTGCTACTTTCCAAGAAGCCGAAGGTAAAGAAAGCCTGTTCACCAAACGACTCCGATCGAGCGTTTAGCTGAAATAAACAAAATCAAATTGTACGAGTAACTTTAATAATATCATGAAATTATAATATGCTCAAGGTTGCATTTAAGGGATAATGAATGTTTAAGGCGCATTATATCTGTCACACAAGCTTACCATAAAACTTTAGAGCCGCTCCATATCAGACATCACATTCATATTGTTTCTTCTTCAAAATTAAAAGTACACTCAACATGTCTAAAATCTTATGATATGTAAAAGCAACATGAGATGAATTTCATCTATACTGCCACTATTAATATCAAGATTAAAAGTATTCTTAAGTTCAGAGCCCAAGCTTTCTAGGTCAAAAGAGCTGACATTAAGTTCCCTCGAGGAATTGGCAAATAAATATAATTCTAATCCTTTGAATATGTTTTTCCCTTTACTATAAATCAAAATGGAAGTAAATATAGAGAAATCCAAGTAGTGTATATAATACAAATGAAAATAACAATTGACAAATACATGATTCTAGTTTTGTGCTTTGTGATTCTTTAATGTACTTTTCTATTAGAGTACCAAAATACCAAATCATGACCCATTAATATATTAACCAAAATACCAAATCATGACCCATTAAGACCCGTCATCACAAATTACAACCAAATACACCTTAATATTAGTCGTTGTGTCATCACAAATTACAACCAAATACACCTTAATATTAGTCGTTGTATTCAAACATGATATGTTATGACACACTAAAAACAAATATAAGTCTAGTCATTCAAATAACCCGTTTATACTAAAAACAATTTTTTTGTACAAAAATAATGCTTTACGCAATAGATACATGATGTTTAAGGCATCATAGTAAAACACATGCTCTTGTTTTAAACGTTAGTAACCTACTATTATATATATTACATGATTCTACCGTATATGAATAGATAAGTGACAATGAAGATCAAACCTTCATACCTGAAACTTCTTGCCATTGTGCAAACACTAATCTTTCACTCTTCAAGTATTCTAATGTTAAAATCAAAAGCTTTGTAACCTTTCATTAACTGTGCAGCAATGATAAGAAGTTATTACACATGCACTACGTCTTCAAATACCATGAAAAGGCAGTTGAAAGGGATAGTAATGCTAGTATTTACCATCATCTTTTGCCATCAAATTATAAATCGACGGGAAAAGAGAAGGGCATGCAGTTGGCCTAGTTATATGTCATGTGTCTCCCATAGATACTCTTTTATTAGAGTAGGTGAATATTTATTTTTACAATAAATGTAAACTAATACAATGAGTTATCATGTAATTAAATTTCACATAAGTTGTTAGCGAATAATGTTAAATTATATTTAATTGAATTTTACCGCAAAACAAAATATCCAAAAGATCTTATTTGATAAAATCGGTTAAACTAAGTGCAGTGGTTGATATTATTTTTTTAGTTAAAGTACCACCTACATGTATATCATCACAATTAACTTCATTAAAGTCTTTTTTAAATTAAGTGTAGTGAAAAATCCCTCCAGCAGTCTAAAAATATTAATTCTACATGAATCACGCACTTTAGGTTAATAACTTTGCCCAATCTTGTTTGAGTAACAAAGTTTAGGGCATGCATAATATCATTAAGAAAACAAAATGGGTGAGTTTTAAACCCACTATCCTGGGCCTGCCTTCCTAAAATGATGCGTTGATCACTAAAGCAAACAAATTTTATATTCAATTCAACATATAAACTTAAAATGTAGTTAATATTAAAATAATATAATTACTACTCACACAACTAAACCTTTTTTTAATAGTAACTACAATTTCTCAATAGGTATACGTTTTTTTAAAATCTGACAACAGGTTATACCGATCGAGTTTTTATTTCAAATTTTTATTCCAACAACGACCAGTTAGTTTGTTTTGACCAAAATAGTCAACTATTGGGTCCCTGAAACACAAATTGGCCGGTTTTTGAACACTATGTTGATTAATTCTCTGGTAGTCGTGCCTCTTTTAAGCCATTGAGATTCTCAGGAATCATTCTGCTGTATTATAAATTGGTATTGGGTTCACTTGGTGAATATACTAGCTATACATAACATTGATGACACACACTCTGTATAAACCATATAGTACTTTCATGTTTCCTAGTAGATACTATATACATAGTTTCATCTTTATTTTTGATAGGTTTAACAAACATAGTATCTTCTGCAGCACTACTCGTGCAATTTGAACTTTCACTTGGTGTTTATTGGCTTTCTCGTGATGCAAATGTGAAAAAATGAAACTGTGTATATTGCAGCTAATGAGTTTGTTGGTTAATACTTATCTTGCACGTTAACATGCATGGTTATATTTGTAGGGTTTAGAGTCTGACATTGATCATCTAAACTGTAAAACTTGCTGGCAATTAGATTTTTATGGTCTAATGCAACTGCTTTTGCTATGCTTTTTCTTATTAATTAGTCATTACCATTATTATTTTACCGTTACCTTATTCATAGGTCGCATGCCTTCAACCATATTCTTGAGTGAGCGTTTCTCATCAGGTTAAACTTGGACTTCAAGATGCTGTGAATACCTTTTTGCCTCTTCTTGTTTTTTAGCACATTTCTTTTATCATAAAAGCATAATCTGTTTGTTTACATGGTGCAGAAATATGATTTGGAGGTGTAAATGCAGCATCAATACCATCAGTTATAGTAGTAGTGATATGTGGAGCTAATTTAACAATAGCAGGTTCTATGAGCACAGGATATCCTACTTCATTTGTTCTTTATCGCCTCACTGGTACCGAAAGATAAAACAATTTTATTTTTTCCTGATTTTTATAACATGAATGAATTTGATCAACCAGAAGTACTTTTTAGTTATTACCATTATTGTTTTACTTTACCTTATTCATAGGTTTACTGCCTGATGTCGGTCACATGCCTTCAACCAGATCCTTGAGTCGGCGTTTTTCCTTCAGGTTAAATTTGACTCCATATGGTAATTCTACATTCTTTCACTCTAAGTTGCATTTCATAACATTTATTACTATATTAATGGCAATTAAGAAGTCTAAGCAAGAGTTAATGCTCTGTTAACTCACGTGCTACCTTGTTCTGTTTGATTTTAAATATATTCTCTTATTGCTTGCACTATGCTGTCTTGTTGAAACAAAACAACTTTTCATTGCCTTGTTGTATTTAGATTAAAAAGTTTTTCTAGCTTTTTGTCCTTTTATATATGTTTCTGGGCTGTCTAGCATTTACTTTAAGATATATGGATTTTCTTGTTCATGTGAACAAATTGCTAGTTATGTTAAGATTCATTAAAGGTTATTGCTAAAGATCAAATGGCCTCCACTTCAATTTTTGATTTCAAAGGATCAATCTGTTTGTTTTGACCCAGTTAGTCAACTAACTAATCCTGTGATACACCAATTTGTTTTAGTATGCTTTTTGTAAGCACCGCCTTTAATGAGTAATAAAAGTTATTCCTTCTGATATCAGTATTCAACTCAATTTTAATTTTAAAGGAGGTCCAATTGTTTTTTTTTTACCCAAATAGTCAATTAACTAGGCCTGTGACACACCAATTGGTCTTAGTATACTTTCTTTTGAAGCACTAACCTTTAATCATTTAATTATGGTTTTTTTTTTTTTTTTTTTTTTTTTTTTGATATCAGGATGTTTTCTTATGAAGCACTAGCTGGTTTGTTCAGTTCTCGTGCGGCACTTAGATTCGTTCTAAGTTAACCTTCCTGATCTCGAATGGATGGTTTATGCAGCGGAATTTTTTATAAGAGAACGTTAGATTTGTAGTACGCAAGTGGAATGCTTGTAATGTGTGATTACAACACAAGTATGAAACTTGTATGCTTGTAATGTGTGATTACAACACAAGTATGAAACTTGTATTACTATGAACACAAGTACAAGGCTTTGAGTTACAAGGAACTTAGGTGTGTGCAAATAAAGCACCAACATCCTATTTATACTATTTTTAGAATCTCTAGATTATTCTATATCTAGATCTATCTATACATATTTTATTTCATGTACTAGAAATATTTATACCTGGATATCTTTATGGAATTCTCTAGGCTGTTTCTTGATCTAGCTAGTCTCCATGGCTGAATTTTATAGTGTATTCTGGAGACTTCCGAGATTTTTTAGAATTGCACAAGTTGCTTCTTCATAGCAGCCTTTTGAGCAACGTTTTCTAGCGTTGTGTGGGACGTTCTAGAGTCTTCTGACGTTGCCATGTTGCTGCAGAATTGTGTGGGCTATTCTGGAGTATTCCGGGCAGCCTTGTTTGCTTCAAAAGAGCCCCTAGCAGGTAAAAATTAGGGTGTTGCGATCTGCGTTTTGGCGGGTCGTGACACAATGCTATCTTGGTCTAACACAACAACTTTTTTTTGTCTAGTTGTATTTAGAAAAAATATTTTTCAAGCTTCCTGTTCTTTCGGTTGATACTAAAAATTCAATGATGCTTTTGTAAAGGGCTAAAGGCAACTATCTGCTTGTTTCCTCATCTATTCATGACTATGAAATTTTATGTGCACAATATCGTTCCTTTGTAAGAAAATGATGACTTATTTTCATTGAAATCTTTCATGAATTGATTTGTTTCACCTATATCAATATCAATTGATTGGTAATTTCGCAGGTCCATACTCCTCATGAGGAAGTTTATCTTGAAAGATGATAGACTACAAACTTAGAGCACAACATCTATGTAGACTCTAAAATCCTTAACAAATGTGAAGGTAATGTCGTACAGCTTTCTACCGTCTTTATTTATTACCTATTTAGTAGCTGAAATGATTTTATATCTATATGTTAAATTATGATGTTTTTTATTTAATTGGAAAATCGACATCTTGTTACAATTACGGATTCGATATTTTGTCTTTATGAATAACCTATCTCTTTTTTATACAGATCTGATAACATTAATCTTGTTGGTTACAACTGTTGTTTCGAAAGGTAATATAAAAACTTATGTCATACTATCTTATTATTCTCATCCATATCCCCCTTGCTCATGGTTGGTTGGACCTCTGGCGTATCTCGCTTCATGTTTTAATCTTCTTGTGCTCTCTCCAGGATCGACCTGATCCGGTAGAAAACACAACAGACTTAGACTGGTAATCCCAAAAATATAAGTTGGTTTGGGGTTTGGAGAAAATCATAGGCTAGTTTTGGAGAAAAGGACCATTAGTGTTTCATTTGTTCTTGTTGGTTTCAAGCCCAAGATTACACACTCACAAACTCTTGCATTCATTTATATTTTGAAACTTACATATATTGAAGATAAACATGTAGTCTTAAAAACAAACACCACTACTCCACTAGACATACTAACTTGCTAACTACTCTGTGATCTATTAAAACATAAAAAACATGCGACTAAAATAAATTAAACTTGACCTATTAAGATTAACTCAGCATTCACCCTCTTAATCTTGATGTTGGACTTGCTTCTTTTCTTTTTGTAACCTAAACCGGTCTTCTTGCTAGATTGAAGCCTCTCTTACTTGATTACTTCGAATCATCTTGCTTGCTATTTTTCTTACTTTCTTGCTGCTCTTGCTCTTACTCTTTCTATCTTTCTTTTCCTTGCTTTCATTCTCATAAACTTGCTTAACAACACCCAATTTATATGAACTATCGGCCTCCAAATCTGTTCCAAAATCATCGAAATGATGTCATGCTTGCTGCTGCATTCTTGTAGCTAATATGATTGTAAACAGGCGTGATTTGGTTAGTGTTTTGGCCCCGAAACTGACCTGAAACACCTGTTCTTGTTTTCTTCTTTCTTGAAACTTATTTTTATTCATTTGCTTGCCCGCTTCCTTCGTTCTTCTAGTAGTGACTTTAATTTTCAGGTGCTAGCCAGGCTGCTTGCCTTTAAATTAATTCACAAGGATGCTAGGTTGCTTGCTTGTTTCACCGATGGACTCCTTCAGCAACTAGCTTGCGTGCTTCATCCTTCGCTATCTATTCCACCGTAACCGGCTCTGATACCAAATGTTGGTTTCAGGCCTAAGCTTACACACTCACCGTTAACCGATATATTATTGAGTTATATTTGTGTAATTATTATTTGAATTATTTAATTAGTATTGTGATTTCATTCCATAGATAGACCCGTAATTAACTCTCCATGAATTGTATATATGTCTTGATAGTTGGAATATAATATTCAAGGGATTGAGTTTCTAGCATGGTATCACCCTTTTTGGCCTGATTTTGAACACGCTGTTGCCGCCCCTCCTCGTTCACGTTATTTTCCTATCCACCTAACCTCAGCAGATCATCACATGTGATACAATCGAATCCAAAAATCAAACCCTCCACCATGTATACACCGTAACCAACATACAAAACAAGGTTCGTGTTCTTGATTCGTCAAGGTTTCTTATCTGTCTTGGGTAAAGTTGTTCATGCTTCATGCTAAGGGACACGATGTGGTTAAACAAATCGATGGTTCGCATCCTCCTACCAAAACAACACCCGAGTTTGCGACCTAAGAGAAGATTGGCGTAATGGTTCTTCAATGGATATACGAAACTATGTCTGATGATCTCTTGGTATGGGTGTTAACCGATGAATCTACTACTCACGCAGCATGGCTTCGCGTCAAGAATTTTTTCTTGAATAATAAGGGTTCACGAGTCACAGCGCTTCAACACGAACTCACCAACATTACCCTAGCATCAATGCCCTCTCTCGACGCGTACTGTCAACGGATTCGGGAACTCTTGGATTAACTATAAGCGTTTGATTGTCCTGTTAATAACAATCAAAAGGTTCTCTACTTGGCTCGTGGTCTTCCCCGCGAGTACGACCATGTGGCTTCTAATCTCAACTTGAGCCTGCCAACATGGTAAGAGGCATGTAACCGCTTGTAATCGAAAGCACAACGTATGGCTGCTCGAAATAATCTTTTCCCCACTCCCTTGATTGTCGTTGTCACCGATCAACCACCAAATCAGGACCGAGACAACCGGCCCCCTCCCCCTCGTGACAATCAACAACAACGACCGCAAGGTTCGCGTCGTGAGCCAAACCGTAATGTCCATCTACATTTTGGGTCGAGGCGCTTCATGCATCATCCTACCTTCATAACATACTCCCCACCAAAACACTAAAAAACCAAACACCGACCTCCATCCTCTACCACCTCCAACCATCCTACACCCACCTTCGTATGTTTGGTTGCTTATGTTACCCAAACACCGCGTCCACCCGCCCTCATAAACTCACTCCTCGTTCCACCCATGTGTCTTTTTCGGTTACCCCGCAAACTATCACGCGTATCGTTGTCTAGAAATATCTACCGGGAAAACCATTTTCTCTAGACACATGACATTTGATGAAACACAATTCCCATTTAAAAACCTCACCAAACCCGTACCCTCTCACACTTTCCTTGACCCCTCACCTTTAATTTTTACTCAACCTACCACTCCTTCTACCTTCTACCTTCATCAATACCACCGCACCCAACCCTACTCACACTGCCAATACCTACCCTACGTCCCCCACTCCCCTATAGCACACCAGCCTAGCTAATCACCACCTCCTCCTCTGGCCCGAATGAAAGTCCACCTCGCCACCCTTATATCGCCCAACAACAGCCCACCGAGTCCACCTTCATCACCCTCCCCAGCCTAAGAGCCCGACCCAGCTCCTACCGAGCCAGCTGCCACCGACCCAACCCCGCCACCTGTCGTCTCTTTTCATCAGATGTATACTCACTCCATGCGGAAACAACCTGTTCCATCTCCCCTCTTCGGAGCATTATCAAGTCACTCTCAGGCGAATTTAAAATGACTTATCTTGGTAAGTTACACCATTTTCTTGGAATAGCAGTTCAACATCAAAAAGGCGGGTTATCTTTGTCTCAATCAACCTATGCAGCTGACATCCTCTCCCGTGCTCAAATATCCAACTACAAACCTGTTAGTACACCAGTTGAAGTTGGCTCCAAACTTATCACCTCCATGGGCATTCTTATCTCCGACGCATCTCAATACCGCAGCCTTGTGGGCGCTCTACAGTACCTTACCATCACCCCTTCAGACATCTCCTATGCAGTTCAACAAGTTTGTCTTTTCATGCATGCTCCAAGAGAACCACATCTCCAGCTACTTAAGCGGATCCAAAGGTATATTAAAGGTAATATTTCGTAGGGTTTGTTCATTTCATCCTACTCATCCACTAATCTTACTGCCTACTCGAATGTGGATTGGGGGGATGTCCAGACTCACCGCTACTGCGTGCGTATACATGGGTGAAAATCTTATCTCTTGGTTCTCGAAACGCCAACCTACGATCTCTCGATCTAGTGCTGAAGCCGAATACCGAGGTGTAGCTAATACAGTAGCCGAAAAATCAGCTGGATCCGCATCGGCATCATGCTACTTGAACTCCACGTTCTAGTTAAACATGCCGCACTCGTTTATTGTGACAACATTTCCGCTGCATACCTCGCTGAAAATCCAGTCAACATCAACGAACGAAGCACGTTGAATTGGATATTCATTTTGTTTGTGAGAAAGTTCACCTTGGTTCAATTAAAGTTCTACATGTATCGGCTGACTATCAGTATGCAGACATTTTCACAAAAGGTTTACCTAAGCATCTTTTTCAGCGTTTTCGGTCCAGCTTATGCCTCCGGTCATCTACGGCTCAAACTGTGGGGGGACTGTTACCCGATATAATATTGGGTTATATTTTTGTAATTATTATTTGTATTATTTAATTAGTATTGTGATTTCATTTCATAGATAGACCCGTAATTAGCTCTCCATGAATTGTATATATGTCTATATAGTTGGAATTATTATTTGTATTATTTAATTAGTATTGTGATTTCATTCCATAGATAAACCCGTAATTAGCTCTCCATGAATTGTATATATGTCTAGATAGTTGGAATGTAATATTTAAGGGATTGAGTTTATAGCATAATTACACAAATATAACCCAATAATATATCGGCTAACACTCATTGCTTTCATTTATACTTTGAAAATTACTTACATATATATATATATATATATATATATATATATATAATATAAATATGTAGTCCTAAATACAAACACCACTACTCCACTAGACCCACTAACTTGCTAACGACTCTATGATCTATTAAAACATTAAAAAACGTGTGACTAAAATAATTAAACTTGACCCATTATGATAAACCTAACGGTTCTTGTTACAAGACATATAAGAAAATGGGCCTTCAATACTCTAATGGGTATCAAAAGTCCATACCAAAAATGATCCAGAGACCGGTTTCGGTGAAAAGCGGTTAGATTCCGATCCAATCCACTCTCCACTAGTTTGAAACAGAATTGGGTAAGGATTTGAAATCATTTGGGGTAATTGCTAGTTATGAAATAAGTTGAACTTGGTTTGAAACTTATCTAATAGTTTCAAACCGGTTTGGGTACGGTTTTGAAACTGGTTTGGGTGAATTGTTATTTATACTATATGAACCCATTTTGAAACCGATACCATCCGATATGTTTTTTCTATAGAACCTGTTTTAAAATTAATCAATTTTGACTCTTACTGACTCAATATGAACCATTATATATAAACTCAATTACAAAGGTTGGTGGGTTTCTAAATTTTTTTTTTTTTGTTTTAACAAAAAATCTTCTAGAGTAATTGCGGTTAGGTTATCTTATCAGGTTTGTAGGTTTGGTTCAATGGTAAGAAATGTTCATGATCCATATAAACTACTTGGGTTCAATCCATGCGAATATTGATTTTTTTTTTTGCAAGTTTTTTTTTTCTGGTGTTTTATTGATAAGGTTTTTTACTTAGATTTGTATATTTTTTTAACTTTTTATTTGTAAGGCCCCGTTTCCAGAAAAAATGATCTTTAACATTAAAACTTAAACTTTAAACATTTATTATCATAACAACGAAACTAAAACTTTCATTACATTAAACAATGTCTAAATTAAGCTATTACATTCAACTATGTCATGACTACCTTTTCTTTTTTTTTTTTTGGGTATTTTATTTAAGGTTTTTTTACTTAGGTTTGTATTTTTTTTAACTTTTTATTTGTAAGGTGTTGTTTCAAGACAAAATGATTTTTAACTTTAAATTTAAACTTTAAACATTCATTATCATAACAACGAAACTAATACTATCATTACATTGAACATTGTCCAAATTAAGCTATTAGATTCAACCATGTCATGGCTCTCAATTTGTCGGAATGTCAGTCTTAACATAGCCTGGTAATTTCACAATCGTGCGAAGCTATCATTTTTTATTTCATGTTTCATTTACCCGTCAAGCTAATATGCATACAAAATCATTTTGAAAACCATTAACTTTAAATCATCAATACATTATATATAAGGTATCTTTATCATCTTTTATACTTTCATAGGTTTTCATATTTTATATCATATCCTATCGTTTACTTTATCTCTATCAAGTATAAGGCATTATATACAAGCTATACTAATGTGGATAGGGCAGGACAAATACGGATAACATTAACTCAAGAAATGCTAGTGATTAAAGTTGAGCGGATGTCCTTGTTATTGTGACTAGAAACAAATGTAGACAACAATCCAATATACAGGTAGCAGCCATATTAGTTACACTTTGACACTTTCGAAGGGAAATGTCACGACTGTAACAAATACAAGTAACAACCAATTAATGTTGATGACTAAATGCCAACCGCATTCATCATACTTGGGAACTTTTTGAAGCAATACTAGCAAACATACTCATTCGCATTGGAGAATCAATGCGGGCAACGGTAACCCATCCGCATTATAGGGTTCAATACGATTGAACTACACTCATTTGCATATGTACTGATAGTACAAGTGTGGGTTACCATCGTGCAAATGTGGGTTTTGATGAAGCATTCGTACTAGCCTATACAATTTACCAATTCACTTTCATGCATACCATTAGAGTTCGTGGACCCGCTATTCATTGTACAAACTTTCGTAAAACATCTAAAAATGTTAACTTTACGCTTTAAACCCTTTAATCTTTAACAAAACTTTCATGGCATGCATGGTAGCCTCGAAATATATAAAAGCACGTAAAAATAGAAATCTAGAACTTTCCTTGCTTGTAGAACACGATGAAACCTTAACACAAAATGTAACAACAGAGATCTACACGTAACATATATCTAGTTTAGATTTACCATTTAATACGTAAAAATTTATACATTTACTTCAAACTTTCACTTTCTCTCTCTAGAAGTGTAGTTTTCTCCCTCTAGAATGCAAGGTTTGTGAGAACCATGCATGAAGCGGCTATCTTTAGTCCCTTTCACTTGCCCATCTTTAATCCCTTTTCTTTCTTTAAACTTTAAAATAGATCTTTTTATTTTTTAATTAGGTTTTATAAAATCGAGACGTTACATTATTTAAGATGATGTTGTTATACATTTTTTTAAAACTTTCTAAGTGTTTTGTTTTATATATAACGTTACGAGTATAATCAACGGTCTCATCATAACATACGGATTTGTGAAGTTTACGTTTCCTATATAAATTTTGAATGTTATGAACACAAGTTAAGGTTACGATTTTCTCATATGAAGTTAGACATGTAACAACAGTCTCGTCGTAGCAAACAGGTTTGTGATGGTTTCATTTCTCATATTAATTTTTGAATGTTGTAATTGTACGTCAAGGTTATAATTTTTCTTGTATAAAGTTATGTATACTATTAATTGTCCATCTTTAACACGTAGTTTCACGGCAACTTTTCGTTGTGGGTGTTTCTCATGTGACTTTATCCACTTTATAAAATTGTACGTACTCGGCGCATCACCTTTGTAGTAAAACTTGTTTTGGCTCAAAACAGCATTTTATGCTACAACCATACTTAATGTTCATAACTTAACAATATTTGTGTTTTTTTATTGGGTTATTGGATTTTAATAATCTGAACTTTCATTTATTGGTCGGGATTAATCCCAACTCAGAAAATATTTGCAGACACTCCTAAATTTAAATTTATTTTCCTCCAATGATCTCTTACTAACTGAGAGTTAACGGTGAGTTTTTTTTATAAAATAAGACCAACATTGAGCAAATTTTCATCGGTCACACATGTGTGGTGGCATTGTACGCAACTAAAGATTATGATAAAATACAGACTAACAATATGTGAAAACGTATAATAAATTAAATTTATATTGTTAAATAAAAACTTATTATATTTTTCTCACCTCTGTTCCCAACAAAACTATTGTGTAACGTAAACCAAGTAAAAACGTATGTAAAAAAATAAAATAGATTACAATCGTCTCGACTCGTTTTAAAACTAATTAACTTTACGTTGAAACATAAAGTGAAAAATGTTTTTTATTTGACATGACTCATTTACAAACAAAACTTACGTCAAAACGCAAGCAAACGTTGAAATATAAATTATTTTAAAGCGCATATAAAAATATGCATAGAAACGTATTATATTTGACCTGGCATGTACATAAAATATACGAATGTGAAAATTAGTTTTTTTAGGTAAAAATTGTGTTTGGGTAAACATAAGCTTTAAAAACTTATGGTGATCAAAGGGACGTTTCAAACATGTTGAAACTTATAGTCAAATTTGAATTCAATATATTATTAATTATTATTCTTATATAACTCTTGAATAAATATATTACTATTATTATTAATTAATTAAGATTTTCATTATTTCGTTCAGTTGTATTAATATAGGTATAATTAAAGTTGATGACATTAAAAAAATGAAAAATTATGAAAAAACCCTTTTGATCAATTGTGTTTACAATTATAGTTGTTGACTTTTAAAATCTTCAAAATGTTCATCCAATTAGATAATATTGTCATCTAACGATACATCTTGTTTAGGTTTCGCCCATTTTAAAAAGTATTCTACACATATCTTTGTTTGGCTATACGAATGGACTGTGTATCGCTGACAAGACTTTCATATCTCCCAACTACCTATTTAATTCATATTAGTTGTTGTATCGCTGAGGTAACAAACATTGATTTGGTACACACTAAATTACGAAATATTGTAGAGTAACTCTTGCTTGTTTTCATGAGAATTTGCTTCTTCCCAAAGAAGTATTAGGGAGAAATTTCTTTAAAATAACGATACGAGCTTTATTTTGCATACAAAAATGACACTCTATCCGTTGAGCGAAGTAGAAGATTGGGTTTGCTTCTTTGGACGCTTCCATTTTTTCATACCCACCTTAACAGTTTTGCAATCGGTTGATAGGAAAATGAAGAAAGGTGTTAGATGGTGAATGATATAAAGATTTTATTGTATACATGCATTGATATTTTTAATTAAAAAAAGTTTTTCTAATGAACTTAAACATAAATTGTATTTTTCGAATATTTAAAGTCATATTATAATTTTTTTATAAGAAAACTAACGGACGATATGAAGTTATTGGTGTATCACGGTCGTATCTCCGACCATAAAATATTAAAAGAACAAACGAAGATACCACAAGGTTATTGTATCGCATGCATATCTCTGGTGTAAAAATATATATATATTTTTAAATGGCATGTGGTCTCTTTTTAAAAAACCAATCAACGATACCATATGCATTGATATCGTCATGTGGCGATGGCATGACTATTTGTTAAAAGACAGGTCAATAGTATTCACATCTAAAATCCTTCAATTCGTTCAAGTTTATGAAAAAATATGACATTTTGGGTTTCGATTTTTAAGTTAGTACCATATGGTTTCAGTTAACACAACAATTTAAAATATTTTGTAAAATAGAAGAGTAGCTTAAACCCTACTTTCAGAACTATAGGGTCTGTTTGGTGAAAGTAACAATTGTAACTAAAATAATTGAATTGTTAAATTTACAAATGTTGTTAAAATTCCACGAACGAAATATAAACCTAAATGCTCAAAACGACAAATTAAGTCTTCTGAGTGTTTTAGTTCGAGGTTGGTGTAGAGATTTTACCTAGGATGCTCCAATATAATAAAAAAAACTAAGGTAAATTGTATTAATTTAATATAATAAATAGATTATTAAAATAGATAGAAAAAATGATGTATGGTTATATAATCACAAATTTGGTGACTAAACTACATTAATTAGTGAAATCAAAATATTATTTAGAGATAATTACGTTAGAATATAGCGACATATTTCAATTTCGATGAGACTCGGTCGAATTTAATGCTCTATGAATTCTATCTTCAAAAGCACCAAGCAATGTCATATATGATTAGTGATGTAACCTTGCATCATACCTTACATAAGTTTTTCATTTTCAAATATAATATTTTAAAACTAAAGAAGCTGTTTTAGGGTATGCATGTGTGAAACTGAAAACTTTTATGTCAAAAGTTCATAACATTCAAAAAAGGTGCATTTTAATTTGTTCGAATCATTGTTATAAAAGTCGCATATCTTTTTGAGCTACCTTAATTTGCCGGTAAACAGAAATTAACACAAGGTTCAAAAAGTGGAGTTGATAAATCGAATGTTTATATTATCTTCACATTTGATTCTTAAAGTCACACATATCATTTAAAAACATATCTATACTCAAGACTTTAAGATTATTTTAAAAAAAAAATCCATCATTTAAATAAGCAGATGCTCACAAAATCGTTTAGTATTATGATGAATTTATTGGTATATTTAATATTTTTTTATTTTATAGCTAGATTACAATATATGGAAGTTATAAAGTTTAAAAAAACAAGGAATCATCAAGTTATGACATTATGAAAAAAAGAAAAAAGCAAAGGGCCACGAAGAAAAAAAATCAAAAAAGGACTTTTGAAAGTATACGAAAAACAAATTATGATAAAAGATAAATTGAAATAAAAGACATAAGGCAATTGTAGACTACTACCTTTTTCTTTGGTCGGTCGACGACGACATCGGAAAGTGATTTTGAGTGTCGTATTCTCCCGCCGGGACGGTGGTGGTATGGTCAAAAAACCGCTGTACATTATCCTTTGAATTTTCCTCTTCAATTTTTCATGTATCTTCTCATTTCAATTATTGTTACCATGTTTTTTTTGTTCCATATGAAAAAAATTGATTGAATGAGATATTATATTAGATACTCATATGTTATATGAGTTGGGATAAAAAATATTATGTGATAAACTATATATACGTATAATCTAATATATGTTGTAGATAATATAACAATGAAATTATTATATATAACAAATATATTCAAGTTGTAAAAATAATCTAGAAAAAAAATAAATATTATTCATAAATATCAATAAACTTTTTTATATATCTTTTTAAAATATTTTAGTTTTAACAATAATTATCTAGAAATTAAACTTTATTTTTTAAAAATTTAGACTTATTAAAGTATTTTAATGAATAATTCAATTATTTAAGAAAAAATTATAATTGATTAATATAGTGCTAATTGAACATTTATTAAGTAAACTCATTTTTTTTACTAAAATTTGTAAGTTTATTATGGTGAGGACATGTGAAATATCCAAGGTGGAGAGTAGATAGAAATGACATGAATATGCTAAAAATGATCATATGGGTATAAGATGTTGTTTTATTAGGTTATATTTTAACATATACTTGAAAAAAGAACATCTAGATGTATTTCAAAACTTTTCTTATAATCAGTTGAAAACTTGTATTGGTGTACATAAATATTTATTAGTTTCACCTCGTTAGAGGGATCCTCTAGTACACATGATGCTTGCTCTCTCCCTCCCTTCAACTACGACCCACCCACCCACATCTATTACTTGATTACTTGATCATATCATAATATCATGGCATCAATGTTACCATCACACTTTTTCATTATGTCTAAAGATAATACACTAAGAATATAGCATTCTTACTCATCATCGATGAAGCTTAGGTCATGTTCTAATTAAACCACTCATGATGAACATGATTAGATCTATGTTGGTTGAAAGTTTAACGAAATGGAACCTTAGTGTGACAGAGTGATCACAAGGTGGCTTATTGCAATAGTCAATGACCCATATTAGTTGTTATGAACATTTAGCGTGACTTTCAAACCCATCACCATCAAAACCTAGTCAATTTGATCATCTTTTTGTTATTAGTCTACTAACCATGTTGATGTTGTAACAACTTAATTTTATTAAAAAAATTTCAAATATCTTCGTAACATAAACATTTTGTTTTTCGAATGCTCAAGTGTTTGGAGTTCTAGATATAAAACCACACATGATTTAAAGTTCTTGTAAAAGTAAATAAAACATTCTTGACAAGTTTCCGCATGTTTGTCCTATATATTAAGGCCTTCCATTTATTCTTATGTGACTCCATCACCTGGAGACATACACCACATACTAGCATGGCAAGTGAATACATCGATATAATCTTTATTTTAATAATAACTAAGTGTAGAAATTGAGAATAAAAAAACAACGAATTGAATTTTCCCCTTCTATGTATTTACATTTCATACTAGAACCCTTGACTACTATCATCAATCGGTGTCATCTCCATTAAAATTACTTCTCCAACACCTTATATTACTTCAAGTAGTTATTCTAGCTTACAATCCTCCATTAATATTGTGTTAACACACCAATATATCACGTTATTCACAACATCTATGCATAATAACATGCTACTAATTAATAAAATATGTTTGTAACCAAAATCAATCCTAATATATATATATGTAACACAATCAATATATTATATATCACAAAAATATAAGTTCACAAAACAAGATGGCGTTATGTATTTTGTTTCAGGTAAAAGCCTTTTAAGTTGTTCCCTCATTTGAGGAAAATCTCTGTAATTATCTTGCAACTTTTTTCTGGCGTACTCTTGCATATTTTTTAATTTCTTTTTTTTTTATACTCAACAGGATAATAATATGATTTCACAAAAGTTAACTAGGAAGGATACATACCATCGGCAAAATACTCGTCATATGTGTCGGGTGAATTTTCTTTTCTTACGGACTCTTGCACCTTTTTTAATGTCTTTTTAATATCTTTTTCTCGAACTTTCAACCTCTTCTATGTGTTCGGCAAGAATACTAAAAAAATCCATCATGTCGGACTGCGAACTATCCGAAGATAATGAAGAGGAAACAAAATAAATTTCATGAGATATTTTTGCATGGTTAGAAATAAGTAGAAGAGATATTTAATGGTGTGTAAAATTTGAGGTATTAAGTTAATATTTATAGTGTACGAAATATATATATATATATATATATATAGCCGTAGGAGGGGTGGGGGTGTGTGTGTGTGTGTGTGTGTGGGGGGGGGGGGGTGGCGCAACGGCTCTTTTGGCAACGGTTGGAAACGGTCAAAATTTGGGGTGTGGCATCCGGCGTGGGCATGCCATAAAATGAGGAAAGGCGTGACGAAGGGGACTAGCGTTAGTGTTGTCGCGCGGCGTCAACTTTCGCTGTGAGATCCCAATGTTGGCACCCCCCGCCCTTACAAATTACTTGTAAAGTCTTTTCCATTATATGAGATGGGTTACCTACACATTGACATCACTTCTACACCATCGTCACAAACCAAAAAGCTGATGTGATAGTCACCCATAACTATACTCAGTACATTTCATTTATAACAAAGTTATCGGCAGAATCATGTGATATTTAACTTTTACATATTTCGTTACATGATTCAAGAAACCATTAAATTCATTCCGAACGGCTACCATATTTCCGTATTCTTACAAGCTCTTAATTAATAATTTTGCATGGATAATAATTATAATGCGTGTGGTAAGTATTTTCTCAATGAGTCAAGAAAAAGCAATTATTGGAAGAACTATTGACTCCAAATTCAACTCCTTTAGTCATGAATGTTGTTGTCATTAACAGGGTTGTGTGTAACAAATGCTATTTACCAAATTGATTTGTCAAGTCCCATCAAATTAAGTGAAAATAAAAATATTAATGTAAAAAAATGTAAATTCTTGCAATTCATCTTCTTAAACTTTGAAATGGCAAAATAATTGCACTCATTGAAATGAAACATTTTGTTGTCTCAAGTCATGTGTTTTAGGTTGTTTAAGGATTTGATTCTAGAATTTAAAGTAATAACTCTTGTTTGTTTTGGCCTTTCAATCTAATTCTTTTGTAACGTTAGCATTCATTTATATAATACATTAGTATAGTATCCCGTGTAATAAACGTGTTGAATAATATAAAATATTAAATAATTTGTAATAAAATTTAAAAATTATAAATAATATTTGTAAATAATATAGTATCCCGTGTAATACACATATGTATGCAACTCTATAGTTTATTTGTAAAGGGGAGGATTGGAAAAGTATTTAACAATAGAAACCTTCATCCGTATAAAATCTTAAAGTATATAAATTAGGTTCATATTTCTATGAAAAAAATAGAGCAAAATTAAATCATTCAGATAGGAATTTCTGTTGTAACTTTATTTTAAAATTTCATGATGTCCAAAAGAAAATCAGGGTTTGTAAGTGTATGATCTAACATCTTGCTAATCTAATGTTTTATAATATTTTTCTACGCTTAAGAATTTATGAGGTTCCAATTAACTCTTAAAATAGTATACTGATCGATATGCTTAGTTGAATAGATCATCATGAACACAAATTTTTAAGGACAAATAATTCACTGTTTGTTTTATTAGTAAAAGGACATCAAAGAAGCAAATTACGTAACACAAATAATAAAAGTTTTTTATGTTCTCTCTTAAATAAAAGACACTACTTCAAAAAGTAGACAGACAGCTGTAGGAACACGTGTCCGGGGGGACGCCGGCGACGAGTGGGCTGTGGCTACCAGGTCGCCGGAATTTGACTGTTGGGAAATAAGAAACCAAATTTGTCTATTAATTAATTGGTGGATATTTTAATATTTAACACATACGCAAGCTAGACTTGGAGTGTTCTTATTGTATACTCCATCGTTTTTCTTTGTTTTTCCAGATTATTTTACAAAGTCTTCGTTGATGTTATGAGAAATGATTTCGCTTTCTGTTAAAATTACATTTGTTTGATAATTATCATGCAGTGATTGATTTTTATGAAAGATGTGAAATTATCACGTAAAGAAGGTGATCGAAATCAGAAGTGAAATCATCACCCAAAAAACTTGAATAGCACGAAAGAACTTCGTATATTTCGTATGAAAACCTGATCACTTTATACAATAACCTAACCTATATGTATCATGTATGTATGTATGTGTGTACACTTAGTGTGTAATTGTATAATTTTAATAATTTTTATTCAAATATATAGATGGAAAAGTTGGAGCCTAGGAGGACCACATATAAAAAAATCATATATTCGTTTACGGGAAACCAATTATTGTCGGTTTTTAATTGATTAACTTTTTTAAAAATTGATTTTCCACAGAACGAAATATTTCCTTTGCCAATAAGCTAATTACACTTCATTAATGATTTTTAATGATCGTCAGCTGAAAGTAACAACTTTGGTTGTACCCTGCCTCGCTTTTATGTTTATTTTTGTACAATTAATTGATAGTCCAATATTTCAATTAAATTTAATATATGAATTGCAACTCTATGGGACCAAAGAAGTATACTATATATAAAAAACTGATTAATTAATTAATCATGTGTGACAATAATGCTATCGAAGATAATCGTATCTTATATGAACGGACATCTGTCAAGATCGCGCCATGCATAGTCAACTTTCAAGATACAAACATTGGTTAAATATTGTATGATTTAATTTGGAAATAATAATTAGTTATGCTAAATCTTTATCCTTCTGTTCTAATAAAAGGATAACTATTGAGGACACTTGGCAACGTCACATTCATTCTCATAAAAAAAATTTTCGTTTCTCTCTCCTATTAAATAGTTACCTTAATTATAAATAATATTATTTAAGTTGTTATTAGATTAAAAATGATTTTCTAATAAATTAAGAAAGATATCATTTTATTATACCTAAAGAAACAAACTTTTATAAAATAATTTTTTTTAAAACATCAAACTTATTTAAAAATATAAAATATTTTAAATTTAATGTTTTTAAAAAGTAAATTTTTTATAAACCAAAAATAATAAAAAATGAGAGTTATAATAAGGATATTTACAAAAATGACAATTTTTTAAACAAAATGTTTGATTTTTTTTTTTGAATTTTTTTTTTTTAAAGTTTGTATCGTTGTTTTATTACTTATAGCTTTTACTCCTACGTAATTTAAATCATATCTTATCTTAGAATATCGTTTTATAATTAAGTAAAATTTTATTAAATAATTTTATTTATTCAACCCGTGTAATACACGGGTTTATTAAAACTAGTATTATAATAAAAGAGTAACTAAAAGTGACACGTGGCAACACCACATTCCTTCTCATCAAAATTTTCCCGCTTCTCTCTCTTACTTAATAGTTACTATAATTACTAATAATATTATATAATTTTTCTATAGACTAAAAATACTTATAATAAATTAAAAAATGAATCTTTTAATTAATGTTATTTATAAAAAAATAAAATTTTTATAGAATAAGAAATTTTTCTAACGAATCAAACTTTTTTCAAAATACTAAATATCTTAAAAATTAGTGATAACCGAGAGTTATAATAATAAATTTTTTAAAATATTTTGTTTTGAAACAAATATATATATTTTTTAAATAAAAAAAATTTAAAAAGTTGATATCATTATTTTATTACTTATAGTTCTTACTCATATAATTTCAACCATATCTTATCTTAAAATATCATTTTATAATTAATGTAATTTTATTCTATTTAATATTTTATATATTCAACCAGTGTAATACACGGGTTACTAAAACTAGTTAATTATAAAATTATATATACCTTTCCACACTTGACAAAGCTAGCATCAATCAGAAACATTTAAAACAAAATATAAGGACATCATCAATAATGCAAATCCACATAAATGTAACAACGTATTATATAAGTGGAAATAATGTAGCAAAAGTAATAGAAAATTAAGAATATTAAAGGGATCTAAAAAAGGAACTTCTATATTATGAACAATATATCCATAAATTACATATAAAGTGTAGAATCCAACATATCTTGATACTCATATTTAAAAAAGTTTCTACAATAGCTGATTTCTCTTTCATCTTCTGTGCTATTTCCATTGATGCAACTAGTCGAGTTCGAGTTTAGAGAAGCCGGACTTGACGAACGTGTAGATATGTTCGATAGATGTGGAAGCGTGTCAAAATCATTTGAAGCCAAATTTGTCTGGGGATCGATGATGTTTTGTTGGTAACCCTCATTGGCAATGAAGTTATCAATGTTGTTTACCCAATCGTTTAAATGGTAAGTTTGTTGGTCAAAATTGAAAAAACTTGAAGGAAGTTGGTCTACATTTGGTTTCATGAGTTGAGCAGATTCACTAGTAAATGGAACACAATTAGTATTGTTCATTGGGGCACAACTAGCGGTTTCTTGAATTAGGGTTTGGGGATCTTGGTTTCGAAGTTGAATTAGATTGTTTTCTTGAACTTGATGGGGATGTCCGAATTGGTTTTGTTGAACCAAGTTACTGTTTTGATTGTGTTGAGACGAGAGGAGTGAAGCTGCTAGCCTCAATAGTTCGGGATTCACCACAGCTTGAACCCCGAACAAGTTTTTGCCAGAAGAGTTATAAGCAGATGAGCTCAAAATGGATGAGATGTCTAGAAGATCCAATCGAGGAGTGTGAGTGACGGGATCAATTCCCATGCGAAGAAGCTTTTTTCTAATATGAGTGTTCCAGTAATTCTTGATTTCATTATCAGTTCTTCCTGGTAATTGAGCTGCAATAGCAGACCACCTGTCGTACAACCAAACACCAATTATTAGACAACTCAGCATCCAAATTTCATATCTTCAAAAAAACTCTTTGTATAAAATAACATTTTTAACAAAACCCATGTTTAAATAATCCATTTAAGTGATTAATCAAACACAATAAATAGCAAAATTTGACTTACTTGTTGCCTAACACACTGTGTATTGAATAATTGTTTCTTCTAATATCTTCAAAAAAACTCTTTGTATAAAATAACATTTTTAACAAAACCCATGTTTAAATAATCCATTTAAGTGATTAATCAAACAACAATAAATCAAAAAAGTTGACTTACTTGTTGCCTAACACACTGTGTAGTTGAATAATTGTTTCTTCTTCTTCAAAAGAGAACCGTCCTCTTTTAATATCAGGTCTCAGATAATTCGTCCATCTCAATCTGCAACTCTTTCCGCACCTCTGTAACCCTACACATCATCAAATTCAACCCAAATATGATCATAAATCACAAAAACATGCAATTAGCTAATAGAAGATTCTAGCTTTTCAATTCGATACGCGATGAATTAAAGAACTTACCAGCATTTGCAGGGAGAGTTCTCCAGTTTCCATAACCATGCTTCTGAATGTAATCAATAAGCTTTTGATCTTCTTCTGCAGTCCATGGACCTTTCTTTAAACCATTCTTTTCACAACAAGGTGATCTTCCCATGGTGTTCAAAGTTCTGTAATTAATATGTGTGTTTAATTAATGTTTCTAAAAAGAGTAATTATATATATATATATATCGATGGAGAGTGTGTGTGTGTGTTGCAGATAGAAAGACATGTAGTACTTGTATATATATAGAGGTTGAAAGAGAGAGAGGTAAAAGAAGACAAGAAATAAAAGAGGGAAGTCAAAAGGATTCGGTGGCCGTCCCGTTTAATCTCCATGGCAACGTGTCTGTTCTTTTAAAGCTTTACACAAAATCACACACTTGCGTGTATCCACAATTAATATCATACAAAGTCAAATGTGTTTTTAAGCTTCTAGTAAATCTTATTTTTAACAGATAAGTCTGTTATAATTTAATCCTACTATTAAATCTACGCATTCGATCTCTTTTTATTGATCATGAGACAAACGTTCGATCACATAGCAGAGATCTTTCTTTTATATATTTTGATACTTTTAGACCACATGCCCTTTAGTTTTTAGTAACTTTACACATATGTTACGTATAGTGATACAATTTTTCATTTTTTTTCCACTTATGTCAAGTGATGAGATCACAACAAACTTTTAACTTTTAAAAAACTGAAATTATATTCCTTAAATGTTAGAAACTAGTTTTAGTAAACTCGTGTATTACATGGGTCGAATAAATAAAATATTAAATAAAATTAAAATTTGTTAAATAATAATAATGATATTTTAAAATTAGATATGATTGAATATTACTTATCATAAATAGAATAAAATATTTTGTTTTAAAAAGAACATTTTAAAAAATATCATTTATAAAAACTTTCTTATTATAACTCTATTTTAATATTTTATAAAAATTTTACTTTTTTAAAAAACAAAATTTTAAATATTTCATATTTTTAAAAAAGTTTGATGTTTTATAATTTTTTCTTTTTTTATTAAAAATTTGTTTCTTTGAGAAATATAGTAATAAAAGATTTTTTTTGTTAATTTATTAAAAATTATTTTAATATAAAAAAGAATTAAATAATATTAGTAATTAATATGATTATTTAATAGGAGAAATAAACGGAAAAACTTGATGAGAATGATTGTGATAATACCACATGTTATCTCTATTTACTATTTTATTAGAGTAGGATAATATGTTAATATTGTGTGCTATTGAATACAAATCTTCAAAGATGTTTAACTCTTATTTTTCTTGCTTTCATTTTGTAAATCGAAAAACGTTTGAGTTGTTAAATTCACTATCGTAAACATCATGAATAGATTGAATAGCCGGTAGAATTATGTCAAAAAATAGGGGTGTGATTTTTATCTTGATTTATTCATCGCTAAATGATGCATTAAAGAAAAAAAACAAAATATGATTCAAGCGGACTGTATTCACTACGAAACGAAGTCTAGATTATTAACTATAAGGATGTCCCTCTAAAGTATACGTTAAGTTCCCCGCATGTTCCTCTTGTTAGGGCATAGTTTTTCAATTTAAGGGCATCTTTTTATTTTATTTCTTTTATTTTATCCCTATTGTCTAATAAATTTAACCGTTGTCGTCTACTTCCTCTTTATCGAAGCTCATTAATGGTAGTGACTGAAAGTGGGCGATTTGCAGTCATGTGCGCGCCTTGGAGATATCAAAACCTTCTCCCTAGATTGTTATATGTACAAAAAGTGTAGTCGACTGCAAATGGCCCACAATCACACATTGCCATTGAAAAGCTATGATGGGGATGAAGAAGGTGAAAAATACTATGAGTGTATTAATACTAAGGAAATAAAATTAAAAAATGGCACTTGAATTGGCAAAAACACCCTTACGGGGTCGCAACGAATACTAAGGAAATAAAATTAAAAAATGGCACTTGAATTGGCAAAAACACCCTTAGGGGTCGCAACAAATTTAACGCAACGAATTCAAAGGACGATTTAGACAGACCTTTGTATTTAAAGACCATTAGTGGTATCTGCTTCCATATAGTTAGCCTAAGTGTAATATTTAAAACTTAGAGAATCAAAGTTAAAATATTTCCAAACCATATGGACGAAATATGTTACCAATTTTATTTATAATATATACAACTTTTGACATAATTTTTTAATTATGGTAAAAGTAAAATTAGATTGAAATGCAAGTTATTTGAAATGACAGAATATTACATCAAAGCCACCATTGGTTTTGCAATTGTCACGTTCATAAACATAAGATTTCCGGCGAGTAGGGGTGTAAACGAGCCGAGTCGAGCCCGAGCTCGCTTAGGCTCGAGCTCGGCTCGTTTTGGTTTTAGGAAGCTCGAGCTCGAGCTCGGCTCGTTTATAGTTTTATTTATAAAGCTCGAGCTCGGCTCGTCAGAAAATTTTCAAGCTCGAGCTCGGCTCGGGCTCGGCTCGTTTATTGTTAAATTATTAAATTTTTATTTTTTTATAATTACTTTTATAATTATCTATAATCATACTTTTTATATATAACATAATATATATTATTTAACTATTTTTATCATAATAATATATTTAATAATATAATTTACGTAAATATGTATTTATATATTTAATATGCAAATAAAAAACTATCTAAACAAAAAGCTCGTTTAGGCTCGCGAGCCGGCTCGTTTAGGCTCGCGAGCCGGCTCGCGAGCCGGCTCGCGAGCCAGCTCGAGCTCGATTTCTGAAGATCGGGCTCGAGCTCGTTTAGTAAACGAGCAATAATCTGAGCTCGAGCTCGGGCTCGAGCTCGAGCTCGTTTAAGCTCGGCTCGATTCGAGCTTTTTTCGAGCCGATCCCGAGTAGCTTGCGAGCCGGCTTGGCTTGTTTACACCCCTACCGCCGGCGAGGGTGGGATGGTGGTCGACGTCGGGGTACGGTGGTGGTGGTCAATGGTCAATGATTTATCAATATCTTTCCGATCGGTTATTTTCATATTAGCCGTCTTTCGGAGCCACGAATCCAATCTCATTCACAACTTCCCTTCTCTAATTTATTATCCAATACAAATTTCCCTTGCATCAAATATACTTTTATATATTTTAGAAAACCAATTACATGTGATGTCATCAATTGTATTTTCTTTATAATTGATTTTATAATATCAATGTATATTTTAAGATGCAAATTTTATGTTTTATATCAGATTTATTTTTAAGCCTTCAATTTAATATTTCATTACTTGAATGTGATTTTTGGAAAAAAAAAAACAACCAAAAAAAAATAGCTATTATAATATTCCCTTGCAAAGTTACACGGGAATAGTATTTTTAAGTTCCTATTTCTTACACGGGAATAGTATTTTCAAGTTCCTATTTCTTAATCACCAACCTTATGAATAAAATAAATTATAAACTTTTAACATTTTCTACTTCTTGATGTGTAGTACAAATGAGTTGAAAGAGGTATTGAATTATAGGACTAAAACATATAATTATCAACTTAACAATTAATATAAATAATTTAAAATTCAAAATTTATCTAATTCTTTTATAACATTGATTCTTAAGCCCCTCTATCATTTCTCCGATAGAAAACTATGATTTAGGTTGAATTTTGCCAAAGATAACAATATGCCGGGACAAAATTAGCATAGGATTCGTTGGTGAATATCATGGTCAACGAAAGGTGACGTCATATATGTCGTCACTACATACACACAAGTGTACGAGACCTTACTTATCCTTGAGATGGAATAAAACAACATAATCGACGGCGAAAAGTGGACTATTCCTCCGTACGTGAATGACATTTATGGAATGGCTTCTAAAAAGTTAGAGATTTTTATAAATCAATGAATCAAAAAACCATTTAATATAAATCAAGTTCGTTAATCTAAAACTTAAGCGAAATAAAATTCTTCATTTTAAAACTTAGACAACCTTTTTTAAGAATTTGGTGTGGGACTTCAAATTGGGACATTCGTGTAACTAAACAAGTTGTTTAACATTTATTAATCACTAGGTTACAATCTTGTGTAATACACGATCTAAATAAATTTACTGTTACATGGTTAATAATATAAAAAGTTATGTCTTAAATATTATGTATTATACGGATTGAATAAACTCATGTATTACACATTTGAAAATTTAAAGTTAACATATTTGAAATTTTAATTATGGATAGTTATTAATTAATAAATAGCTATTATAGTATTTATAATTAAGAGAAGAGAAAAGCGGGAAAATCAATATTAGATGGCCTAAAATGGTGATATGTGTTCGGATTTATTTTTATTTATTAGTATAGAGATTTGGTTTTTAAACTTTTAAGGACATAGTATTATATTCATGTAGGGGCGTGAAAATTCAAATTATGCACAAATTTATACAACTAAAGTTCAGATATCGGAATTTTCTATATTTTATTTAAATATTCGACATTTTAGATATTTGCAAAATTAAGAATATGCTATTATGCGTTTGCATTCATGTATCATGTAGGGGTGGTTAAAAACAAACTTAGAAATTTTGTATATATATCAAAACTTCATTCGAACATTTCAAATAGTTTATATAAACATTTGATATATTAGATATCTGAAGTTTTAGATACTGAAACGGAGATCCATTTTCTCAAGTAACAACACAAGACCAAAACAATATATAATATCATTACAATCAATCTAAGGGGTGCATCATAGCTATCTTAAAAAGGAATTAGGATCTTCCTCTATTATTGGAGAGTTTATAAACATAACTAATCATAGAATCTGTGAAATAATCAAGAGCCATAAACAATGTCCATATCGGCAATTAATCATTAATTTAAGGTCACAATCTAACCTAACAAAACAAAATTGCTATAGCTACATGGTTATTTCTAGTCTATCCACATCATCTTCACATATAAGCTTCATATAGGATTGTTAACATGTACTCATCATAATAAAGTTATAAATTTTTGTAAACACTTTTTTTTTCAAAGAAGTTTCTTAATAAATGCTTATTTACTATTATATTAATTAATTAAATTTTTTCTATAAATATATAAATTGTTTCATTAAAAATACTTTATAAATCTTAATTTTTTTTTAAAGTTTGATTTCTAAATTATCATTGTTAAAATTAAAATACTTTTAAAGGTATATAAAGAGGTTTATGGATATTTATGAATAATATTTATCTTTTTCTGTATTAGTTTTTGTAACTTAAATATGTTTGTTATATATAATAATTTCATTTATATATTATCTATAACAAATATTAGATTATACTTATCCATAATTTATTATATATATTTTTTATTTCAACTCACGTGACATATGGGTATCTAATCTAGTTGTTGTATAAATTGTAATTGTAACTTAATTAAGCAAAAGCGAAAACAAAAACAAAAAGAAAAACCAAAAACTAATAAATATATTTTATAAATAAGTATTAACATACTTTTATTTTTGTGCATCTGAAATCTCTGAATTTTATATAAAAATAACTATCTTGAAATTATGTCTCGTACCTAGCTACTAGTCACACACCTGGAGGCTGGAACCTAATATTTGATTCAACTAAACCCATTAGGCATGCTAATATACTTGTGATTTTCCAGTAACTCGATCATTTTTGTGATCGAAATTCTTGTGAGGGTGCCCATTACACCTGGAAATTGATATTTAATTCAACTAAACCCCAACTTGAAAAATCCGTTCTTCGGCTACACTTCTAAACGATTTATAATTATACTAATTTAAAGACTAGTATATACTAATTTAAAAATTAGAATATCAATAAATTTAATTTTAATATAGGTAAACAGGTTCAGGTAATCCAGATTGTATCACCCATACTATTTCAGATTTAATTGCTAATGTTAAACTTTATGCAAATAATTAAGACGAGCCTCTGTTGAGAATTTGTTCGACATAAAACCATTATAGAAACTGTGTATTCATGCCTTCAGTCCTTTCAGCGATTGTTTAATTCATCTTTTTGAACCTATTAGTCATCATTAACCATAATTTCAAATCTTTGTTCACCAAATTTAAAATAAATAAAACAATACACGTGTGTGTGTGTGTGTATATATATATATATATATATATGTGTGTGTGTGTGTGTGTGTGTGTGTGTGTTATCAACTGGCAAGGACCAAGTACATATTTAATATTTTTGTTACACGGTAAATAAAGTTTTCAAAATTTGAAATGGCAGAAAATGATAAAAATTAAAACAGTTTTCCAGGACGTTTAGTGCATTTATTATTGTAATTTTGAAGAAAAATACTCAAGTGGCATGTGAACCCTTTGTCGAGACATTGAAAATTTACTAACGTCTAAAAAAAAGTCTTGACCTGTCGCTCACCATCTTTGGTCAAATATTACTTTATTCATCACCCACAAAAGTCATTTATAAGAATATTGTTTATCATAGTCTTTTTGACAGTCGATTTGAATACACGACATTAAGCACCAGCATTACTTATGTTAAATTCTTTTGAAACTATTTGGAAAAGAAAAAAAAAGATTATATTGTAATCTTAGGGTGTTCATGAACGATCAAAAAGAACAACCATCTAAACCATAGTAAATTTTAATGCGTTTAACCAGTTTTTCGCTTTAATTGTTTGATTCATGCTACGGTTTGATGAACTTGAACGAGGGATTCGAACTTAGAATCAACTGGCCTAAAATTTTTATTATGTTTTAGTTATGAAGAATACGTGTGTGTGTGTGTGATCCTCTTACAATTTTTATCATCTAAAAGAATTATTACCTACAAAGTAACTGTTTTGAATGAAAAGTAAACAATCCAAACCGTAAAAACATCATTGTTTTCATTAGTTTGGCTGGCCCATTCTACCAAACCGGCGTGTTGGTTTAGTTTGTTGTTTTGCAAAACTGTAGTTAAAGTTAGTGTATACCAATTTAGTATATATATATAAGTTTCATTAAAACTAATCAAATCAAACTATGAATAATCTTTATATTCCGAAACTACATGCATTTTGATATATAATCTAGCTAAAATGATTGTTATTAATAAGATTATAATAAAAAAATCCAAAATAGTATTCTTTCGACTAATTCTTTATTACTTTATACATGAAGTGTTGAATTTCTTCATTAAATATTATATTCAAGATGTGATCAGATCCACACCATGTGATGTGAGCACTGCATGCGATTTGTGTGTATATCCTTTTGCTACTTATATAACACACGTATACGTGTTATCGTAAGTATTTAATGTTGGGTGCTAAGCAGGCTTACCAAAGGACACCCGGCCCTAAGTGGTTGTCTCGGTTGAGTTCAGATAGCTTGTCTAAAATTAACGCTTATTGTTGTCAAAGTTGTAAATACTAACCTAGTGATTATAACTAGATGATAGGTATTTTATAATTCGATCTCAGAGTACATTAATAATATAAACCTTAGTTGCAGCTACTGTTCACAGGTTACATTTATCGAATCATTAAGAAATCCTTGTGTTTTGTTTTTCTTTTGTGATTACATATGTGTGTGAGAGATAGTATGCGCATAGTATGTTAAATTCTAGACATAACATTTAACACATACATATATATTACCATCATAATAATAATATATAATTATTATTATAACAATAATTTTAAGCAATCTCATGCACAAAGTGCATGGTTATCTATGCTACGTGTATATGTGTAATCTAACGTATATAAAAATGAGTGTGAAAGTGTTACTTGTTTTGTTTATGCCCTAAATAAATATGGAAAGTGATTAAACCAAATTAACTAAGAAAAGAGTGATACGTGGCATAAGATGGTATGATTAGGAGATATATATAGCTTAAAATAATTAATATATACATGGTCTATGTGTACGGACGAAATATTATAAACATGGTTAGATGAGCCACTTGATCAGATTCAAGAAAGCCTCGTATCTGTCTCTTTTACTTGCATAATTTCCGACCACCTGCACCAATAAGATGTTGGCTATGCACATACATACACACACATATATATGAGGTCATGAGGAGCAATAATTTCTGCATGATTTCATGTACCATTTGAATAAAAATTAGAATAAACCACAAGGGTCGGATAATCTAAAATAATATTCAAAACTGTTTCTGGAAAGTTCAGAAACATAACAATTTAATAGCAATTTTAATAATATACTAAACCAAATACTAATAATGATATCTAAAACTGTAACAACAAATAAAAGTCGATGCCATGAAAATACAGGGAAACAAATTACAAAAATAAATAAAATAAAAAAATAAAAATAAAATAAAACTGGCTTACGTTTTATCTGAGTCTTATAAATCATGATGCTTAAAGCAAGTTAAGTAGTCCATAGTAGTGTTCTATTAGCCAAGCAGTTCATTTTATTGTTGATCATTGTATAAACCAAATTATTACTTTCAAAACAATCTAGAATAATGTGTTTTTGAAAAATTTAGACAATTAATAATAATTTTAAAAGTATATTCAGAAAAACGACGATTTGGACCCAGAATATTCATTATTTATATGTTAAGTTATTTAATCATAGTTAGAATAATGACATAATAAGACTAAAATAAAAGGAAAAAAATGAAAGGCCAACTATGTTTAAAGCAGCTTTAACAGTATAAGATATTGGTTTCATATATAGGTTGTTATACAAATCAATGGTGTAAACCAGAAAAAAAAAATCTAATTTTATAAAGTAGTAATTATTAATAAACAAGGGTTTGTAAAAGATATGATATCTTCTTTATTTTTTTGTTACCTTCTATGACAAATAATAATTTATAAAATATTTATATGAAAGTACAATATATCAAGAATATGCTACATGTTAAAAGGACCAATTTTTTAAGAAAGCCTGCGATTTGGCCCAGATAAGTGGATAACATCGATCATTGAGCTTTATTATCGGGCTACAAATTAGCCCTGTTTTATTCGTCTTACCAAGACTAATTAAATATTTATAAATACACAAATGAGAAGTGTTAAATTGTGAAGACAATAATTTATTATATTTAGTTGTTGTCATCATCTAACATTCCAAAAATGAAACCGACAGATGACGGTTTAAGCTCCCCCACCCCCGGTTTTTTGTGTTATGTTTGCCCATTATTCCGCCGGTAACCGCTTTTTGCAGCCGGTTGTTTTCCTCCAAACCTTCGACTACCGTCCATTGTTTCCCCATACATTCAACATTCTACAAGATATCTTCATGTTTCTTCATTAAGAAAAAGCATTATTAAAACCACACGCTCTGTGGTTTGTGTGTGTGTGCGCACATATATATAAGCTTGGGATCACTATATATAGTGCTTAATGAAGATTAGTGGTTGAATATATACGTGTATTAATAATAATTAAGGGAGCTAAGGATGAAACAAGGAGATTCTTCAGAGTGTGAGAATGCTGTGATAATCAACAAGTTAAGGGACCTAGGTGCAAATAACTCAAAGCAGGCATCAATGGTGTTTTCTGATTCTACAACTGGTTTGAAGAAGAAGTTGACCGACAAGACGAAGCAGAGTGAAGAGTCTTTCAACACTGTCATGTATTTGAGCTCTTGGGGATTTAATTGAACCACCTTTCAAGATCAAAATCAAAGGGGCGAAATAGTCTTTTTCTACAACTGGGTATCATTCTTTCGACGAAAAGTTTGTTTATGTATGTTTATTTTTTTAATATACGTATAAAGAACACATTTTTGTTTATTTAATTAAACAAATGAATATAAACACGTGTGGCATTCATACTTTTATGTTTGTGAAAGTTTGATTACGTTCTTTCATTTGGCTTCGATTATATCTATTCATTTATATCCGTTTGTTTATGTTCGCTTGAATGTTTAGTCAAATTTACTTTTTACTAATGCTAATTAGAAGCTAATATAATCCGGTTGTGGAATGGAAAAGGTAAGTTAAACGAAGCCTTGTTGCTTATCAAACAACCGAGTAATGTGTTACGAAATATAACTTTGTTTCAATGTTCAACAGGATATAAGGATATTTGTACTACGTTTTAAAATATATTTTTGTGACCTAATATTTAAGATATTTATTTATATCTCTATAAAAAAAAGTCTCATTTTAAAAACACAATACATACTATACTTACCATCTTAAAAAAAAAACAATAATATAACGTCTCTGTTTGTATTTTTATGTTTTTGGATTCCGATATTTGTCTAGCAATCGTTACAGAATTAAAATACGTAGATTAAGTCATTGATAACCATGCATATAAACTAATAACACATAACAAGCTCAATTACATTCTCGATTACATAATGCGGCCTAAAATTTTAAACAACATTCATGATTTTACAAAAATAAACAAGCTCCCGATACCATAAACATGTACCACACCTCGAAATTTCTTCGTCTTCATCTAATCTCCAACCCCTTTTCGCAAAACGAATAGTGTGGTCTCGTTCTTGACATTTTGTGTCGACTTTTTCTAGAGTAAACGGGTTGTTAATCCACATTCGACTTAATATCGAATCAATTTTATCTCTACAATCTTGCACATTCCAGTGCCTTGATCTTGAACAATTCATGTAATTCAAAAGATTTAGTCCTTGTTGAATATATTCATCTCCACTTGAAAGAAGAATCATCCCATACACATATGTCGCCTCTGAATGTCCCTTCGCAACCGCTCTTTTCAAATACTCTAGTCCAGATTCCACATTACATAACTTGAAATAATCTATCTGTAAATAACATTATTAATGTATTTAATTAGATTTTTAAATAATTAATAATTAATATAATGTGTGTGTTGTTGTTCTAAAATACTCTTACCATTCCTTGTCTGAATAAGGACTCGGGGTTTCCTTTGTTAAGGCAATGAGTTAAGAAAGATAGCACTCTTGTACTTGGTTTAAACCAAAACGTTACCGGAAACTTGTCGATTGAAATACGTTCAAATATATAGTCATCGGTTGTTGATATGAGAAAGTCCTTGCAACTGTATGATAAAAAAAAAAAAAAAAATAGATTAAAAATATATAAGAAAAAGCTTAATATACATAAGTATAAACCTTTTTTTTTTTTTTGCTATACAGTGATATTTAAAAGAATTAAGAAACAAAGTTTAACGACAAAAGAGTTTATCAACAATTTTTGTTTGTACATAAATTAATCGAAGTATCCATAGAGAATAACATCCATGGAATGAATTATATATATAGCATAGTTAAGTAATCAAATATTAAAACACAATTCATCAAGAAAACAAAGTAAACATATATAAAGTTTGTATAAGAAACTTTTTTTAAAAACGAGTTTTGTTACGGGCATTTGTTTTCTGTTACCGAACAAACAACGAGAATGTTTTCTAGTAAAGAAAATATATTAGGTTATGAAACAAACCTTAGTTTAGCGTTAAAAAGATCAGTGAACGAAGATGATGCAACCCGGGCAAGAATGTCAACCAAAAGATCAATGGGAAGCTATCCAACGGTCCTCACTGGATGGTTCGCGACTCGTTCTTTTTCATGTTTACGGACACGCAAACTTGCATTATCGACGGTGATTTTTCTTGTTCTTTTTGGAGCACCCATTGTTATTGAAATAACACAGTTGAATTCAAGAGAACAGTAAGAATATTGTACAAATTGAGCATGTATATAAGCCCCTTATATACGTGCAGACTTAAATTAAAAACGTAATACTATAAATAGAAGGGTAATTAATTGCGGAAGATATGCATAGTTACCATATATTATATTACTTTTATATAAATTAGATATAAAGAAAGTGCAGATTAATTAAAATTGGTAACGGAAGATATGCATAGTTACCATATATTATATTACTTTTATGGTTTAATATAAAGAAAGTCAGTTTTAAAATTGGTAACTAACAATTTAACAAGATTTAAAGCAATCTAAAAACACTTGTAATTAATCAAATAAGATACGCTTACCATATATAATTTGTGGATAAGTAGATTGATACATTCAATATTTAAGTAGCAATCTATTCGCTTAATCCAATCCATATATATATGTGTCGCTTTTTATTCGCAAATCGATTAAGAATAATTTATTCATAATTAGTTGGGGTGAATATGAATCATCTATTATATATGAGGCCTAGATGATTATCTAATTTTGTGTTTTTTTTTCTTATTATTGTATTATATTAGTTTTTAGTTTTTTATTTTTATTTTTGTTTCTAGCATATAGTGCGTTTATGAGTTATATATGAGCATACAACAACATAACAACGGTTGCTAATTAGTATCGTTGGATGACATAAACAACAAACTACACATGTGATGGTACACACAGTGGAGCAAATATATTAAATTAGCCTAACATGCATTAAGTTAATTAACTAATACCTGCAATTCAAATTATTTTAGATCACGTTAAGTTAAGATATTACATATATAATGATTTGTTAACAGGCTTATTTATCAGGAACTTAGAACTTTAGTTTGTGCAATATGATGAAGTCAAGACGTTTGATAATAAAAACAAATTATTTGTATTTGAGTTAATATTGTTTAAGTTTTACTTCCATTCCGGTAGAACTCTAATTCTTTGCACTTGAAGCTTTTGTTACTAAACATCTATTTAGATTAATTTACTTATTTATTTATTATTTCTAAAATTAGTGTATACATGACATCAACGGTGTCTCAACTATTTTAGGGTCCTGAAACAAATTAACAACTCGAGACCCGTTTCAAGGGTCATCGTTATATATAGTGACGGTTTCTAGGATGTTCTGTGAGTGGAGTAAAAAGATATTCATAAAAAACAGGATTGGACTATGTAATAAAAGACTTTAGGCTCAAATTTTTTTTTTAAAGTGAGAGTAGATTAAGATTATATATTTTTAGACAATAAATAAAAATCTGGATTAATTAATGTATATAATTTTTTTAAAATAAAAATTAGGGGTCTTAATAATTTAAGGACCTCGGAGCAAGCATAAAAATTAACAATATGTCATATCGAAATCATATATGAAGCATCTTCGGTTATATGTTACATATCTTATCGATGCTTCAAACAGTTGAAGACCGAAGATGACTAATGAGCAAAAACTTAATGGAAGTTTGTAAATATCAGTATATTTATAAAAAAATAAATTGCTATTATTAACAAAAGGATAGTAGATATCAATGTTTAAGTGTATAGCAGTATAGAGCTATGCATTGAAAAACTGAAGAAGCCATGTTGAAAATTAGCATGGTGAAACTAGAGGAGGGTGTACTTTACCGACTCCTTAGTCATCAAAATTTATTGGTCTTTTACACATGAAGTCTCATTTTCTTAAAAGAAAAATATGATTTTGATCCTTTACAAATCACATAAGAGTATCTCATGATTACGTAATTAAGAAGCATTGGCTATGTCATTTTACATTAGAGTTGATGTAAACTGAAAGTATGATAAATATACATTTAAAAATTTTCACCTCACAGTAGGACCCACGTGTTGTACCTAAATCCAAACACTATAAACTACTGAAAATTCCATTATCAATCACTAACACCTATTTGTTTATTAGAAACAAGGTTTATTACAATTTCTAAGAAAAAAAATATTTTTAATATTTTTTAGATGTATTAAAAAACGGCTGCTTTGTAACACACAAGATTCAAAATAATCTTACAAAGATAAAGAAAAATTTTGTTTATTCAACGGTTATGAATTAAATATATTTTAATAATTCATATAATAAAGGTCTGCTATACAACTTGTAACATTCTATAAAAATATTTGTTTATTTGGGAAAAAAAAGGGCAGTGTTATCCACATCCATATCTCAACATGCACCACATACACAACATCAAATAATTGAAAAGGGAAAATGGTATCTAGAAATGGTTGTTTGTGTGTCATCTTCTTCATCCATCAAAGGGTGTTCGTAGGACCCCAAAACCAACATGAATGCACTCAAGCTTTGCAAAACTACCGGTTGTCATTCTTCGTTACTCTTTAATTATTCAACAAATGCTCGTATCAAGAACCTAAACACCACTGTTAGAAATAGCACAAGAAGAACACATTTTGTACTGAGAGCTAGTGTTGATGGGCAAGAAGATAAGCCGAGACGAAGCTTCTTGACCCTAGAAGAAGCCGGCATTGTTGAGATGTCTGGGTTGAGCTCTCATGAAGGGTTTCTATGTCGCTTGACGGTATGTTTTATTGCACCCGCACATTTCAATTGTATATATCATATCATGAGCAAACTACTATCTGTTTCTAAACATTATTTCAAACATTTGAAATGCTTTTATTGCGTATGTGTTACAGCAAACTAGGTTAGAAAACCCATGTATTATATTAACTGAATAAAAAAAATTGTAATTAGTAATGTAATTAAGAAATTATAAAATGATTGAACAATTGAATTGATAATAAATAAAATTTTGAATTAAAAAATATATAAATGTCTAAAAAATTATTTTTTAATATCATTATCTAATAGAAGAGATATGTATAAAAATAAAGGTGATGAATCACCATAGAATGCAACACATCTAGTCATTTATTAAAAAAGAAAGATGGAAAAATAATGATAATGAGTCATTAGAGAGTTACACGTGCCCCACAAAAACCTTTATTTATTATATAGATATATAGATTAGTTTGTGATTACATAACTTTATACGTAAATTCTAAACTGATAATTTTATTGTTATCCTTAAATAATAAAAAACCAAACTAATTTACGGCAAGTGTATGCTCCGATTAGAAGGAAGGAACATACCCGATTTGCTTACTAAAAAGTAAAAAAGACAATAACATACAAACACACATATATAGGGGCGTTTACTTTATAAATGTGATGCATGCTACATTTGTATATAGTTCTTTGAAGGTAATACATAAGGCAATTACGAAACACCTTACTCTCTCTCTTTAGTATTTCGATTGTTTTCTATGCATTATATATGAGCGATTAGGAGATTTTCAATGTAATACTGCTTCTCAACACACATCTACACACCCAACAATGTTTTTAGGGTGTCTTTACTTAAGCCTTTCTTACGTTTGTTTGCTAAAAAGTCTCGTAAAATATCATAATCTTGTATTGTAATGACTATCCATATTATACAGATTTCGTCATTAAATTTGTTGAGAGTGATAGGAGAGCAAGAAGGGTGTACCATTGAGGAACTAAATGCCGGGAAGGTGTGTGATTGGTTCTTGAAGGACAAACTCAAAAGAGAGCAGAATTTGGATCCTGTACTTCAATGGGATGAATCTGATTTTCAACTTTAGAAATTACACAATTTTGATCCTTTCTATCAACACTAGTAACATGCGTTACAACCTACATTTCAATGATATTGTTAATTGTTATTGTTTGAAAAAAAATATGATCGATTATGCTTATTCAAATATGATAAGACTATATGAGTAACTAAAGGCTTACAATGATATTAACTGAACAAGAATGCTTGGAGACTAAGTCACACTTTGAATTGAAGACCATATTAGTGATGATGTAATTATTGCGTGTCATTTTTTTTGACAAAATGAACGAATAACTTTGATATGTTTAAACGAGTAAGAACTACATTGTTTACATATAAGTAAGTAGCATCGACATTATTACACCAAAAGCATGAAGAATACATATCTAGAAGAATACAAAAGGCCCAAACTAAACTGCTAACTAAGGTCTTGACAAACAACAAACCAAACCAGTCGAATTAGGTAGTCTAGACCAGTCGGTTTTTACGAGTTTGACGGTTTAACAGCTTATTTTTTACGGTTTGACGATTGTGAACCAATCTTGTTTTATGTTTTTAACATCATTAACTTACACTAAAAAATTTAAAAGAATAAAGATAGTTAATGACCGTAAAATACATACACCCAATGATACCAAGATGTGTTACATGATATCCCTTCCTAATAAATGGAGTATTCAAGTCACGTCACTAACAAATGATATAAATTTAAAAGTAGCTTTATAGTGTGTATAAGTCTATTCAAAAGAACTATATTCTAAAAATAAAAAATATAAATAATAAAATCTTAAACAATCATTTTTAGGTTTACCCATTTTTACCGCCTACCAATTTTATAGTTGATTAGGTGAAATCACAAGAGTTACCTATCGATTACCAATTAACTCCGATTTTAATAGCACTACCAACTATATTTGTGTACGGAGAAGGGCATGAGGTGTTTTGATTTTCCTGTGAAGATTATTAGGGTATGTGATTTAGAGCAATAGCTTCTAATGAGAATTTTAAAATCTAGATTTAGATGGCATGAGCATTGCCTATTTTAAGCATTCATGCTTTTTGATCTTAATATCTTTCTAATAAGTACATCAAAACTAAATACACCAACTCGTCTTAGTGGCAAGGGAGTCGTCGTGTTTTCCTGATATTCTCCGTATGACATATTATCATCAAAATTAGTTTTTGTTATTATTATTATTTTCTTTAGTTTCTTTGGTTTGCAGGGTCTCGTCTCATTTCCATCACATATTCCCCACGTGCATATGTGTGGTACCGTACAAGTCACGTACCTACAAAATTATCTGATAAGTACCGTTGAATATTCTCTTGATTGACGGTTATTTTTTGTCATCGAAACTGAAGGGTGGTGTTCCGGTCAAAAGCCTGGTTTTCACCACCTCTTCTCAAGTTCCACTCCAAAACCTTTCAAACAAAACTTCAACCATTGATCTCAAATTAAAATACACCACTCTAACTTTAATTGTTTGGGTTATCATTAGCACTAGCCGATCCCTTATATGGTCATTTAAATATGTTACTATAATTTTTTATTATTATTTAAATGACAACGCGTATAGAAAAGAAATCCCCTGTGACCAAAAGGTACACAAAGTAAACAACACGACATGTTTACTTGTTCGCAGGAGTCAACAAGACTCCATGGATTCCTAGAGAGAGAAACTGAAGCACCTTTACAATAACAACAATCTCCCCTTCTATTTAACTCACCACTGATGCCAATCGTCGACGATAAACCACAGTCTCACGGTGGCCGTAAAGTCTTAGGGTTATTCAAATCATCGTTTCGAACCTCCGTCAGTAACCCTACTGCACACACACCAACGTTATCTTCTTCGCATCAAATGGAAGAATCGAACGATCACAAGAAAAATAAAGAAAATCGTAATTCGACCTCCGGTGTTTCCTTCTCCTCGGTGGTTAGGTCTCTGCTTCCGACACGACGTCGTCTTCGGCTTGATCCCCGGAATAAACTCTACTTTCCAAGTATGAACAATCACTTACTGCTGCAGTTTATTCGATGATTGATGATTAGTGAGTTTTTCATTATTAGTTAGGGTTATTGATTTTTTATTTGATGAGATTCGGATGATCATATAATTTTGTGTTTTATGTTATGATTGTATTAGGTTTAGGTATTTGGTAATTTTTCGTTTCTCATTTGAAATAAGCGAAACAGTGCAATTTAGCTAGTGTAGTATGATGCAGATAGGACGTTTGATAGAAAGACAAATAATTTGTGTTTGATTAAGTTTTAATTCTGATTTGATAGAGCTCCAATGAAAACAAAATATTAGGGAAAAGTATATCATTTGAGACCTAAGACATTGACTAACTAGTGAATTAATGACATCCATGATTCTCATGTTTTACGGTTGAAGACCAGATCAAATGAAAACAAAATTAGGGAAAAATTATTGAATTCGAAGTTGGGATCTAGATGGAGGAATTCGAGTATGAATGCTATGTCTGTTTACAGTTGGGTTCTTTCTAGCCTTTGGCTTTATCAAATTCGTCGTGATAAGAGTCTGCTAACTTTTGGATCAACTTTGTATCACGAATATATGCACCTTGTTTTGTTACTAGATTTATGCTGTTGACAACCTTTTCGTTTGCGATATAGGATTAGGTGCTTGGTAGTCTTATATATGGTTTTGTTTCATTTTATCTATTTACCAGGAATAGTTATAGTTGATTCTGTTATAATTCTTCAACATATATATATTTACTTCAGGTATAGTAAGTATGTTTGTTTTATTATCGAAAAACAATTACACATGTCACGGATGTCCTACATGGTTAACAATAACGCCTTTCTGTTTTCTGCTTGAACTTTGCAGATGAACCCGGTAAGCAAGTCCAAAGTGCTATTAAGATCAAGAACACCAGCAAGTCTCATGTGGCTTTTAAGGTATGGATATTAAGCTTGTATAAACCTGTTAACCCCTGCACTACTTTCTGTTGAGACCTGATCTATTGATAGGCTTAATCTTTAAGATATCTTGAATCATATTTCTCATGATATCTATGTTGTTTGTTGTGTTGCTTTAGTTTCAAACAACTGCACCTAAAAGCTGTTTCATGCGTCCTCCGGGTGCTATTCTGACGCCTGGCGAGAGCATTATTGCAACTGGTAACAGTTTTCGGCATACATGTTAACAGTGCCATGAGTATTTTACTCTTTGGCATTGTTTATATGGATTAGGATTTAGGAAGTCTATCTTTGTATCTATTGCTTACAAGTTTTACTTCTGGTTTTATCATGACAGTTTTCAAGTTTGTGGAACCTCCAGAAAACAATGAAAAACCGATAGACCGAAAGAAAAAAGTGAAATTTAAAATCATGAGTCTGAAAGTGAAAGGAGTGACGGACTATGTACCCGAGCTAGTAAGTCATACACCCTCTTTTGAGATATTCTTACATACATATATAATTAATGTTTGTATGCACGGGTAATGGATCTTGTTCTTATAGATACTAAATAAAGTTGTGTTTTCACTCAGTTTGATGAGCAGAAAGATCAAGTAACTGTTGAGCAGATACTGCAAGGTGTTTTCCTAGACGTGACACGTTCAAGCCCAGTAAGTTCATAAAGTTGGCGTTTTTCGATGGCATTATTTTAATTTAAACTCTATTTTTTCTATCCACTTGCTTGAGATTGTTTTATTGCACCATCTTGATTGCTTGACATCATGCAAGGCACTGGAGAAATTGAAGCGCCAGCTAGCTGAGGCTGAGGCCGCCCAAGAAACCCGCAAGAAACCTCCGGAAGACACGGGGCCGAAGATTGCCGGTGATGGACTTGTCATAGATGAATGGGTGAGTCGCTGAACATGAGGGAAGATACTGATTAGTATACGACTGTTCCTTGCAGAAAGAGAGACGAGAGAGATACCTGGCTCAACAACAAGTTGAAGGAGAAGACTCGGTATGATAATAAATCATTTCTTTTCCTAAACCATACAATGCTATGGTTTCTATTTGTTTGTGCTGTTTTTGTGAAAAGCTTTGTGTTGTTGTATATGTAACTTGAGAGGTAAATTACTACATGTATATAACTAAGAAACTTTGCTATTTTGTTATTAATTTATGAATAAGAACATAATATATATACACAGGAGAAGAATAACTACCTACTAAAGAATTGCTTAGCTACAATCTAGGATTCTATCTATAATACATTGAATAACAAACTCAGGATAAGTGTAAATATTAAATACTCGAGATTATCCATAACCCGTTTGATTCTCAATACGCTCCAGCAAGATGGACGGTCGGTTTGTAAGTCCAATCTTGGAAGAAAGCTAAGAAACTTTGCTATTTTGTTATTAATTTATGAATAAGAACATAATATATATACACAGGAGAAGAATAACTACCTACTAAAGAATTAGCTTAGCTACAATCTAGGAATTCTATCTATAATACATTTGAATAACAAACTCAAGGATAAGTGTAAATATTAAATACTCGAGATTATCCATAACCCGTTTGATTCTCAATACGCTCCAGCAAGATGGACGGTCGGTTTGTAAGTCCAATCTTGGAAGAAAGTATATCATATTTGGGACGTAATAATGGCTTGGTAAGGATGTCTGCTAGCTGATCATCACCATTAATATGTATAACTCGAAGTGACCCATCTTGAACCTTTTCTCTAACAAAATGGAAATCCAAAGCAAGATGTTTCATTCTGGAATGGAATACCGGATTTGCCGAATAATGTGTAGCACTAAGATTATCACAATATATGGTAGGTGTCATATCAGATTTGAATCCAAGTTCTGACATAAGAGAAGTAATCCATTGAACTTCTGTTGTTGATGCGACTGCTCTAAATTCAGCTTCTGTTGAGGAGCGAGCCAATGTGGTTTGACGTTTAGAACTCCATGAGATAGGATTGGATCCTAGATAAACAATATATCCTGTCGTGCTTCTATATGTATCCTTATCCCGCGCCCAATCTGCATCAGTGAAAGCATGAAGGTTGAGCGGAGAGTGACGACGAAGCAATAAACCTTTATGTAAGGAACCATGCAGGTAGCGTAACAACCTTTTTAGGGCAGCCCAATGGTGTGTCTTGGGTTCATGCATGAATTGAGAAAGGCGGTTCACGGTAAACCCAATATCCGGACGAGTGAGAGACAAATATTGCATGGCCCCTACTAGTGCTCGGTAGTCCGTCGGGGAAGAAAGTGAGTCGCCGCCATGCTGAGTGAACGGTTGGGAACAAGTAATCGGAGTCGAGATCGGTTTACACTCGCTCATTTTGGCTCGAGAAAGAACGTCTAGGATATATTTTGACTGAGAAAGGAAAAGACCGTGGGGATGAGGAATAACCTCAACTCCGAGGAAATAAGAAAGAGTGCCTAAGTCCTTTAGAGAGAATTTAGAAGCAAGATTGTGAATGAAAGTATTGATGTGAGGAGCAGAAGGACCTGTAATGATTATGTCGTCGACATAAACGAGAATGAATATTGGAGTTGGACTATGCGGATGATGAAAGAGAGAAGGATCAGAGATAGAAGGTTTGAAACCTTGGGAGAGAAGATAATGTTTTAGTTCATCATACCATGCACGAGAGGCTTGGCGGAGACCATAAATGGCACGGTTAAGTTTGCAAATATGAGAAGGGAATGCCGGGTCGACAAAACCAAAAGGTTGAGACATAAAGACATCTTCGCGTAAGGTGCCTTGTAGGAAGGCATTATTTATATCGAGTTGTCTTAATGTCCAGTTGTGAGAGACTGCAAGAGAGAGAACGAGTCGGAGAGTAGCAGGTTTAAGGACCGGGCTAAATGTCTCAAAATAATCAATGCCGGGACGCTGATTAAAGCCTTTTGCAACTAAGCGGGCTTTAAGGCGATCAATGGTACCATCGGGCTTATATTTTATGCGGAAAACCCATTTGGAGCCAACGATATTTGAAGCGGAATGGGAGGGAACTAAGGTCCAAGTGTTGTTCCGTTTTAAGGCTTCAAATTCGTTAAGCATAGCATGTTTCCAAAGGGGTTGGGTAAGAGCTTGTGAGGCTGAGGAGGGTTCGGTGATGGGAATAGCGAAAGCATTGTAAACAACAAAGTCGTTGTTGTGGTAGCGAGAGTTAGGTTTGGGGTCAGGGCGGGTGCGAGGCAAAATAGGATCGGTGGGGTGCTCGACCGTTGGGTCGGTGGGGTTGGTTGACGTGGTGACGGGTGAGGGTGAAGGAGTGGCCGAGGGGGCAGCCGAGGAGGGGGTAGCCGGGGAGGGGGCAACAGGTGGATGGCGAAAAGGGGAGTTGGAAGGTGAAGTTGATGGGTTACCGAAGGCGGGAACAGGGGAGGTAGGTGGAGTGGTGGGTGTGCGAAGAGTAGCATGGGGAAGGGTGATAGGGTACCAAGCTTGTGGGGAAGCAGGTGGTGTAGTAATAGTTGCAGTCAGTTGCTCAAAAGGAAAAATGTGTTCTACAAATTGAATGTAGCGAGAGGAGTAGACACGATGGGTGTGAGGGTCTAAACAATAATACGCACTTTGCGATGGTGAATAGCCAACGAAGATGCATGGTAGGGAACGAGGTTGAAGTTTGTGGGAAGAGTATGGTCGAAGCCAAAGGTAGCATAAACATCCAAAGCTACGTAATTTTGCGTAGTTTGGTAGTATGTGGAAAAGACGTTGGTATGGAGATTCATTATGTAATGTGGATGTAGGTAGGCGATTGATTAGATATGTGGCAGTGGCAAATGCAAATGGCCAATAAGTAAGAGGAATCTTGCTATGTGATTAAAGGGAAAGACCGGTTTCAACAATATGGCGGTGACGCCGTTCGGCGTACCCATTATGCTCCGGTGTATGGGGTGGGGAGGTGAGGTGGGAGATTCCACAAGAGTTAAAATGGGGAACAAGTTTTATGTATTCGCCTCCGTTGTCCGAAAAAAATTGTTTTATTGTATGTTGAAAATAATTTTCAACTAACTTTTGGAATCGAATAAAGATAGACAATGATTCGGATTTTAATTTTAACGGATACAACCATATGTATTTTGTATAGTGATCAACAAAAATAATATAATATTTGTAACCATCAAAAGAGGTAATTGGTGAAGACCAAACATCAGAAAAAATTAAATCCAATGGTGCATTAGAAGTCAATGTAGATGTAGCAAAAGGATGCTTATGACTTTTGTTTATTTTGCACGAATTACAATCATCAATAAAACTAAAATTGAAATTAAGACGAGAGGCTAGTAAACGAAGAACTTTTGATTGTGGGTGACCCAATCGGTGGTGCCATGTCTTGGAATTATTTCTTTGAAGTGAAAATACGGATGGACGGGGATGAATGGGAGTCTTCAACTCATAAACTCCGTGGCTGGCGATCCCCTTGAGGAGTGGAAGATTCGATTTTCGATCCTTAATGATGAAAGCACAAGAAAAGAATTCAATTAAAAAATGGTTATCAATGCAAAGTTGAGATATGGAGATAACATTACGAGATAAGGAAGGTACGCATAAAACATTTTTCAAAACAAGAGGAACAGTGGGAGTAGGAATTATAAGATAGCCAATATGAGTTATGGGTAAGGACGAACCGTCTCCGATTACTAATTCTTCCGTTCCATCATATGGGGCATGCAAGGACAAGTTGTTGAGGTCGTTTGTCACGTGATGTGAGTTTGTTGGAGGCGTTTGATTTGGAATGCCCATCATGTTGACTTGCGGCTGCGAAAAGTTTCTGTTGAAAGGTGGAACAGATATGTTTGGCCATACCTTTTTGAATGCTTCACAATTTGTGAGTGAGTGTCCTTTAATGTGGCACCGTTGGCACTTTCCAAGGTAAGGGCGATTTCCTCCTGTTGTTGGTGTAGGGAGCAAACCAGTAATGTTTTTATTTATGGGTTTCCCTTGCCATGGCTTGTTTCGAGGTTGATTAACAAATACCGTCGCCGGTTGATGAAGATTGTTGGAGGTGTTGGTTTGGGTTAAGGATAGCTCATGGTTAATGAGTTTTTCATGCAACTCATTAAAGGATATCGAAGTGTCTCTAGCATTCATGGCATCAAGGATTGGTTTGTAAGTACTTTTGTCCAAACCGGCAAGTATTGTATCAGTGACATCCTCATCGTCCATCTTTTTGCCAAGTATGGCAAGCTCGTCGACAATGGTCTTGATTGTTTGCATGTAGTCTGTGACGGATTGATTTGGGCCTTTAATGCATTGCTTCAAGCGGTATTGCAGTTGCTTTATATGCCCTCTCGATGGAGAGGCATATGTCGCGGACAAAATCTTCCACGCATCATATGAAGACGATGCGTTTGTGATAACTGGAATGATGGGTTGTGAAAGGCTTCCCACTACGCCCCAAAGAGCAATCGGTCTTGTCGAAACCAAAGGTCATAGTCCTTGTGAGGGGACGATGTACCATCGGGTCCAACGGTTGGTGCAGGTGCCGGGTTTGAGCCATCGATAAATCTGTACAAATCGAGTCCATGCAGGAGCGCCTCGATTTGAGTCTTCCACCCCAGGTAGTTGGTGGAAGTGAGTTTGAGTTGTGCGGGAAAAGTCACCATGGTTATGGTGCTTTTTGATCCTTCAGCAGTAAGGGTTTGAGAGATGGGGTTTTCGGCTCCGGTCATTGTACGAGCAAAGGGATGAAGATGATATAGAGATTAGGATGTGATGGTAAGAACACGTGCAAGCTCTGATACCATAAGAAACTTTGGTATTTTGTTATTAATTTATGAATAAGAACATAATATATATACACAAGAGAAAGATAACTACCTACCAAAGAATTAGCTTAGCTACAATCTAGGAATTCTATCTATAATACATTTGAATAACAAACTCAAAGATAAGTGTAAATATTAAATACTCGAGATTATCCATAACCCGTTTGATTCTCAATAATAACTACACCAGTTGGTGGTTACCTGTAGGAGGTACAAGTCAAACAACATAAGGTACTGTTTGGACTTGCACCCGACAACCACATCAGCAGGTAGAATCGTAATTCCCTTGTGTGATTAGCATTTGTCTGTTGATTAGAGTTATCTTAGCATACGATTTATCGAGCTTTACGAAAACAAATTTTGAAGTAGACATTTAGGGTCGGGAAATATGTGCCGACTCAGGCATCTTTGAGCCTGGACCATGGTCTAGCTGTGTAGACGATAGAAACCGTTTTGACGGATGATCCAACGGCTTTGTTTTCCTTATAATCGTTGAAACTTACCAAATCAAAGTCTAAACTGTTTAAAACATGCTGCAATTTTGTATCAAACTCTTATAAAACGGTGTGGTATGGTGCGAGAGGTTGTGTGAGTATCGATGTTGAAGCAAGCTCATGAGAGAAAACTGTTTTTTTATCAATATATGGCTGTTATATCTTTTATTAATCTTTTTATCTTTAATCATCTTTTCTTTTTCATCGACTAGACTCGTTTTTCCTTTCGCTTTAAAGAAAGTACACATGCATATAATAAAATGCCAAGTATGAAGTTAAAACACTTTTCTTTATTAATGATCAAAGATCAACTTATGACAAATCCGTTATTTCTGTCGATCATAGGGTTTTGATGCATCTTTTTCAGAATGAAACATTAATTGGTTGGATCATACAAAGCTGTTTGAATATGGGTCAACTGCGATTAGATTCCAGCGACACAAATCCATTCACCCACGAACAGCTTGTTGCAATTCAGATTCGGATTAATGTAATTGAAGAATCCAGTACTCAGCTTGAACGTCTCTGCGATGCTAAAACACGAATCTTCGCTTTTTACACCAACAACAGAAGTACAACTAGGGGTTTTTCCAAATAAACCTGAGCAATATGTCATTTTGTAATTAGATATCATTTGAAAGTTAATTTGATCAGATGTTCATTTTATGATTAGGAGCTTTGATGATAACTTACCGAGAGGGATAGTTCTCCCTTCAATTGTTGCCATAGTACCAACAAAAGCAAGCACAAAAAGCATGCAAATGATGGTTTAGTTGTTCATCTTATAAAACTATTGATGATGTTGCTTGTAGAAGTTGATTTAAGAGATGATTTCGGTTTGCTAAATGTTAATCCATTTATAGAACTAATATCCTATATGAAACAAACACAATAAATCAAAAAACAATGGTGAACCTCGATTTTGATCTAACCAATGAAACTATCAAACTAATTGCAATTAATAACCAAACACAAACATCAATTTATTCTTTGTTAAACACTTGCATATTGTTTTTAACTTTTTTTATTTTATAAAACAAGATCGGGTTTTAATACTTTATCGCGTCTTATTAGATTGTCTTCACCCCAGTTTCTTAAACATATATTGACAATCTCAAATAGCATACTACTCATGAGCACATGGATCATATAGCCAATGATGTCAATTTGAATATTGTTGTGAGGAATGATTAAACAATATTGTTGTATCTTTTACAACAATATTTGTTGTCTGCATGATGATTAGGAGTTAGAATTTGACCATTATATGAGAAAACTCTGATTGTATATCACATTTCTTCTTTTTTTGTCATTCTATCAAACTTTTATCTTTATCTTTTGTTTCTTTTCCATGAGTCAACTCGTTCTTCAATTTGCTTCACGTAAATTAACTTGAATCAATCAATCATGGATTATATTGTTTCAACATAGGGAGAAGATTAAAGAACGTAATTAGAGAACATGTCGATTGGAAGATTTCTATTGTTGTTTGAAGATGATACCATAAAATTGTCTCTAATTTTCTCTAATGTCCCAAATTATGATTGAGCGAATAATGTAAGTGGTGTTCTTGAAATTTGACATTAAGAAGAATTAGGATCATAAGCCTCCATTCTTATACTTGTTCTTAAAGACAATATTATCCATCAAAATATTTTCATGAAATGATTAAAATACAACTATTAATAAATTAATAATTATATTAATTTACATGAAATGGTCATTAGTTAATTATTAAAACATAATAATTAAACTAACAATAATCAAAAGACCATATAACAATATCAAATAATTAATTAATTCCAACAAGAATGAAACAAAAGCAACTTCTTTTATTATTAACAATCGAAGAACACATAATACGATGCTATTATTTCTATCAACATGACGTTTTATTACATCGATCCTTGATATAAATCTATAATACGTATCTTAATCTTTAGTAGAAAGAAACATTTATTGGCCGGATCATGCATGGAGTCATTTAGAAGATCAACTTTGATTAGAAACCATCGACACAAATCCATTCACCCACAAATAGCTTTTTGCAGTTCAGATTCGGGTTGATAAAATCGAAGAATCCCGAGCTCAGGTTGAACTTTTGAGTGATGCTAAAGCATGAATTGCCACGTTGCACGCCGGTAACAGAAGTACAAACAGGATCTCTTGATAATAACTCTAATCAAAGATCAAAATATTCATAGACATAAAACATTCGTTACCTACACTTTCAACATGTATGCAAAACACCTTTTGTTACAAACCTACTTTTAGTTGCTTTTCTTTGTGTTAGTAATGAGTAATGACGGCATATTTAAAAGAATACAATATTTTATAAGTTTAAAGAAAGATGTACGCCCCATAGGTGTATGACTTACCACGAGAAATAGTTCTGGCTTCGGTTATTGTGATACCAACATAAACGAACACAAAAAGCATGCAAATGATTGTTTTGTTGTCGATCTTAGCCATTGTTTTGATGATTGTGTTCTTTGCAGAAGTAAGTTTGAAGAGTTGATTTTGTTTTGCTAGCTAAATGCTAATCCCTTTATAGAACTTATATCCTGTATGAAGCCAACACATAAACCAAACAATATATGGTAAATCTAGATTTTGATCTAACCAATGAAACTAATAGGTAAAACCAAAAAGCCACATAAATTCAACATTTGGTAAACTGGATTTCTTTAACTTAAAACTTGTATAAATAATATTGGGATAACTTTATAAAATAGTAATAAATTTTCAAGATTGTTCTAATTAAGTCACTCATAAAGTTTTTTGTTCCAATCAAGTCATTTGTAAAATATTTTGTCCCGGTCACTAAAGTTTCAAAATTGTTCTAATTAGGTCATTTATAAGTTGCAAAAGGTTTTAAAAATTTTGAAATGTTTAAAAATATTAACAATATTTATAAAAAAAAACTAAAATACTTTAAAATTTTTGTGAATTATTTAAAAACTTATAAAAATATGAGTGGCTTAATTGGAACACTTTTAAAACTATATTGACCTGATTGAAATAAATAAAAATATTAGTGACCTAATTGTAACACTTTTAAAACTTTAATGACCCGATTAGAACAAATAAAAATATAAGTGATCTAATTAAAACACTACTAAAACTTGATTACTATTGTATGAAGTTTTCCCAATAATATTAATTATACGTGGTTTTATTTTTGTTCAAGCTTTGTCTTTAATAAATGGATGATACAAACAAGAATAATAGTGTTATACACTACGTCTCATTAGTTTGTCCTTAACCTCATTGGCTTAACATGATATGACAAAATCGATCCATATGAATCAAACAATGTAGGAAATACATAGAATTATCTAATAATGTCGTGACGGGTGGGAAAACCTAGTGGTCGGGTGATTACCCACTCATCAAATATGACGGTTTTATCCTGGAAATCACCGTTCAAAAAAAATGTAACATGATTAATAAATATGGTTATTATGTAGACTAGAATATCATCAGTACACGTTCATGCTTTTGTAATTTGGAGGCTATGAACTCCTTTTTGTAGTTGCTAGATAATGAAACTTTTATTATGTTGTCTTTTGATACTACCAGCTTATACTTGTTTAACAAATAGGGATTTAGAAGAGGATTATATTCGTATAACATATTTTACCATCATTTTTGGATAAAATTACATAAATGGTCCCCGTGGTTAAATCAAATTGCATGTTTGATCCTCAAACTTTAAAAATTATAAAGATAATCTAAACTTTTATGTAATCATTACATGTTTGCTTCCTGACACTAAATTTATTTATTTATTATACATTTAATAAAATTTAAACTAACTTTTATACTTAATTTTAGGGTTATTGGATTTTAATAATCCCAACTTTCATTTATTGGCCGGTATTAATCCCAACTCAAGAAATATTTACACACACTCCCAACTTTAAGTTTATTTTTCTTCAACGATCCTTTACTAACTGAAAGTTAACACCGTTAGTTTTCTGATGACGTGGACTGTTTATATGGCTAAAACACTAAGCATAAAGTTGAAATCAACAATCTGGTCCGTCAATCTAAAATTTTCGTACCCTAAAACCCTTCAATCTCTACTTTCTAATTTGAACCACTTAACTTATTCGAGCTAAGATTTCTGGTGACGTTGGAGGCTAGACACCAAAAAAAACGGACTTGATGGAGGTTGGGCGGCGGCGTAGTTGAAAAATGGTTCAATGTTGGCCCCATTTCATCAAAAAAAAAAAACTAACGGCAGTTAACTCAGTTAATAAAGGATCGTTGGAAGAAAATAAATTCAAAGTTGGGAGTGTCTGCAAACATTTCCTGAGTTAGGATTAATCTCGGCCAATAAATAAAAATTGAGATTATTAAAATCCAATAACCCTTAATTTTAATGACCAAAAGTGCAATCTCATATAAAAGTTTAAACTAACTTTATACTTTTGTAAATTTGGGGGTGAAATTTGAAATGACTACATTAGATGAATGTAACATAGATGTATATGCAAGCATTTTGAGGAAAAAAAAACAAAAAAACCTCAATCATACTATAGTTAACAGATGAATGGAGTGAACAGTGATCTGTAACTCCCTATGTGTTATCTACAACACCCCTTGCCATGGCGCGGTAAACATAATGCTGCCACGACGAAGTTTCATTAATCAAGTTGTTACTATGAATTAATATGAATCAATGAGTCAGGGATTGGGTTATTAGAATTTAATTCGACTAAAAACAATTATGTTATAAACTCTAGTTTGGCAAAGTAATAATTATCTTATCTTGACCCAATAGAAATCATTAATGGTGATTGGTGATTCTACATGTGAAAAGATTCAAGTGGTAAGTGTTGATTGAAGTTTAACAGACTCTATTGATACAATCACCAATCCAATAATTCAAACCCTAATTCTAAGAATCAAATCTACAATGATAAAAAAATAAAAATAAAAAAAAATAAAAAATAAAAAATAAAAAAAAACAAAAGTCATACGATTTTAAAACCAGGTTTAAACACCATTGAATTATTTAAATAAACAAATTACAAGTTAAATCAAATGAAACGAAACTTAAAAGGTTTCAAATTTAATCCCAAAATCTATGTCAAAACTAAAATAACAACTATGTGCACAAACCCGTCACCCGAAGTATATCACAAAGAGTATAATTAATCATAAAACGACGAGTTCAAGTTTTGTTACTATAAGAACTCTCATTAAAATAACCTATAAAAACTTTTCTGGCCGTCTCTATAAATTGTTACGTGTTTACGGATGAATACGCCTTCTTCTTGATCTGTGCCCTGGGCGTGTGGCCACAACCAAGAGGAGCAAAAGGTTTGCTGCCCGGCCTTCGGTCGCCGAACCCTTCTCCAATTGCCGACTCCCCTTTTGACTTCATCACTTGCGTTGCATTGTAAGATGGGCCTTAAGCCCATTTGACAATTATTTTGAAGTCGTAGCTAAACTTTGAGTTCCACATGGGATAACTTGGAAATTTCTTTTATTTCTTACTTTTTATTGTAAATGAAAGATAAACAAAAATGGAAAAACTAATTTTATTCTATTAGGATTACCATACATAATATATGCATCCTATAGAACATCAAACCCTAAACTTAAAGCCCATAAACATTAGGCTGGCCGATAAAATAGCGAGCATATTATAACACTTTTTAATTTGATTTCCTTCATTACTTTTTAAACACCCATTTGCTTCATGTGAGATTTGCAACCATTGTTAACATATGAACAAATAAATAATGTCTTGGACTTTTAAATCTAATTTCAAATACGCATCCCACTCACGTGATTTTTAACCAAGAAAAACTAATCATACTTTACAATTTAATTCAAAGCACTTATTTTCAAACTATAGATTATGTTTTTTTATTATATTTTATGTTTCATTTATTTTATATTCATATCTATGATAAATAGTTTTAAATATTAATGGTCTCAAGATTAAGTTATAATAACGTCATGTATATCATTGTCTCTAAAAACATATAAACTCTAAATATGATTTTGTTACGCGTATAATAAGTCTTAAAATATATAATTAAATATAACTAATACCTACAATTCATCCGTCTATCAAGGATGGGAGACAAAAGTAAATTTTTTTAAAAAGTTTAACTTTATCAAATTCTTATCAGTATCATTGGTCTCTTACTTTCTTCTTTGTTATTCACTCGTTGGTCATATAGACTTTTGACTTCAGCTGACTCACTTGATCTTAGCAGCCTCATCTTCATCATGATAATAACAAATTCACAATCCTAATATTCATGCTCATTTTTGTTGACTTGTCTTGAAGATAACAACAAGACACTACCTCCTTATAATCGTATCTGTCTCAACACATTTAACGCCGAAGTGAATCACTCAAGTCATCCACACCATTTTCGAACTCACTATTTACAAGTTTCAGTTTGAATCTTCCACACTTATATATCATATTGTTCGTTTTTTAATCTATTACAAATCTTCTTCCATGCATGATGCATCCCTTTTGAATGATACCAATTGTTGACTCAAAATCGTATATCACGCACAAGAACTGTTGGTTCAGGCCCCACACAACACTCAAAACACAAACTCACGTAAATATGTGAAGGCAATTTGCAGAAGAAAAACTCACTATTATTCCATAACCAAAACATGCCTTTTATAGGCAATTACATGCAACGGAAAGTGGGTTCAACAAACTAACAAATTACTCTAAATCATCCTAATTATTCGGCTGACTCAATCCACTAATTTGACTCAGCAACACCACCTAAAAGCATATAAAACACATGCTACATAAAGACTTCTGACGTTCACATCTTAATAAACTCGATCAACCGAGACCAATTATTTACCCGTGAACGAACCCGATTAATCCAACAAGAACAACTAGATTTGGTGACTAAACTCAAGTCACAACTCTAAAAAATTTTATCAGACAAAAACACAATTACAAAGATCCATAATTGCTTTACATACTTATACGAACAATTAACTTATTTTCTAAAATACATGTCTTGACTCAAGATACACTTAGCAAATAAACAAATCAACAAATACGAAACAAAATCAGAACAAATCACTAGATACAATCTTGGAAATATGCTTAACCAAATGTTTTATCATGTAAACCAAATTCTCCTTCAAGTTTATGGTTCAACTAATTCAAACCCTTAACTCAAATCAAAATTAACTTCCACGATAATTATTACACAAATACTAATACGTTGATGATATCTTAACATTGGCTTTATAATGGTCATGGTCAAACCTCACCAATAACAACCATTCCTTCAAGCATGGCTTTTGAAAATTCCTAATTTCGTAATAAATTGGAAATATTTCTTTTAGTAGATATATTAAGATTGGTCGCATTTGACTGTTGATCTTGCCTTCTGCAAAGTAATGTAGTTATAATTTCCACATGTAGCTTATCAAATTTAACACATTCACTGATTCACAATGCACGAATTTAACATTCAGTATACATTATTCCTTTGTTTTAAGGAGCTTATTTATTGAAAATTGTAGAAAACGATAATACAAAGCCATTGTTCTCAGGCTTAAACATCACATAAACATGAAAGCCGAATCGAAACAACAGTTTATTCTTTGGATCCTTTGCGATCAAGTCATTTTGAAGACTATGCTCCGTTGATGCAAATCCATTCGCCCACAAACAGCTTGTCGCAATCCAGATTCGGGTTGATGGAGTTGAAGAATTTAGTGGTCAACTTGAACTTTTGGATGATGTCGAAACATGTATCTCCACTTTTCACACCGACAACAGACGTGCAAATAGGGAATGTTATTGGAAAATCTGAGAGAAGATTAATATATCATAATATTAAGCGCGATAAATGAATCTACTTGATTATTTTAGACATAATTCAAACGTACATTTTGATTATTAAGTTAAAAAAGCAGTATATGAATGATCATGAACTTTGGATATATGGATTATAATGTACGGTTTTTTTAAGTGTAGGATGTACCAAATGAAGGAGTTCTGGCTTCAGTCGTCGTCATGATCCCGACAAGAACAAACACGAAAAGAATGCAGACGAATGTTTTGTTGATCTTAGCCATTATAGTACTGTAGATCTCTAGATCTTGCTTCTGTAGATGTTTGAAGAGATGCATTTATTGTGTTAATTGTTACCTATTTTATAGAAGTCATAGCCTATAATGAGGTTAACACATAAGCCAAAACAACAATGTTAGACATTCCTTATGATCTCACCAATGATATGCCGTTAATTACTATCACAAAGATCATCAATTACTTAACATTTAAAGACAAGTTCCAGAAAACCTTATTTTTTTAAGAAACGTATCTAAAGGTATATGCTTGTTATTTCCTTATGTTTGCCTAGGTAATTGTTTTTTGGGTAATTTTTTTTTTTCACTTCTAAGTATTATGTTGAACTTACAACGATTTGAACTCACAAATAAACACTAATGTTACTAGGTTACAAAACCGTTGACCAGTAAGTAATTGTTATATGAGAAAATATAATTTTTTGTATGTCATGCATGTGAACACTCTTAATGCATGATTGTCAATTAATGAACGTTAAACATTTTGTGTATACTAGATGGAAAATAAGTGTGCTGTTAATATTTCACCTTTTGTTTACTTCTAAGTAATCTTTTAACTTATGTTTTTTTATGTTAACATTACTTTGTTTTACTTCACCAGCTATATATATATTAGTTGTGGTTATACACAAGATGGTAATAGATCGAAGTTGACCATCCTTGTCTCTTTTTCCTCTCATTTCTATCATTTATTCTCTACTTATTATAATATTAGTTGTGGTTATACACAAGATTGCATACTTAGTTTATAAAGCTAGATGGCATACTTCAGTTTATAAAGGTAGATATCATACTTTAGTTTATTTTATTCCTTAATTTGGTGTTGTAAACTAGACTTGGGCAAAAAAACCGGGTACGGACCCGACCCGGCGAACCCGACCCGGACCCGGGTCCGGGTACAACCCGGTATAGGGTGTACCCGGTTTGGAACCGAAAATACCCGGTGGGTAGGAACCGGTTATGGGTTTTTATATTTTTCTAGAACCCGAACCGTACCCGACCCGACCCGGACCCGACCCGATCGTACCCGGGTCCAACCCGGTTTTTACCGTTTTTCGGGTTTTTTTAAAAAACTAGCCGTTTTTAACGGCTATATAGCCGTTGGATCTCATTTTTGACCCTTTTTTTTTGTTTTTTTGACTCCTAAGGTAGTATAAATAGATGTGGGTTGGTTTGATTGAGTACCCAACTCTCAAACACAAAAACATACTCAAAAAACACAAAAAATACTCTAGTTTACTCTCGTTTTACATTTTCACTCTCTCGTTTTACACTTTTCACTGTCTTGAATCTTGTTATGGCTCAATCACAATCTTCCGTTGGTCAAAGTTCGTCCAACGCTCCAACCGTCGTTCGTGTTCTTCCACACAATCGTAACATGGATGTATGGTGCAATTGGGACATGGTTGAGTTGAGTGACGGGTCTGTAAAGGCTCGTTGCTTGTAAAGGCTCGTTGCAAGTTTTGTGGAGCTTTGCTTGCTAAAGATTCTAACACGACTTTAAGCAAACACATTAGCAAGAAGTTTTGTAAGTCGTTGAAAAGTAATCCGGATTCGCAACAAACACAATTAGGTGGAGACGGTGGAATCTTTAATTACGACGTTAATGGGGTTCGAGATCGAATGACGAAGTTCGTGATTCAAGAAGCTTTGCCTTTTAGTCACTTCGACAATCCTCGTTTGACCAACTTAATTCGAGAGACGCTTCAACCTCGTTACAACCATGTAAGTCGTACTACCCTTAGACGTTATTGTTTAAAATTATGGAAGCAAGCAAAAAATGATTTAATTGTATTATTTGAAAATTTAAATACCGGTGTAAACTTAACTAGTGACGTTTGGTCGGCTCCACACGGTTTACCCGAATCGTACCTTTGCGTCACCACTCATTGGGTAGATCCCAAATCATGGCAATTGATGAAACGTACGATTGCGTTTGATCTTTTTCCGTATCCACACACCGGAGAATTTTTGTTTTACTTTTTGGATAATGTAATAACTACTTTTAATTTACAAAATAAAATTTTTTCAATGGCATTTGATAACGCTTCCAACAACACAACCGCGGTTGAAAAATTAAAATTAAAATATCTTCCGATTGCAAACGGTGATTTTTTCCATACTCGTTGTGTTGCACATATTATTAATTTAGTAGTGCAAGACGGTCTATCCATGCAATTTGTTGATAACTTTATTAAAGCTTTTCGATTTATGTTACATGACGTTTATAAAAAAAGTAGAAGAAGATATCAAGATTATAAAAAACTTTGTAAGGATACGGACTCTGTATTTTTAGGTCCTAATTGGGATGTACCTACTCGGTGGAATTCGACTTGTCACATGTTTAATTGTGCTTTAAAACAAAAGGAAACTTTGAAAGCTTTTCATAATAGTCTTTCGGATAATGGTGAAGCCGACCCATTTCCGGATGCGGGTTGGAAAAATGTTCAAAGTCTATCCGATTTTCTTGAGGTGTTTAAAAACTCAACAACAAAATTATCGGAAGTTTATTATCCCACTAGTTATTCGGTGGTTCAAGAATTATATTTCATGGCTTTGAATTTTAAAAATTTTCAATATAAAAATGATATGTTTACACAAATGATAGAACCAATGAAAGAAAAGTTTAAAAAATATTTTGAGGAGTTACCACCCGTTTTTACTTGTGCCGCCGCTTTAAATCCGCTTTTAAATGTTGCTGGGGTTGAATGTTTGATAGACGAGATAAATGACAATTTAGATATGCATGACGAAAACCCCAATTTTTCAAGGGATGCCAAAAAAAGTTTTAATACAAGCTTGAAAACAATATATAATTTTTATTTAAATAGATATGGGCCTAATGTAAATATAACCACACCAAGATAATCAACCTCAAATGCTAGTACCTCGATGAAAGACCCGGTTATAACCATGTTGAATGTTGTTCGGGATGTGACGGCTAAACGACAAAGGGGTAACACCCCAACAAGTGAGCTCGGTAGATATAGTGCTACGGATTTTATTTCCACTATGACTACCGAAGATTATCGTGCATTCGATATTTTGGCTTGGTGGAAAGGAAAGGAATCTCAATTTCCGATTCTTTCCACTATGGCCCGTGATTTACTAAGCGTCCAAGCTTCTACGGTAGCTTCGGAATCTGCGTTTTCTCTTAGTGGCAGGGTAATCTCATTACGGAGAACAAGACTAACTCCAGAAGCGGTTGAGATGTGCATTTGTTTAAAGGATCACTTAGACGCGATGGATCGTATACAAGACCAAACAAGCCTCGAAGATGAAATTGCACTCGAAGCTAAAGTACACGATGAAGAGGTAGAAGAAGGAGTATCTTCTGGCATATCGGATGAAGAATTAGCATTTGATCAAGCGTCTCGTAGTAAATAAACATTAGACGATAACTTAAATAAAAGTTTTATGTTATTTTTTATTGATCGATTTATGTATTTTTAAGTTGTTTAAATAAATAAATGAAAAATTAATGTTTATTTAATATTGTTAAATAAAAACAACATTAATATAATTAATAATAATAACAATAATAATATTATTAATAATAACAGCAACAACAAAAACAAACAAAAACAAAAACAACAATAATATTATTAATAATAATAACAATAATACTTATTATGATTTATAATAATAATAACAAAAACAACAACAACAAGTCAATAATACTAATAATAATAATAATAATAATAATAATAATAATAATAATAATAATAATAATGATTTATATTAGTAAAAACAAAAAAAAAATAAAAAAAATTCAAAAACCCGATTATACCCGGGTTCCGTACCCGACTCGGACCCGACCCGACCCTAACTGGGTATGTCGGGTAGGGTAATAGCTTGGGTGAACCCGACCCGGGTTCGAAGATCTGCAAAATAAAATTGTTTTGGGGGCCCGATATTGTGTAATAATAAACTTTCGTGGGTCTAGTTGTGTAATTCACAACTTTGAGGGCCTAATGTTTTGTAATTTAAAACTGTGAAGGCCCGTTACTTTTGTAGTTATGGCCCGTATAATCAAGGCAAGCATAAAACAACATTTGTTTTCCAAATTTGACTTTTGTGTATCTAATAAAATGGAAGTAGCGTTTGTTTTAAACCACGGTTTGGTGTATGTGCATATTTTTCAACTTGATTTTTTTCTACAAAAAATTGTAAACCAATTCACATTTTCTAAGGAAAAAAACATATTTTTTCTACTTGATAGACTTTTCGTATTTGATTATTTTTGACTTGTTTAAACAGGTTTATACCTGATATTTCATTTGATAAAAAGCCGCTGTTAAATATATTTCCATTCATGATAATTGTGCTGATTTCATAGATTTTAAGAGTTAGTACCTTCGTAATATAACTTGAAAAGTGATTATTCAAGCAATTGGTTTCTAGCTGTTGTTGCAATTCTTGTTGCTAAGGTTTGACCCTAGTCGTTGATTTCGACTAATATTAAGATATTATTTTTTATAAAAAGCCTGAAATTTGTTCTATTTAAACAAGTGTTTCAACTATATTGAGCAAGCTCACAAAATGCACATGAAAACTAAACTGTATCGTGATTTTTGTTATTGATTATTTCAACTTGTTATTGTTTGCACATGTACCCACTTGTTTGTTTTCAAATACCATCGAAACGTTGTACTGACGACGGCGTTGAATTGAAACAAAGCCCTTATAAAAATTGACTATGACAATGACACCCGTGACTTTAGTGTCAATAAACTTTTTAATATAATATTAAAATAAGTATTAATTTTTTGTGGAATATTGTTATCATCATCTAATAAAACAAAATTTCTGTAACGTCTTGTAAAATATAAAATCTTGATATTTATTCGTAATATTCTTACAATATTAAATCTTCTTAGCATATATGTTTTAAACACAAAAGATATTAAGCTAATCTGATTGTATCTTCGATTGTTTTTCCTCTGTGATGGTTCTAATCTCTATAATAATAAATAAAAATAAATCCAAACATTTATCACCATTCTACACTATTTACTAATTGGTTTTCCCGCTTCTCTCTCCTGTTAATTATGAATGGTATAATAGTAATTCATTAATAATAACTATCCATAATTAAAATTTTAAATATGTTAGCTTCAAATTTTCAAATGTGTAATATGGTTTTATTCAATCCGTATAATACAATTTAACACATAACTTTTTATATTATTAACCATTTAACAGTAAATTTATTTATCTCGTGTATTACACGGGATTGTAACCTAGTTGCTATATATAAAGTTCATAGGTTATTATATTTCTTGTATTATTATGTGAGATAGAAAACGCTAAATAATTTTAGTCGGTATGCTTAATTATAATCCTAATAGCATGATGTGCCACTTTGTATAAAGATCTTAAAATTTTTAGTAATTTAAACTGGTATATTTGTTGGTGAGTCTAGTGTCATCTCATTTTAGGTTAACTAAGTTTATTTAACACAAAAGAGAAAATCATAATAAATATCAATAGATGTTAGAAAATATGAAGTAGATGATTGTTTGAGATAATTATGATTGTTTTTTAACAGGGTTCTAAGGTTTAATTCATTTTTAAATTATTTGGGTTGTAAGTCTCATGTTGGACAAATATGTAGATTTAAAGGTAACATTAAAAGTTGTTTGATTTAGCTGTTCCAAAAAAACAAATAATAAATAACAAAATAATTTAACTAGTAACCTAGTCTAAAACATGTGGATAATATTTTACGTGTTTTAAGTTCATTAATTACATAAAAATGGAAATTAAGTTTATAAAAATCTGGTTAAACATAATAACAATTTGGATATACTTTTTATTATCTTTCTCAAGTACCAGTCTTTTAATATATGTAAGAAAATATTTATAGTTTTTTATAGATAGCTATGATTTAAATCACGGATCTAAAAGTTTCTAGTGACAAAAAAAGGAAAAAAAATCACACGTAACTCACACTTTAATTCAATAGTCTCCAAAACTTTTGAAATTGCACCATACCTTTTGTGATATATTTTTGGATAAAGTTTGGATAAATGGATGTTCTAGCTTGTGTTTTTGTTTTGGATTAGGATCGAAACATGTGATACCAAAAAAGGTAAAGTGCAAGTATTTAATGTTGGAGATCACAAAATCCATAACAAAAGTAAAACAAATTAAGCAGAATAAGTTTATTATTGTATTTTATACTCTTTTTATGGCGTATTAACTTTTTTAAGTTTAATCAAAGTATCTAATATAAATTAACAATGATGGATGGCATAATTAATGTTTTCATGTTTTGTACATCAAGCTGTTTTCATTCTGTCATTTTGTATGGAATTTATAATTTTCATTATATTCTATAAATATTATTATGTAGATGATAAGTCTTTGTTAAACATGTATTTAATTTTATTTAATAAAATAACCACTTTATATGTTTGATTATTAATTACACCAAAATTTATATATTAAGTTAAATATGGATTTTATAATCCACTACTTTAAAAAAGGTCACAGTTAGATTTACGTTTTTATGTCCGATACGACAAATAGACACGTGAACATGTGGTCTCCAAAGAAAAACTAAGCCCACAACTTAAGCTATGAAAAATGCATTTTTGACCTCTTTGATACAAACAAAAATGTAAGACTAAAATGTCGACGGTCAACTCAATTTGAAAGAAATCATAAGGGGGAAATTATACAAGAGTAACATAAGCAAGTCTTTCGTGTGAAACAATGTCTATTTCATGTAACAAAAGGGTCGTTTTTGAAGTTATCATCCCCAATACACTATAAAAATCTATAAATAAAAATAGACCGGAACATGTAGCATTAATCTATTTCACTACACGTACAAGCATTGTCATACAAGAACTCGGACATTTTTGTTATAAATTGATTTTCAATTATAAAATCACAATAACAAACTTATATATCGTTATATTTTATAATTTTCTCTTTTCTTTTATAAATCACTCCTTTAAAAATGATAAATGCCAACTTGATCCTTCATTAACTAGTTGGTGCATGAACTTATATATAATACTTTATAACTACTAATAAACATTATCATTGTTATTATATTAAACTATCATAAACAATAACAACGACACATTGTTTAAATGTCCAGTTGGCCCATGACAGGTTTTACTTAAATGTGAAATGTTTCTTGCCTCGAAACCATTAAATATAGCAAGTCAATTCTATGAATCATGCGTACCATCTTATGACTCTTTCCACGTCCAACACATAAAAGATAAAATAAAATAATTTAAGCATAAATATCAGGAACAATATTCAAAAAATAAAGCATCACACATGTTACCCTTTTAACACCATATATAAACCAATATATTTACTTGACCATAGAAATTTAAAGAATTCAAACACTTGTTTTTGGAGTGCTTTTAACACAAACTACTAAAACTAACAAGACATAAAAACACTAAAACGTAAAACGATACGGACAAGAATTTGGTAAAGTTATACTTTCTTAACGACGTCGCCATTTTTACTTAGCTCAACGCCATTCGGGTAATCAGCGTCCTCCATAAATCTGGACCAGAACCAATGCTTCTTCCACACGATGACCATCTCTTCAATCGGGATGTTCTTTGTTTCAGGCAAGAACAAGTACACGAAGATCGTCATGACAAGGACCCAAAAGGCGAAGAATAGGAAAAGCCCAAACTTAAAGTGGCAGAGCATGGTTAAGAACACTTGAGCGATTATGAAAGTGAAGAACATGTTAACGGAAACGTTTATACTTTGAGCGGCTGATCGGATCTCGAGAGGAAAAATTTCACTAGGCACAAGCCAACCGAGTGGGCCCCACGACCACGCAAATCCCGCTACGTAGATGCATATGAAAAGCACAACCACTATGGCATACCATTTGGGCAACTCACCAGGATCACCATTCACTCCAAACTTGATTCCGATGAAAATCGCAACCGCAATCTGTTACAAAAAAAAATAAAAATAATAAATTAGAACAAAGAAACGTAACACATGCCACATAAGTATGCCAAAATAAGGTTCATACAAACCTGACAAATGAGCATTTGAGCACCTCCTTCGAGGAAAAGACGCCTTCGGCCCCACTTGTCAACACCATATATCGAAACACATGTCGCTAGAACATTAACGGTACCCGTGATCACGGCTGACATAAGCGGAGCGTCACCGCCAAAACCGATGGTTTTGAACAAAACAGGGGCGTAAAACATAATCACATTGATCCCGGTTAACTGTTGGAAAAAAGGGATCATTATTGCCATAGTTAGTTGTGGCCTATATTTCTTTTGCAACAAGTTCCTCCAAGGGTGTTCAATTTTCCTAGACTCTTCACTTGCATCTATCAAATCTTTAAATTCTTCATCGATATCCTCAACGCCTCGGATTCTACGAAGCTTTGCTCTAGCTTCTTCTGTTTTACCACGTTCAATCATTGAGTTAGGGGTCTCGGGTAGGATCAGGGACCCCACTGTGATAATCAAGGCGGGGACCACAGCGCCCCCGAGACTAAGCCTCCAACCCAAATTACCATCAAGTTTGTTGAAGAAGTAGTTCAATACATTAGCCACCAAGATACCAATTGTGATTGATAATTGAAAGCCGATGTTAAGAGCCCCTCGATACTTGTATGGTGCCATTTCCGAAAGGTAGAGAGGTACAGACTGATATTAAAAAAAAAAAAAAAAAAAAAAAGGTTAAATAACAGAAATAATAATATCATACCCACCATTTTTAATAATTATATATTTATACGAATATAACGTTAGGGGAGATTTATTTATAAAATATAAATATCAATTTCATAGTCATTGTCAAAGTCAATTTTCAGGGTTGCTGTCACGAACACGTTTTGGTGGTGTTTTGGTGGTGGAATATTGATAGACAAATAAAGCGACAGCATGTGCAAAGAAAAAATTAAAGATATATATTATTTTAAATTTTATTAAGAAATTATTAATACTATAGCTTTGATTGTTTTTCAAAATAAGTTGAAACTAAACACTTAAAAGAAAACAAAAGAAAAAGAAAAAGTACTGGTTTCCAAAAGCAAGTTGCGAGTTGGTAAAAGAGGTTAAACGCTAGTGTCAGAAAGAAATAAATTACACTTTATAATAATATATGTGATTGATTCCTAGATTTATTTGAATTTATATAACTTTTATAAAGATACAAAGAGGAAATTAGAATTATTATACTAATCTTGTCACTGACTCATCCTATGCATATGTTTTTTATATAATATAACTACTCTATTCGTTTAACTTTTTTTAAACACAACTTTATACTCTAAAGATCACCTAGGGTATGTGCTATGATCGACACTAGGGGTGTGGATAAAGGGGCAAACCGATGATCGAATTTAATCTTAAACTTTTAAGTTAAAAGCCTCGCCTCTCTCACAAACAAAAGAGACGGTGTTTCACGTCACAAGCGCCAAATCACCCACACCCACTAATTTATGGGTGTATAACAGGTATACTTACCAACTCTATTCATTAATGTTCTATGATATTATGTTTATCTTTTCCGAAAATTAAACTCTCTTAAACTTACGGTTATGATCAACTTATTATATTCAAGTAGGTAATAAACATCCAATAAATAGCATATCCTCCAAATTATCACTAGAAATTGTCATAATAATATTATATAAAGATCTGATATTATAAAAGTAAACATAATAATAATGAAAAATTACCTGATTGGCAAATCCAATACCAAAACCGAGAAGAATCCGACCAACGATGAGCATCCAAACAGCCTGAGCGAAACCGTTAATCAACGCACCGGCGCAGAATAGCACGCCACCGAACAGCATAGAAAGTTTCCGACCAAGCGTACGTGTCACCGTCGACGCCACCAGCGACGACAACAACGCCGCTAGATACAGCGACGACGTGAACATAGTCAACGTTTGACTGTCAAACTTACAGTACTGATTGGTCGATTTATTCTCCGACTGCTTCTTGTGAATCGATGGGAAAAACTTCTGCAGAAAGGGATTCATCGTCGTCACTCCACCTGTTTATTTTTTTTAAAAAAAAAAACCCAAGGATTTAGTATCTGAGATCATATATAAAATCAATTATTGTGATGGGAAAATTGAGAAACGAAGAAGATAAAAGGAGCGAGGTGTGTTGATGTTACCGGAGATTCCGATATCGTAACCGAAGATGAGACCACCCATGGCTGCAACAATGCAAGTGAAGGTGACGTAAGGAGTGAGGTTCCCGGGGTAAGCTTTATCGCCGCCGGGAGCCATCGGAATTCCGCCACCGGCCATAACGCCAGATGTCTTCTCTTCAAACTTCAAACTTCTAACTTTGATGAATGATGAATGAATGAAAAAGAGCGAGGAGGTATAAAGGGTTCTGAACAGAAAAAGGGTATTTATAGAGATTCAATGTGTATTTAGATCTAGTGATGATAAGTATATCCAGCTGGCATATGAATTGTAGTTATTTAGCAATTATCCTTTTTATAAGTCTCCTCTTTTTAATCCAAACTTTCAATTTTAAACTCTTATTTTATTATTTTCCGTTTTTCTCTCTTGCTTTTCACGATTGTAGTTGAGAATTAATATACAACTACTATTGGTTTTATCTAATTCAGCACTTTTTTTTTTATTAATTTTGAAGTTTAGATCCTCAATTCTTCAGATGAAATTACATTCCATTAAAATTAAATTAACCCAACCCATAGGATATTTTATTTCATTCAAAAGTAATAAAGATAATTGAATGAGCACTTAATTTTAGATAAGTATTGCGATTATCTTGTGAAAAATAAATATATTCGGTTATTAGAAACGTACGAAATGTTCTTAGAAAAAAGATAAAATGTTTAATGTTTAATCCGATACATAAATTTAATTCCTTAAACTCATATCATCAAATCTATATCTTCTCCTTCTCGGCTTCTTCCTATATATGCTATTATCTCGATCTCAATCTAACTAAAACCCATGAGAATACAATTTAAAACTATAAAATTTACTTTATAAAAATGCTAAACATTGTTTTTGAGCACAAATGTTTTCAAATTAAAGACTTATAAAATTTCTCAAGCACTTTTTCTATTTGACATATGAAACAATGTCTGTCAATGGTTGGAGACAATATGAAGAAATGAAACCCAAAACATGAAAACATTTGTGTTGTCGTGTTCTGGGATTCATTGTTTCTTATTATTAATCTTCTTTATAATTCACATAAGTATGTATTCAATTTTGTTTATAATATATTTTATATGGTGAATTTAATTTCTCAGTATATATTCATTTGATATTTTTTTACTTATAAAAAATATTAAAGCTATTATTCAAAATCCACACATTACTTTTATTCTGTATTTGATGTAAATAAATTGTAAAGCTAAAGCCGCTTTAATAATTATATGTTCGAAATAAAAGAGTTTAAACAAGTTATCGTACTTATACATTATCCGAAACAAATTGAAACAATTGTAGAAATCAAGTTGTTGATTTCTTATTGTAATATTAAGTATCCATCCTAAATTATTATATTATGTTATATATATAGTAAAAAATGTTAATATTAAAATTAAATGATATTTTATTTATTTTTGGGTACTAGAAGATAAGATCACAACGGGAAAGTATATAAAGATGCGTCAGCAACCGAGAGGATGAGCTATATATGTGAATACATTGACTTGTTAATTGGTAGAACCAGTGTTTTTGTGACCGGATCGGACCGGCCGGTCCGACCGGTTCGACCGGGGATCGGCTGGGTGGCCGGTCCGGTTCACATCGATTCGTTTCTGGCCGGTCGAACCGCGCTGGTCGGACCAGGAAACCGGACCGGTTCGGACCGGATTTTGTAATTTTTTTTATTTTTTTTATTTTTTTGATTTTAATGGGTAAAAACGGGGTGTTGAACCATAAATTAGTATGTTAGATATAAAAATATAGTTAAGTTTTATATATAACTATAAAATACGTATATAAATTACTTATATTTAATTATATATATAACTATATATATAATATACGATATATATAATTATGACGTCATCCGGTTCTTAAATCCGGTCCGACCACCGAACCAGTAAGACGTCCGGTTCGACGTCCGATCCGGTTCTGAAAACATTGGGTAGAACCCTTAGAAGCCAACATTTGAGTTTGCCACGCTTGCAAGAATTACATGCATGCATATATCCATACGTATTTCCCACCCATATATAATTAATTTCAATCAAAATTTTATTTATTAATTAGTTATATATACTGTTTATCATGCATATTGAGGTCACACTACACACACATTCATAAATATAATATATATATATATATATATATATATATATATATATATATATATATATATATGACGGAGCTAGAAATTAAGTACAAGCATCCTTGTATCCCTTAATTTTTATTGTTAACAAAATTGTTTAAAACAAAATATGTCACAAGTTTATAGTTAAATTCTAATGAATCATATTTTGTACGCTCTGATGTTAGATGCATAGATACATACGAGAAAATGTGTGTTGTTACATAGAATGGATTTTAAATTTATATATTGCTGGTCATGCATGTATTTATATTTAATATTATCATGTATGGATGTGAGAAAAATAATTGATATTATATGTATACAAGCATATGCACGTATACAATGTATACGCTACGTGTCACAACGAAACCAACTCAATATCGATCATTCTAGTCGACCAACAAGCAGAATGTCTAAAGAAATCAAGTTATAAAGTTGCCCGCCTATGTTCAAAATCTCCATACGTTTTTCCGCTTACAAATATGACATGTAGATAGAAAAACAAGTTGCAAAATGGATTGGTTTGAACATGTAAACACACATACTAATAATAGAAAAGGTTTAATTGTATCCTATAACAAATAAAATAACATTGCAGATTTGAAGATGGTGAACAAAATATTTGGTCAAAAAATACGGGTTTGACCAATACTAGTATCATACTTTGATATGTGAGTGTGGGGAAAAAAAAGACATTATTTGATTACTTTTTAAGTATTAATTTCTTTGAAATAATAAGACTTCATATTAATAGTTTACACTTAGTTTATGCTGAGTCATTCATCTTCTTAATAATATAAAAAAAACTCGAATTGTATGAAATACGTATTTAAGATAGTAAAAGATGCAGAGAACTAAACATTGTTGATTTGTCGATCTACAAAGAGCATTTTGATAGATAAAATAGTATACAATTCAATCATATTTCATGAGTTTTAATTCTATATAATATATATGTTGTAATTTTAAAAGCATAGTATATAGTATTTATTAGTAGGTTAATAATGCTTATTTACAATATCTCATTATATTATACCTTTTAGAGATATAAATTTGTCCATAGGACGTCATAAATATGACGTGGAGTGAGACTAGATAATTATCATGGGTGAGCGGATAATGGCAGAGGGAGAGTTAGTGGGGCGACGGTGGGTGGAATTTGGGGAAACACGTGATTTGTAATAAACTTTCGTCACTTTTACAGCCAAGCCCCTTGGTCCCACCTATATCACGAGCCACTTTCCTCTTTTCTCAAGGGGTATAATGGGGATTCTGCTCCGTGTTTATCTTAATTCCTATATGCATTTGTAACGGCTAACAAGTATTCAATGCGTTAAGGGTACTACATTAATTAATTTGAGAGAAGGCAACTCAATATTTTCTAAATTAGAGATTATGTGTTTTAAGTCTTAGAGGTTGTTTGGCAGTCTCTTAATCAGCATCTTAATAGTTTAGATGTTTGAATGGTTCAGTACTTAATGATTCAGACCGTTTGTTTCGCGAGCAAATGTCTGAATGGTTCAGACATTTGCCTCTGAATGGTTAAGCATTATACTAATGCTGAATGGTTAAGAGGTCTAATGCTGAATGGTTAAATCCTCTTATCTGAATTGGTCAGACATTTACATTTGAATAGTTAAGCGATATACTTGCTCTTAATAGTTCAGACCTATTAATGGTTCAGCACTTAATGGTTCAGACTTTTTATTGGTTCAACATTTAATCATTCAGATATTGCCAAACAGCCCCTTATTTGGTGAAATTTGTTTCAAGTGGTTTTACCACGGTGATGAGCGAAACGGGGCATCCGTCTTGTCTATATTTGCGGTCGTGGGGTGACATTTCGTCAATAGGTTTACCCGTGCGAACGGGCTTAAAGTATTTATTGACCGTTAAAAAAACAAGTATTCTATTTATTTCAACTCTTAATTATGTTTTATATATTTTCTTTATCATTATTTCTACATTTTCATTGTTTTAGTTATATTATAAATTTATAATACATGAAATAAGAATAAATCAACCATGTGAGGTGATTAATAGGTGAATGTTTTGAGTTCAACTCCCACAATTGATAAAAATAAATGAGGATCCAGGCGCATTAGGGATTTTTCTCACATATTCCGAGTTTTTTCATTAGAGCGGTCTCAGGTTTCGTACTTAAATAATAGAGATAATCGAGTGGGCCAGTGGCCCGTAAGTAATCAAATTAGCTGTTCAAAAAAAATGTAAGCTAATTGTGGGCTTGACAGGTGTTTTTCTATTGTTAGGAGACATTTTTGTCGTTGTGTCAGATACATCAACTCATTATGTTTTACGTTTTAGATTATTTTGTGTTGTTTTGTGTTATTTTTGTTATTATTTTTTATAGATTATATAATCATTTTATCTATTATTATGTTATATAATTATAAGTACATAGTAATATACTTTTATAAATATATTTTTCAAAACTCATGGTGTTGAATATAACATAATATGTTATTATTGTTATTATATTTTAATAAATTATATAAATTTGTTATCTATAATCATGTTTTACAATTAGAAGTATACAATGATATTATTTCTTCAATGTATTTTTCAAACTCATAGTATTCAATATAACACAATGACGATCAAAAAACAAAATGAGAAATTGTGTTATTTTGTTCTTTTTTTAATGTATTAGATTAATTAGTTGTTAATTTTTTTATTATGTTTTACATATTAAAGGCACACAAACAATGCTAATTCATTATTATATTTTTTTTAAATTTATCATTTTAAAAAAAACACAATAGTATTCAGAATAACACAATAACTAACAAAAAAACACAATGGACTACATTAAAGATACAATTACGAGATAAGAGCTTAAAAACGTAAAAATTATTTTTATATAACAATATTGTACTCGTTTTACAAATTAAAAAACACTTACTTTTTGTGTAATTTTTTTAAAAAAATTTAATGTCGTATATAAAAATTATGAATGATTAAAAATGAGAGAATAAAAAAAAATTAACCAAACCAGAAGAACAAGAGTCCTAGTCTACAAATTGTCCCACTGTAAATGCTCGTTTACCTAATTACCTTTGATGAAATAACTGCAAACCAACGACCAATTGTCCTAAAAGTAAACTGCCCGTCTATGGCACAGAGATAAAACAGAATATAAAAATGTGGTCCAAGACTTGGACCGGTCCGAGACAACCAATATATTATAATGTGTAAACAGCTTTGGACCGGTTCAAAGCAATATTTAACTTGGAGTGGAGTGGAGTGCAGTGAGTAAAGAATACATGTCAAAAGTTACATGTGGATCAAATAATGACACTTCTGAAACTTTGATATTTAATGAGAGTTGACTTGACCATACAAAAAAGATGGACCATCTACCAAAGAGGTGGAGCCAACGACCCTCCTATGGTTCGAACCATGCTCGCTATGTCACAGTCTCCGAATCAAGCTACAAGCTGTAATCTAATAGTGCATTTTGCCCCCATCACATGTGGTGTTGTCATCACATAATACTATAAAATTTTGAAAAATTGGATTTTAATAATCCGAACTATTAGCTATTTTTTAATATTAATCTCAACTAACAACGTGATCAGTATTAATTTTAATTTTTAATTTTGTTAATAATAACGGTTTCAATCTAACTGTTTGTTATTTCCGTTAGTTTTTTATAATATGGCACGTGGCGTTCCTTGTAACGTGGCATGTGACATGATTTATTACATAATTAATATTAAAAATATAAGAGTTACTGGATTTTAATAATTTCAACTTTTATTTGTTGGTCGGGATTAATCTCAACTCAGGAAATGTTTACAGACATTTTCAACTTTAAGCTTATTTTCCTTCAGCGATCACTTACTAACTGAGAGTTAATATCATTAGATTTTGATTACGTGAACTATTTATATGACAAAAACACTAAACAAAAGGTTGAAATCAACCGTCGGGTTCGTCAATTTGAAACTTTTGCACCTTGAAACCCGTCAATCTCAACCTCCTAATCTGAATCACTTGACTCGTTGAAGATAGATTTCAAGTGACGATGAAAGCTAGACACCCAAAAACGAGCATGATAGAGGCTAGGCGAGGCGGTAGAGTTAAAAAAATGGTTGAAACTTTATCATGTTTCATCAAAAAAACTAACGAGTCTTAACTCTTAGTTACTAAGGGATCCTTGAATGAAAATAAATTAAAAGTTGAGAGTGTCTGTAAAAACATTACGTTGAATAACTTTAGAAAATGATTTTTTATAAAATAATTTTAGTAATATACCTATATGTTTTATTATAACTATGTTATACATCACGCCACAAATCACATCACGTGATACGACATGAAAACTAACGGAGTTAACGAATAGTTAGAGTGAAATTGCTATTAGTACCAAAATAAAAAGCTGGAATTGATATAGGTTATATTTATAGTTTGGATTAATAGTTAATATTATGTATTAAAATTCAATTTTCTAAATATTCTAAATATTTTAATAATTTTTTATTTGCTTTGCCGTTCAAAAAACATGTGTTGTTGTCATCTGATAATAACATGGAATTTAAGTATAAATCTTTAAATTTCCATTCTTGGTGAATTATTGATTGAAAGTTAAAGTTTTATTTTTTAATTTTAGGAGTTAATTGGCATTTTCGTTCTTGAGTTTTATATTGTTTTGTCATTATCATTTAATTTTTTTAATATTCTGGGTCCCTGACTTATTAAAAAGTTGTCATTTTCATCCAAATCGATTAACTTAGTTAATTGTGTTTGTTAAGTTAGGGGCGTTTAAGTTATTATATAAAATATTTAATTTAATTTTTTATTTGTATAATGAATTAAATGCCCTAACTTAATAAATACAATTACCTAAATTAGTAGAAATAGATGAAAATGATAATTTTTAAAAAAATTTGAGACTTAGAAGAGAAAAAAAACTTTTATTTGATGAAAATAATGTAAAAAACTCAAAAATATCAATTAACTCTTTTTTTTTTTTTTTAAAAGACAATCTTTTACTTTTGGCAACATCCTTTATTATTTGGCATGTTCTTTAAAAAGGATATTCAATAATGTAATATTTTAAGGGTAAATTATCAAAATAACCAATTGACCAAATCGAATTATCAAAATAACAGGTCAAAATCAAGTTTATCAAATAAAACAACCCAATCGTATCCCGCCATGTGTCCCGCCCTAACCCACGTGGCGAGGATCAGCCATATTCCCTCGCCCGGAAAAACGTGCCGGCGAGGGAAAAGCATAATCCCTCGCCCACATGTCATCTACCTCGCCCACGTGTCATGTTTGGGGGCATCCCTCGCTGACTCAGCGAGGGATTATGAGAATCCCTCACCAATATTTACGAAAATACCCCCCCGGCCAAAAATTAAAAAAAAATTTAATTAATTTTTAATTCAAAAAATCCGAGTTTTATAATTATTTATTGTTTTTTAAATAATTAAAATTTTAAATTAATTTATTTTTACCCTATATAACACCATGTTTACCCTTAACAAATATCTTAGATTCTTCTCAAACTTTTTCATAAAATTCTCTGAAACTTTATAAAATATCAATGAATATCATACTACGCAATGGTGGTAAATGGCATTTTGTAAACAGTGTTAAAAAATATCTATCATTTAAAGGTAAATGTGTTATACATGTTCTTAGTTTATCTTTAAATGGTAGATATTCTTCAACACCGTTTACAAAATGCCATTCACTGAAATTTTATAAAGTTTCAGAGAATTTTATGAAAAAGTTTGAAAAGAACGTAAGATACTTGTTAAGGGTAAACATGGTGTTATATAGTGCAAAAATAAATTAATTTAAAATTTTAATTATTTAAAAAACAATAAATAATTATAAAACTCGGATTTTTTGGATTAAAAATTAATTAAATTTTTTTTTTAAATTTTTGGTGAGGGGGGGTATTTTCGTAAATATTGGCGAGGGATTCTCATAATCCCTCGCTGGGTCAGCGAGGGATGCCCCCAAACATGACATGTGGGCAAGGGAGATGACACGTGGGCGAGGGATTATGCTTTTCCATCGCCGGCACGTTTTTCCGGGCGAGGGAATATGGCTGATCCTCGTCACGTGGACACGTGGCGGAATACGATTGGGTTGTTTTATTTGATAAACTTGATTTTGAGCGGTTATTTTGGTAATTCAATTTGATCAATTGGTTATTTTGATAATTTGTTCATATTTTAATCTTATGTCATGTGTTATTTTACTGATAATGGATTTGGAGATATTTTGATGGAGACTGAGATATGATAATGATGATGGGTGTTGGTATGTGTACCCATAACCAAACCCCACACATGCTTTCACTTGATACCCATCGTTAAAAACCATTGATTTTAACAGAAAGCTACAACTTACCTTAAGTATTCAGTCTACAAATTAATGCGTGCTTTTAGCGTCTAATTATGTTCCTAAATGATTAAAAGGAGGTTATGGTTGGATTAAACCCATCACCCATGTTTTGTCAGCACCGGAAGTATGAAGGGTAGTTTGACATGTTTAACTTAAGAGATTTCAAGTTTAGCTCATCCCGAATACTTTGTCTGATACTCGTGCTCATCTCATTGATAAATGATAACAATAAAAGTCGAATACACTTGGGTTGCTAATTATTTGTTTGTTATTTAATTATTTTTTATTTTTAATGTATAATCATAATCTCATATAACAAGCATATAAATAATTCCAAGAAAGGTCCCTCTCCTCTCTCGTTTGCATGCCAAACAACGATTAATTTTTAAGAACCTCTCTTAACTATTACGTTTATGCCTTTTAACTATGTTGTTGTTAGGGATTGAAGCAAGACCTTTATTTTAAGATACATAAGCCTCTATTATGAGAACTAAAATATATTTAAAGTTAAATCCAAAATATAATTCAAACAATGCCTTAAAAATAAAAAGTGATATGTGACTTTAAAGTCAAGCATGGCAATAGTTAGGGAAAGTCAAACTATAGACGTCGCCCATGTTGATTACTATTTTCAAAACATTTTTTCCGCTGAAGTTATGACTCCTTTTTCACATCTATTAAATAATAATTGGTACCAACTTGTTTAGTTGTTTATCTAATAGATTTTTATACATATATACTTTCATTTTTTTTTAATTATAGTCTATCTTTTTTAAATGTTTCAAGTCAACTCAATTCATCACTTTTGGCTTCATAATTCAGGATAAAATATGCTTTTATGCTCGTCGAATCTTTATGTTGAATGCTTTGGAATATAGTTTACTTCGAGTAACATATAGCAAAACATCATACCGATATTTATATACCATGCTCTTCTCAAAACTAAAGTCATCTTGAAATTCTGCTTTATAGCAAAATTATTATTTTTTGCTATAGATCAAATTATTTACAATTAATATCATTTGAGAACTAACAAATATCCTAAGAACTAAGAAATGTCGAAAACTCCTAAGAACGCATTAACTTTTAATGTTTTATATTAAAAATAATTGAAATATACTGTTTAGCCGTCTCTTTTAAAGCTCAAAAGGAAAAAGATGAGCGAATTTATAGTCTACACATATATAAATCATCTTAAAGCATATAAAACATTAGTTTGATGAGTTTTTATGATATTTTAATAGTTTATATAAACATACATAAATGTAGGTAAAAATTTTAAAAATTTAAAAGTATGAATTATGAATATTGGTTTTTGTAGTTATACAAATATTTATGAGTTTTTAAATGATCATAGCCCATTGGGTATATCATATTAATTGGTTTAACTTAACTAAATAAGAGATTCGAATTTTAAATTATAAAGACACTTCAATCTTAGGTGGTGAGGCTGATAGAAGTCAAAGGATCATGTGAAACGCTTCACTATAGTTTCTACGTTTGTATAGGGTTCTTTTTTTTTTTTTTTAATTTGTTTTTAAAGAATTTATAGAAAAAAGGAAATGCCTAATATGATGGGGGTTGGAAGTATAAACTAAGATATTCATTAATTAAATGTATTCCGAACGTACAAGTTGATCATATAATTGGGCTCACTGTACCCTCTTGTGTTATCATTTACGTTTCCTATTTATTTTTTCATCATTAATTATCTTTTTCTCTGTTATAAACTATACTATGATTTTGTCTACTATAGTTTTAGTTCATATGATTCGATGGTTATAATTATTTTCATCCAGTAGCTTAAAATGTTCAACTTAACCATTATGGTTTTAAGTCTGTCAAAATTAATAAGTATACCTAATTTTTCTGTTAAAATTCTATAGAAGACTGTAATACCTAATGGATCAGAAGATGACTGTCACAAATTTAAAACCATCGTTACTAAATTAATCATTTTTAAACTATTATATGAAAAAGGTTACAACCACCAAATCATAAAAACTAAAACCGTAATATATTAAATCTATACTTTTTTATAAAGTATTTAAAAAATGATAAATAGTAATTTCATCCTCATTCTAAGACATGGGCATAATAGTAATTTCAACATCATTTTAAGACACTTATAGCGGTAGTATGGTAATTTCAAGGTGTATTTTAATTTAATTCCTCCATACAAATGCGTTGAAGGTAATAATAAGAACAACAATAATAATACAATTACTAATAGTAAGATAAAATACTTGATATTTTTAAAAATAAAAACAGTTTTAATAATAATTTTAAAATTAATAATATTAGTAATGACTACTACAAAGTTTAGAAAGAATAAAATTTAGTATAAAAATGCGTAATATATATAAATAACAATTTTAATAATAATAAAAATAATATCAACATAAATAATAATTATAATTGTTAATAGTTTAGTTGTAACTATTTTAATATAAAAAATTAAATAATATTATTAGTAGTTAATATATTTATTTAATAAGAAAAAAAAAACAAGAAAATTAAACTGACAGGTCTAGAATTATACCAAATGCCTATCTAATATTTCATATTATTATAATAGATAGATGCCCTTAATTATTTTGAATATACCATTATGACCTTCTAGTATACGTTCAATATCAAGTAATGACGAAGGTCTAACCCGCTAGTAAAATAATAAAGAAAAACAATTCAAAAATTATGTGGGTCATAAGACAGTTTGTTAAAGAATATACAATGATTTAACCACGGTATTATAGTTGAAATTTGGATATATTTTGTTACTTATTTGTTGTAATCTTTCGGTATCTCTATTAGATTTATATATTTATGTGGGAAAACCAACATATATGACCTGGCCTTTCCTTTTCATCAATAATCAATAATAAAATATTATATATTTATAACAGATTAATTAGAGACATTTAGAAAGATATAAGTTTGAACGTTTAGAAACAATTGTAGAACAAATATCGACTAAACAAATAATAATATTTTTTAAGTCGGATAGCCTTACCCTTCATATGACGTTGCGTTAACAAATATCCATAGTAAGAATCAAAACCAATATTTTAATATGTAAATTAAATTTTGTTTAAATAATATTTACAATCCGTGTTATTCACTCATATTATTATAGAAAATTGTGGTTATAAGTAAACATGCACATGAAATGTTCGTAGTGTACTGTGAAAGTTTAGGTTTTCGTTTGGTCGTGGACATGAGTGGTATTGGGCTTTAAGAAAAAAATTGTTCTTCTAAAACATCATCAATGAGCTTTGATGCATTGGCAGTGGATAAAAAGATATCCACATACCACAAATAAACGTGTTTAATTGGAGTAATTTTAAAATGAGTGACCGTCTAGTAAGACTTAAATTAACAAACTAGGTAAACGTGTTTGATGAGAGTAATTCTAAAATGAGTGACCGTCTAGTAAGACGTAAATTAAGCAATAATAAAGAAATTAGTGAGCTCCTAATGATTAAACAACCCAACAAACCAAGTGAGTCCTACTATTATAATATGCCTGGTTTGAGAGGGTGAGATGAGAGCATATACTTCTTTTATCTTATGAGATAGAGAGGTTATTTCTACGGAGATCTTCACTAAGCTTCTCGTGTAAAAAAGAAAATTAGAGTAGGAAAAGATAAATAAGTTCTTTTTATATAAAATATATTTATTTAGATAAATATATTTGAACCACCATGTATAGGTTCTTAAACTATGTATCATAATTCTAAACATAATTCTGATCCAGCATTAACACGTCACTAAGAATTATATACATAACTTTATACTTGTTGCATGAATTATTTGTATAATTTACTATCTCCTCTATCTCTATGTCTTGTACGATTCATGCGAGACCATGGTAAAATATCGAAGCATGTGTTTATAATTACATAACATATGCATAATAATAACACAAACTTTAGTATAAAATTATGCATTGTTATATATATATATATATATATATATATATATATATATATATATATATATATATATGTATATGTATATGTATTATAAAACACAATTATACATCGATGTTTTTTTTAAAGGTATTTTTAAATATATAATAATATTATATTCAAATTAACAATCTATTGTTTTATATGACATTATGACTAGGCTCATATAATGTATATCTATGTGCCTAAGCATATTTCGTGATGTGTTTAATCAGTATCTTATTAAAAATTAGTTAACTGCTAAAAATAACATAAGTTGTTTTATGTTGTTTAAGAGCATTTGTGGTAGGTTTTTTTAAGTAGTGAACCTCATTTTTATGATTTATGGAAAATTTTAGGGACTTATAAAATTTTACTCCATCCATTCCTATAAAATAGATGAAATTTAGGGGCCAACTTTTCATTCAACGTATTTAGACACTCGCTATTAATTTATCCTTATTAAGATATTTTTGCACCGTGATCATATACATCTCATAAAATCTACTATTAAAATTTACTTAGTTTTATTAATGAAACTTGTTGCTCGCACTACTTTGATGAAAACAAACACTCACTGTCAATAGACTACTGGCTTATCTTTGTCTATGTCTTCCTTCATGTGAGTGCAGAGAAAGAAATAAGAATAAAATTAATATATAAAAATAATTTTAAGTTAAATCATAGACTCGTAGATATTGGGATGGAAAAGGTAATGTGAATACTATAATCATAGATATTCAACCGAAGCGGCCCCGTGCTCATGGGACCCTTTCAAGTCAGTTATTTATTCAACTTTCTAAAGTTATTTTATTTGTAAATAGTTTTCTATATGAAATTTTACACTTCAATGAATGAAATAGTCAACATTGGACTATGTTTCCCATTAATAAGGACCACCGCACCTCATAGTCCCATACCATTTTCCCAATTTGCTTTTACTATTTAAATTAATATATGTGTGTATTTTTAATGCTTCTTAATTGTACATGTATATACTTAAAGAATACAAATTAGAGTTCTAACCTAACTTAACAACTACAAATACGGATTAATTTCCTGATAAATTTTCATTGAAATTTTATAAACATAGAGTTTTCAAGAACAGTACGTGATGCTTAAATAAAAAAACTTTAGCTAGTTGTTGTGGACGTATATGGTTCTTAACTTAGCTCCCGTTTAACGCATTATCTAGGGAGGGGCTAAATCGTTTCGCTATCTAATATACACAACCTTACCCTACACAATGTGTAGAGTTTGAGGAGTTGTAAAACATTTTAGTTATTTTTTATTAACGACAATTATACGACCTTGCTTCGAAAGATACGTGTTATCTTCATCGGGACCGCCCATCTATTTTCCGGCAGGTAATGCACTCCCAACACTTTCAAAAGGAAATCCATAATTAAAAAATCCTCATGACTCAACCTAAAGCATTTTCTGTTAAGCGAGACTCGAACCGTCGACCCTTACCGAAACAGGGTATCACCGCTTCAACTGGCCGATGGTTAAATCATTTTAGTTCTAACTAAATTTTGTGTCCGTGCAGTGATTGGACAGTTTTATTTTGCATCACATTAAAAAAAAAAAAAAAAAAAAAAAAAAAAAAAAAAAAAAACCTTTTTTTGTACCTTTTTGACTTTAAAAGTCATGAGAGTAAAACAAATAATTTTAGATTTTCTAAAGTTTTATGCATAAATATAATATATAATGAGTTGTTTAATATTACATTTTCCAACTAACTAGATTATCCACTAATATGTGCGTCTTTGCATGGAAATTTCTTTTGTTCCCCACCATAATTTATGAGAATGGAAAATTATATAGGCACGACCCTACCTGTATGCACATATTGCTCACTCCATTTTTGCCGTTGACTTCATCGTAAATAATATAACTTCAATCATGTTAAATGTAAAAAACAAAAAAAATGAATCCCATAATGTGTTGCTAGATGCAACTTCTCTCATAAATACTACTTACGCCTCACAAAACGGATGGGTTTGATTGTGTCATATTGAGTTAGTGTTGAAATAGACGATGTTACAAAAAGTGTCGATTTGTTATGAGTCAAAATGAACTCTAACCGAAATGAATTTAGATTAAAACGGATGCTGTTTAGAAAAAAAGTACTAAATCACTAAAAATAAGAATTATAGCAACTAGGGGTGTGCAACCGGTTCGAACCGGCAAGAACCGAACCGGAACTGGTTGGAACCGATAACCGTATAGCCTAAATATGAAAACTGGAACCGAACCTTATGGTAACCTAACCGGTTAAATTGGTTCCGATTATGTTAAAGAACCGGTAACGAATCGGTTTTAGTTTAAGAAACTAAAATAATGACATGATGTGATGATTTATTAAAAAGAGTAAATCAATATTCAAATTAAACTACAATTTGGATACATGAACCACAATAACAACCTCATATGATGTCATTGAACATTGTTCTCAAATAGTGTATTTGGTTCGTATGTTTACTTCGATTTATGAAGATTTGAAAAAAAACAGTGTATTGGTGTTTAAATAGAAGATACTATCAGAAGCCTATTAGTTTAATTATTAGTAAATTTTGCTCCATAAATAAGCTAGTATTTTATTAAAATTCAAACTTTTTATGGACTATCGGTTTTAAGTATATATCCGGTTTTGGAACCGGAACCGAACCGAGAACCGTATACGCATATTATAGGAACCGGGAACCGAACCTATATTAATACAACCGGTTCTTGACGGTTCGATCCAACCGGTTCAGACGGTTCCGGTTGAAAAGAACCGGTTCTTGCTCACCCCTAATAGCAACTACTTCCAACAATCCTTTCATTTCTTGTTTGAAATAAGCATATGAACATACCAAAAGCAGTGAACCAAACAAAGAATAAGATCATTCAAGGAACCGAAAGGCCAAAAGAAGATGATTGTGCATTATTTCTTCTGGTAGTGATGAACACAGGGCAAGAATTGCTCGTTTTCTATATGATTTTGGCTGTTTATTCTTACACGTTAAAGGAACCAAAAGACCAAAAGAAGACGAGGTGCTTTATATCTGCGGGTGGTGAAGAGCAAAGGGCAAGGATCGCCTGTTTTTTATACGCTTTTGGCCGTCTATTCTGACACGTTAAAGTTAATACATATATTTTTTTAGTCTTTGGATTAGGATTGCCCATGTAATATTATCACTCATTTAACTATCGGATTCTCTTACTTATTGTAAGACTTATAAATCTCATTTTGCGAAACACTAGTTTGGTTATGCGTAAGATACTTCTTTGCCCTCTTATTTGTTTTTGTTAAAAACTAATTGGATATATAGCCTAGTTTATAAGTCTAAAGCCCAGTACTATTCTCTTTACTTGAACCCAACTTAGATAATAGAAGCCCATTATTTTTAGCCCAAATACTTTTGTAAAAGCTGATTCAACATACATCTGAAATTCTGAATTACATTGAGTCATGGATCAACAATTTCGGAAGAAAATCAGGCGGTGTTATCAATAAATGCCCGTTCGAGAAAAGAAAAAACAGATAGAATAAAGTATTTTGCACCAAAAGGAATCTATTCTAATAATTGTTTACGTATTGTAACACATTATATTCTTACAGTTATTTTTTTTTATTTATTTTTAGTATAAACTATTTATTTTATTTTAAAAAATAAAATAATTAATTTTCAATTTTTTCTCTTTCTTTCTCTATATTATAAATTGAAATCCCTTTTAATCAATAATTTTTTTAACTGAGATTTTTCATTAAATAAAAATTAAGTATTTTAATTAAAAAATACATTTTTTATAATCAAAATTGTCTAAACTATTATTTTTTTTTAAAACAACAAAACTTTATTAAATACTTAGAAAACTTGTAACCTTTTGAATTAAGTTCAATAAAAAGGTACAAAGAACGATAAAAATAGATATATTAATTATTTTTCAAATAAAACACATAAACTTAGACAAAAGAGCAGTACAAAACTAGCTTAAAACATTAAGTAAACACAAGTTGCATATTAGACGTACTATTAATGCAAATTAAATTTAAGATTCGTTTATTCCAAGTTGTTAATCATATTAACCTCTTCGGGTAGAATCTCGTTGATTGGAACATATCTAATTAAGACCACCTAATTCGCTATGGCTTTGTGGACTGACCAAAGTCAAACTTTGTGCAGCATTATCGCTATTTACAACCTCAATATGATCAGAATGGTGCTGATCGAAGGTTGATTTGATAGTGTTTGCTATGGCTTGAAGGACTTTTTGCTGGTTAGCTATCGTGTTTTCTACATACGCTTTGAACGCATGCAGTTCATCATCAAGTTCATTCGATTCACTCTCTAGCTTTTGAATTTCAAGTGTAATTTTCTCCTTGTCAGACAAAGTTGGTTTGTTTCTCTTCTTGATGTGCTTCAGCAAATGCGGTTTTCCCTCTTGGAACCACTCGTTTGCATACTCGCGACTATCCCATGAAACCTTCTTGAAACCCTAATTTAATACATTAATCAAAGAAACTAAATTTTAAACATATCTTTGCATACATGATCAATAACAGAAAATGTTAAAATCTTACATAATAATGGAGTTGGGTAATGAAGCTATCGAACTTATTACTTTTGGACATCAAAGGGAGAACATTGTTAACGAAATCCACGTCGTTCCAAATAGCAAAACTTGTTGCACCACCAGGATTAGGAACTTTGGTGTTATTGGAAACCCATGAGATTGTAGAGTCGTTGGCTTTGTTACTGACCAAATTGTAGAGTTTCGTCACAAAAGGAGGCAAACCGCAGTTTCTCACGCCCCTAATGGTAACCTAAGTTTCCTCCGCTATCATCATCATCGCCGCTACTAGAGTCCTCACTAACGTTACTCACCACCACAGTTTCCTCAACCTCAATATCAGCCATGGTAACCTAAGGTTATGTGGGAATGTTTCTTCAATGCTAACTTATAGAGTAGAAATAGGATGGGCTTCATACTATTTTTATATTTATATTAGAAATTGTGGAAGATTTTGGTACGGCTATCACACTTCTCCTCAAGTGTTTTGAGGTACGATATGATTCCTTTGCATGGGAGGTGAGAAGATCATGGGTTGGAAAATTAAAATATTTTAATTAATAATGTTTTTTTCAATGTACGTAGAGTTTTACTCTTTGATATTAATAGGGGTGTGTGCGGTGCGGTTCGGTGCGGTTAATACAATTTTCGAAACCGAAACCGCGAGTTCTGTTAATATCATTTTTTTAACCGTAATCGCAACCGAAACTTCGGTTAACCACACTTCGGTTAACCACTGGTTATGGTTAATTTGTGGTTAATTCGGTTAATTGACCAATATATTTAACATATGCTTTTAAACCAAAATATTAACTAATAAATTATTATTAGCCTAAGTTTGGACGAATTTTATAAGGGTGTGCTCGATATGATTCGTTTTTAAGGTATTGCCAAAATCAAAATCAAAGTTCGGGTGTGTATACAACAGTGTGTGCACGCATTTTGCATTGCTTCTATTTGTTTATGATGTTTCTTCGATACATTACGGAATCCACTATGTAAATATATTTTTATAAATGAGAATTAAAAGGATGAATATATGAAATTCTAGTAAAATCATGAGGAGTATTGTAAATTTATTATAAATTTATGACATTCGGTTCGGTGCGATTAATGCGGTTAATTTGCACATCAAAACCGAAACCGAACCGCAATGTGCGGTTAATCGGTTATGCCTTAACCGAACCGTCGGTTAATTGTTCGGTTCGGTTAATTTGGTTCGGTTAATGCGGTTAATTCGGTTATGGTTCGGTTAATTCGGTTTCTGCTCACCCTAGATATTAAAGTACATAATAAAATTTATTATATTTATTTATGAGAACGAATAACTAAAAGATGTGTATCACATTAATATATAAATCTAAATTTAGAAAGATATATAAAAAAAATCTAGACACGTATATAAATAAAACAATTATACAAAACTATATAGTTAACCAATTTGAAGAAATATATTGGATAACAAATGTGCTATGAAAATAATTTCATAGCATTTGGCTTTGTGAATCAAAAAATTAACATATTTATTTTAGTTATAATTTTATTCACGCTATAGTTACCGTCAACTTCAGTTTTTTCATATATATGATAAAAATATATTAACACATATAAATATATATGATTTACTTGAATCGGAGGAGTATCATGTGAGAATTATTTGTAATTTACAATTTTAAAAACTAATCTTATTTTTCTTTGAACGCCTACAATTTTTTCATATGATATTATTTTTAGAAAAAAATTACATCATAATATTAAAAATTATTTATATATTTAATCTGAGAATATTATTTTTGCATTACATATGTGTTGCATATATGTAGTATATCAAACTCATCCTATTATATTTATGTTGTCTTGTAATACTACTTATATGTAGTATTGACGTGTAATTTTTTTTTCTTTTTGATACAACAAAATTTTACTCAAATTAATTACAGAAAAATTGTGATTTAATGGTGTAATTATTTTTAAAAAATAATAATATATAAAAAAGTTATAAATGTTTAAATTTAAAAAGATATTAGTTTTCAAATTAAAATTGATTCTCAACCTATAAGTAGATTGAATTAATCTACTTATCTACAACTTATACACGGTAAGTGTATCTTACTTGATTAATTACAAGTGTTTTGGATCGTTTTGAATTTTTAAAATCATTAGATACCGTTTTTAAAACTAAAAAGTTTCTTTTTATTAAACCATAAAAGTAATATAATATATGGTTCGTATATCTTCGGCCATCAGATGGCATCCTGTTTCTACAATTAGGTTTCTTATTCATATCTCCTTGCTTTCTCAACAAGTAAATATATAAATCTATTCCTACTCAAACTCTCCTGTATATGAAAGCACGTAAAGGATCATATGTACATCCACATATTATTATTGTATTTTTGAAAAAAACTCTGTGTTTTTTTAATAACAATGGGTATTCCAAGAAAAACAAGAAAAATCTCCAACGATAATATGGTTTTGAGTGTTCGTAGACATGGAGAAAAACGAGTCGGTAAACTCGTTCACCAATCAACGACGAGTGTTGAATCGCTACCAAGAGATCTTTTAGTTGACATTCTTGCTCGCGTTGCATCATATTCGTTCGTTGATCTTTTTAATGCTAAATTAAGGTTAGTTGCCTCATATAATTTACTTATAATGCAACTAGCTTTGAGGTGTTGTTTCTTTATAAAAAAAAAAGACATATTTGTTTGTTCATAAACACAACCAAATTATCAAAACAGTTTCTTTTAAGAAAGTTCTATCTGCGTTGATTTTCTATCTGCGTTGATTTTCTGCTGTCAATCTTTTCTTCTCTTTCTTTGGAGAATTTTATTCTTGAAAATTTAATAGAAAATAGCATGTTATTTTCTTGTTTCTTTGTAGATAAATAATCATCATTGTGTCTGTATATAAACAATTCTATTAGTAAACCCTAATATCACAATTGTACGATTTATCTCTTTATATACCATTTTTTTTGTTTATTTTGATGGTTACAAATGGCGCAGAACGCGTCGATACGGAACGCTTTCGCGGGTTCCAAGCTCTCGAATTTGGGCGAGGTACGATTCATACGTACGTACAGTCAAAAGAAGGCCTTGCGGGCCATGGATTGAAGTCCGGATTTCCGGGTACCTGCGTAGGATGGTCGGTGTAGCGTTGATAGTTATATATTGTATTATTTTAAGATTTGATATAAAGTTTAAAAAAAATATTTTCGAGATGGGGATCTCAAAAGAACAGTCTCTCTATCTTATGAGATAGGGTTTATGTTTGTGCTCACCGCGTGGCCTACTATATAAAAGAAACGTTTGGTTGATATACAGTCTAGTGAAAAAATAAATTATTATATTAATCATGATTTATTTTATTTGTTATTTTGCAGCTCTAAGGGTTTTCTTGAATTAACAAATGATGACTATATCTATCAATGCATTTGCCTAGACAAGTTCCCAGTAAGTCGTTGGGTTAAACCGAGTAAAGAAGAGTTTTCTTTTCTAACTCTCTGCTTCAACAAAGGAAACCCTGAGTCACTATTTAGACAAGGAATGGTAAGAACAATTGAATTGAAAACCAAAATTATCTGTTTAGGGTACGTTGTGTAAAACTTGATCATAACCCATAAAAACCAATCTACAACATTGGTTACAAGACGGTTGCAAAATTTCTGACGGTTAAAATATACAAATTTCTAGTTTTCTAGTAGTATTGAATTATTAGCCCAAGGGCTTGGGTCACATTGTGGTGTTTTGATTTATTTGATATCCTTTATCTGTTTATGATTATTCAAAATTTCATCTGACTACAACGATGTTTTTTTTTTTTTCAGATTGATTATTTCAAGCTTGTTAATGTCGAATCTGGACTAGAGTATTTGAAAATGGCGACTAAGATGCGACATCCAGAGGCCACATATGTTTATAGCATGATTCTTCTTTTGTGCGGGGGTCAATCGAGTCAACAAGGATTAAATCTCTTGAATTCCTTGAATTATTCAAGATCAAAGCACTGGAATGTGCAAGGTTGCAGAGATAAAATTGAATCGATACTAAGTCTAATGTGGATTAACAATCCGATCACTCTCGACAAACTCAATACAAAATGCAAAGAATGAGATCACGCTATCCGTTTTCAAAGAAGGGGTTGGAGTTTAGATGAAGATAGAGAAATTGCAAGTTGTGATACGTGTTTATGGTATCGGGAACTTGTTTATTTTTGTAAAAGTATGAATGTTATCGTTTAAAAATTTATATATGATAGCATCAAGAAATCAAGAATATAACGGAATTTATTATTTGATTTTATATTGTATGGTTATCAAGAATTTGTTTCTTGATATTTTGTTTTCGGCTTTTAGCTTCGCGTGGTTAACTTTTTTTTACTGCAAATGTACGACCCTTCTTCAGATGAAATTGATATATTAATCGAGTTTGTTTATCCGTTTTTCAGCCGGACCGCACTCCCAAACCATTTAAGAGAAAATACACAACTAGAAAAACTTCCTGACTCAACCCTGAGCATTTTTGCTCAGAGTGAGACCTGTAACCATGACCTTCTCATGTTTGTATGTTTTAAGTAACTCACATTTTTTCGTATTAAAAAAATAGATTAACTGCTTCAAGATAAAATATAAAAATCACATTTTTCAAATAACTAATATTAGTAGGCAAAGGATAAAATTTCAAAGTAGTTACTTTAATAACTTTGTATTTTATATATTTTATATACTGAATGTGAACGATAGCATTCTTAAAACATATGTTTTCAAGTTTTTTTATATGAAGTTATCCTATTATAATTTTATAAATTTAAGTTTGTTTAAAAATACATATTAAATATTTTAATTATAAGTTTTCTTCTAAGAAGGTTGTGGGTGCAATTCCGACTGAAAAACTGCACCCGATTAAAAAACAATTTAGAGGAGTTAAATGCGTTTTACGTCCCTGAGGTTTCATATAAATTGCCATTTGAATCCAAAAGTTTAAAAGGTTGTCATTTGCATCCAAAGGTTTCACAAAAATTGCCATTTGAATCCACTTAACTACTTCTAGTTAACGCCGTTAAGTTTCTACATTAGAGGTATTTTAGTCAAAACAATTACAAAATAATAAAAATAAGATCTACGTGATAAGTTTTAGACGTTCAGTGTATTTTGATAATCATCATTGCAATTTTAATTTACGAGAAATGATAGGTCAACAGTTATTTTATTTTATCAAGAAATTTATCTCTGGACGTCCTATTAGATAAAATAAAATATAAGTTTAACTAACTAAAAATGATTCATTTCCAACTTTATAAAACATACAAAACAAAAAAATATATAAATAAACAAACAAGTCAAATAACATAAATTATTTAAATTATAACCATAAAAGACAGATTATCATAAAAGTATAAGAACAATTAATAATATGACATTAACTACCATGAATAATAATCATAAAATATCAATTATCGTAGCCATAATTAAACTTTAAATAAAATAAAATAATCATAAAATATCAATTATCGTAACCATAATTAAACTTTAAATAAAATAAATCTATGTTTAATAAAATAGGCAAAAGTAACACGATTACTAAACCAAAATAAATTAATAAGACAAAACAATAAAATAATATTATAAAGTCAAACATAACTGCAATTATCAAAAGAAGCTAAACATATAAAAACCCTCACGTGAGTTGGTGTTTTATTTTCTAATTTTTTTATTAAAATAACTCTCATGTTGGAAACTTAACGAAAAAAGTTAACTGTGTTAGTTAGATGTAGCCAAATGGATTCAAATAACAATTTTAGTGAAACCTTTGGATGTAAATGGTAATTTTTGTGAAACCTTTGGATGCAAATGGTAATTTTTGTAAAACCTTTGGATGCAAATGGTAACCTATTAAACTTTTGGATGCAAATGGCAATTTCTATGAAAACTCAGAGACGTAAAACGCATTTAACTCTAATTTAAAGATAAAAATATCATTTTCTACTTTTTGACCGCGCTAAAATTTATGTTCAACATGCATATTTTTCTCTTTTGACTACACTAACCATTAATATTCATTCAAACACCCACCAGGCCACCATCTTGTTCCCTTTCACGTCTCATTCATATAGTTTCCCTCCAAAAACATATAAAACACACTTGCACATTACTCATAAAAACTTGTACACCACATTTTGCAATGCCAATCTTCATCCAAAAACAGAGCACCACAAAACCACAAAACCTTTTGTTATATCAAGAACAACCATTCATCAAAACCAGCTACTAGTATATTTTTACACTAAATGTACAAACACCTAAAGCATGTAGCACATCTTCAATGAAAAGATTGAAGAATAATGTACAACCCATACCAGCATCTATCTACAAATCTCCTGCATCAAAACAAGGATACACAGACACCAGCCAAAGTCTTTCCGGTCAAACGAGATCGATGAACTCTCAACTGTTTCGGAGCATTCGGAGCTTCCATTTCGTCAAACTCACTCAACGGAGACTCATTGAAGTTTAATGAACATCTAAAAGCTGGGATCTTTTTAGGTGTATTATATTCAAAATGCCATTTCTTTGCAATTACAACCTGCATTTTGCACAATAAAATAAGCATTGTAACACACTTTCTTAATGTTTCTAATTATAAATTATAACAACGGACGGAACGAGAAGAGGGTCCGTTGACCCACGATCACAAGAATTTGTTAGTTTTTTATATAAAGATCGAGGTTTTTCTATAGAAACATGAAGTTAATCTGTTAATTGTAGTTGGTATATAGAGAATCTTAAGTTGATCACAAGAACCTTTGATTCCGCCACTTAGTACAACATTTTTTTCATATAAAAATCAACAACTTACAGCTTCTCGTATTGATTTAGATACATGAAATAGTCTCTTCAAGTCATCATGATCCACTCCACACGAAATCTTAATCTGTTCATAAATTTAGAGTCAAATCAGCAAAATTTCAAACACAATCACTACCAATATGAGTAAAAATGATCTTCATCACAAAAGATAACATATTAATTGATCCAAAAAACACAACAAATTGATTGAAAATTACCAAGATTTCTTGTGGGAGAGCTTCAATTAAAGATTTTTCACCGCAAAAACCTGATGTGGTTTCGAGAAACTGCTTCTTTTTGGGCGTAGTAACATCAACTGAATCAAAATTCATATGATTCATAATCAAAATCCTCTTTCTGCCAAATGAACTTGTACGTTTCACCAAGCCTAAGCTTTGATTCTTCCCTATTGACATTTTGCTCCTGATGTGATCATCGTATATCACAATCAAACAAAAAGGACAAAAACCCAGATGAAATATAGCAAAAACAAACAAAAGAAGAGAAAGCCTTATGCAGATTGACCAGAAGATGAAATGAAATACCTTATTTGAATTGGAAATAAGGCCTAATTTCTTGGTTGGAGTAAATTGGTAATGAAATAACGGTTGTTGTTGAGAAGGAAACAAGAGCAGATCTTGTAAATGGAAGCTAAATTGAAGTTTGTTTATATAGTGGAAGAGAGAAACTGGTTTTTATTTGTTTTTTTAAATTTAAATATTTAGTGGCGGGTGGGGTCCACTTGAATTCAACTTCCTCCAAAATATCGCTAAACTTGGTGGAAAGGACTCGAAGTTTCCGATATTTTCACTTTTATGTGTGTTATTTATTCAAGAGTTGCCACACACAAACACCAAGTTAATAACATAATTTAATAATCTAATGAATAATATGGCTTTTTTTATTTTTATTTTGAACGGTAAATTTACGATCTTGCTTCAAAGTATCGCTGCTATTTTAATCGGGTTCACTTATATGTTTTTCAACGAGAACTGCGTCTTTAATATTATTAAAAGAAAACTCACGACTAGAAAAATATACAGGATTAAACCTAAATATTTTTGCTTAGAGTGATACTCGAACCCAAGACTATATCTCAATCACTTGGGTTACAAAGGATGTAATTAGATAACAAAAGCATTGAATTAATAATTTTACACAATGCGATTAATTTTTTATTTTATTTTAGAATAGTACATCAATTTTTGACTATTGTAAACATTTTATTGGAAAAAATTGAAATAAAGAGTTAAAAAAATAATAATTAATTAATAAGTTTTTTGAGTAGATGAGGCCCCCATCATGAGGGTGGCTCATGGTAGGTTTAATTGTTGATTAGGAGGAGAAAACTAGCCGTTAGGATTTAGGAAGGTTGGATGGTGGTGGTGACTGCTGATGACGTGTCAAGTTGTCAACCTTAGTTGACCAGTGTTTAGTTTACACCTTTCACATGATCTTATTAGTTCTGTGCATAAATATATTTAAATTATTTTAAAAAACTATACTTGTCTTAGATAATTCACTCCAATATTCTAAGCAACCATATCCAAACAAACCTTATTTCAAAAGAAATCTACACAACTCATATAACAGTTGATAATATTAACTAATAAGAGATCAACTTTCAGTATCCAATTTTGTAAAGAAAGCTATCTCATAATTACCATATTTGTTATTTCTGTGTTATATTATACTTTATAGTTTGTTGATGGTTAGTGGATTCGTTATCCTACTTGCTTCTCGAATACAGAGGTGTCACGTGGATTGATAGATTTTGCGCACGTGCCATGGTATGAACTTGAGTGGTGAAAAGGAGAAATACATATTGAATTTGTATTCCATCGTGGCGGCTGTATCACTAATCACATACCAAACAAGTATTTGTTTATATTTAACTACAACAAGTTGTTGAACAACGTTAGTAAGCACATACCTACTCTAAACCGGTATTTTTTTTTTGAAATAATAAAAAAAAATAATTTGAGTTTCATTGATGCTTACTTTTTTAATGGGATTGAGTACGGTTTCCCGTCTACGCATATTGCGACTATTTCGATCAAAATTATTTTTTCATGATCGCAGTGTCCGGTTTTTAGTCTGTAACGTACCCCTCTTTTTTTCACCCATCCCCCTACTATGTTATCGACCGAAAGAACCTCAACTTCTCCAATGATATGGTTTGTTATCTGAATTTTGGAAGCAAGTCTTGGAGATTCTTCGATCATCATTCAAATTGATACTCCGCTCCATAGGCTAGTTATTGTCTGAATACTCAAGTGAGGTTAAATCTCTAATGGATTGAAACTTGGTTCACCCGTTCAAAATTAGTCAATTAATTAGGTCAGGTTACGTCTTTACATTATGTTAGTTTCAATATCACTTTGGTCTTTTTGTTAAACGCTCTGTTAATGCTATGTATGATTGTATGAAAGTGCTATTAGAAGCTCTCTCTATAGAATTGAAAAGCATTAGAAGTGAAGAACACAAGAAGAATAATGATATTATGTGAAACAGTTAGGTTCATATGTGACTTTTGTGATTGTTCTTAGTGGTATTAGACAAATCAAGCACAACATTCTAGATTCACATTGAGAGATCCATAAAAAACACAAATTGTTGGTTTTGTTTACTAGGTAAAGCCTAAACAAGTGATATATATATATATATATATATATATATATATATACACACACATATACAAAAAAAAAACAACAGAACTTATAGATTAACATTTTTGACTCCACTAACTATAAATGTTTTTAAGTTATTGTTGTAGGTCCTAAGCTTATAACTGAGGAGATTTTATAACAGTAAAATCCGGAAAAGGCCTTGAACTTCTATCTCGCTTAGGTGGGCCCCAAAGATTGAGCCGACTCTACGATAAAGATCCGGAATTTCAAGCGATATAATAGCGGTTTAAACTTCAATATCGTTTTGATTTTTAAACTTTATTTATTAATTAATAAATAATTAAATTATTCTAATTTTAGATGACCATTATCCAAAAATGTCTACCCATTCACATCTTTAGGTTTTTAGAAATGTGTTTGCTAATTGCTATATAGAGACGTTTTGAAATGGTTATATGAAACTCTCGAGATAAGGAGGCCGAATTTCATGTAGTCAGTAGATGAGGTTGACTATAGTTTCACCATCTAACGGGCATGCTCGAGTTCTGCCTTGTTTTAAGCATGTTGGCTCGAGTTCAAAATGGTCTATATGGTTCAAATGCACTTTGTGGGATTCTAGATCTAAAAGTTGCGAATGAGGCAAGTCAGATTATCTCGTTACATTGTATAGAGGGGGCTTTTTGTTATAAAATTTGACATGCTATACTACACACACATTTTAGATGTGGTGAATAAGACGAGAAAGTTCACATAAATGAGGGATGGGTGATTCCGGAGCCCTTCTTTCTTTACCATGGACCGTTTCTTACATCTCATATTGTCATTCGGATGTGTTGGTGTCAAGAGAGCGATATATAACATGACGTTGAACGCTTCCAATCTGAATGTGATTGCTCAAATTCTTGGTCACAACATACATATCAATAGTTAGCCCAAGGGTCAATCAGCTCTGCTTCTAGTGGATGTCTCTGGGTTTTGGGACGTACTACTTGATTATTATAACTTAACTACTCTACTCAACTCCTTTACAGGTTGTTTGAATCAAATATCAATGCATCATGCATGACTAATTTCTTTCAATTGTTGCTCATTATCTCAACCATTTCTATTGCTTAAGTTGCTTCTGGGAACAAGTTGCAGTAAATAAACATAAAAACGTACCCGGTTGATCTCACTCATAGCAAAGCTATTTGTACAATGGTAGATCCTTCATTTTCATCATCTTCTGGTCCATGAAAGAAAAGGAACATACCAAGGGATTGGTGATTCCAGGATTTTTAAACTTATAATTATCAAAATAAGGGAATCTGATATCAAATATAACTTGATATGTAACCTTTGAGAGCTCACCAAGGATTTTTAAAAAAGAAAATACAAGTACAATTAAACTATCTTATTTACTTCCATAATGAAGAGGTGTTTGAAGGACTGAGTGATTCAAAGATTGTGATTTGGTTAACATGTATGTAACCTCAAATTGTAAATGTAGTTTCATATAAACACTATTTTTTTCAACGATTAAAATCTATGTAGTTTCATCATCTTGTTTCATAATCTAAGATCGGATCAAGATTTGTGAACTACAAGAACCATCTCCAATGTACATTGTGCTACAAAACTTGCAACATCCCACACAAAATATGGATTGCTAATACAAAAAAAATTGACCTGAATGAAGAATGTAGGTCAAGCATCTTGGAATGAATTTTGTTGATCAAGTTGACTGTTGGAGTCAACATGCTCGGTGTTCCCAGCATAATCCTCAGCTGAAGAAACAGAGAAACTCCAAACTGAAGCACAATTCTCATCATCTACATGAAATATACAAATGGTATATAAGAACATAATCCAAATTGAAGCACGAATCTCGTCATCTACATGGAAAATATATAATATCATTTGCGGGTATTGAGATTTGCTCCTTCAAGAATTAGTCAATGATTAATACTTGTAAAATTCTAAGACATCTTAATACACACATATGGAAGTAGACTTCACAAATAACATGATAGAAAGGAGATAAAAAAAATACCTTGTAAAGCCGTACTTAATTCATCATTAGAGTCGTCAAGTGGTCCAAATCGCCTATGTCCTGATGCAGTGGCGGCCATTGGTAAAAATGGATGGAAAGAGAAACCACTAACAGTATCTACACCAACAGCAAATGGTAAATTAAAAGTAGGTGTTTTTAATTAAGGAGGGTGGTTTAGAAACACTTTTTAACATATGTGTATCATAAAGGATATAGTACACAGCCCATACCAAGTTAGCTAAGCCTTGGGTTATTTCTATTCAAATTCAGGTTATTCAGGTTTTTGACTATTAGTAATCGTTAAAAATACTGCCGGTGATGATTTTAGTCAACAAGTTTCCACTATGTTATCATTATTATTGGAAGGCACTTTAGAAATGTGTCAAGTAGGCAAGTAGCCAAACAATCTCATTAAATTATTCGTTAAGCCAAGCATTGCACTTATTCAAGATATAGGAAGTATGCAAATATATATCAAAATTAGAAAGAGTGAGATGGTAGTACCTGATGCAGCTTGAAAGCTCGAGGCCCATTGACCTGTTTGAAGATCATATATATGCACCAAACCATCCTTCATTCACATTGTTTAAAAAATCATTCTACTGGAATAATGACACTAGGGTTTAGTCATAAGTGAAGAATTTAGAACAAATACCTGTCCACCAGTTCCAAGATGTTGACCATAGGGCTCAACGTCAAATTGTATCCGTTGATTGGTGGTCTCAGTTGATCTATATAACCTAATAATTGAGCAAAGCAAGAGGAAATTCAGTCTTAAAAGATCTAATCATTTTAGTGCTAGTATTAACATAATATTAAATCGATACTAAACAATAATACTCAAATTACATGTAAAAAACTACATTTGGGACAATGTAGAAGAAACTAATAGATCTTATAAGATTACTAAAGATCTGTTGGACCAAGAATAAAAGGGTACCTACTTGTATACAATTTCAACAGTTTTGCGTATATCCCAGCATAAGATATATGGATCCTACATAAAAAGCAATTACTTTGATGAGAGGATGTCATGTAAAATACATGTTACAACTTCCTGAAACTATCAAGTAAACAATTTAAGATAAGCTCAACTGGTAATGAACATTGATTAGAGAATAACAATAGGAAGAAACAAGAGAAATTCAAATAATTACAATTATTTGTAAGTGGAAATTCAATTTCACCAAGATGATCATTGCCCCCGATTGACAGAGGCAATAAAATTTACAAGAATGCCAAGTAATGAAAAAACAGGTATTATACCTTTCTTCCCCCAGTATAAAGATAGTTTCCATCTTTAGAGAATTGAACCTGTAAATAACATGATGTAAAACAGTATTAATCATGTTCTAATCATGATTAGTTGAAAATTTCTAGCCATAGTTGCCCACTTACATGTGTGACCCCACCTTCTTGACCGTGTAGGACATACAAGAGTTCCATATTATCTTCCCTATGTATTGCTGTAGTTTGGCTATATGACCCTGTAGCAAGCATCCCCGTATGACTTGGAGAAAAGGCAATTGAAGATATGATACCTGAACACAAAGAAAATGTAATTTCAAATAAAAAATTATTTAAAATATACATGTACCAACCTGATTGACCTTCCCTATTTCCTTGAACGGTTGAATGCTGTTCAAAATCTCTACCAGGGCGATGAATATCGAATATCCTGATGGATTTGTTGTAACCAGCAAATATCCTGAATGGAACAAGATGTCAACCACAATTAAAGAATTGGAATAAATCCTTTAAGATAGCTAGTAGAGCTTTAAATTCTTACAAAAAGTAGAAGCTTACTTGGTTCCTGTGGGGTTAAAACCTATCGAAAATGCAGCAGTTATTTCATCCATGTTATCATATGCTCGATATGTGCAGCGTAACTGCAATCACAATTTAAGTGAAGTGTTAATAGTTATATAACACAAAGTTACACATGATATGAATGATAATAATAGTTACAGCTAATTCAAAAAGAGTGTGACATAGTAAGAATTCAAGACAGAAGTAGAAGATTAGAGGATGAAGCACCTGGCCTGTGCTCGTATCCCAAAGATGAATAGGATGGTCCCGTGTGGTAGTTGCGAACACACAAGAAACTGGATCTACAATACATATAGAATGCGCAACTTGGTTAACTGCTTATACATGCTAACAATTACTATAAAACTTACTAATATAAGAAAAGTATTTTAATGAAAGAAGTTAAAGAAAAGAGACAAGAGATGCACCAGAAGCAGACATGTAAGGGTACCAGCAGTAATCATAAATTGCTTCTCCCTCTGTTATAGCAAGGTTTGCTGGAAATGAATCTGCGAACACAAGTACAATCAAAGATTCTCTTGTATGGTAAAAAGACAACTTGTGAAATAAAAACTAACCTTCAATAGCAGCTGAAGAACAAACATTTTCATCTGAACAATTTTCATAATCTGGTCTGCAAAAGAAAAAAAATAATGATTTCATGTGTATAAACCTCATGCTCAATAGTGAGGAAACCGGAGTACCTCAAAATTGGTCAATTTATCTGAGCAGAAGCTAATAAAGCACTTGTTTATTTTATGTAACTAAAAGCACTTGTCTACATCCAATTGAAAGAATGAAAGCACAAAAAATGCAACCAAAAGCAGCGAAAATTGATTATACAAGTTACTTACAATGTGAATATACTGAGAGTATTATCATCAGAGCTCGTCAAAAAGCACGAACCATCAGGTGACCTAGAAGAAGAACAACAACAATAATCATTAGATGAATTTGAAATTCGAGCAAATACTCTGCATAAGCATTAAGCAGTGACACTACTGTATTGAATTGTTGCAAAACATCCATCGTACCATTTGAGGCCTTTGAGGAAGTTATTAGATGAGGCTCTGAAGTGGTTGTGAAAATGGTAGGTTTTGTGAGGAGGAACATCGAAACGAATTGCTTGCGGCCAAGCCCAAGAGTGATTATATTCCGATTGGCTGTCGACTGTAGGCTGTTCTTCCAGGTCAGCGTTTTCTTCCCCCATTTTCACAGGGAGAAACAACGAACCAACACCAACAAGTGTTTGATTTAGTTACCGCCAAAGCCAACAAAAGATTTGGCCAGCGATCAATGGGTCGTGCTCACTGCTCCGCCACCTGCCCCCTTCCCAACCCACCCTAGATCAGTGTGTGCCACTGCGTCTAAATATATTAGACTTTATAAAAATAATAATAATAATAATAATAATAATAATAATAATAATAATGATAACTAACTAAATTTAAAAGCATTAAAAATTTTAACCAGGCAGCTAAAATGTTTTGATCTATTTATTATTTTCATCCAAATTGACCGACAAAACTATTGTTTTTGTCACTTCCCTAAAAGTGTGAAGCATCTACGTGTAATACGACATATAGATCTTGCACATGAAACCATCGAAATAGTGAGATCATTGTCCACTCCACCACCAGCAACAATGGAACCCTTACCACCATTGTTAACGCCCCCGGCTATTGGCACAACACCTACCATTCTCGCCACTAACACCTCCACTGTCAATGGTGGTTGTGTTTTTTGATACCAGTGGCAATGATCACGGCAACCAACATAGGTGGTGACAACAGTGACGGCCAGTAGGCTATGATGGTGATGGTAGTGGAGTCAAGATGGTGGTGAAGCACGGGTCGTGGCAATGGCTTGATTGGTTGTGATTGTGACAATAGATACTAATTCTTTTATGATTTTTATGTAAACCAAATAAATATCATATTTGAATTCTTAAATAATTTTTACTTCCTTTAATTTTCAAATTATTCTGATAAATTTTAATTCCAATTCATCTGATCTATTTCATTTTTTTTTTAAACACACCAACCAAAAAGACCCTATTATCTAATACACTCAAACTAGTTATGCAATGATCAATATGCAAATAGTTAACCCTGATCCTAAATAATCAAATAACAAGAAACAGAATCGTTTATCCATAGAAGTGTTTGTTATGATCTTAAGTCGTAATATGCAATAATCACATTATTTAGTCCAAATACAGAGGTGTATGAGACGACCACAATCTTAGAATCTTAGCAGTCCAGTTTACATTTCTTTTTGAAATATAATACCCGATATAAAATCTTGAATGGGAACATTCTCCATGTATGTTTATATTCAGAGCCAATTTTCAAATAGTAAAAAATCAGTTTTATGAATGGTAGTTGTGTTCAAGATTCAAGTGCAATCCTTTTGAAGTACGTCTCATCTTTGTACTTGGCGTATAAAGGAAGCTCAAGTGCATTCTCAGCAATTTGACCATCTTCATGTATTTTAGCGATAAGGCTTTCAAGTGATGGGAAGTTGGCCTGTCATCAATCATAATTCACATGTGAAATACACAAAATAATCCAGGACAAAACAAACAACGCAACGTTTTCATCAAGAGGAATCATCAATTTTTTTGTAAACCTATAACTACTTATCACAGTGTTGTCATCATTAGAAACTAGACTGATAACTTTGAAGGTAATGTTTTGTCTCTACCATGTTTAAGGGTAGAGAAAATGTTGAAACTTGAAAGTATACAAAGAATATTTTCAAATTTCAATGCATTAAACTTATTAGTTTTATACAAGAAATAAAATATATTTGAATATTATAATTTTACGGTTTATATTTAGCATACTAGCTGTTTATACAGAATCTGAAAGTTTTGGACAATAAGTGTTTCAGGTCATGCCACCCTTTTTGACTTGAACACTAAATTTACCACCGATTACCAACCCCTACAAAACTCCCATTTTGTCATCTCTACAAAAGATCAAATCAGTTTTTACAAGGGTATAAACAAACAGAACCTTGAGCTCATTATTTTCAAAGAAATGAGAGAACGGAATTAATTTATTAAAAAAAAGGGAGCATACCTCAGGTCGAATATAGCCAACAATGACAAGATGTAATTCCTCTCCATAGAAATCCTCATCAAACTTATGAAGCAACCATGGTTCCTGATAATTAAAAAAAAAAAAGGAATGATGAAGAGAACATGAGTTAGAAACTGACGATTTGAATATTGAAGTAGATTTGAAAAGTTGAAAAGATTATACTCACTATAGTCTTTTCAGTGTTATTAAAGTATGGGTTCCAACCAATGCTCATAACCATCTTGTAAAAACCCCAGGTTGATAATTTGGCCCAACCAAAATACACACCTGCAGGATGTTCGGAAAGGACATCTGCATACCCTTCCACGGACAAATTAGCTGAAACAGGACAACGAGAACCATAGGATTAGTGCGATATATATATTTTCGATCACTAGTCTTAAACTTGTTTAGGATTTCCAAATTTGTTTATGTAAATAGGAATTATTTTCAATTTTATTTTAGGTCCAAAAAGAGCCAACATAAATCACGCCTATACAAAGTTTACAAACTGAGCCAAGACTTGATCTTATGGTAAGTTGAGCGGTTGGGCCTAAGTCTTTCAAGGCTAGCAAGCCTCGAGTACATCCCAATTAAGATTGCAAGTGAAACTAACTTGCAATTTCAACCCATTCACCTACAAATGAGTTGAGTAAGCTTATATCTCTAATTGGTCAAACAAGCAAAAAAAATTTTAAAAAAAAAGAAAAATACTAACCTTGGGGCTATTTGGTAACCTCTTAATGGTCATTAAGAGGCTACCTCTTAATGTTACCTATTAACCATTTAGACTTAAGGTTACCTCTTAAGTCTTAACCATCAAGAGGCTATGAACAATTAAGAAGTAGCTCTTAATGACCATTAAGAGGCTACCAAACAGCCGCTTAGAGAAAAAGTAGAACATTGTTCAAATGGGTTGAACAGGTCGAAAATCGTCTAACGTGTATTCTTATCAAGAAAAAACCTCCTAGATCATTTTATCCACAAATTAGATTCTTGGTGAACTAATATTAGTTTTGTAATCATATTTGAAAGTTGACACTCTTAATAAAGAACTTATAAATTTTGGGCAAAAAGTGTTCCTTGCCAAACTTGACACAATCTGACATGTTTGACCACTTACCAAAGGGCAGATACATGTTGATTGATAGATAAGAAAGTGAATAAGAGTGCAAATGAAACAAAAAATAAATGCAAGTGAAATTGATATGAAGCTGGGTAACCTGTTGGTATTCCAAGCACCTTTGAGCCCCGACCATAACCTTTGATGACAGGACCACCAATATGCCAAGGTTCTATGGGTAAAGTACCATTTATCCCTGAAAATAAAAAACACATTGAATTAGGCAACACAGCTGACATATAAGTGAGTTTACTGGAATATTTATAAATCAGTGAAAGGTATTTACAATCTTCAAATGGAGGCAGGCCCCACTTTTCAGGCCGCAGATCAAGAAGTGAATTGATCACCTCATCGGCTGCAGTGTAAAGATGCGACTGCTTTGGAAGAGATGGTACAGCAACCACTTCCATGTCAGCAGCTTTAGCAGCAGCAACACCTGGTCTGACATGTAACGAGGCATTGCTATTTTAAAAACCATGTTATAATGTTATATGAAGATGCAATTTGTAAACCAGTTTCCTATATTTCAGTTTAACAAATTGTCCTCGTGGTGCATAAATAAATGAACAAAATTGTTTTCCAAGTAGTATTCAACGCTTTAATGCCAGTATACTTAAGACAACAAATTATCAAACAGTTGACAGACCTTTCAGTTCATTACTTAAAAAGCAAACTTACAGTGAATCTTCAATGACAAGACATTTTGAAGGATCAGTGCTAAGCCTCTTTGCAGCTTCCAGGAATCTGATAATGGAAAAACGTACAATTCCAGAGTAGTTAAAGATGAGAACCCTCATCTAACAGTTTATGAAAATACACGAACTAGCTAGAGCAACTCAGGATGTTTCATCTTACATTTCAGGAGATGGCTTTCCTGCTTTTACCTCATCACCAGCAATAATGGCTGTGAAGGATTCTTTCCAAGCTGCAAAAACAAACTTGTAAGATAACTTAAAATACGTTACTAACTCTTCTAAAAGCTTATAGATAGAAGATTTTGGTGTGCTTATCATAAATAAGTTCCAACTTACTAGGATGATAGCTAATCTTTTTTTCAATGCTATCTCTTGGAGAATTAGAAGCCAATGCCATGTGCACTCCATGGCCTCTCAAATGTTTAATCAAACGATAGGCACCTGGTAATGCTTTAAGTTTGCACCATCTAGCAATTCGAATAATGAAATCAGAAGTTTAATCTATAGTTTTATACAAATTGTGCAAGATATATGTGCTTCCCCGGTATGTTTTTAATAATTTCCTTAGCACTGAAATAACAAATTGTGACAATAACTTAGTTTTTCAACCAAATTGACTAAGTGAAATCTAATAGCAAAAGTGAGGTTTATAACTGGTTAGAGAACATTGGGGAAATTTCTGAAAGCAAATCTTCTTTTGACAAAGGAAGCCCATAATCCTCAACAATAGCAGCTGCTGCTTCTATAGGTGTTTTCCCAATAATCTTTTGGGCCTCTCGCCCATCCCATTTCTTCTCGTATTTAACCAAGTAAACTTTCAAAACTTCACTTACAATGCCATCTGTCATAAAAATACTGTTTAGATGATAATGTGAGGTTATGCACCAACTTAAACTTTAAAATCATGCTTCTTAAAGCAACAATTAAAGCTTAAAAAATCATATGCATCAGAAAGCAACAAGTAAACTAGAAGACTACCTGTGTTTACAAGTGTTCCATCCAAGTCAAGGATCACACATGAAACCAGTCTCCTTACCGAATTCATTATCCAATTCGTTAGGACTAGAACTCTTGCAGAAGATTTTACGCTTTCATTCACAAATTTCTGCAATAGCAATACAAATTGGTGCAGGCATATGACAAACTTCAACCAAGTAACACGGAGTATATAATCATTAGAAGGGGAAATTAGTTTCAACAGGTTACATCCCCTGTATGCCCGGTTTAATGGTGAAAAAATGATAGCAAAAGTAACCAGAATGACTAAATAGATTGCCAATTAACCATTTATGACATAAAATTAAACAGAATCATCGCAGAACTAAATGTAAACCAATTAGATTATGGTTGTCATGCTGAAAATTACTCAAAGTACATAAGATAGAAACGAAAGTGGAAATCATCACTCATCAGTATTACTAGTTATCTGATCACATATTAATCTCATGTATAGACAGTAAAGCGTATAACTACACTCATCTAGCATTGACAGACAGATTTCATTCAGGCATTTTATCAAACATCTAGTCTTCACGATATGCGGTACAACGATTACACTCTAGAAACTGAAATTGTTCGACTATATCCAACAGAAATGTAATTTGATGATTAGGGCTTTGTACAGTGAAAGAAAACCACATACGTACCTTGGAATTTCAACTATTTTGAAAATCGACAACGAAGAAGTATGAAGAACACAATTTCCACTGCGACAAGTGCAGCAAATTGATGATTGACGGTGGTGAATCCGCGCGTCGCCGGAGTTGTCTCGGTGACGACGGTGGATAACGTGTGTGGTTGTTTAATCGGACTGATAATACAATGCTGAAAGCTATGCTCATGTTTAGGATTGCTTATTGAAACAAAAACTAAGTTTTGAAAAGAAAAGTTACTTTTTAAAACTTAGTTTTTTTTAACTTCTCAAAAGTAATTTATTTATTTTTAAAAATTAATTTTTAAATTTTTCTTAAACATTTTAAGAATTTTATTGACTTTTTAAAAATTATTAAGTCAAAAGTTTATCAAAAAGTTAGTTAGTCAAACAGCCCCTATATCGTTTTGTTGGGTAAAATGACATTGTTAGTGTCAATGTGGGGCTAGCCTATTTGATAAAGGCTTTGCCTCTTAAAGAGAAGTTTTTGGGTTTAAACCCAAACATGATGTAATATGAAGTAATTTAAGAGTACAAATAAAATAGATTTGCCGTTAAAAAAAAATGTCCCTGTTAGTTTTTTAACGCTTAAAAGTGGTTAAGAAGTTTCTATCAAACGCCTTGAACATTGTAAACTTTGTTAATTTGGCTTTTGAATAAAAACAATGAAATAAACGAAAACCCCAGACTTCATTTATTATTGCCCAAATCACGGAACTTAATTTTGACATTGTATATAGAAGATATTTAAATCATTTAGAGTGGATTTCCTGTAAATATATGAGTGTTTTTTTTATTATATTATAACAGATGATTGTAAATGGTTGTGAGTGTAAAACAGAAAAAATTTACTGCTCATTTGTATATTTGGGAATCATTGTTCGGTAAATATTCTAATATTTTTGAAACTGATTGTGAGTGAAAAATAGGAAAAATGTAATAATAAAGGTATATAAAATTATTATTTAATGAAAAATGAGAGAAAAAAAAATAGTAAATTTTAGTTTAATTATATGAATAGAGATAGGAAATCCACTGTGAATGCTCTTAAGAGTTTAAATGGTAGTCGAATACTATAAGATCCAGATATAAATGGTTAATATTAATAATTAGGGTGTTCTGAAGAAACATATTAATAAATTATTTTTAACAAAATGTTAAATACAAAACATCATACCAGGTTTACCATTTTTAAATTTCAAACTTGACATTTCTTTTATGGACAATGAAATCATACATAAGGGTGTAAACGAGGTGTACTCGAGCTCGCTTAGGCTTGAGCGCTGCTCGTTTTGGTTTGATAAAGCTCGAGCTCGATTCGTTTGTAGTTTTATTACTAAAGCTCGAGCCTTAGCTCGTCGAAAATTTTCAATCTAGAGCTCGGTTCGTTTATTGTTAAATTATCAAAATTTTATTTTTTATAATTACTTTTATATATATTTGTAATCGTAGTTTTTATATATAACATAATATATATCATTTAATTACATTTTTCATAATAATATGATTTATGTAAATATATATTTAATATATGAATAAAAAATTATATAAACAAAAAACTTGTTTAGGCTCGCGAGCCGACTAGAACTCGATATCTCAAGCTTTGGCTCGAGCTCGATATCTGTAGCTCGGGCTCGAGCTCGTTTAGTAAACGAGCCATAATGTGAGCTCGAACTCATTTAAGCTTGGTTCAGTTCAAGCTTTTTACGAGTTGATCCTGAATAGCATACAAGCTGGCTTGATTTGTGTATACATTGTTACCCAAGGAACTAGCTAATAAACATGCACAAAAGTTATATTGTATAGGTGGTGACCAATTACATAATTTTTGTTAAGGGTAAAAGAAATTATCTTTTAGAATTTTAGTTCAACAATTAAATAAATAAAATTAAGAGTTAAATGCGTTTTACGTCCCTGAGGTTTCATATAAATTGCCATTTGAATCCAAAAGTTTAAGATGTTGCCATTTGCATCCAAATGTTTCACAAAAATTACCATTTGAATTCACTTAACTACTCCTAATTAACGCCGTTAAGTTTTTCCGTTAAGTTTCCTAAATTAGAGGTATTTTAGTCAAAACAATTGCAAAATAATAAAAATAAGCTCTACGTGATAAGTTTTACGTGTTCAGCCTATTTTGGGAATCATGATTGCGATTTTAATTTACAAAGAATGATATGTAAGCAGTTCTTTTATTTTATCAAGAAAGCCATCTCTAGACGCCTATTAGATAAAATAAAATATAAGTTTAACTAACTAAAAGTGATTCATTTCTAACTTTATAAAGCATACAAAACAAATATATATATATATATATATATATATATACAAACAAGTCAAATAACATAAATTATTTAAATTATAACCATAAAAGACATATTATTATAAAAGTATAAGAAAAATTAATAATATAACATTAACCGCCATAAATAATAATCATAAAATATCAATTATCGTAACCATAATTAAACTTTAAACCAAACAAATCTATGTTTAATAAAACGGACAAAAGTAACAAGATTACTAAACAAAAATAATTAACAAGACAAAACAATAAAATACTATAATAAAATCAAATCATAATTGCAATTATCAAAAGAATCTAAACATATAAAAAGCCTCACGTGAGTTGGTTTTTTATTTTGTAATTTTTTTATTAAAATAACTCTCATATTGAAAACTTAACGAAAAAAGTTAACCGTGTTAGTTAGATGTAGCCAAATGGATTCAAATGGCAATATTAGTGAAACCTTTGGGTGCAAATGACAACATTTTAAACTTTTGGATTCAAATGACAATTTCTATGAAACCTCAGGAATGTAAAACGCATTTAACTCTTACAAACCTTAAGCAGTTAGAAAAAAAAAACATTCTGAAAGTAATATAGATGCTTTAAATACCGATGAATATTGCCCCAGCTAGAATGTCAAATGGAAGAAAGAAGACTCAAGATCATGTAGGATTTACATCCAGACATCCGATGATGGTGGGTGGTGATTATTTGCTATGCAAGCTATAACACATGAGGCTATGCTAGCTAGCTAGCTACATATAGATACGCTAAAAGACCTGGAGCTTAAACACTTATTGTTCTAAAATTCTCATATATAAATTTTGTCAAATATGATTACAAATTAGTAAATTTCAATGATAAACACATTTTTGAATAAAATGATTTTAAACGTTTAACGGGTTGTTTTCGGGAAGGTGGACAGAAGGAAAAAAAAAGACTCATAAGGCTTACCAGAATCATATATAAGATTTCTTTTAAAATTAAACTAAACATTATATAAGTAGATGTATCAGGTAGAATAGTAGTCAGAAAGATCCACTTTACATATATAATTCGATGACCGTATTTCTCGGTGAAAGGTATTTTTGCGTCCACGAATGACTTTACAATTAAAATTGAGAGAATATTTTTAATACCTTGTTTTGGTGGAGATATTAACGTTCCATCTTCAAAGTCTGCAATGTATGTAATATGATGTTGAAAAAAAAAAAGATTATACATGTATGTAATGTTGTTGATTTTGGTAGTAAAAGCTAGCATCGATTTACCATCTTTTATATTCAGGGTAAGAACTAAAAGTATATTTGCAGTTGTATATTTATATGTTTTTAAATCTTCTTGTCCATGTTAGAGATAAATACTTATTCATTATTGTGTTAATTTTATATAAATATACAGATGTAAATTCGTTTTGTTGGTAACGTCGTAAATTCTTTTTTTCCCATCAACACTTCTAAAATTTTATTTATAATATATTAATTAAATAAAAAGCATTACGTATAGGAAGACCCCGACAATAAAAAGTATTACGTATAGTTAATTAGTTTCTATATATTTCTTATAAAGCTCGGCTCTTAATTTAACACACAGTCACACGCTCTTTAAACGAGAGAGGTTAAGTTCACCTATTTCTCTTAATTTTTAATGTACATCTTAATGATGTATTATATTCTAAAGTTTGTATCGAAGAAAGTATTTAGATTCGGATATGGGATTTGCTAAATATATGTTTCTTCCTACTTTTACTTCATCCGTTTCAATTCAATTTGTAATATCAATAATATTTGTTTATTTTCAGATTAAAAGACAAAAACATACCAACAATTTCATGTTTTCAGAAAGTATATAGAAAATTCAAGAGAAATTACACATTCAGGCATAATCATACGTTGTAAATGAAACCGTGGGGAGGAAAGTCACAACCACGTGTGAGAAAGATAATTATATGGTTAGTGATGAAAATCGATTTTAATATTAATTAAATTATGTGAAAAAGCAAACTCCCAACCAACTATTAGTACTTGACTAAAGTTATGTTCCTATCATACTCACTGTTAGGCACCATGTCGTTTGTATACAAAAAAAGAAAATTATTTGTATAACAACTATTCCTCATTTTAGAAAAGAACAAGGATAATCATCATACATAAATAAATATTTAATTCGATTTCAAAACGTAACTCGCTACCATTACTTTTTAAAATTTATTTTCAATTATATAATTTACACCATCGTAACTTTTTAATTTAAATAGTTTTATTTACTTGTCACTTTATTATGTTTTTCATGAGCTGTAACGGTGTAATAACTTGTACAAAATAAGATTAGAAAACAAATGAATTGATTAAACGATATAAATATTAAATATGCATAAAAATCCGGATAAAGAGATGGGATGACATAAGCAAAATATATAATTGAGAAAAACATATATTTACATCTCTCTTTTACCAAAGTAATATTTCCCAACTCCAAACATATAACGCTACAAAGACTTGTACACTTCGAAGTAAATGTCGTACATTGATCTGAAATCAGTAATCTTGACTTTGTGAATGAGGCCAGCTATATATAAGCCACCCACACGCAACCTCTGTCATCCAGCCCAGCTACCTAACAAACTACACGCCTTCACCCACACCCCCACCCCCCCCCCCCCCCCCACCCCCACCCCCACCCCCACCCCTAACACCTCTTCTTCTTCTTCTTTAACCTTCACTTTACTCCCCTACCTTCTTGAATCTCTTCTTCCTCAACAAAATTTGTAAGTCTCTATTCATTTATAGCCATCTTGTATCTATATATTTGTGTGTGTATATATGTATATGTATATGCATGCATACATATATGTATGTATGTGTATTGAATGATCATTTGTTATTGGTGATTAAAACTATGCATGTTGACATTTTCTGATAATAATGAGCAGAAGCATAGACACTTGTGTAGTTGTATGGCTTCTTGAATCTTTATACCATTCTTGATCATTATTCAATATGTTAATGTAGATGCAGATATAGTAGTGCATATATATACATGATACAGGTATGCATATGATCTTATTCTTGTTATTATACATGGATTTTCTTGAAAATAAATTTTGGTATTTTTGGGTGCTTTTTATCCTTATTTATTTTATTTTATAATGTTTAGAATATTTGTAGTATACTGCAACACATATTTGCCATCATCATATATCATATCCGATACTGAATACACATACAATAATGAATATTGCTTTCTGTATGTTGATCTAAATGTTCTTTTTTTTTTTTTTTTCCTTTTTCCTCACATGTGATCATTCCTTTTAATATATTTTTTTTATCAGTGTAAGATGATTTGAATGCATGTAAAAACATAACATTAATGTTGAATAACCAAGTACATTAGTTGATGGAGTGTACAATTTGCTGGAATAATGAGTTTGTAAGATTTCCTTTTCTTAAAACCAATCATGTTGATTACATAGTACATACTAAAGTTGCTATTGATTTAAATCTATCATGATTATTTTTGAAAAACATCAAATGGTCATAAAATCTTTTGACACTAGATACATGGATTATTTTTTTTGCAAAACTAGGTTTTTTTCGCACAAACGTGCTACCAATTTTGAATCGATTAGACATGGTTCATAGTTATAAACCTTGCAACGCGTCTTGATGTAATTGGTTTTCTTTATACTTAAAATGTATGGGGATGGTTCAAATAAAACCCATGAGAAATTATGTAAACAAATAAACCAAATCTTCACCTTTTATGTATTAAGATCAATGGCTCGGATTTTTTTGAATAAAAAAATCAAAAGTTTGTACTTTTGTGGGATCATGTGTTGAAAAAGTCAAACAAATCTAATCCATTGATCTTAAATATTAAAGGTGAAGATTTGATTTATTGGTTTACACAATTTCATTTGGTTTACAAAAAAAACTCATCCCTGTATTACGGTTACATTTAATAATCTATAATGCATATTATTATTTTAAAGTATTGTTAAAGATACATCCATTTTGTTCAATAACATAATTGGGTGAGTTGTAGCCAAAATAAGTATTTGTTTTCTGGTTATAAACCAATAACATGACAACATGAGTTGTCAAATCTTGATTGGTTACTAAACATGAGATTTGTGTGGATTAATGACAGAGGAAGAAGGGAGGGCTGTGATCTTTGCACGTGTCCCAATAATCTTCTCCATTGATCAGCAGGAAAGATGTGAGGAGAACAAAAATGAAATTATCAAACTTATTTTTGTATGGTTATTATTACCCTTTTATCCTTCTTTAGGTACCCAGAAAACAACTCATGAAACATAGCAAAGTTGATTGAGTACTAATGATTGATTGACTTCTTTATATATAATATAATAGTATTTTAATACATAATACATTGGCATTCTTTTGTTTTCTTGTGTTTTTTGGTTGGTTATTTGGTAGTTTTTTCTTTACCATGTGTCATGTTTGGTAGTTTTCTATATCAGCGGTAATGTTACACCCTAAAACCCATAAATGTATTGAAATAAAATGTCGAAAAAGTATATTTTACACATTATATAGGAAAGCTTTTAAATTTTGGCAAAGGTGGCATTCTTTTATGGCATTTATAGATATTAATAAAAAGCGGAGAAAAAGCCTCATTATTTCTGTATTCAAAAGAAGCTCTTCAAAAGGTGTTCTGTTTTTACTAAAAGTGTTACTACTTTTACTTCATCTTTTCAGCGTATAATTAATCTTTTCTCAAATCTATCATTATGAAGTCTCTAAACAAGTATTTAAAAACGAATATTTATTGAGAAACATATGTTTGTAACCTTTCAAAGGTGGTGTAATGACAAGAATTTGATTTTTATAGAAGAAGAATTAGTTTCAAATTCTACTTTCACCGATTTTCTGCTATAAATCCCTTGAAAGTTAGGTGTAAAAAGTATTTTTAAATCAAATCACCATAAATTATGTTGTTGATATATATATATATATATATATATATATATATATATATATATATATATATATATATTTAACGGCAAATCTACCCTACTCCTAAACTACTTCAAATTACATCATGCTTGGGTTTGAACCCAGAACCTCCCATTTAAAAAACAAAGCTTCTACCAAGTGGGTTAGTTTCACATTGGCAATTATGTTGTTGATATGGGCCTTTGGCAGTAACATTTATCTATGCAATTAATGTTTTTATATGCTGGATGTTTGTGCAACAATAGTTGTATATGAAGTTGGATTAGTCATCAACAACATGAATGATGTAACTTTATTCATCAAAAGTTCAAAACTATTAATTTCATGCAAAATATGCATCTTGTTTTGAGTTTTTTGCAAGTGGTAACTCACTCTCTAATCATATCTTTGAATCTATTCATTTTGATATTTTGTAACACTTCAACACTTAACTACTTAGGAGATAACATGTTTTCAACATACTTTGACACAGCTAGATCACATCTAGTTTTCTACATCTTGAATAAAGAGGATGACAATACAGTCCATAAAACATTTAAAAATAAAATAAAATTAGATTCGCTTACAAAATTCATATATAAAACAAAAGAACATACTCGAGCTGGTTATCTGGCGTAAAAATTGGGAAGCTCGATTCACACAAGGCAGTTCACAAATTTTCTAGAATTATTAATCATATACGTTAAAGGTGATGAAAATTATTGTAAGAAAGGTGAGGTATGAGTGGTCCAGGTATTAGTTATGGTCGTTATTCAACGTTGGTAGGAGAAGAGAGATCAAGTGTCAATGTTGACATGTGAAAATGCTCATTCTTGTATGGCCAAATGCCTTAGAAGACATACAACATAATTGTTGGAATGAAAAGGGGGACGCTTCCATGAATATAATAGCTTCATTAGTACTCCATGTATTTGGATAATGACATTTAATTAATCATTAGTTGCGTTTAAACTATTTAATAGATACTTTGATTGCCAAATAATAACGATAATACAATGAATAGGAGATTTACTGATAATAATCAATAGAATCTCAGATCATATATTGACGATAAATACAGGATTAGGAATTTCATATCCCATTGTTTGCGGATAATACGTTTGCTTTTAATCATTTTTAGTAACAGAGGATTAAAAAAATGTTATTATATTCAAATGCAATGATCCGTCAGGTCAGTCTACAGAGCAATTCCAAGTTCAAATCAAAACATTCAACTGCAAATCGTCAAAACCTAACTCTGAACGAAACCATTTGGATCTCAACCCGTCCAGACGGATGGACTTGTTTTGGTTTTGGGTTGTTCCCTAGTAAACACATTTATTTCATGAACATAATAGGGTATGCTCATGTATAATATGCTACACATTTGATGCATAGAAAAGTCTTCAGGATTTGAAGTTAAAATCTAATGGCTTTTAAAACTAAAAAGGGTTTAATTACACCGAAAAATTATGTACTTCGATGAATCTAGAGCATGTCATGAGTTGGCTTCTACGATGATACAAAAAACTTGACAAAGCTCTAATAATGTCTTCTTTCTTAAGGAAGATCAGCCAGGTGAACTACTCACATAAAACCACCACCAACCACCACCAATATTTGGAACATATTAGCTAATAACAGAAATGGTACCTTTTATAAATCATGATTTTTGTCATTTCCATCAGTGACGCCATTGATTGATAGCTTATGCAGCTTCATGTATCTCTGGGTCGATTCTTGAACTAATGTCATTATCCCTATGGAATCTGAAACTGGAGAAGGCTCTTCTTCTCGTTCGGGTTGCATATTCAAGTCAATATTTTGACTTTTGAAAGACGAATTGGATGCTTTTTCTCTATTCAGGTCATTTTCTAAACTTTGACCAACCCCTGTTTTGTGTTCCACGTTACTATTACTATTTTGAGTATTACTCATCTGGGTATAGCGGATGATGTCAGCATACAGCAATTGAGTTGGTTTCTGCACTGCATTTCCAACCTGTTTGTCAGACTGTGTCTGCATCATTGGGGGTGGTGGGGAAGAATGCTTCACCGCTAGGCAGATGTTACAAGTGCAACGAGAATTGTGTTCACTACCACATGGCGGCCGGATGCAGATGACACACGCGCAACCATCTTTATGGCGGGGGTGTCTTGTTATGGCCTTCCCATCATGATCTGTCAAGTCATCAAGCGCAGAAAGGCCTTTAATGGTGTTGCGTGATTCTGGATTTTCTGATTATTCAACACATGCAGATAAATTAGCAATATTATACAAGAAATCTATAAATATTGGTTAGAAGTGACTTATACCATGATTAATCATGGGAAGCATAAGATCAAGATGTTCTGGTGTCGGTTTTTCCTCCGTTGAACAGAGAGATCTGGTAGCCAAATATGGTAAGTGATAAATGTACAAACTCTTGAAATAACAAAACAAAAAATTCGATCTATATCCTAGTAGCCAACTTACCCAGCATTGTCGGTTGAAAATTCCATAGGACTCCCTAAAACAGGCGCCTCCTGTTACATTTAACAATCTCGTCAAAACTAAAAAAGAGGATGCTGCTATCATGAATTTGACATCTGATCAAGATGGGGAATTTTATGTTCCGGTTTAAACAGGTGGGTTAGACCACAATACCTTTTGTCCACGTCTAACTTTTTTAATTAATAATTAGTGCACAAATTATGATTGGAAACGATGTTGTCACAATATTAATATAATATTTTATGTAAAGTGATTTAGGAGGCTTGCATGCACTGAAAATACAATATTTGCAACTTTTGAATTCTTTTCTTTTCAACTACATCTTCTTGAAAATCTCTATGATCAAAACTGATTTCTTATTCCAACTTCAACCCAATATATACAGGAATACAAGAGATAAATAGAGTAACTAAATCTCCTAATTAAGGGGAGATATATACAGAAGATTACAGCTAATAATATACTTTACAAAGTAAATAATAATAATATATATCGCTAATACTTCTGAATTGGGCAAGTACAAAATATGACATTAAATAGGTCAGAATTGGAATGTGTAGCTGTCTATTACCTGAAAAACCTCGATTTCAACACCATCGATTAACACAATGGTTGGAGAATTAGTAAGAGGAGGTCGTAACAATCCTTGAACTTGTTCCAAACTGACATTGAGTTGAAGCATCTCTTCTTCCATGACTTTAAGGTGTTTACTATTTAAACACATTTTACGGCCCATCTTCCTTTTAGCATGACTAGAAATGCTATCAACTTCTGACCATTTGCCATCTAAATTTCTCGTCTTACTATCGTGTAGTTTTTCTTCATGAGTGGAAACCCTTGTGTTTGTTGTTTCATTGCCCTGCCATCAATGAGGAGCATTAGACCAATTTCATTACGAGAACTTAAATATAGCTTCATTCTAAGGAAACCTATGTGGGTCGGTACGGGTTTGAGCCATAGGTCATACAAGTCAGTTTGGGTCGGATCTAAACACTTAACAAAAATATACATTTTGTTAACAAATAGTCTGTGGAATACAATTACAAGTTATTTAGTAGGTTTCAACAATCAAAATGACACATTGGACGCCTTTAACCCAGTTAAGTTGTTCCCTTATTACCCTTTTAGTAATTAACCAGTTTGAGCTGATAGAGATAAAACACATCCCAAACTGACTCATTCATATGTAATAGTAAAAAATTAGAACCAAAGATATTCTTGTACTATGTTCGACAACGGATTAGACCTATTGCATGCAACATTTAACTGTTAAATAGGAGACCTACCTTGTGAGATGGAGATACAAGTGAAGCTTTTCTGAATCCCATGATAAGCTTTCCTTCAGGCTCCAACCTACTAAATGTCACTGAACCAACATAATGAATGAGCAACTAAAATATAAGAAGAGGATCACCATTAAAAATAAAGAAATAAACGCCAGAATAAATCTGAATTCTCTAAAGTGACAAATGTCATTTACCTGTATCGCCAGCTTGCAACTGCATTGATTGTATACAGGGAGTGACTCCTTCTAAAACATACATTCTACTATTATTATTGGGCCAAAATCTATATTGTAACACCCAATCCTTTCCCTTCAAATCTTGGATGACAAGTGGATAGCCTTCGGGCTGCGAAATTGGAGGCAGGTAAGCCTGTACAAGAACCATATACAAATTATATTGATAACACAGATATGAAAAATCTTAAAACGGTTATATCATTGTCACTATGTATACAATTACCAAAATCAAAGATCTTCATATCACTCGTTTAATTAGTATAAAAGCATATAGACTAACCTCTGCACATTTCTTTGGCAGCACCAATCGACCTATCTTCCCTGTATCACTAGCACTCAACACTTTCTCAAACAAAGGAGTAATCTTGGCATTTGAACTATCACAATGTTAAGGGTATGATTTGTGATAAAATACAATGCACCATTCAATGTTACTAACCACAATGCACTTCTAATTAAACTAGAATAATGAACAATAAAACAGGATACTCTCCAGAGAGTTGTTGGAGTTCTTGATCTGTGAATTGGGGCCGGTAGCGGGGAAATAGCTTATGGCAGGCACGTGTTTCGCTTTGAGCCTTAGCCTTGTGGGCCTGATTTTCAACAGATGGGCCAGCTGCATTAGTATTAGAGCATTGTTTCCCTACTGATGGCGGAGGGCATAACAGTTGAACATGAATTCGAGATGCTTTTCCCTTTTCACTTTTTTGATCATGTGTCGCAAATGTTTCTGGCAAACTACGAGGGGTGGCATTTGATTGGAAGAAAGATCGGTAAGAATCATCTTTGAACAAATCATGTTTCCCATCATACTGGATTCCTGAACAAAAGGGTGGGTTAAGTGATCTTATTCTGTAGAGAATTAAAAATTTATAGGCTTAATTTTATAGGATACAATCTTACCAGTGGCTTGGGTTCTATCACAAATCATTTCTGGTGCACTGATCCGCCAGCTGTCTTTCACAAATCTCTCACAAGGATCTGTTGTACTTTGGCCCATAGAATAGGAAGTCAACTGTAATTCACGTTGACTTTTAAAAGAATTGAGCAGACTGGGTGCTTGCAGCCATGATACAGGACCTGATCCAGCAATATATCTCCAATTATTGGAAGAAACATCTCTAACTCTTTCAGCAGGTCCATGGAGGGAGTTATAAGCAGTGGGCCAAGTAGGATTTGGTGTCTAAAACAATTAAATAGTATGACAAAATTAAAGAGAATATAAATTTGTGTAAGGTGTCCTCTTTAAATGATGCGGAAGTCTGTGTTAAATAACCAAAATCAACAAGTGCGGATAAAATGTAATTGTGCGTACCAAGATGTATTCTGTTTTTGCACAGTTGAGACACTCAATGCCTCCAGCATCCAACAAAATGAACATGTGGAATGACACTATGCATCCACAATGAATTTGCTGCAAAGCAAAACTCCCTATTATTAAAAAGGACTTCTCGTACATATATATGATACTAACCTAATTAGTCTTAAAAGATTTCTAACCTTTCCACAAGATTCACAACATCTCCAGCCAGAAGCATTCATGTGATATGTATCACAGAATTTTCCATCTTTAAATACAGAACTACAGTCAATTGAACATAATCAGGAGTGTTCTTTATATAATTAGAAAAAAACAATGCAAAGGGAAAATGACATGAAACAAAGTAAAATGTAAGCACCCAATCACAAGAGTTTGCGAAGCCGTCGTCTATATGCCATAGAAAATGTACGGAAACACAAGCTGCGGCTAGACTTTCAAAGATCATAAACTAATCTGGCATCATAACTGATATATACATTCTATATATGTACATGGTTCTGATGTTTCAAGAAACTACATTGATTGAAAACGTTATTCATATATCACGGGCATATAACAACAACCTATATTAGCACCGATCATCATTACTAAAGCCAATCCACATCAAAAGTCTTTACAAACTATTGAACCCTCGTATCTCTCATTTTTATATCAAACGCGAAAACACTTGACTCCTTAAACAAGGACCACCTTTGGTCTAGCCGTATCAAGGTGTGTTGAAATGATGTTCCTCCTCAAGTGATGAGGGTTCCGGTCCCATAACGGCTAAAATGTGTAGATTTAGGAGTAGGATTAGAGTTTTTTTTTAAACGTCTTAAACAACATTAAAAAATTTATATATCCAATTCATATCGGCTATCTACAGCAGAGCTATGTCATCTAAGGTGTGCAAGCTTAATTACCAAATTGCCAAACCCTCAGACAAGATCACAGCAAGATATGAAGTTCTTTCAATTTCCCAATTTGAAACCATGTGTGTATTAGACAGACTCTTCTTCGGAAATAAAAGATCACTTAAAGGTCCAAAAGCCAACCATATTCACAGTTTTCCGGATCATGCAGAACCACAAACCTTTAAAGGAAACTCCTCAATTAACCTTCAGTATGAACAATAACAAATTTCATCAATTCAAAATCATTAATCCTATAACATTCTGAACCGTTGTATCCAAAACCTAACTTCCACAACAAATCACCGGAAAATCGTCCAACACTAACTTACGATACAAGCAACAACAACAGCACAACAGAACAAAATAGCACCGTATCTTCCAACAACAAACGCAAAATCAGTAACATTCTATGAACAACAAAGCAGAATCAACTAGCGAACAACTTACGCGCATCGATCGCACAGGTCAGCGAACTCTCCGGTGCGGCAAAGCCAACCTTGCCTAGGGACTTCCATCGCCTGTTTGCAACTCGAATTGAAGCAAACCCTCAGGGAACCCGAAGACGAAGCCATCATCGGGCAGAATAAGTGAACTCAAAACTCAACAAAATTTCGTCACAGAAAACCTAGAGAGGAGTATGTTGAGTAGCGAGGAATAAGCAATTCAGTCGCCGATAAACCATTAAGACGAAAGTAGAACCCTAAGATGGCATTTCGCTGCCTATTATGGTGCTTGCGTGAGGCGAACAGAGCTATGGTTGCAGAGGGTTTAAGAGAGAGAGAGAGTGAGAGAAAGTAGGAGAGAGAGTGTGCGTCTTCTGAGTGTATCTATAGGCTGCAAATACGTATAGAGATATATATATATATAGACGCGACTGATGCGTGTCAGGTTTTTTGTTTTTAATTTGTGGGTGTGTAGATAGAAAATGGGCCCGGTTATTGGAGAGGGGTATGTTATTGATACACCCAATTTATTTTATCCTTTTTATATCTTTCTATACATACATATAGATACATGGAGAGAGATAGAGACAATAGGATGTCTCAATAACATAAATGGGTGTTTGTATAACCCAACCTTATTGGAAATCTTATGTTATAAATCAACATTCTAAATTCTTATACGTGTCGTATGGTATTATATGCGTTTTATAGGGTGCTGCATACTCGTATATGCAGCGTATAACCCCTCTGATAGTCCCTTGAAATTTTCTCGTATTCAGTGTCGAATTTTGTTATACGCGTTGTAGAGTTCTATATGGGTCATACAGGTTTATATGGACGTATAGCTCTCTGACAACCTTCTGAATTTTTCTTATTTTCAATGTATTTGATCCTATACACTGTGTATGCTATACGAGGTTTATAGAAGGTGTTGATTTATAATAAAGGGTGTCTTAATATTAGTACCCTAAAAAATTCTATGGCCCATGAGCCCACAGTCCATTTTGTAAAGTCTTTGTCTTTTAAAAATGGGGTTTTGAGTTGTAAATTAGATACGATGTAAGTTTGTTTAAAGAAATTTACGAGTAGGATAGACTAATACCCATTAAAATTAGAAACAAAAAGACCTAACATATTTGAAAATGTTTGGATTCTAGTTTTACTTGTAACAAAAAAAAAAAAAGATTTCAGGTTGAAGCATATGTTTTCTCACCTAAAGCATATTTCCTCCTAAAGGTAATCTCAGATTCAAGTTTATAATACGAGGTTCCCCATGAGGAGTGTTAGCCTAGAGCCCCAAAATTTTATACTCAAGTAATGGAGATAATCGTTGAGAAAGCGGCTTGTTAGTTATATTATCGAAATAGTTGTTCAAAAAACTTTAAAGTAGGAGTAAGATAGATTTCCTATTAAAAAAATATAAATAGAAAATTGGGTTGTGGTTTGATAGAACGACAAAGTTATTTGAAGTTAAAGTATTAATCCTTCCTTTGAGATCAGTGATTCAAGTCCCTCCTATGACAGATTGATATAAACTAATTAGTGTAAAATTTGAATGAGGTTAAATATATATTTTAGTTTCCATTCTAAACAAATCCGGAGGGGAAGCTCTCCTTATATTTTTTTTACATCAACGCTAGTTTTTAAAATAAGTTTATTACACCTCCAATTTGAGAACCATATTGATATTACACAACCTTACATTTGTAAGACGCACCATTTCACAATATTACCTAGCGTGCAATAATGATTTTTTCTCATAAAATTGATAATAATATAAAATAAATTCTAACGATAAGAAAACAACTAAATAACAATTTTTAGCAATGAACAGATCATAATCAATAGATCATGACTTATCTAACTATTGTAACCGTTGAATATTCTCGCTAAAGGATAAAAAATGATAAAATATCATTATATGTTTGATATCTTATTATTATCCTATACATGAGGATATATAAGAAACTATTACTCATTGTATCATTCACATAGTACTCTTCAAGTTTATTAAAACCCCTAGATCTTTCAGTCGACACAAATGGACAAAGAAAAACAAATCGTTTCATAGGCTCTCCAAGTAGTTTGCCAATAAGTTAGAACCCCGTTATCGTTTCTGTCCATTCGACATAAAGCTCATTGTTTACTACCTCAAACGTAAGATTGAATTAGTTGAACACCCCTACTGCTGGTTATACGAAGTTAATGTTTATGACCACCACCCTGGAGAACTTGCAACCACAGGTTAGTAGTAGATTACTAGCAAGACATAATCCTTAGATCCATCATCTTTAATCATGTGTGTTGTAAATATTAATATAATATATGTAGCATTATCCATCTATTTATATTATTTTGTTTATGGTTTTTTGATAATAGAATGATATCGACAATATGAAGGCAAATGATACTTTTTTATGACGAGAAAACCAAAATACGTGACGGGGGATGGTATAACCAAGAACATTGGGTATTGGATATCAACCCAGAAAAATACGACTGTTTATGATTTTGTGACGAGACGTGTTAGGACGAAAAGAAGTTTAGCCTTTGATGATGAGAAGAATCGGAAGACAACATGGCTTATGCATGAGTATACGTGTATCACCAGTGATACAAATCTCTCAAATGGAAGCCATGCCAATAACGTACATATATTTTACGCACTTGTTTTTGTACTTTTTATTTGTGCGTAAAACTATCACCAACACAAAGGCTCTACTTTGTGAAAAACCAGTGTTTTCAGAATCTGATCGAATAATATATCAGACGCCTTACTAGTTCACTGGTGACATCGATTATACAATTTGTCACACGGTGATCCTTTTGACTCATGTGCGACGCTTAGATATGTTCTAAGACCGACCTTCAACCAACGATGCTATGATTCTAAGTGATGACAGTGTGAAACACTAGATAAGTGATTGAAATGCTTGTATTGATTCTAATGAACGGTTACAAAGAAATGTCTAATGAAAGCTTTACAATGTGGGTTTTGTGTATATTTTTGAGACAATTACAAATGAGTCATCCAAATCCTATTTATACTACTTTTATATGTCTAGACCGTTTTACATCTAGAACACTTCATACATTTCTTATATATGATTTTGGTTCTTAATATCTAACATAATCTAGAGGATTCAATGAATAGGACTCAGTTTACTAAATATGGTTTAGTACTAATCAGTGCTTCTTTTTTTTTTTTTAATACAATTAGAACAGGACTCGTTTACTAAATATGGTTTAGTAATATTAGAGCCGTTTAAAAGGCTTCACATGTCAACTCAAATGATGACATATTTATTAAACGAATTATACCTACGACCCAAAACTCATTATTTCATATTAAAAAAAAATACTAGAACTAATATCTTATTCTTGCCTTAATGTTCTAGGTCACTTTCATGCAAACAAGTTACATGAATCATATGCATTGTTGTTAAAGCTAGACCGGAACCAGACCACTTGCCGGTTTGATTCGTGTGGATTCAACGGTTGTTTGTCGGACTGACCCGATTTTGCCGAGTGGCTGCTGACCAATTTTAAGTAATTAATTAAAAAAAAAAGAACTTTTATACTTGACACCAATAAAACATTATTAGGAAAAGTGTTGAATCTAAAATACGTTTAAGCCTTTATAAGGAATGGCTGATGTACTCGCACTAGCGGGGGAGAAGCCCACTGAAGAAGCCCAATAATATTAAAAGACCTCATTTAAAAAAAAGGACATTAATTAGACCGGACCCCATGAAGCCCATAACTAAGCCTTCTTAAGAGATCCATTAATTTTAACGTTAATGCAACTTTTTAAATTTTAACCATTTTAATTTGTTCATTTCTGGCCTCCACTAATAACAACCCATAAGACCACCACCATATAAATCCACACTTAACAATTGCCACTGCCCTGTGTTGTGGTGTGAAAATAAATATAAAAGATACCATTAACAATACTCATCCAGAACAACATTTGAAGATTGGTTTTTTAAGTGTTGATTTATTATGCCATAGAAAAGCCATAAGCATTTCTAAGCAAAGTCTTCATACTAGTTTGAACGTGAACTAATCGTCTTATTGGTTCAGTAAAAATTGAAATAATTCATTTATATTTAATTTTAAACAAAACTAATATCAGAACACTATAAGTTTTGGTGTGGATTTCTAATATTAACAAAATGTTAAAATTAAATAGCTAAAATATTGATCATTGAATTCTACATTATTTAGAAAATAAGATTGAAGTAAAAAATGATTAAAAATATTTGAGATCAGGTCACCCGGTTGTAACCTAGTGACTGGCGAGACCTATAACCGGCTGGTTTAAATAGTGTAATCGGATAGCTTTTATAACCGTTTTTTGGTAGAACCAATCCCACCAACGGCCTTAGCCCGGTTCTAAAAAACAATGTCTTCTAAGCATGTAGATCTTTCAATAATCATATTATGATATGACTAGCTTTAATAAACCCGTGTATTACACGGGTTGAATAAATAAAATACTAAATATAATAAAAATTTAATAGTTATAAAATGATATATTAAGATAAGATATGATTAAAATTATGTATAAGGACTATAAATAATAAAATAATAATATAAACTTTTTAATCTTTTGTTTTTAAACTTTTTTTTATTTTAAAAAAAATTAAAAAACTTTGTTTCAAAACAAACATTTTAAAAAATATAATTTTTTAAAACTTTTTTTATTATAACTCCTAATTTTAATTAACTTGTATTTATAAAAATTTTACCTAAAACATCAATGTTAGAATATTTAAAAATTTTAAAAAAGTTTGATGTTTTAAAAGTTTCTTAATTTATAAATATTTATTTCTTTAGAAACAATATTAATAAAAAGATATATTTCTTAATTTATTGTTTGTAATTAATGTGATATTAATAGGAGAGGGAAGCGGAAAAATTTTGATGAGATTAAATGTGGTGGTGACATGTGTACACCATAGTTACTCTTTTATTAGAGTAGGTAGATTGCACAACATCATCAATTATCACATTTAAAAACTTTTTGATCAGATATATTCTTTCCCAAAATAATTACATGAATTCAAACTAATATGTTCAATGTTCATTCATAATCAACACTTTATACAGAAAAAATATATATATAACTTTTAGTTTGTTGTGAACTATATAATAACAAATCCTACGAAAATCCCAAAAGAAACTGTTTTGTTTTTTTCTAATAAAAAATAACAACAAACTTTCTAGAAAAATCTCTCTCTCTCCTTTTTTTTTTCTGTTCATTCAAGAGCAAATTTGGTTTTCTTGTTCCCATTATGCCCCTCGGTTAATCATGTCCATGTATCGCTTTAGCGACTCTTGCCTCTGTAACCTCATCTCCTCGTTAAACTTCTTTATGAACGCTTCAACTCGCCGATTCAACTCGTCCTGACTCAGCGATCCCTCTTTCCTCAGCCTCCCACTCGACGGCGCCAGTGAGTGTTTCAACGACGGAATACGATGGTTCCGGTGGCCGGTACGGTCATTCAGTGCTTCCGATTTGTTCATCACTGTATAATCTCCCACCACGTCGACTGGTTCTTGTTCGCCGGAAAACACATCCGACGGTGGCGCGTGGTGGTGGTGATTCTCGACGGCGTCTGATTTCCGTAGGTGTCTGTTCAACGGCATGTGACGGCCGTCGGTGATCATCTTCCACGTGCTCTCCAATGTCTCGTGCTTCTTCGGCTTCGATACTCTTAGCGATCTCACACCTGTAGAGTACCAATACGACGTCGTTAGAAACACGATGAGATTTTGAAGAACTTAAAACGAAAATTCACAAATGTAATCAGATCGTAATTTTGTGCAAGAAATTTACCTTCGGGATTGAATTTCGTCGATCTTCGTTGATGAGCGAATCTGGAGCTAACAAGCGGCATCTCTCTCACCGGAGAATTGATGTCCGATTGAACAATCTCCACCGGAAGAGAGTTTATGATCAGCCTCTGTGATGGATCATGACATATAGATCTCGATATCACAAATTTATCATCTGATTCATCTGCAACAACATCTGAATCGTTCACCGGTACCGTTTCAATATCTACAACCGGAGGTTCGATCTCATACACCACCGGAGACTGAAACTCCACCGTTTCCCTATTTTCAACCTCATAGACCACCGCCGGATGATCCAAATCATCAAAAGTCGGTTGAGTCAACATCGGCGGCTGAAAGTTCGGCTCATGAAGCAACGACGGAGATTGATTGTCGTGGTGGTGGTGGTGGTGATGCTGGAAGCGTGAAGAAGCAACGATGGTGATGATGATGCCGTTGATGACGACGTAAAGGTAGGGTGGTCGGAGCCATGAAAGAATAACCGACCAGATAAGAGGTACGTCGTAGACGGCGAAGTTAAGCACCGACGGGAGGTAGAAATTGATCGCCGTCGCTGCGGATAAAACGCCGGTGGAGATTAGTAGAATTCGTACGGAAAGTGAAGATGTTGAAGAGCCCATTTTTCACCTTTACGTTTGTGTTGTGTTGATAGCTTTGTGTTTGTGTGTCTGTGTGTGTTTTTTAAAGTAGTATGGACGGTGATACGAGGTATAAAAAGGAGCTAATGTTACAGTTTGGTCCCTAGATTTTATGGAAGGGGCAATTTCTATGCTTGAACTACAAAAGTTTTGTATTTTGCTCCACTAAACTATCCTTGTGTAGTTGTGTCATGTGTGGTTGTCTTGGCCCTTGTGAGCATTTGAACTTGACAATATCTGGATCCACAAACAAATATTGTACTAAGATAAAATTTAGATCCATGTGTTTGAGACTTTGTGTATGAGAATTGAGAGCTCAATGAAATAAGCGTAAGTAAAAGTATTATATCCACAAGTATTTGTGAATGTATAGGAAAATCATATAAGCAATTTTTAAAACTAAAGGAATATGATTTGTGCACAATATAAATTGATAGATAAATAATAAATATTATCTTTACGTTACTTTTACGTGTCAAACATCTTATTTTTATGTCAATGTTTTACCATATAAACATATATATAGAAATAAAATAATAATTCTTATATAAAATCGGCTACCTAAACTTCAATACCAAAAAGAGATAAATGAATCTCCAATTATAGAGAATGAATTAATTAGAGATTCATTCTCACAAGAGAAAACTAATATTAGTATAAGATTTTACATTAATTAAGCATATGTGTATTACCTGTGAATATTAAAAAGAAGTGATAATACATTGATTCCAGCTATATGAATATGCTATACGTAACTAGTGAAAAATTTTCATTGTTTCTTTTGGTTCATGACACAATTTGGGCATGTTATATGATTGCTTCTTTACCAAGTGAAATTTTTTTTGAATGTTAATCATATCTCATTATGGATATAACTTGTTATGTAGTCTATTATTTTCATTTAGTTATTGATATAAATGCATAGAATTAGTTAATGATAATATATACACAATAATATACATGAAAGATTATCACCAAACGTAACTAACATAGCCAAGGGCGGAGCTTTGACCCCCCCCCCCCCCTTGTATTTTTAGTTTAGTAGTGAAAATTTATACATGTTTCGTCCGAAAATTTTAACGTATTATGTCCGGCCTTCTTGATTTGGGTCTCTTGACTTTCAGCCCCCTTACACATTCACTCGAGCTCCGCCAATGAAGATAGGTCATTTTCAGATCTTAAATGAGCTTATATTGAAGGGTTGCATAGAAATATACATGTAAAAGTCCCCTCTTCTTTGTACAAAGAGTGTACATCATAAGAGATTGTTATAGCTTATACACAAAACACGAGGAGTGAAAGTGAAACTTAAAGTAAAATATAAGGGGAAATGATGAAGAAGAAAAGAAGGGTGTTGGATGCAAGCGAGTGATGGGTTTGAAGCGTGTGCTTAATAATAGTCGGCATATGTAAATGTAATGGAGATGGTTTGCCCATATATACGGGTTTCATGGGCCCACGTTATGGATGGCTCCCACCGACGCCGGTTTGTAGTTTTCGTATTCATTAGTTTTGTTTTACACAGGCACCTATCGCATTCACGCTATCACCCCATAAATCTATAACTATTAAATGCCACAAAGATTTCATAAAATATTGCAAGAGTTTCTTATCTCAATATCCAAACAAATTGGATATTTTAAATAAATATTAGCTCCTCATCTAATGAGATTGATAATTGTTTTGATAAAAGTGGTACGGTTTCAATTCATTACAAATACAAGTTGACTAGGTTGTTGTTAATTTTTTTTTATAATTATCAAATAACATTAACATCCAAAACAATGAGAAAGATAAACTTTGTATTGTGATTTACTAATGACAATTACAAGGGATATTTATAGAGTACATAGCTACATTTTAATACTCTCTGATATATAATAATACTAATCAAACAATTACATAAACTGATATTTCCCCGCAAGCTAAGGCCGGGAAACGACCTATAGCTTGGATCGTAGTTCTGTAAATAGTTGCGAGGGTAATGGCTTGGTGAAGACATCAGCAATTTGATCATTAGTTGATGTAAGTTATACCGAGAGCTTTCCTTTAGCAACCTTTACTCTGACAAAGTGAAAATCGACTTCTACATGCTTTCGTGCGGGCATGGAAGACTGGATTGGCTTATAAGTATGTAGCACCCAAGTTATCACACCATAACACTAGAATAGATGGCATAGGAACTTTGAGTACTCATAGGAGAGCTTCAATTCAAGTGATTTCAGCAAGACAACAATTGTGTCTGCTAAGGCTTTATACTCAGATTCTGTGCAAACTTTTATGTAGGTAGTGCACTTTTGGTCCCTAAAGTTAAATTTAAAAGTTAGTTCTAACTTTATAAAATTTATAAAAACTAAATGAATGTATGTCAATGGCCCAACATGTCATGAGTGTACAAAAGTTTGGACTAAATTTGTAATTTTTAAAGTTTGAAACAAAATATACAATCTGATTAAACCATATTTACCATTTATTCAATTTTATCATTAATATATGAAGATAAAATAGACACGTAAAGATTTTAAGATAACTCATAGCTATAGACATGAAATCTAATCTGAAACATAAAAAATGAATATTTTAATAAATATGGAGTTAATTAATAATTAAGAAACAAAGGTTATACCCCACTAAAGGGGGACACAATTGACAATTGAAGGAAGAGATGACCCCATTGGCTTGTCTCCTAACCACGTGCATTGCTCCATCCATCCAATATATGAAAACCTCTTTTGTGGTGGTGCTCGGTTAACCCAAAGCCTAGCAAATCGGGTAATATTCGTTTAAATTATATATGGGTTAACATGTGTGTCCACACACCAATGGTTTTCTTCCCGAACAATATACATCATGTAAATTAGTCTCCAACATCTCTTAAATGATATTTGATATTCATAACTTCTAGACACACTTCTATCAAGTATACTACTTTATCCGATTATATTTTGTCACCAACAAACCTTCTACTTTTACTAACAAGTGAAATATAGTAGATTCTTCAAAGTTATCTTTACCTCATGGATGAATATTCACGAAACAAAAGGAGTGTATTTCATTAATAAGGTTATATATCAAATATTGAAAGATTTTCTCTACTATTAAGAACATTAAAGCAAAAAATAAAAAATAAAATTATTTTCACGACAGGTAGTACATTATGTTATCATATAGAAAAGTTAATTAAGCTTTTACTTGTTAAATACTTTTGATTTTTTTTTTCATTTAACAAGTGTAATAGCAAGTTAATTGTTTAATTACAAAATAGTTTATTAAAATTAGGTTTATAAAAGATTGCAACAACAATGTAAAACATGATTGATTTAATTTCATCCATCCTAAAAATTTGGTTTAATGAATTATGAGGTGGCCGGAACCTTCAAACCTTGGTACGAGAATAAAATATCATCGATTTAAATCATAAGTACATTATTAAATTTGTAGAACAAAGATGTGATTGTTGACCTAAGTGGTTTATTTAATTACTAATCAAATTATTTGAAATAGTTTATATAACTTCTATGGATTACAAGCTGAAGGTATCATTATCAAATGTATATATATAAATTATATAACTTTATCATATTAGTTTAATCATTGCTAATAATATGTACACACTCTCTTTCCTTGAACCAATATTTAGGCAACCAACTTTGACATGATCTCATGGTCCATCCAATTACAATGCAACAAAAAAAAAGGTGGGTCTAACCATAAACCAATAGAAGAAGGAAGAGAAATAAATAATAAAATCATGTGAATGGAATATAAATCTAAAGTGGATTTTAAAACAATTATATATGCTTAAAGAAACGCATTATATCGTAGTGATTCATTAAATAACAAACTATATATTATTAGTAATTAAATTATAGTTATGTATTAGGTAAACCACTAGTTCACTTTCAAGTTAAGTGATGTTAGACCCTATTAATTTATATAAACTTTGTAATAATGTTTTTAAAGTGAATTGTCGTTTTCTTTCCTATACTTTGATCATATTTATCATCTCATCCAAAAAGCTGTTTTATCTGGCTCCTTAAGATTTTATAAATGTCTCATTTTCAATCAAGCATGCTAACTCTATTAGTTCAAAATGTTAAACATGTAAATTTAAAATACAAAACAAAAACATACAATTACATAACCCTAATCGAGAGTAACTGAATCATGCTACATGGGAGATGACGATTAGAAACAATGATAACCATCATAGAAACAAGTGTTATTTCGTTCAAATATATGTAATAATGGGTCCAGATGTCACAAATTTAGCGTTATGCATTTTCAAAAAAATTTGAAATTTAGTTAAGAACTAGTATTAAGCCCTCATGTTGCAACGGAGAGCGTAAAATCATGCCAAATAGCACCAATGACACGCCACCATCAGTGTCCACTAACACTGAAAAAGCATGCTAACTCTATTAAAGTAAAAACGATCTAGGATCTAGCGCCTTGAAAAGTAAAAATAAAAATATTGAACCACGCAAGTGAAACGTAAAACATCTAAAAAATAAGTAAATCGATCTAGGATCTAGCGCCTTGCAATGGGGAAAAGATAAGCGCAAAAACGTTGAATCACACTGGCACGTTGCGGAGTGTTAGCTCGTAAAAATTTAGATCGAAACATAAAATGAAAAAAAAATTAAAATATGAAAAGTATATAGACCAAAGTTGAAAGTAAAAAAGATGTTGGAACTAAAATGTAAAAGATGTAAAAGTATTGAATTAAAACAAAAAAAACTAAAGATAAGAAAAATGGTTAGAACCCACTAAACATATTGTACAACTAATGATGCATAACCAAATTAGTAATTAATATATATGTAAATTCCAGAATAATTCGTTCAAAATAATGTTTTTTTCTTATGTTATGTTGACTTCAACGGTCAACTAGTTGAGTGAAACTGACTTTACGTGTGAGTAGAAGTCAAATATTGGCACCGTCCATAATCCAAGAAGATTTGCACATATGCATGCATTTTTAACCTTTAAAAAAGTGGGTGTTGGACATCAAATTGGGGTATTCCAGATGGGTGCCACGCTGGCATAACTATCCCCATACACCTCGTTCTTTTAACGATTCAAAGAAAATAATAATGACATGACATATTCTTCTATGCACAAATTGGTGGCTGGCCATTCTGTCCAAAAATCAAATGTTAAATCTTGATATAAATACAGATAGTTAATATTAGTAGATTAAAAGCTAAAGACACGATAGAAATTCATAAATTATTAATTGGATTGAAATTTCTTTTCATTGAGTCACTATTTTTGGTATAATATAATTGTCAAGATGAATTTATCAACCCCATGGGTCACCTAATTCTACGATTGAGTTGCCACAAATTTATGAAAGTGTAGATTCAGGGTATTTTAACTTAAAAAATTATTTTATAATTTATAAATTATTATTACTAAGTATATAATATATATATATATAACATTATATTAAATCAATCCGTTTAACACATACATTTCTAACCTCGTAAACAGTTTTGGATTCATGTTTAGAGCCAAGTTCATACCCACATCTATACTATTTAATAAAAGAATGTTTTTTAAGAACACGTAATAACTTCCGGTGAAGTCTAGACTTTTGTTTCATGTCTCTCTCCTATTTAAATGAAATTTATTATAAATAAGTAAACTAAATAATTAAATATCTAAAATATGAATATTCTTATTTAGTAAATTATTAAAACATACTAAATTATAAGATTTTAATTATATATTATCTTAAAATATAATTTTGTAGTTCTTGATTTTATTATTTGTTATTTATTATTGCTTAAAGATTCATTATTTATTATTTCATTAATAATATGACATGTAAAATACAAAATGTTATTAAAACCTAATGATTTTAATATGTTGAATTTTTTCTACATATGTAATACATGATTTTCTAACCTATTAAATACATATAAAAATACTTCAGAGTCACTATTCATAGCATCTTTAAATAAAGTAATTGACTCAATCCTAACAACTTTAATCCAACTTATGGGTGGTGGTGTTCTCACTTCTCATCGCTTAACTAGCGTTGATATTATTATAGTTTCATGTTGATATTTACACTTACTTGATGTCATCCAATTGAACTTGTTCATTTAAGTTATGTCGAAGTGGGCTTTGGGTCACACAGCCCAATGTCTGAGATCGTTGTTTGTGACTTGTGAGTGGTTTAAAAGCCGTCGGAACTCAGAAGTGCATAAACATGTGGAAAATGAGAGTTTTCATGATTTGGTAGAATATAATCGACTGAGGTGATTTGGTTTGGCTTTTTGCCAAATTTCGCTCATCTGTAGGTCACCATGACTTATTTAGCATGGGTTCTTTATATGTTGTATCGCATCCGGTACGTTTTTTTATATTTGTTATTTATGTATCAAACAGTCGCGTGACTTCATTTCATCAAAAACTTTTGAATAGTGACTCCAACAGAAAAAAATCCTGAGCCCGCTACTGACTTTGAGGGAAAGCAATTACGATTACAGAGAACTCTAAAATATGGCTGTGGAGGGAAAGTCACCATGATCATGGACAAGTTCAGTGGTTAGATTTTATAATTCTTCGTTATTCATTCCTCTGGTGAAGCGGTAGATATGACACGCTCTAGGGTGTTGATAAGTGCTTAAGGACATGATTATATGCCTAAATCATGTTAAGTTCATAGTTGGGTGGGTGGTCCTTATTTTGTAATATGATGGCTTGTATAGGTGATTTATTAAGGGTGAGTAGATAACTAACTTTATGGAATCTTCTGTCAATTTGTAACATAAGGATAAGAAATTATCGAAACAGAAGCACACGCTAATATAATGTTCTGATTTAAAGTTGTTTTCATGTAGATTAATGCGATCGAATTTTGTTAATCATTAAAGGCAAATTGGATTTTAACAATCCAAACTATTACCTATTGGCCGATAATAATCCATACTATTAATTTGGCTGGTAACACTCCCAATTTTCATTTTTATTACCAACAACAGTCCCAATGACATAATTTTCAATTTTTTATGTTTGATTTGGACTTGATTCGGTTCGCAACAATAATTATGAATGAAATGAAAAAACATACAAGCTAAATTGAAACTAAAATATATGCAAATTGAACGTAAAAAATTGAAAATTATGTCACTAGGACTGTTGTTGGTCATAAAAATGAAAGTTGGGAGTGCTACCGACCAAATTAATAGTATGAATTATTATCGGCCAATAGGTAATAGTTTAGATTATTAAAATCCAATTTGCCATCATTAAATTATTGTTAAGTTGCTTAAATATTAGAATATCTTTAAATAGTTTTTAATACCCCAAGAAGTTAATTAATGTCGGTAATTAGAAATTTTAAATATTATAAAGTAAGCGTATACACCCTTCTTATATCCTTTTAACAACACTTTCTAGATTTTTTAAAATAAATACACCACAACTTCTAAAATTTAAACCATCATGAGATACATCACTTAATCAACACGATGTCCTTCGAGGCTATATATCATATCATGTTCTTATACAACAGACACAATAAATATTAACGTCAATGTACTTTGTGTAGAGTCGAAATCAACCATCAAAAGAAAGCAAGAAACAAAACGGAAGTAAAAGATCGCTATCATAATTGAAAAGAAATTAGTTAGTAAATGAGGATGAAATTGATGGCCAAATATATTAATTAAAGAACGCTAGCTCTCAACTTGATGCAACTGTGTGATTTTGACTTTCTTGAACCCATAATTGTTGTTGGACCTATTTATGATGTGGGTCAACTTTTGACTTCTATGGGCAATGTAGTAAATGGTAATGGTTTATAGTTGTACCGTACGAGAGCAGGGGTGTTAAACGAGTATGTAGACAATCAGGTGGTAGTTGGTATGTCATTAGATCGAATCTCATACGAAAGTAAAAAGTTCACGTAAACTTATATACAACATATTATTTGACACTTTTTGAATACAACTTATGTACGTATGTATATGCTGATAAGACAAACGTGTTTAAGTTGAAATGTTTTAATTTTCTATTATGAATTTAGCTGCTTTAAAATTAAAAAAATTAAATATTTGTAGTACATTTGCGTGCTTAAACTAAATAAAAGAACTGTTGACATAAAATACTAAAACCAATAAAATTTTTGAAAAGTACCCCCTATGAGTTTATTAAATAATGAATAAAACATGTAAATCTGTTCATACTTGAAAGATATTTTGTAAAATGTTTAGAAATCAAAAGTTATATATATGCATCTGTGTGTATTTTTGTACTAATAAATAAAAATAAATCCGAACAGTTGTCATCATTTTAGGTCATCTAATAATTGTTTTCCCGCTTCTCTATCCTCTTAATTATGAATGCTATAATAGCTATTCATTAATTAATAACTATCAATAATTAAAATTTCAAATATGTTAACTTCAAATTTTCAACTGTGTAATGGGTTTATTCAATCCGTATAATACACGATATTTAAGACATAACTTTTTATATTATTAACCATATAACAGTAAATTTATTTAGTTCGTGTATTACACAGGATTGTAACCCAGTTTATTTATATACGAATAAAACTAGATGAAAAGAAACATGATGGAGTACTAATAATTACTTGTTTTAAATTAAATAATGATAGATTATGGCTCCGCCTTGGGGCATTGAAGTTTCTCTCCTTTAATTTAATATAGGGAAACGTAGTAATGTAGTATTTTTTATAAAACCTTTCTAATTTTTATATTAAAGAGTAATTAACATTTTAAATATTATATAGATGAGCATCATTAAGATAACAGCAATCTTTCAAAGTATGATCGTACATTTACCGTTAAAAAAAGTGTTCATGTGAAAATTAACTAAACATGTTCATACTTCTATTATACAAATCTTTGAAGGGTTTTTTTGTTGAAGGTGAATCCAAAATATGTCAATACGATTCATCAAGTTGCAACCTGACTTCCTGACCTAACATGAGTCGTGCCCACCCATGCAAGCTTATTCATTAATTAGAATGTCGCGTGACGGTAAAATGAATGCAAGAGCAATTAAATGAAGTGTTGATTGCAAAACCAATGGCTAATAATTTCAGCGCTTAAGAAGGGAACATTAAAACATTATCGTGAAAAATAAATCCAACCAAATTCAAGGTTGAAGAAATTCAAACATCAAAAAATTAATAAATATTTACACACATGATTCGGCATAGTTCAGTGGTAGGTAAAATCATAAATTATAAACATACTTAGTTATTAAGGTGATTAAACTTAGAGCATTTTCAATAGTTTTTTTATCTTCATCTTCATCTTCATCTCAATTGTTTGGAGATTTTTTGCATTTTGCATCTCTATCTTTAAATTTTAAAATTTTATGTAGTGATTCTTTAAACATAAAGACACACTATTCATTGATCTATATATTTTCTGTGAGTGTCTAATAAATAAAAACAATAATAAAATAAGTATTTTCGTGTGAGATATGAATGGAGATGAAAAATTAAATGTGAGATGTTAAAGAAAATTTAAAAATAAATTTAACAAAATATGATATTTAACTAAATTATAAAAAGGAAGAAAAGATTGTCGTATGAATGCTCTCATATTTAAAACTTAGATTTCCAATCTAATTTACAACAAAAACACTTAAACTTTTAATGTTTCAACTTTAGCCCTTCTATTATATATCAATTGACGATTACATGTTGTATCGTGAAGATTAAGACTCTATATTGTTACATAGGATATGTATTTGAAAAGGGTATTTTTTTTGTATCGTATTTTATATCGACTGACAGTTTTATGTTGGTATCATGAAAACTAGATCAAGGACTTCATTGCTAAAAGCATTGGTACTGTTATATAACTACAACATGGTACTGTTATATAACTACAACATGGTCCTGCCGTGACACATAATTAAAAAAACTTTTATTACTCATCTCGAAAACTAAAAGATGAACTCTGTATCAAAATGAACTGAAAAAACTATATTCAAAATTAATTTAATTTCAATTTCATGTTTTTCGAGTTAATTTAATTCAAAGAGTGAACAGTGCTCGCGCGTTTAATCATACTTCATTAGACCCTAGACATATAAATATGTGAGCCCATTTCGGACCTACCCATGATGCTTTTGAACATGGATATGCATGAAATAACTGGAATCCATCTCACTAATAACATGCAACACCAATTGCATTATCTCTTCACACTTCAAACAGTACCCATGATTTATCCTTTCTTTCAATTGTGATCCCCTTAAATGCTCATTTCCTACCCCCATACCCCCCCCCACCCCCACCCCCACCCCCACCCCCCCACCATAAATACCCTCAACACCCACCTTCCAAAAGTTATAACACCAATTATCTGCAATTAAACTTCACCATGAAAAACCTCAGCATAGCTTCAATCCTCATCTTCTTTCTCCTCACTATCTCCACTGCGACCCGACCCGACCCACGCACCCACAAGCCCAAAAACAGCAACAACAAGAAAGGTGGTGGGAACGACGACGGCAACGGGTACTTCGGACCCGGGTCTGGAGGCGGGTTCAACATCCCCGGGTTTGGTAACAACTGGCCCGGAAGCGGTATGGGTGGCGGGTACGGGTCGGGTTACGGAGGCCCGAAAGGTGGCCACTCGAAAAGTGGGGTGATCCGACCCTCCGTCGTGTGTAAAGATAAGGGCCCTTGTTACAAGAAGAAGCTGACGTGTCCGGCGAAATGCTTCACCGCCTACGGCCGCTCCGGCAAGGGGTACGGCGGTGGTGGTGGCGGAGGAGGGTGCACTATGGATTGCAAGAAGTGTGTGGCTTATTGTTAATTAATAATATTATGCATGTGTTTATATATAATAGATATTATTATTATTTATGTATTATGCCGGAGTACGGTGGTTCTTGGTGGTTGTACGTGGCAGAGGTGGCGGTGGTGGTGGCGCTTTACGGTTGAGATATAGCCGGTGGCCGGTAAACTGCTGCTCTTAGACTCTTAGTAATATGTATTCCCTACACTTTGTAATATTTATCTATTGTTATATATGATATGATATTATTATTATAATTAATATGAGTGGTACTATCATAATTAATCGGTGAATTAAATATCACATTGCTTTTTTGGATAATATGTCAACCTTTTACGTTTTGTCCTTGATTGGTGATCGTAATTAGATATTAATAGTATTGGTTTTTATTTCGTTATACAATATTGGTGGACCCAGATATTATATTATATAGTGTCAGATTTAGCATTAACTTTTTTATAAAACAAACTTCTAATCTATTTCATTTGAGCACAGATATTTACACCTTATGGTATAATTTTTAGAATAGTGCAGAGATATCTTCCTACTAAGATGTCATCTAAAGAAATTTTAACACTAACTTAAAAACAGTAATACTCAAAATTTTAGAGCACTAATTATGTACTAAAGATATATGATATGTTGTACTAAGTATAATATTTAATTATTTGTCTAATTACTTTAACCGTACTATAATGTAAGTATAAGTTAATTATCTCCATACTGAAGAAATGACTCGATTTTATTTTATTACTATTTGTCTTTTTATATCTATTTTTCTTCTTTATAAAAGAAAATCTAGGAACAAAATTTTTAAATATATATAAACATCAACAACCAACTATCTAAAGACGATTAAAATTTATTAGTTGACTCTAATCAGTAGCTATTTATACATGTCTATGAGAGATTGATTGTTCATCGTAACACATAAATAAATCTCAAAACCGAACTTATTAAAGAACAATTGACAAGCGGTAAAATGTTTGGTTTTCACTTTATTTGATTACACTCGCTTTCGATCTCTAACAAATTCTCATTGTCTTAAAAGGAGTTAAAAAGCTAGATAAAACGGGTAAAACTGATAAAAACATGTCACACCATTTCCATTTGTACACGTTAATATTATTTTATAAAATATTGATACGTCAGATATCATTACAAATATTATTATCTTAGTTACAACTAAATTTTCTACAAAGAAAATATATTAAACAACATTTAAACTGTTTGGCATATTATTTATTATCATAGGTACAACTAAATTTGCTAAAATAATAATATCTCAATGATTATGTTAGAATTTGAAGTAGAACATAAATTTACATCAATGAAATATGAGTTGAAACAATTTCATAATCGAATCATACTTTCTTTAACATCTTGGCTTTTCAAAAGCAATAATCTTGAGTCCTAAAAAAGTCAAAATATACGAGGGCCAGCCTACGTTTAGACTTGGGTTGAAACGCAATTTAATCGGTTGAGATGTAATGGGTCCATGTCCATTAGCTAGAATCTAACATTCTTATTTCTTTTTTCTTTTCTTATATACACTATGGCTTTATTCGGCATTCAGATATTGTTGTTGAATTTCAACTTATTTTTATAAACAAAGTTTAATTATATTATATTGTGTTAAATATTAATAACATATTATAGAGCAAAACATGAATAGAAAATGATCAATTGATTTAAAACATCAACCTAAAAATATGTCTAGTTCATTTAATGTTTGGCATTTAACATGAATATTTCTTTCTTAGTATTTGCTTTAGTTACGTCACATTCCACAACCCCTTACTGATTTGTTATATTTTTTTTTTAAAGTATTGGTTTAATAGTTTATTGTATTAGCATAACTATTATTTAAACGTATCATTACTTAATTAGTGGAATTAAGTTGCACTGAAGTTAAAGTGTAGCATACTTTGTGTATTGTATTTCAATTATAGGTTTATATCACCAATTGCCTTTGCCTCAAATTTAGTCTTACTTTTAGAATTAAACTAGCAAAATGCCCCCGCGCGATGCGGCGGGTCTTCTTGCTTTATTAATAAATGCATCTTAGGGGAGAACCTTCAACTTTTATCTACACAAAATAATACATGAAACATTTTACATATTTACTTTATCTACATCATCAACAACAACACATAGGAGAACATCGTAGCTAATTAATGTTTTTTTTCGTAGGTGGCTACAAAAGATATGTCAAAAGAGCTCGTGTTGTCCTCATCTAATAGTTGTTCAACGTGTTGTTGCAAAAAGTGTAGTGGCCGGAAAACTTTTAGGATCCGCAATGATAAAAATATGTTAGATTTACACGAGAGGACGCAGTTGAAAGGTGTTTGGAAGTTACTTAAGAAGTTTGCGGTAGACTTACTTTTCTAGCTTTTTACATTGGTTGGCAAAAAAAGTGCAAAAGATACTGGTACGTATTTCAACCTGGATATAGCTGTTTTGTCCTTTTTTGCGACGTACTTGTCTCTGTAAAATATACCAAAGAAAATGGCAAAGAAAGACCATTCGGTATGTATTTGATGCAATTGTTTTTTTTATAAATTAAGAATGTGTTTACGCACCTAGTGAATGTTCTCGAGGTCTTTTGGGTTGTTTTGCTGAAGGTGTTTCTGGTTGTGATATGGTTGTTGTGTGGATTTCTTTCATAGGAAGAGGCTTTGCTGATTGAAAAACTCTTGAGACACATATGGAACCATCCTTTTTTAGTTGTAGATGCAGAAGCCGAGATGTTCCTCTAACAGCGCTGATGATGTCAGGTAAGATTTTTGGATCTGTGAACCCTGTGACCGAAAGTGAAAATGTAGGCCGGCTCTCATACATTCATGATTTTATACCTTTAAAAAGGATTGCCGCTTTTGAAAAATTAAAAGAAGATGAATGGTAGGCTTGTTTTTCAAAGATTTTAACTGCTATGTTTAAATCGACCATGTAACCTGCGCCAAAGCATGTGAGCTTTTTACGAAAGAAAACTAATGAAAGTTCAATTCAAAACTAAACTTGTGTTAAAGAGGAATCAAATGCTCGTCAGGGTATCATAAGGAAATGACTTCGATTTAATAAAATAAATAAATAAATAAATAAATAAATAAAAACGGACGCCACTGCCCCTTTAAGCGGTAGTAGACTAGTAGATGGGATGACAAGATTTGAACCCCCTGAAAAACCTTAGATCCAATAACTCAAATCAGCATTTGTCTAGTATTCAAAATAAAATTAAAAAACCCATCAAAAAACTTTAGTCACCGAATGGGAACAAAGATTACAATTAACAAACTAGACCAACAAACAAATTACATTGCTATCTTATGAAATTTACTCTTACAAATAACCAAAAACACTGCCATGTCATGACTTTATTTCCTGAAAGCAAAACTTCACACTTCTGCAACAATAATACCAAAAAACAAATATAACCATGTCTTGTGAGCAAATCAAATCAATCATAGTACCATATGACACAAGATTTACAGAGGTATGTCTACCAGATTTTCACATCTATAATCTTTGGAACAAATAAAAAAACACTGCAAAAACAAGGTTTTGAAGTTAACATCAAACTTTCCCTGAACTACTAGAAACAGAAACATTGTCTTTGATTATACTGCAAGTCGGTCCCCTCATAAATCATGCTCATAGCAACACCGACTCACACTGCTGCCCGTACTGCCCCTCTGGCAACTTCACGTCTCAACTCTGCTGCTTTGCCACTTCCACGGAAATACATGTATACTTGCTGCATAACAAGAAAAGAAAGATGTTGAGCTCAGAACCATCTTAATATATCACCTGAAAAATACCCTAGATTACATTTTTTACCATTTTGCCATTGTTGTAGCTACAGATTTTTCATATTATTAAAATTTAGGAGCGCAAACGTCATGGAATAGCTAACATACTTTCATTTTGGAGGTTAAGTGCTGAGGTGGTGCTTTGCATGATTTTATTTGCTGAGGTGGAATTATGCCATTATCTGATTATGTATTCTAATTTATATTAATGCAAAATCAGCAAATAAAACTGCATACATTGGCCACGTCAAGATCCGCATTAGCACTTCAACAGGTTAGCGAATGACCATAGTAGCAGGTTTTTAGAAACTTAACGACTATGTTAGAACCAAAAAGAAAAAGTGAATATACCATATTGGAATATAAGTGAAAGTATGTTGGTATTCTATAACATCTGCTCTTTATAGCTTTGGTCCTCAAATTTCAATAAATTTTACCTTTTTAGGTGTATTTAGTTTTAAAAATACATGAATAATATGGGTATAGAAAAGGCAAATAAGAAAAAAACCTGAATAACCCAAATGCTGAGCAGGGATTCCAGACAGAATAACCCAAATCCTACAAAATAGAAAATCTACAAAAGAAAAAAAAAGTTAATTAGCAGCAACTTAAAAGAAAAGAGAATACAAAATCAACAAACTGCAAGAAAACTTTACCCCAACCAATGCGTGATCGCCTACAAGATCAACTGCTGGTAAGATCCCTCTGTTTATGAGAAAGGAGTCAAAACTTTGTTAATACGAGAGCTAAGTGAATATTAATGTGTTTAGTTTTGAGTCTTTTGACTGTATAAACAAACCAAACTGAGAACAATCTCTTGTACTAAATCGAGTCATCATAGATTGGTCTTAGAAATGTTCACATACTAAAATTCTTGATTTTGGGAAGTATAAAAAGAAGTAACCCATGTCTTCCAATAATGTTATTTTAACACGTTGAGAAATCACACTGGTTACGGAGCATTACAATCCTTCATTTACTGAAATAATTGAACTTGTGAAAACAATTTAATCTAAGCCACAGAACCAAATCAATCTGAAACCAAAACTGACAAAATCAAATGGATTCAGAATAAATAACTTAAACATATAGTCATGATCATCGGGGCTGCCAGATCAACGACAAAACATAAAGAAAAAAAACATTAACAGAAAACAGAAAATGAGAGAAGTAGGATGAGGGACTCACGCAAGAGATTTTCCTTTGAAGACAACGGGAGGGGCAACTGCAGCAAAGATGACGAAGCCTATATGAATCTATAAACACCATAAGCAATGACAAGTCAGCCATAAGGACGTGATATAACCAAAAAATATACTATGAAAATGACATGGGAATCTTACCAAGTAAAATAGAAAGAACCAGCCAAACCTTAATGCACTTTCATTCCTGTAATACAATTTGCAATGTAAATGTTATTTGTCACCATTATACTGATTCATTGGTTATATATAATATTAAGTAAATACCCACTATCACATCTTTGTTTCTTCTAAAAAGGGGTCCCCGTGACCTCAACAATAAATTGAATAAAATTCCATTTGTTTATCTCATTTACCTGAGATATATGTCCACTATTATCTTTTTATTTCTTAATAATATAGTTAGAGAAGAGACAACTTGAAATGCTAAATGCGCATTAGCTTTTATCGTATATATTCATGCTGGATTTACCAATATCCTTGTCGTCATTATTACAAAAGTAGTTTGATATTGATTCTGGCCATACTATTCCCTTATTTGTCATAAGTGAAAACTTTCATACATCTGATTGATAGCCAAACATTTTCATTAAATTGCATGTCTCAGTGGGAGCAGCCTCTTTACCCCTTCGGATAGAGGAAATTTTGCTCTCATCCAACCCTTCCCACACCCTGCCAATAGCTTTGCTATGTGGTATTTTAATGGGTATGATTGTATTTTCATTAAACTGCATGCAGAATCAAACTTTATATTACCAAAATAAAGCAACAAAGACAAAAGTAGTATTCTTCAAGATTGGCGAGAGAAGAGTCTACCTGAATGCACGATAAAGAGGCCTGTACCATAACACATAGGCAAGTGGAACTCCAGATATGAAGTAGATGAGAGAAAGAAACCAGATCTTTGGGTCTAGCCAGAAGAAAAGATTTTGTAAAAATGTATGAAACATAACAGACATTAAGATCATTAAGGTTAAAGAGAAAACTGATTTGTACAAACCTTCTCCTTTAATCCAAGCTGTTGTTGTGGCTATGATATTCCACAGAAGACAGAGTACTAATCCTGATCACAAGTGTAAATTATAGATTATTAGAGGCAATTTGTATCAAGTCCTGAAATTTTGAATTATACAGAACTTGGATCCAATTCATTATGACCATTTAACAATACTTTCTGTGGGTCCCATTGATATGGTGTGAAAAGGCGTCCATTAATTGATGCAATAGAACTCTTGAGAATGTGGAAGTAAGAATATCATTGTATGGTGAGAAAATAAAAACATACCCAAGTATGTCGTGAATGCAACATATTGCAATTTCTGTAGATGAATCGGGATCTCATTTGCAATATCATGGTGAATGATCGGGAAAAATGGTGGCCAATTTTTCTCTTCAAGAACAATACCAGCTGCAAACAAGAAAGGAGTTGTTAGTATCATGTCCAATGCAAAAATTTACATCAAACTATGTCCATTTTTTAAGGTTAGTTTTACTTAAAGATCAATAACGACCGGCAATCTGGATGATAATACAAGGAACACAGCATACCTCGTGCAGCAGCTTCCTCTTTCCGTTTCACGATCTGCATTAGCAACAAGCATATTATTAAAAGGCTTTTGAAAAAGAATAATCCTTTAAACAACAAATTTAGTTACTAACATAGTAGAAATTAGAATTAAAGAATATGCTAGCCAATACATGTTAACAATTTGTTGCTACCCTTGATTATCATAATCCCAAAATAACAATGACAACCAATTCACTAGTTCTTGAACGAAGAAATAATGTAGAAGGCTATATGGATATGTAGAATTACGTGCACCATTTTTAAAAGAATAAATGCTTGAAGTTTAATCAAATAGAGTACTTGTCACTTTAAAATATATAATATGTAAAATTCTTTATGAAAAATACTTTTTTGTAAAAACAACCATAATGGGACCATAGAGGAGGATGTCTCCTCTTCCCTAATGCCACATTCACATTATGACAAACCTATATTTAGCAAATTTCTTGTGAAGTACCTCTTCCCTCTTCTTCAAATCAGCTTCCCTGGCTTGCAACTCTTTCTCTTTCTTCTTCAAATCCTTCAAAAACATTCATAGAAAGCAAAAGTGGTTAGTTAAAAGAAGTACTAGTTATTCACAATATGAAGTAGTTTAAACGAATCCCAAATTAGAAGTGTTTAATTGGCTGCTTAGGCGTTAATCATCTGCCCACCACTTTGATTAGTAACCCACGTAATCTCCCATTGCTTCAGTTGACCACTAATCTTCCAATTAAGCTTTTTGAGAAATTACAATTTAAGAGGTCTCCTCTAACTTGTGTTCATCAGCTGAATGTTGATGTGATCATTCTGATCATCCCAAGTAATTTGTAATTATGGGACAACATAAAAACTTACCTAGTAAAATCCCGCACATAGCAAAAGCTATTAGCAGGGTCGAGGGTGATATGAGAGCAAACCCTTCCTCTATCTAAGGATGATAGAGAAGCCGCTCCTAGCGGAACCCTCGGCCCAAAAGGCTAACTTTAAGCTAAAAAGATATAGAATACATGTAATTGATAACAATACAATGTAGATAAGCAAAGCAAAACAAAAACAAGAGTACTAATGATGGAAAAATGTAACTAGTAATACAAAAGGTCATATCTAAATATTGTATTTATAAATTAATTTTCACGAGTAATAATATTCTAATTAAATAACTATACTCAATATATTACAATGAACTGCTTACAAGGCCACTCAACCGCCCAGCTTTGACTAAGGTTTTTTTTAACACAAGAACAAATACAAAAGGTCCAACAGTTGAACTTACCGCAGTTGAATCAAGAGGAATGTCAACAGGGGCACTCCTGTCATAAAAATCTGCAGGTTCGTGAGGAAGAGGTGATAGTCTAGAGTTTGTAGCAGATGGAACACTCTGCAAAACCCATTCACAGTTAAGAAAAATATATATTGCATACCCGTGTAGAAGAGAAGTTGTAAGGTATCATAAGTGCTACAAACAAACAAGGAAGAGTGCTAGACTTACTGTTGTGTAGAATGAACCTCCAGTATAACTTGTCTTACCGGTTCCTTTACCCCCAGATCCTTGATCCTGTTTATGGGGATTGGGGAATATATCATTTTACAATGAAACTAATTGAAAACTGAGCAACACACAAGTAACAGACCATAAGATTTCCCCTTTAACATGCACTTATGAATTGATTTGTGTATAAAGTTTAAAGAGAGTAAAAGTTTCTTTCTAAAAGAACAACCTATGAAAACCAATGTGGATTTGAACTCTTCTACAACATAAAATGTCCAGTTACTTTACTAGTACTATATAGCAGCAGTTAGGCAGCCAGGATAATATTTTGTACACCTTATCTGCTTTCTATTTGATCTTCTTCGTATAATTGAAGTTGGTCCTTTTTTAATGTATGTATATATTTCATTCACGAAACATGTAACAAACCCTATCAGCAACCTTAATATACTACTGGACAGTGAAACAATTGATTCTTTTGACTTGTGGCTTCCTGCCATTATTCCTGTGTACATATGATTTCTGATCCTAGAATAGCCAACCGACAATAAGGCATGCTTTTACTAGGGAAATTTTACTTTCCACAATCAAAATTACGAAAGAGAAAAGATCAGCACCTCTTTTAATCAAGGGAACAAACAAAAGTCTACTGTCTACATCCCTTGAAATTGTATGGCATCTAAAATTATTATTATGCAGGTAACAGATGAGCCAATCTCACAAACCAGATCCACGAAAACTCGTATATATTGTGATTCCCGTGCAAGCGACGCTAAGTTGCTGAGATCAAACTTATCAACGTAAACATAAATTACAACAAAAACCAGATCCACAACTTCGGTCAACGAAACAATCAAAACAAAATCCACATCACCAAATCAGAAACCAAATTCATCCGCGATGAAATACCAATCCACAATTTAGCCAATAGACTACCAAATTAAAGTATTAAACCCTAGATTGAAGTCAAAACAGTGTAAAGTCAACAATCGAAACATAAACTCACGCAGATCAATACAAATTGTTGTGACTTACAGAGAAAGGGTTAACTTCATCAGCATCTCCTTCGTCAAAGGGATTTGGATCGTACCGACCAGCCATCAACAGCGACTTCTAGATAGAGAAATTATAAAGCAAAATAAGTGATATGTGAATTGAATATGATGAAATGAAGAAGAAAAACTTGAATCTGAAGGAAGATTTGAAGAACCTGTGTGAATCAAGTAGAGATATAGGGGGAATTTGTGTAGGTATTGTTGGCGGTCAGAGATGAGGAGAAGATTTTGCAATGGACGACTTCTCGCTTGTTTTTGTTGCACCTTGTCCCTTTTTCTTTTTATTTTTTAGTTGTAATTTGTTTATCTTTTTAATAGAATTGCAAAACTGTTCCCTAAATTATTACTAAATTTACAGTTTCGGTTTTTGGTGTATAATAATTTCTAGAACTAGAATACATCCAAAAACCATATTTATATCTTCTGATTTGGTTTTTGGCTTGTAAAAGAATATTAACAAATGATCTGGTTAAAGGGTTATTTTTGTTACACGGTATTATTGTCTTCAATTAATCGTTTATGATTTTATCTGTCAAACTATCAATTTGACATGATAATCACCGTGAAATAAGTAGTAAGCGTCATTGTCTGATAAGTCATCGTGTGATCTTTGTTGAAGTTGACCACCGTATACATGTTCTAAAATACAAGAAGGAATAGAAGAAGATGAGATGTGAATGTGAAAAGGAAGACATTTGATAAATATTAAGTGTTTTTAATACAACACTAATGTTTGACATACTTGTATGCAAGCATAAGTTTGAATGATCAAGTCAATATCAAAACGGGAGATGGTTCTACGATATCATGAAAGCATTAGATAAAAATATGTATTCTGTTTTTTCAAAATGTATTATTCATTATCTTTATTTAGGTTTTTGTTTGAGTTACACACTTATCCCTTTTTGTATGTGTATACACATATATTCTATTAGTTAACTTACAATCATTTTATATTGAAAAAATTATATGATGAATGTTGGTATTGTTCTTTTCATCCATGTTAAAGAAATTCTATAATTTATATGTTCTTGTTTGAAAATTAATATAGAGCTCTTTATTTTTATATGTTTTGTTACAAAGAACTGTGATGGTGACATGAAAAAATAATGTATAGAATGCGCCGACAAGTTATATTTAATTGAACTCGATATCTTATGTTTGATTTAAAATATAAAAATCATGATAATAGCTATAGGGGTGAAAGCTTCTTAAAAGATCACAAATGTAGTTTGGCATATGATACGAGGGCTTTTTTGTCATTCACGGGCTTTAGAAACGAACAGTTGTAGATTTTCATAATATAAAAACTCCATATGTTTGACAAATAGGAGTATCTAAATAATAAATGTGGTAGGCATGTTAATTTTTAAAATCATTTGTATCAACCGACGTGACTTGTTTTTTGTTTCACTTTAAAACCTTTTTATCAGTAATTATTTCTATAAATGATTGGTGTGTAATCTTTCGAACACAAACTTTTTCAATGTTTAAGAACATAGAGGTTATGTTTATGTTAGTAAACACACGTAACATATTATATTACGTCTATTATATATGTTATACTTGGAGCTATTTATAACTAAAATGTTGTTACAATCGAGCACTATAAAGTCAGTTAAATTCATATGAACCGATTAACGTAAATCTTTTATTAAAAACAAATAAAAACCTTAAATCCCTCTTCTTCACCATCAAACCAAAAGATGCATTTTCTTGGATAGTTGAAAAGTTATTGCTCTGTTAAAGCACCAATAGTAAAATAAACTAGAGGAGGTGTAGGGACGGTAGTGGTGGTGGTGGTGGTGGACGACGGCGTTGGATGGTGGTGGACGGTGGGTGGTGGTGGACGGTGGACAATGGTGGTAACGGACGGTGGTGGTGGTGGCGGACGAGGTGGTGGCGGACGTGGTGTTGGTGGTGGACAGTGGGTGTTGGTGGGTGATAGTGTTTAAGAAGAGCTCTGCAAACTTTAGAAGTGGCTGGGTCAAATATGCACCAAGAAGATCTCGCGTGAACGTTTTTTAATGAAATGTTTTTGAAATAACAAACAGTTTGCAGATGGCAATGCATGCGCGTGCTCTGTGCGGTGCAGACAAAAGAGACTGCGCATACCTTTTTTAGAAAAACAAACAGCACCTAAATATTATAATCTATTAATGTAATATTACTAGAAAGTGATTTAAAAATAATAGAAAATAAAAAAATAAAATTTCTCATATTAATGATTTAGGTGAACGACTATATGGTTTCGTGAAACTGGGCCAGGTTTCGTTGAATCATATACCAGTGATAAAGTTTAAAAAAATAATATCATACAAGATTTCACATAGAATGTTTGTCTTTAATATTTCAGGATTGAGTATTCCATTTGGAAATTAGGTTTTTTTTCTCCTTTGAGTAAATTACTAATTTAGTCCCTAAGGTTTGACAAAAATTATAATTTCAATCTAGTATCTAACGGTTTAAAATTTCATTTCAATTTCACCCAAGCCATTAATACCGTTAGTATTTATTCCATTAATTAATATAAAAAGACTTTTATGCCCTTAGATTAAGTAAAAACCCCGCTCCACCCCTGTTTCTCACGCACTCTTTCTCTCTTATATCTTCTCTCTCACACATACACATACACACATTCTCTCTCTCTCTCTCTCTTGGGATTCCATAACACCACCACCTCCAAAGATCACAGCCACCACCATTGCTTACCATCACCAGCGAAAATTCGTCAACCACCACCAAATCCGACACACCACCCCAATCCTAACCCATCCCATCCCAAAATAACTTTCTATTATAGTTTCTCTCTTTAACCCACTAGAAAAACAATTACCCCGCCTTCTTAAGCCTGCTACCATCAAGAGAGACCATACAAAGCCAACCGTGTCCATTGTTCCCATGCTCTCTATCTCGTTGTTTGGGTGAAGACAAATGATAATCAATACCCTCGAACGGATTTGATAGGTTTATCAAATGTTAGGGTTTTCTCAAATGTTGATGGTGGGCAAGTGTCGACGGCAAGGATTCTTCGAAGTGTGGAACAACGGTGGAGGAGAAGGGTGGTGGTGGTGGTGGTTTGTGATGGTGGTGTTTGACTGAAGGTGAAAAAGAAGGGTGGTGGTGAAAATAAAACCTCCAAATCAAAAAGATGGGTTGCGATAGGGGTTTGATGATTTTTGGAAGATCGACGAGTATGAAGAACGACGGTAGTGGTAGAGGAAGACAATGAGTGGTAGGGGTTGGTGACGACGGTGGTGGTCGGTGGAGGTTGATGATTGGCGGTGGAGAGACACATTTGTGGTTCGATGATGGCATGATGTTGATGATGATAATAACATTATTTGACTTTAAATGATTAATAATATTGAGTGATAATATGATATATAATTTTTAAATTTTATTCAATCACAAGGGTAATATGGTCATTTCGGTCTAACTTAACAGAAAAGTTGTTATGGTGTTAATGGCTAAGGTGAAACTGAAATGAAGTTTGAAACAATTGAATTGTTAGTATAATAAATACCTATTGGATTGAAATCGTAATTTTCATCAAACATTAAGATAGCGTTTGATATGCAGAAATAAGGATTAGAATGGAATAAACCATTGATATATGAATGAAAAAAATATAGTTGATTGGTGAACAGAATGGAATGAATCATTACAAAGATAATCCTATTCATTCTAAACACAAAATTTATTCCATCCACTCCATTCTTTTTTTTTTCATTCCATCATTGGTCACCACGACCACCCACCCACCACTATCACCCACCATCGGCTGCCACCACCACCACCGACCACAATCACCATCACCAACCAACCACCACCACCACCCTTCACCACCAAAAAACCACAACCACCAACTGCCACCCACCACCACCGGAAACCATCAGCCACCACCCACCACCCACCACCCACCACCCACCACCGCCAGTAACCACTGGTCCACCATTGGGAACCACCATCAGTCACCATTGGCACCACCTATCACCGGTCATCACGACCATAACCAGTTTTGTATATTATTATTTTTTTCCAACATAACAAGCAATACAAAATAATAATTTATTCTATTTTTACAAATAACCAAATATGATAATAAAATGTTATGATTTATTTAATTAATTAATTTATTTAATTTCCTCATTTATTTCACTATTTTATTTATTTTATCATCCCATATTAAACAGACATTAAAAATTAATATATTACTCGTTTTTTTTAATCATCGATCGGTGCCTTGCAAAATCTCCTTAGAATTCCGGTTTTTTTAATTTTCATCGGTAGAGGTTTTTTTTTTCCCTAGGGTTTGAGTCATCGTGTTAAAGCGCCGCCATGCTCCACCATCTCGTCGGACGAATCCTCTACAACAGCATCACCACCGACGCCAACACGACGACTATCACGACCAACATTATCACCACACCTACTGCAATTCGACGACAATAAAGGTTCTCAATTATCATCCACAATACATACAACTCATATCTGTTTCAGATCCTCTTCGCTTGTCTTCTTTGGATTTTCCAAGGATGTCGGCAGCATACCAGCAAATTTCTGCTTTCAAGAGCTATAGTTCGTTGGGCAACGACTCTGTTTTCCAATTCACACGCCCAAATTCTACAAGTGCTCATAAAAGGTATATTGTTCGTTTGTTTTTTTGCTGCTTCTTGCCAATATACTAGCTAAAAGGTTCCACAAATAGTTAATCGTTCATTGAGCGGTTAAATTCCTTCACTTATACGTTAATTGAGAAATTAGGTTGTTAAATGATTCTGCTAGCTGCTACTTATCTCTTGATCGGTTAAAACTTAAAACTGTTTAATTTTACGTGCATCAGGAATCAAAAGGGCACCCTGGATTCCTAGAAACAACTGATATCATATAATGCAGTATGATTTCTGATGTTTTTGTTAATTTGTTTTGAGTGTTGCTGTATAAGGTAAATTATGGTTCAGTTTCATATCAGTATTTGCAGCCAGCAGTGGCTTAAATCCAGTGTAGGTAAATAACTTTGTTTCATTGAAGAACGGACCAAGAAGCTTTCAAGTTAATGCTCGTTAATAAGTTTTCTTACATATCTTTTTACGTTTTCGAATGGGTGATTGTAGATTGGCTGCAAACCATCATGACTTACGATAACATGTATCGTTGTTACAAATTGGGTACTTCAAACGTCTAGCGTCTGCTCAGTGGTTAAATTGAACCCACGTTACTACTGTATCATACCGCTCATTTGAAACGTGTTGTTTGGCTTCATATGTTCTGGTTAATCACGCTAAGGGTTCACAAAAAAAAGTTGATACTCCCTACTTAATGTTGCACATGTGATATGGTACTTGACTTCAGTTAAATAAGCCTGGTTCTGTTTTTATCTAGCATTGTTTCATCACATGTGGACTGTAAATGGAGGCATGAGTGTTTTTTCATGTCAAGTTATAGTGTGACAATGCTGCTATAGTACTATATCTATCTGTTTAATGTTTTTCAGAAGTGCAAGATGGACAGCACCATCTGCAGCTATAATTCCTAACTTTCACCTTCCAATGCGGAGTTTTGAAGTTAAGAACAGGTATGATTGTGCACTAAATATACTTAACATACTTTTAAAACAAAATGTGTGATTGCTTTTACAGATGTCATACATTTTTTCTGTTTCTATGTTTTTTTTTTTTGCATTTTGCCATTCACCTTGTTGTTATGATATCAGGACCTCAACAGATGACATCAAGTCACTTCGGTTAATAACAGCCATTAAAACTCCTTACTTACCTGATGGGAGGTTTGATTTGGAGGCTTATGATGACTTGGTAAATATGCAAATTGAAGGTGGAGCTGATGGTGTTATTGTTGGTGGAACAACCGGGGAAGGCCAATTGATGAGTTGGGATGAACACATTATGCTTATTGGTCACACCATCAACTGCTTTGGCACATCAATTAAGGTCTTTTGATCTCCGCTCACGGTTACTATTATTCAAATCTTTTATATATGTAATGTGGAGGCAGAGGCAGAGGCAATTTTGACCCATGAACTTACGGATGGGTCAAATTGTTGGTTTGTGTTTTATCACCAATGGATCTTATAGGTTAATCATAATAATTAGGAACACGAACTCATTTTTCTTACATACAAGTATACGACCTCCTAATTTAAAAAATAATTTGCAGACCATTGTTGTGACATATATTGATTTGTAGCCATATATAAGAGATTGATCATTTACAAATGTTATAAAAATGAACAAAAGTGTTTGTCGATCAAGCCAACCCTACTGTTCCGACTCGCCCTAAAATCACATGTGTTGAGTGCTGATCGTTGCCCAATCCACCCATATCTCAGGTTATTGGAAACACGGGAAGCAACTCAACTCGAGAAGCAGTGCATGCGACTGAACAGGGTTTTGCAGTTGGAATGCATGCAGCTCTACACATCAACCCTTACTATGGTAAAACCTCACTAGAAGGCATGGTTGCTCACTTCCAATGCGTGCTCCCAATGGGCCCCACGATTATCTACAATGTTCCATCCAGAACGGGCCAAGACATCCCGCCACGTGTCATCCACTCAATCGCTGACAGCACCAACTTTGCAGGCATCAAGGAATGCGTGGGCCATGACAGGGTAAAAGAGTACACCAAAAATGGAATTATTGTTTGGAGCGGGAATGATGATGAATGCCATGACTCGAAGTGGGACCATGGTGCCACGGGGGTTATATCCGTTACAAGCAATTTGGTTCCGGGCTTAATGCAGGAACTGTTATCAAAAGGCAAGAACCCTTCCCTTAATAAAAAGCTTTTGCCTTTGATCAACTGGCTTTTTTGTGAGCCAAACCCAATTGGGGTGAACACTGCTTTAGCACAGTTAGGGGTCATAAGACCCATTTTTCGGCTACCTTATGTGCCCCTCCCTTTGGCCAAAAGGGTGGAGTTTGTGAATATAGTGAAGGAAATTGGACGTGAAAATTTCATAGGAGAGAAGGATGTTCAAGTTCTTGAAGACGATGATTTTGTGTTGGTGGGTCGTTATTAGTTGAGAGGTATAATACTATCGATTTAGAAGCCCATATTTCATATCTTAATATGAAGATTTTGAATAATATGAAACTCCCAGTTTACAGTATGTTTCTACTCTTAAGTTACATGTTACTGTTTACATTAAGTTTGCTCTTTCTTGAAGTTTCTTCATTTTTCCTTCTATAGGTGTTACATTGTCAGTTTGTTCCTTTGTCAAGTTTAAAAGTGTTATTCTAGTTACTATTATTGTTAATATGTAACGCATAAAGTGACTTACCCTTCTAGCATGCACTTTCTTTGTCTCATGTAATTGACATATTGCTAGTTTTTGGGTTACAAATTGTCAAGGTGTGACAATTTTCATTGGAAGATTAAAATGAAAAACTGTAATAATTCTAAGGGCAAGAAAGAAGTACATAAATAGTTATGTATAAGGAAACTAATGCAAATAACCTTTAAACAAGTTGTCCTGTACCGTCGAATAAAAAATTCTATCAAAACTGATCATACTACATCGTAAACACCCATTTTCAATTGGCCAATGGTCAGGTCAAATGGGTCCTCATACATACTACAAACCACACAGTACGATATTTTATACTTAAACCAGTGTCCAGTGTCTTCACGAGTTGAGAGTAGGTGATGGTGATCATTTGTGTGTTCGTTTTATACCGGAAAATGGATCAACCCAATCCTTGTCCTCATTGACTGCATTCTCCCATCGTTTTTTGAATACTTCAAGTTCTGATGTTGACTGTCTCCTTATCTACGAAAGTAACTAATTTTATTTATACCCTATAAGTCTTGTTAATTGCATATCTTACCCAAATCAAAATCAAAATTACATATATCCCCTTTCTTAATCTATTTTATTTCATATTTATCCAACTTAAAACTAAAATTGTATATAAACCCTTTTTTAATAAAAATAATATTAAGTTAACTTATTTTGACATTTTATTAATAATAAATTATAGAATGACTATTTTACTCATGACAGTTTGTGATTATTTTTGTCATAATTTGTTAGTTTTGTAACAAATTAAAAGTTTGATATTTGTATTGCAATTTATTATTATTACTCTAAAAACTTGATAAAAAAATAGACTCAACATAAACGAATAAAATTATTAAAAAAACATAAAAAGAAAAAAAGTTTAAGAAACAAGTCAAACAACTAAAACTCATTAGCAAAAGATGATTAAAAAACAGAAAAAAAAAACTAAAAAAATGTAAAAAGGAAAAAAACAAGCTAAAATGAGTGAATATGAATTTAAACAATTTAAATAAATCAATCTATAATTTATTTTTAATAAAATAAATCAAAATAGGTAAATCTGAAAATTTTTCCATTAAAAAAGGGGATATATGCTATTTTGGTTGTAATTTGAGTAAATATGCAATTAAAAAGATCAAATGAGGGGATATATGCAATTTTAATTTTGAATTGGGTAAATATGCAATTGTCCCTTTATTTTTTTTATTTCTTGCAATGGAACTCGATCATGACCAAAACTAAGTTATATGAGCGGTATGAATAATTCTGTGATTTGGTGTAAAATCCCGAAGTCACAAAATACAGAACTACTTTTAATTGACATTCAAGCCCAAAGTTATGCAAATCTATCATACAATGGTTGTTTTCACAGTTAGACAGTTTTTTAATTGTGCTACAATAGAACTTAATTATTTTCTTAGTGTTGGATACATGAATTGTATACAAGCATAGGAACATTGAAGTCTTACCTCAGTTCGTACATCAACAACACGCCGACTCTGTGGGAAAAAGAATAGAACAAAAGAAAACATAAGCATTACAAAATACCATATTAAATAAGCAAATCCAAATTTAGTTATAACATGTAAAGGTCGACTTGGATTATACTTGATATCGAGGTTAACAGGGTTGGATTCAAAATTTCTTTTTATCTAGTATATTTAAATGCTTGCAAATTTCTAATAAAAATGGTTTTTTCAGCACTTCTTGTACTCATATTTAAAACAACGTTTAACTATAAACTGAATATGTAAATCCAACGTGTTACCCAACTCAATCATTCCATCCATTTTGTCATCTCTAGTAAAAAAAGGTTAGGAGTTGAAAGAAAGCAGATGGATACCTTAGTCAAATTGACTTCATTTGAAGTCTGCAACAAGAATTTAAACGTGGTTAACATATGATAGCAGATCTTGTATAAATTTAACTTGCTATGCAGACAGCTGACTAATTTTTTTACTTAAACATTTTTAGTCCAAAATTATTTAATTGTGCAATAAACATAAAGTTCATTGTGATGCTTTTAAAATTTTAATTGTAAACTAAACGAATATAAGAAAGACGATAAACCTTATTAGCAGAAGGCCCGCCTAATGAATGTATTCCCTGATGCAACACGTATTCACGATCAACAATTCCAACATTTCTCCACCCCTACAACATCCGAGAAGATTAGTTCATGGTATCGATGAATCATTAGATGCTAAAACTTGTTTCTCAACTCGGATGTAGAATTACTTGTGCACAATAGCCGAGTTTCATATCCATTCCCCATCCATGAACCAGGTCATTCTGGAAGCACATGAAGAAAGTTATAGACAGTATATGGAAAAAACATATGAATTGATCTTAAATTAAAAATATAGCAATAATATCCATAACAGATTTGGAGTTGCACCAATAAACATTTAATGATAAAAGTAACCTGAATAAGATGCCAAGCACAATGCCATGCATCCCTAGAGAACACTGGAGCCATTCCTTCTACAAATCTGCAAATTCTATAAAGATAAAGAACATTTCCACATAGAATTACTATAGAAGTTGTCCTCTACTAACAGTTGCACCAGAATATTATTAAGAGTCACCCAAGTTATGTTTTCGTGTTTGTTATTAAACACCCGGTGTTTCTTCATGAGTGGTGAATTAATCATGTGCATATACATGTTCTTTAAGCTTAACAACAATGAAAATTAGGGGTCTAATGAGGCATGACTTAAATCAAATTTAAGAACTTGCTACCCAAATCCATATAGGATTTGCATGCATGCCACTTACCCAGTACATGGTGGACCCTTGCTAGCCCTTGAACATTTCACACTACCTTTAGGGTCATAAACCCTTCTATATGTAAACAAATAAGGAATTAGTGTACAAAACCAAAAGTGGAAGATATTATAGGAAGAAGAAAATAATCGACTTGTTAACCTATGGAACTTTAGTCTTTTTCTCCGTGCTGTTATCCGATGATGTATGTCTGTTGATTTCGAGTCTAAAGCTGGTTGAGATATCTCCAGCCCTTCTTCCTTTACAATTTTTAAATATCTGCATGTTAAAAGTTATGAAATTATAGTTATGAAATCCTTTTATTAAAGGTATTCTTTCACAAATGAAGTTATCCAATAATAGAAATAATTAGAAAATGATAGATAAATGATGCAGCAGATAGATCAATTGTACCTTTTGGGGTTAAAATGCTGCACTCCTAGATCTTCATCCCAAAGGAATACATAATCATAAAGGGAAACAGCAGCTGGATGCAAAAACCTTTTTGCAAACCACCTGAAAGACCGTCAGATACAGTAATCACAAAATACTGTGTAACAATCATAGAAGAAACTCAAAATTCTCAGTGTTATTTTCTACATGAAGTTCCAACATGTGAATATGATAATACTACAAAAGTGTGATATAAGCGAACCTTACCACTTTGTTTGGTTATCAGCTACAATATGTACGGCATTTCTACTCCATTTGAGATCCCACCACCCGTCCATATTCCCATCATAATGGAATAAAATAAGCGTAAAATTTTCTTGAAGAAACTGAAAACACTAATGCTGGTTCAGTATCGTTCATGTTATGCCTGAAAGTTATACATAGAGTTGTGAATATTATAATACTATCCTTACATACCTTTTGAACAATGGTATTAACGTTATGCTTTTGTTTCAATCCCACTGGCATTGCTAGCAAATTATGAGAACTGGATTCATTGGCCTGACATGTACAACTTTGTACAATTAAAAAAACTTAAATAATGTTACAAGTATATTCTGTAGATTAAGCCTATTTGAAGGGTAAATCGACTACTAAAAGAAAATTAGGTTTAGAATGTGATCTAAACCAGCTTTTCATGTGAGAAGTGAATCAAACATTTACACATGGGACCAGACTTGTGGTAGTTACCTTCAATTTTGAATTACTTGTTGACCATATAGGTTTTAATTCAAAGTCAGATTTATCTTCAATTATACCATAGGGTAAGCCCTTCAAGCCTGTGTATGATGATGGAAATTCCTAGAGAATACCAAGGATAGCACATTAGTTTCATGCCATAATGATTTCTAAACATAACACTAAAAACATATAGATGATAAATTTCACTTGGACAAAGAGTAATATTACAAGAACATAATGCTATCCATCTAAAAACACAAAGTTTTGTGGCAATAACAACTGAATAACTATGAAAAAAACCTCAAAGTTCCCATTCTGTTTCTGATTTACTTTCTATTTGCAACAAGGTTCAGAAAGCAACCCCTATATATCTGAACTTTATTTCCATCTTAATAGGAAAATAAATTGGTTTCTACAAAACAAATTTCAGCTGATTGACAAGCCGAATTCAATTGCACTTAATGAACATGTCACTAGCATTCATACCTCTGTCCGTGAAGGCTGAAAGTTTGTAGTTCTGTATGCAACATACAACATTATAGCGCACACAACCACCAAGAATGTTTTCTTCTTGGATAGACAAAGTCCCTGCATTTATAGAGGTTCTACATGATTAGAATACATCTAGCAATCCCAATTATATATATCAACAAAAATTGTCAAAGGAGCAAACTAGAGATTAGTATAACCACATAAGCTTACCCAATCATAACGCATGTGTCTTTTCCTCACAAGATTCCTCCATGATATAAACTTCCTCATAGAAAACGGTTTTTGATGTATACTGTTTCATACCAAGCTGCACCATCACAGCTAAAAGAACAATTAAGGTCATCTGAAGATAAGTCGATGATAGATGATTGTAGAGAAAAGGTATTGCATTTAGTCTGACTAGTTTAGAATATATCTTTGCATCAATAACAATGACCATTAATAACAGTATGTCGCATTAGAAAACCTCCATATTGGACATACATTGCAAGCTTTAGTTTCAAAATGACAAACACAACATAATTAACTTTCTTCCGGCTAAGACAACTCAGTAACCGCCTCAATACTACACGAGGATGGCACGATTGATACCATTGGTTATGCTCTTATCATAGAACTATATGAATATAACAGAAACAATTAGTTGGAGCACATCAACACATGTCTTACAATTTCACAATAATTCATTCCTTATCCTGCTTTTACATTATGCAATACAAAAGGAAGATCATGACTCACTAAATTAGGACATTGGCCTTTATTGTTCACATTCATGCAGAGATACAATTGAAAAAAGCACAAAGGATTAGTTTAAAGTATTATCTTGAATTACGATAGCATATGGATAATGGAAGTAATTCAAATTCATGTAAACTACATAGACAATGCCATCACTTGTGCCATTAGTTTGCATATTAGTTTCAATTTAGAAAAGCCTATGTTTAACCTGATAAGAAGTCAAACGACAACTCTATCTTTCAACAAACGAAAACATCGAAATTCGAACACTCCAAACATTGCAAACGAAGAAACAAGTACAGCGATAATCAATTAAACTAGTACGAGGAATTTGAGGCAAACCTAGTGGTAAGATCACGTTGTTTTCCGCATAATAAATAGATCTTACAATATGTTTCGATCACGTGTACCTGAAGAAACTCTGAGCTCTGAGAAATTCTGATGAATATCTGTAGAAAATTCCAGAAACAAGTCAGGGGCGGTTGTAATGAGATTTTCCGGCGAATCGATGTGAGAGAATAATACAGAAATTCAGGTGCAATTTGTTGCTTTGAATTGAATGCGTGTTGACAGATTTATTTGCATGTGCTTTCCGTCGTAAACGGCCGAGGCACGGCGAATGTGAAATAGGCAGTAATACCGGGAGTTTTCAACAAAAAATGTACCTATATTCTATACAAATATTATTTTATTTTATTTTAGAGCGAACCAAAACACCCACTAACCTAGTTCTAAATCTATATTTACGAAAGATATATAATTTTTAAACGACAGGTTAGAGCATAGAAGTTAGTAACATCAAGTTCCAAAACTATATTTACGAAAGATATAGTAACACCTTGGTACTATTAAAATACTCTAAGTGTGATTTTAGTTTTAAGCCAAACTAAATGTTAAAGAATTCAATTAATTGATAGACAAAAATATATAATTACAATTTTCGTTGCCTAAACTAGTCCTACTCTAATAATCATTATAGATTTATATTCTATTTCGCTCACATTGATAATTATGAATTTTATGAGAATCGTGTGAAAAACGAATGTAAATTGAGTGCAAATTTGTGGTACTTATAGAATTGGTACTAAGCTTATCAATAAGAATAAGACTTGTGAGTCTCATTGATCAAATTACCAAATATGTTACGAAACAAAGTATCATATTCAGGTTATACAATCCAATTTCCCTATAAGGTTTTTCTAACCTCCACCATTAGCCACATGTTGCAAGTTAAACTTCGAAGCCTAAATCTATTTAAGACAGAAGCAATAGAGTTAAAATAACGACTATAAAATAATAAATTTACAATGAGATTTATTTAATACAAGTTAACGATAAATTACAAACACAACTTATTTCTAGTCTATTATTATGAGGTTATTATGTGTTTTTATAATTTAATTTTAAAAGCTTGTTGAGCTATTTTTCTCAATTTAACCTTTTAAATAACACAATTTGCTCAAACTACTTTTCTCAATTTCAATTATATAAATGACACATTTTTCTTTCAAAATACAGAATTTAGTTTCAAAATTCTTCTACTTCACATGTCATAATCACCTACACATCTTTATTTATGAATGAAAAATTACATATAATAATCATCATTAATTTACACAAGATTACATATGCTATGATACTTTTAGCAAGAACTCGAGTTTTGACCGTGATTAGCTAATAAAACTGGCTTCCTTCGATCATCGACAGGCTGGCGTCATTTAGCTGCAGCCGCGACCCAAAGAAATTGTCAAATGAAACAAGTACAGGAGACAAAACTGTGAGGCGTCTAGAAGGGATCATGATTTCTGGAGAATAATATTTAGTTCTTGAGCACATCTTGCTGGCAAACCGCCTCGCCTACAAAACAAAGATCACGGTGAAGAGGTTTAGATACCATTAGTGTTCAAAAACCGTTAAAACTGACCAAAACTAAAGCAAGTCGTCCGGTTTATGATCCTAACAGTTCTGTTTTCGCGTTTTGGCAACAATTTGGTCCAGTTTGAAACTTGGAACCAGTGCGCAAACCCAAAGGATTGTTTGACCTTTAAGGTCTTTGCATTCTTTTTTTGGAATACGTACTTCCGTATATGTACCATAATCATGAACAATCTTTCTCATGTTAAAATATTTTAATACAGACAGAAAACAAAATATGGGTTAAAAGTTAAAGCTACCAAAACCGAAACATTAAACCACCAAACCGTACCGGTTCCTGTTTTATTTAGGATCAGGAACTTATAAGTGAGATTTGATCTAACCAAATAAAAAACATGTTTACCTTGTAATATCAGGTAGACACTTGAGGATCTTCTGGAGCTGAATGTGGCATTCATTGCAGCATTGAAGTCTGTCATTCAGCAGATCATAAGTTGGTGTTTAAGCACTAAAAATCATAACCAAAAAACAGTAAAAAATAACAAAAAATCAATAAAGCAAACCTTTTTTCTGCATGAAGATCCACACCCACAGTTGGAGGTGCTGAAATTGTTGAGCTGATTACAGGCCCAAAGACTGCCACAAGCTTTAATAACAGTTCCAGCGACACACTTACATGCCTGCATGATTTGCAGGTCTATTATTAGTTTCAACTTTAGATTTAATTTTGTGTCATTAGCTGGTTTAGGAATTATTATTCAAAATCCTAAACCAAGAATTAATTCTTTAAACTCATCAGTAAAAATATATATGGTTACCGCTCAGTTTTGCTATCCAGTAAATCCACAAGTACAGGAAGTAAGGAAGAGAAGTGATCTAGTGTGAGGGACTCCATTCTTTCCATCAGCACAGTGACCACATCTGCCTGAACCTGAAAAGACAATCAACTTTCAGACGGACAAATCTCAGGCGGTCAAATTTTTACTAAGATTAAGCAGTGAATACTCACAGCATGATCCGGCAACTTCCGCAATGCATTAATAGCACCTCTAGTGTCATTTTGCACCCAAAAATGCCGTACCACCTAAAATGGCACAATGACTTTATTTTAGATATATTTTATTCTAAAAGTTCAACACTATTCACAGTTCACAAATCACAAATAACTGAAATGATACATGAACAATTCTGAAAAAGGTTAACAAGAAACTTATGATATACGACACTGTTTGCAAGCAAGACAAAAAAGAATATTCATGAAAAATTTGGAAGTTACCTGGAGTTTTGTCAGGCGAGACCTAAGGCTACTTAAAAACACATCATGATTTTCCATCAAATCGTCCACAATATCATCATCTTTTTTAGAGATTAAACCTCTCCCGGTAGTTTGTGGGCCATCATCCTGCCACTTGCCAACATTATAAACAATTTCACATTTAGCGAAATAAATGACTTCATATTAATTGAATCACAAATTTCCAAAATCTTACCGGTAATGGAGATGATTTAGCTTTCTGAGGTATCGTGCGTTTGGGAGTATCATGCCTGGGGCCCACTACCATAGGTGAGGTCTTAGTTATTCTTTCAGGTATCATGCGAGGGGAAGCATTAGATCTCCGTGTAACTAGCATTGGAGACGGTCTAACTCTTTCTTGCACTACACGGCGAGAATTCACAGATCTCTGCACGGGTGAGACCTTACCTTTCTCAGGAAGTAACATACTAGGGGCAGTCCTAGGTCTCACAGGGGAGGAGCTAGCTTCCCCAGATTTTATGTTCGGGCCCACATCAGGTTTTGTTACCATCGGGGATGTTTCAGCCTCAACCACTATATCAGAGACCACATCAGCTGTTTTTTCAGGCAGGGTGAATGTTTTAGCTTCAGTAACTTGCACCGGCGCCACATTATCCACATCAGTTGCCTTCAAGGACATCTTGGGTGTTTTAGCTTCAGGTTCTTTAGAAGCCACCACATCAGGTGTCTTTGCTGGCATCTTGGGTGTTTTAGCTTCAGGTTCTTCACAAGCCACCACATCAGGTGTCTTTGCTGGCGTCTGGGAGGCTTCATCTTCAGATATTGCACAAGGGACTGCATTAAATGACTGTTTTATCCTTGTGGTAGGTATATCTGTGCTGGTTGATACTTGAGCAGGTAGATCAGGAGTTTGCTTTTCATCGATATTCAGTTTTTCTCTCTTTTCGAATCTCTCAACTAGACTGCGAGTCCTTCCACGCACAACTGCCACTATATGATGGAAAGATGGTGCACAAATAAGATTTAAAACCCTATTATCGCTAACTTTGGCAACACAAAAACAAAAATGATAGCTACCTCCATTAACATATTTAACAGGTTTCAACTCTTTGTTTGATTCATCAGACCTGTCACCTGAAATATTAAAAACCATTGCAAGTTAACATTACATGCATCTATTGCAAGAAAATGAAGGGCGGAGACATGCCATCTACATTTAATTGAATGTAACTAACAAACATACCCAACAAAAATCCCACTCGTATCTGAATCGAAAGTAACAAGCTTTTGAAATGGTTAACAGGCAGAGTGAATGATATGCCATATGAAAAGACAGATTTAAATATATAAAAAATAGGGTCTTGTGCAGAGAACACAAATGTACTTTCCATTTGTTCCAAGTAAAGCAATATCCTATATGGGAATAGTAGTAATTGTCCCATTTGGAACAAGTTAGTAATTTTCCCATATAGGATGAATTAGGAAATAGTACATGAGGTACAAGAATTAGTAGTCCCCATTTGGGAGAAATAAGAAACCACATTGGTATCTTGTACAATCCTAAAAAATAAAGCAATGTAGTAACCACGATTAACATAATAGAATATTACGGTTTTCCTGTGGAAGTGTCTCCGGAGATGAAGCCTTTTGAATCTCTTTTGTGACACATGTAGAGATTGTAGCTTTCAAATTGGAAGAATCAATAGCAGCACCATCTGCGACAAGCTTTTTTTGAAAGTTTGCAAGTGTAGCCGTATCGGAACCCGTTTTAAATCCAGATTCAGCAGCTGTTGATATCCCTTCTATATCTAGTTTGGTAGTTGATGGCCTTCTCCTATGAGATGGCTTAAGTGATACAGCTATGTTTTCTTGTTCATTGGTTACTGATTCTCTTGAAGCAATAAATTTTGCTGCAGGAACTTGTTTATGGGTAGCCGTATTATCAATCTCTTTATGGATTTGTGGGTTCATAACCATTGGTAAAGATCCAGATTTTCTTGAAGCAACAGGTGTCATACCTGCAGCTTAACATGAAACCACAAGTTACATTCTCAGAGATTACCTATGCGGACCTCAATCCTCATCATCGTGCAGTCTTCATAACTTGGTAAGTAAAAGATCAACAACCACATAATAAAAGACCAAAGAAATTTAGAGAAGAAAACAAGAGCTTAACAACAACTTACTGTCCACATATATATTCTTTATATCCTTTGTGTCATCATCTGGTGATATGGTGGACCTTCTGGGACTCCCAACTCTCTCTTTTAGATCTTGTTGGAGATCTAATTTTGACTGCACGATATTTTCCTCAGCTAAGATGCTATTTCCATATGGTCCAATAAGCTTCACAAACCAATAAAAATGACACACTGAAATATATTAAAACTACAAAAGAGCCTAAATTGTAACCAATTATATTTGATTAAGAAAAAAAAAATCAAAATAAAGTTCAGTAATGGAATAACTACCGAAGTGTCTGCCACCCAAACTGCAACAGAATTCTGATAATATGAACATCCTAAAAGCTTCCCATCATCAATGCAGAGGTCACCTAATGTCGACCATCCCATATCAAGAGCATCATGACATATAACAGGCTCCCATGAATATACCTGAAATTCAACAGCGGACATATAAGTGTACTGTATCTTTCTAGGATGCTGAAAATAAATTTAATGTTAAGAGATCAATACCTTTAAACTTCCATCTAGCCCACAAAAGAGAGTCCTGCCATCTGGGTGAAAAGTGACTGATCGTACACCGGTTGCCTGTAAATTAGAAGAGAAGTGTTGCTTGAAAAACACAGATATCTCCCAAAGGTCTCCAAGTCCCAAAATTATGAAACAAGTGGTACCTCTGGTCGAGTTGATCCGATCAATTCAAAGGTCTCCAAGTCCCAAAATTTTACAGTTTTGTCTGAAGAACCTGGAACAAGTTATGGATAAGTTAAGCAAAGTAATCATGCGGTTTTTCTTCCTTCTTTACTTGTTTATAACAACAGGTTTCACATTAAAGATTAATATCAAGTGGAACAACAAACATAAAAAATACCTGTAGCTAGAAGAAACTCAAGAGGATGAAAATCCATTGATCGAATATGCCCTTCATGCAACTTGAACTCCTGTAAAAGCTTTCCAGCTGTTAAGTCCCATATCTGTCCAACAAGCAACAGTTAGAACTTGACCGAATGATGATTCTTGATGTGCTGACATGGCTGACAGATCATACCTTTACAACATTATCAAGTCCCCCTGACACCACCCAACGACCATCTGGACTAAATCTGATAGTACTAACTGCTCTTCTATGTCCTTTATATGTGTGAATGCACCCTTTCTTTCTAATATCCCAGATCTTTAAATTAGTATCCATGGAACCCGATGCAAAAAACTCACCAAAAGGATGAAATTCAAGAGAAGTACAATAGGATCGGTGTCCATTAAGTGTTCGAACCACTGTATTGCAAGGAAGAGTTAGGATTTTGAGAAGAAACTATTCTGTTTCAAGTTTCAACATGCACACATATATATAAATATATATACAGAAACACACACACACATACATTATATATATATATATACACACACACATGATATCTTTTATCTAAAAGTAATTATACAACTCATTGCACTGAATGGCATTAGCTTTTATGTAAAAGTAATCGATTAAACAACATACCCTTTGTTTCTTCAAGATCCCAAAGTTTTATCACACCAGATGAAGCTCCAGCAGCTACTAAAACTTCTGCTGAGTCAAAAGCTACAGACTCAATAGGGCTCGTGTGACCACTTAGACTCTGCATCACACCACAAAGAAAATTACCATACTGTTAAAAGGCTCACAAGTTCATCCTATAATTATGAGTAAAAGTTGTAAGAAATACCCTATTTCAGCTATATTGTTATCCTATGTGATGGAAACCGCTATGATGTATTTTAGTAAATAACCCGTATGTCTATGTACAAAATGTCTTCGAACGTCACTTCAGAATTCAAAAATAAATTATTTCATTGAAGGCCAAATAGACCTTAAGACATGCATATAATTCATATTTTGTAAGTTGTAACATTTTAGTTCACATGGTAGATTCCTGTACTAAGTCACCACTGCCTATAATTGGGTTGTTTGAAGAAAACCATATGCCAAATTTGTTATGTGTTCTAGTACTTAATTTGTATACAAAGTAAGCATGAAATCTCTATGCAAAGGTAAGTTTTATCACTTCACAGTAAATTTACTGACCGTTGTAGCTGTTGGTTTCCCAATTGACCAAAGATTTACTTTCTCATCATCACCACCTGTAATGAAGTTTCGACGTGTCTTCTTCCCAATCTTTAAACAATTCACATTCGCCGAATGCGCCACGAATTCCTCTATATTCATTTTAGTCAAGAAATATAACACACTGTAGTCAACAAGCTTTCAACCATCATTGAACATTTTCATCCCTATTTACCCCAACCCCTGATTAGAAAATGTAGGGTCAAATGAATCCCTTACATCTGGACATAACTCTCTATATAAAGAACTTTATTTCTTTCCTTTTTTAATTGTAGATACATTTCGCCAGAGCCTTATCTTTAAACCCACTGTAAAAAAACTTTACAGCAAAAAGAAATCAAATAACACTGCTATCAATTTGACAGTTTTCGAATCTGTACGTACCCCCAATCTTCTCAAAAAGAAATTATATGCAAATAATTAACATAATAGCAAGTTCATTCCAACTTTTGTTTGAAATAAAAATTTACCAAAAATTAGGGAAAGAAGACAGCCATGAAACAACCAAATTCAGCTATTAGCCTTCTACAACAGCACCGACAATCTCATACAGAGAGAGAGAGAGAGAGAGAGAGAGATTAAACCACTGTTAACCATATAACAATCAGACAAAGGAAATCCAGCCAAATAAACCACAAATTCTCATCAGAAATAAAAAAGGATACGTAATTTATATCCTCGTTTCGCCATCTGAAGCTGTAAGCAAATCTCGATTGAAACAAGAGGTTTTCCGGTGTCGGTGCGGTGGTGCTGTTGACGTTTCAAGCAACAGGTCAAACAAATGCGATAGAAGAGGAAGATAAAGCTAAAGAGCAAATAATAAACACACACATACACACTCACAGTTGATTATGCATATACAGATTCACAAAATCGTCCGTATAAACTTGAATCAGATACTGATGAAATCGTGAATCAGAGAACCTGTGAAGGAAATTCAGCGGAGGAAGATTGAATTGAATCGTTGGTGTTTGGAGCAGAGGATTTGTTTGTTAGATGGATGACGTGCACACAACGTGTAGTGTGTGAGAGAGAAAGTGTGAAAGAGAAAATGTTCAAAAGAGAGCGTCTTCTTCATTCTTTCGTTCTTTACACCATGATTGTCCACGGGGTTATGAAAAGACCAAAATGCCCTTGTGTTTAAGGTGTGAAATTATGGGTGTATGTATATGGGAACATGTGGTCTGGTCTTGCAGGGATATTTCCATGGTAATCACTTATCACAGAATCTTTGTTAGGATTATTATTATTTTTTTAGAAATTCATTATTATTATTATTTTTCTAAGAAGAAGTTAAAAGTAAATCATCACCATAGTAACTTGGTGTAAATCAAGCTTTTTTAGCCTAACACAATTTACACTTCTTAATATGAGTGTTGATTATCTCTAAATTACAAATTAGAGAATAATATCACGTTGTTAATATAGGAATAGGTTTAACTAAAATAAACTTTGCTTAAATAGGTTTTCTAACCACTCATAAACAGGCTCAAATGGACTTTGATTAAGTTCATTAGAACTGTTCTAACTCTATCATCTTAGGTTTTAGGGTTTAGAGTTTAGATTTAAAGTTTAGGGATCAAAAATTTTGAGTTTAGGGTTTTATGAGCCGATTTCCATCCATTGTCATGGGCAGCCGGGGGGGGAGGCGCCCAAGGCACTATCTCCCCAAGGGCTTGAAATTTTTAATTTTTTATATTATGTATGCATGTATATCTAAAAAATAAAAATAAAACCTATAGACCATTAACAAACCCAATAAGAATTTAATTATTAGCCTATTAAAGCTTAAAATTACATTTTAATTAGTTTAGTCAAATACTATTTATCTAATCTACACCCAATTTAGAACCTAAATTGAAGAAAACAAAGACGACTAAGGTACATAGCCTATCAGTTAAAATAAGTAAATTATATTATTTTGCTACATTACTTTTGTTTTGTTTGAGGATATAATTTTTTGTCATATGATATACTTTTTATATATGGGTTATGGATCTATATATTATAGGGGTCTATTATTTTACTTGCCCATGAACCAATTTTTTTTATCTTTATTTTTGGAAAGTTCTTGAGGTAGTACTCTGTCCGCTAGCATAGCTTGATCAGAGTTTGTTTAAAGTGTTTAAAAATGACTAGAAAACTTTCCTAAACAAACTTATCTTTTATTTTAACATTTCCTTATTAATATATATGGTGCAACGTTTATATAGTGCAAACCGCAAACGTATTTTGTATGGTGTGCAAATCACTATCACATAATACATAATATATAATAAGTGGATGAAGTTGTAAACATTTTGAATTTTTTTCAATAAATGTAGCTCATTCATATATAAATAATATACACAAAATCAGAGATGCATGTAGGGTAGAAAACAAAATAGTTTTAATGTCGATGCCTCTTAATATAACAGAAAAATGAAAAATCTTAAACACAAGTAAAAACATTAAATTGGCTTGTTGTTGTAACCACACAAGCTAGTGGCAAGTATTTATTCCACATTGTTTCCGTTATATGTCATGGTTATTTGATAATGACATGTTCCATATAACATCATTCTATTTAATAAATCTTGTTTAGACATAGATTTGGACTTATATAGAAGCATATGAAAAGCAAGTACAGAAGTAGAGATGCGGTTTATGTATATTAGTTTATTAGTTTACACAAAATTTCTTGATTTTTATTTAAACCCAACCATATATATATTAATTGGTAACTAAAGTAAATGGTTCTATGTGTGGCAAATGTATACATAGATGATTAGTGTCACAAGACATCCGTAAGTTATATGTTATATTTTCATTTAACAATTGAGTTAATATATATTTTCGGACAATGTCATCAAATATAACTAAAGATACCGTAAATTTGGCAAAAAGTGTCGTGTTGTGTTAAAGCATATCATATATGACCAGACACGACTAGTGAACCTGAACATGATACGTTTAACTAGTGTATCATTTTCTTAAACTCAAACACGGACATGTTTAATAACCGCGTAACACGACGTAGTCTAATATAATCAGTATAATAACACGAATGAGATAATAACACAATGACGTAACATGTTTAACACATTGATTCATTAAAAACGGTTAAGAAACTTTAATTTTAAGTATATATCATGATAACATAATAGTTTGCTAAAGTTATAATCCATATTTAATTATTTATAAACTATACAACTATGTCATGTCGATAAACAAGTCATAAGCGTGTTATGCTGATCTATTATTCTTGTATTTTAAGTTAAAGTATTTATTATTATAAAGATTTGGCTAGTTTTAATGGCCAGACCCAATAAAAAAAAGATGCTCAAAACATAAAAAACTTAAACATTTTTTAACAGCCGGAGAAAACGAAAAAACCTAAACTTGAAAAAAACCGGTTATAGTTCTTATAAATCTATCACTAGTATGTGACTACATGTACGTGTATGTTTTTGATATCAAATTAGAAAAAATAATAAAAGTAATTAGTCTATGCACTGAGTTGTACAAATGGTTACTGGTTAGACATGCATACTTATATATATATATAGGATAGAGAACGAATGTTAACCCATGTTTATTGCGATAACCAATTAACCAAACTAGTGGTCTACAGCAGGCCACGTCATCACTGTAAGTTAGAGTTACAGTTATAAACTAGTGGTCCACAAATAACGTTAAAAATTTTTTTAAAAAAATATAGCAAGACTATACTTGAATTAAAGATATTAAAATGATCTATTTAATGGTATAATTTGTATAAAAAAATAACATCATACAAAAAAGTTAAGACGGTTTTAAAAAAAGGATGAAACTTTTTAAAAAATGAAAGGAAAATTGTTACATCAGTGGTGTAACACGGTGTAAAATTAGTTATAATACATAATCATGGTGTAAGTGCTTGTTACAGCAGTGTTAACGGGTTATCGCAATAAAGGTGAGTTAACAACCGTTCCTTACCCTATATATATATATATATATATATATATATATATATATATATATATATATATATATATCTATTCATGAAAAAAAAGCCTTCACATGCATGCTATAAAACAAAAATACACCACTTAAATATTTACATATAATATATTAATTAGAAATTATATATTTTCGATAATTAATTATTTTGCATTATTAATCTGAAAATGTATATTTGAAACAAGAATATGCTCACATGAAAACATAAAATCTAGAGGCATGTTACTTTCTTGTTTATATTCTTTTCCTTTGTCTAGTAGGAACCTCCTTTATAATATAATATTGTAGGAAAGAAATAATATTATTTTTAAGTAAAAGAGTTATTAATAACTCTAAAAAAATATGAAATATTGGTTTTTAATAATGTGTATTTCTAGAAAGGGATCATGGCAGCACAACCTGTCCCTTTGCGCTCAGTTTCGTTTTTTTCTTTTATTTAATCAAATAAATAGATACAAATTGTCAATTGATCACGCATTTTTAATGCATTCTGTATGACTAAATTTATAATTCAAATTCGTACATCTCTTCTATAAGTATAAAATTATAACTTTAAAACCATTAATTTTTTGGATTATTAGATTTTAATAATCTCAACTTTTATTTATTGGCTGGGACTGAACCCAACTCAAGAAACATTTACGGACACTTCCAACTTTTAGTTTATTTTCCTTCAACGATCATTTACTATCTCAGAGTTAAAAGCCGTTGGTTTTTTTATGACGTTGACGGTTTATATAACCAAAATACTAAACAGAATGTTGAAATCAACCATCTATTCCGTCAATCTAAAACTTCTACACCCTAAAACCCGTCATTCTTCACCTTCTGATCTAAATCACTTGGTTCGTTAGAGCTTGATTCCAGGTGACGATAGAAGCTCAACACCGAAAAACAGACATGTGGAGACTGGGTGACGACGGAGTTGAAAATTGGCTCGAAGTTGGCCCCATTTCATCAAGAAAAAAAGTAACGGGGTTAACTCTCAGTTAGTAAGGAATTATTGGAGGAAAATAAGCTTAAAGTTAGAAGTGTCTACAAATATTTCCTGAGTTTGAATTAATCCCGGCCGATAAATAAAACTTGAAATTATTAAAATCCAATAACCTTAAATTATTTTTTCTTATTTTTTATGTTTAGTATCTATTTGATATTATGAATAGTGAAAGGTTTAAATAAAAAAAAAATCTTAAAACTAAAAAGTTAAGAAATCTTAAGCATCAATCTTCTTAATCAATGATTGAGATCAATTTATAGGGAAAAATTTGTTAGAGGGGTATTTTGATAATAGCTACTTTTGTTGAATTTTTGTAATTTTCTCCATTTTTTAAAAAATTCATAACTTGTATATATGACATTATTTTTTTTAAGAAAATTACATAAGAAAAACGAGCATTTTTTTTATATTTAAAACAAGCACAATATTGTTGTCTAAAAAGATAATAATTTTTTTTAAGTTTTTAAGCTCATATCTCGTCATTGTGTCTTTAGTGCAGTTTATCGTCTTCACGTTAGTTATTGTGTTTTTCTGAAACGATAAATTCTAAAAAAATATGATAGTGGAATAACATTATTGTGTATCTCTAATATGTAAAACATGATAATAAATTAACAACTAATTAATTTTATACATAAAAAATAATGACAAAATAATATAATGTCTCATTGTGTTTTTTGATCGTCATTGTATTATCTTGAACATTATGAGTTTTGAAAATTAAAATAGTGAAATAATGTCATAATGCACTTCAAATTATAAAACACAATTATAGATAATAACAAGTTTATATAATCTACAAAAAACAATAACAAAAACAACACATTTTGTTATCTTTAACATTATGGGTTTTAAAAAATATATTGGTGAAAGTATATCATTGTGTATTTTTAATTGTAAAACACAATGATAGATAACAAATTATATAATATATAGAAACAATGATAACAATAACATAAAATGATCTAAAATGTAAAACATAATGATGAATACATATAAAAACTGATATAAAATATATGACACAATAAACTGATATTTGACACAATGAACGTATAAAATATATTAAGCTAGGGTCTTTGATACGGTAACCAAAATGCATTTTTTTTAAAACAATAGAAGGACACGTGTCAAACTCAGAATTATTCTTATATTTTTTTAGATTAGATACTATTTTTACTATAACCCTACGATTATGAATATTTAGTGACGCACATAAAAAATACATATCCTACTTCCAATTTACCAAGTCATACCTAGTTACCTACGATTTTTATACTTAAAAGTTAAAAGATTGTATAAAACTTTAAGATTAAATCGCTAAGCAGATAATTTTTATACCATTTAATATTTATCATCAATTTATGATATCGGCATCGACCTCTCACCTGTTTATGCATTTTTGGAGTCTCTTATAAGTCATTCTCTCTTATAAGCTATAAACTGCCTCATACATTTTTTTTTTAAATTTAAAAATAATATATGTCTATAGTAGATCTTGTTGATCATGTTACTTCCTTCTCACATTTTGTTGTTTATTGAAACCCCCCGACATTTGTATTGTTTACCGACCAAACATACATTGAATCTAAAGCCACTATTCGAACAAACTCCTCACATGTAGTCATCGAAAGCCATCTCATGCTCATGGTCCAATAACATTTATAATTTTTCCATTATATTTCTACATGTCTTACACATATAGGTTATAAACATGAGAGGTGAATAAATATTATATTTCTATTATTTTATTTATAAAACATAAAAGAATATGAATGATAAGAGTTCTCGGAGTTCTTAATGTATTTAAAATTTTGAAATGATCTTAACTTTACATATACACACATATTTATGTATGCGTATGGGGTAATAATAAGTCACACCACGTAGAAAAATAGGTTGATACGAAATGCTATGAATATCCTACCGAATGTGTAAGCTATAATATTGGTGCATCACTTTTATAGCATTAATGCAACATAACATAAAAGAGATTGTGATCGGGCTTCATTTACCTGTCGTTTTACGCAGAATCTGAGTATACTTTTCGTGCAAAAGTTTGTTTTCACGAGTTGACGATGACCTCAGGGTTGCAAAACTAGCCTACCCTCATACAACATATCAATAAACTACACTTTCAATCAAATATGATGTGTAGTCATTTAAAAATAGGCATCTATAGTTAAAAATAGTACAACAATATGATCCATTTGTAGGGTTCATTTTTTTCCATTATAAATAAAAAATGATAAACCTAATTAATTTTTTATATTTGCATTAGTTTGAACGTAGATATCAGTATTTGACATATAAAAATCTAGTATGCTTGATCCATCATCATTATAAGCATTATTCCTAGTCATTGTAATGATTTGGTTGCCACCAATTCGGATCCGAAGTCCAATCAGATGGGTCGCACAAATAGTTGAAATAGACACGATAACGGATACATTTAGACTTTAGACACATGAGACCCACATACCATATCTGATATGGTTACAAATATTCCTGCAGTTTTTTAATACTCGTTTAGATGATTTATAAAAACATGCATATGCAACCACTCATTAAAAAAATAAAAATTTAATGTTATATTAAAAAAAATACTTACAAAATACTTTAATAAAAGGAAAAATATAATCAATAATTGACGAGCACGCCATTTCGCGTAAACCTTGTTTACTTTGTTTATGAGAAACAAACATCGACGCAGAAGTCTACTACTTTATACACCGAGTAGACTGCCGATTAGGAGTAAACTAAGCATTTTATGCCACACTCACGTCAATACGACACTGATATAATCTTCATAATATGGCTTATAAAAGTGGTTGTAATATTTCTAATGTCATATTGATAAATTTGGACAAAATGAAGACGGTTCAGTAGTTAACCTAGTTATTAGAATTGTATATGACAAGATGGAGATCAGATACTATAATCAATAAGCCTAATTCATCACCTTGAAAATTGTTTAATCACTCTTATATTTGAAACGTTACTTGTTAATTTTTTCTTGATATTTAATTATGGTTGTATTATTAGTTTAATTTTCTTATTATGTTGCTTTTCAAAGTTTATGATTTATAACTAGATCTATTTTTTTTTTTTTTTTTTTTTTTTTTAAGAAAACTCTTTGCTGGTGAAACTCATGGACCACCAAACCATCAACACCCTTCTAGTGAACGAGGCCCGCCGGGCCTTTGTAGTTTGTGTACCTTCCACGTATCGGCGGATTCGGGTCAAAGTCGTCATGTGATTTTAGTAACCACGTCACGTGCCATCAGGCTCTAAGCCTCTAATTGCCTGTAAATTCCAGTCCAGCCCAATAGCTAAAAAGTATCTGGATTCTGGAGCCCGTTTCAGCCCAATTACAGTAAGAACTGGAATTCACTCGTAAATTATTAGTCTGAAATCTGAATTTAGCAACGCTTCTGAATGCTACAGCCTATAGTTAAATCTTTTTCTATCACATAAATACAAGACTTGATGTAAAACATGTAGGCATGAATATTGTTTATAAATATATATTTAAATTACACCTGCAGAAACCGCATGTTCAAGCGCAGGCCACCTGTCGTTTAGTCATCCTCTCGAGATTCATTGAAACCAATTTCGTTAGGTTTGGATCTTCAAAAGGGAGCTCTGCACCAAACCTGCAACAGAACATCACCATTTATGAACTACAAGGCCAAAAGGAGAACAATATTGAATGCAATTCGTGTTGTGTTTCATCTCTAGTGGGTCAAATAGGTAAAATCAAAATAACTAGCTTAAAAGATATGGATCAAATATGTCAAACGTTCCCGAAATTGGAATTTTTTATGCATGAAACCTCCTAAACCTTTTATTCAAAAAAGTTTGACAATGCTGGAGCAAATTAACTATTGTAAGCACATATGGCTTAATATAAGGCAAAAGAAATCAAGCTTACCCGTCTCATTATGACCCATAACAAAAAAAGTAAACATTTTGACCGGTTACTTAACCTGCTAGCCCACAGATTTTGGCAATGTAACATTTCATTTGCTGATTTACTTGAGAAAAATCAAAGTGCCATCTCATGGCAAATAAAGATCCAAATGAATAAACAGAAACATTGGATGCATAAATAATAACCATGACTTCTTTTCAAGATGCATTTAAGGGTTGTATTACCATATAATCTCACATAGATTAGTTTTATCACGATGCATTGAAGGCTTGTACAAACATAAAGCTGAACTATCTTTAATGGCTAATGAGTCATTGGCATGTGATAAGAATTAAAAGTTGCTCCATCGTTTTCGCCATTTCCTTAGATTCAGCTGTTCCTTTTAGTGGGTCCCATTTTATGATGTAAAGAAAGTCAAGATGGGATCCACCAAATAAAAAATATATTATAAAACATCTAAAACATATGTTGGTTACAGAAGTGAAAGTATTAAGGGTCTTGGATATTCCTTTAGCTAGAATATCATTCCCTTCTGTGAAAAGGTGATAAGGCCCATACACGCACTAATTAAATTGTAAAGCTGAAGTCCTCATTTTTTTTATAAAATATTAAAAAAATATTGAGCTGTAAAGCATTGAGCATGAAAGTCCACTAAAAGTATAACCTAAAAAAAAGAAGGATAAAGATAATAAAGAAGATTCCAACTGTCTTACTTTGGATCCAGCACCAATTTTTGAACTTCCTTAATGGATGAACTTGCTGCATACAGAGAAATTTTGCCAGCCTACAAACATTTATAAGAACATGTGATAGTAAAGAAGTTCAGTAAAATGAAGAACAATACGTTGAAAGAGGAGAGTGAAAGCACAAGGGGATCACTGGAAAGAAAGTTTTGACCTCTAACATTTGAAGCTTTGCATCATGGTCATTAGGAAGTTCACGGATTTCTCCAGCTAACCTTACAGCCTCTGATAAACTTTCTGGGAAAAGAAAATCAAGGCCTAACTGAACCGATGACTGAAAGATTAAAAAAAAAAAAAAAAAAAAAAAAAAGTTATGAAATTAAACAAAAAACGAGGACCATAAATCAAAGCACTAAACCATACAAATCATACAACTATCTTTGCTTATGCACTAAGGACTACTTCCAAAATAGGTAGAAAATAAGGAATTTATATTATATGTCACGGAAAATCTAGTGAACAAAGTAACAAATACAAGAAAAATACATCTTACAGCCAATAACACACAATAAACATGAATAGAAACTTGATCGTGTTGAGAATATAATCACTTCACAATTTTTATTAGGGTGTTCAAGGTGTGTTCAAACAATATCGATTTAGTTTTGCAGGTGTTTCTTTCTTTTTTTTTTTTTTTTTTTTTTTTACTTTACCAACCTGGAGGTTTTTTTCTCCAAACCAGATTAACCAGTTTGGTTTGTGGATTGTTTGAAAGCTGGTTGGTACCGGACCAAACCGAACCTTTCACTTAATCCTAGTAATATAACAAACAAATTATACATTACAATGCTACATAGTCCCAGAAGTTTTTCTCCTCGTGTAAGATTATTTTTCTCTTACTAAAAGTTGTCCATTCTCTAAAAAACTTTGCTCAGACATTTTTGGTCAACCCAGCCCGTGCCAAAGGTTACCTACTTTAAAGGCCCAATAAGCCCAAACCTTGAAACCAAGCCATAGTAACAATTTATTTTGGTTTAAGGTTAGACCTAAAAACCATCAAAATTGGACTATGAACACCCCTAATTTTTGTTTAACCTTTTTAATTGCACCGAACTCACCTGAAGGTTCCTCACTTGAAAAGGACATCCAGTGGGGATAAATACAGCAACCCCTAAATGCTGCTCAATTGAACATGGCTCTATATCTGACCAAGAATTGACAAAACCATTTTTTAATTAAAATATGATGAGAAAGCAACCTAGAGCATTTTAGCCAAATTTCTAGTGTGCGAAATATTTACATGTAGGAATTAGAAAAACAAATTCCTCAAAATTATAAAATACACTTCTCTTGATAGTTTAACTTACCAAATTCTTCTTTTAGCTTCATTTTATGGTGACTGTTTAAGAATATCATTCCTTCATGAAGAGGTTGCGGTACCTAAGATACATAGAACGTGCATGACAGATCAATATCTTGTATTGCAAAAATCAAACTAAGATGGTGACATTGGACTTACAGAATCAATTATGATGTCATCAGGCATGCCAAATTCATTCCAATGAAGTCTCATATACTCAATCAGCTTTGGAACGTCTTCACGCCGAAAAATGTCCCAAATCGCCCCTGGTTGGCTATTTGTCAAGGTCTCTTCACACATTATGTTTAAATCTTCACATTTAGGAGCTTTCTCGTTATCAGTATTATTAATCCCTAGGGTTTCAGTTGTACCATCTTCAGTTGAGTCTATATTTATCTCCACATCCTTTTTTACATCATGTTCGGAAATTGGTGATTTCGGTGCATTTGTTTGTAGCTTGGTCTTTACTTCGCATGTATGAACTAACAGGTATACCTATTTTCATGCCACAAGAATTCATAACTTAAAATAATCATGAATCGGGACTGAAATATATATCTATAACTTAAAATAATCATAACTGAAATATATATCTATAATCATGAAAAATAAAACTAATTCTTTTTCAATTAAAATCAATAGCTATTTTCCAAACCACCCTATTCGAATTAATAATAAATTCACTTTCTCAACTTTTAAAACAAAACAATATAGCTATGGATGCACCAAAACCTAAATAATTACAAAGAAAACAGAAACCAGCTGAATGTATGAATATAAATGAACTCACCACATCACGCATATTGAAACGGAGCATGTTGACTGAGTCGCCTTGACCAAGTTCATCATACATTCCATAAGAAATCAAGATCTTAGGCCCTACATCATTCTGAAGGGAGTAATGAGGTAGCTTTGCAGCAAGATTTAGTAAACCCCACTTGGAATGAATATATTCAAGCAAAGGTAGTTTACTAATAAACTCAGGTCTCTGATATAATAAAAACTCTTCAGAGGCACTTGGAGAAGGCCAGTTTTTTAAAGTTAACATCCGTGGCTGATTATTTTCCCGTATGCTGCCCTCAGAGTATCCTCTTATGAATTCTCCAAGTTCAATGTCTATCTGGTATAAAATATAGCAAAACAAATAATGTCAAAGCACTAGATAACAGTAAATAGTGACTAATACTCTAATAGAGGTGGAAATGGCAGGTCAGACAGGTTAGGTGACAAGTTTGGGCCAAAACAGGTCTTTTTATCATGGGTCAAAATGCATCTGGCCGGGCAGGACAACCTGCAACTGCAAGCACTACTTTTCTTTTCCTTTCTATAGTTTAATAGATATTTAACATATTACATATGATTAATTATATTACCACAAGACATTCTAATGTTTGAAATAAGTCAATCTAGGAGGTTTTACCAATATAGAATGCACTTTGGCATTTCAACTAGTTCCATTCACTAACAACATGTTCAGCTTTATCTAACTTTTTTATAACTTCACATCTGAAAGTTTGAGACAAAATATAACCCAAATTGACCTGTTTATGAGTACAAGGGTCGAAACTGCCAGCTCTCCCAAGTCTATAATTTGGATATAATAGTTGAAACCTACCTCAGACCGGTCAAAGCAATCTACAGCTTTCACAATTCTATTATCTTCCTTCATTCTTTCCTCAGTTGTCTCTTGAATTCCTTTCCACATCACCATAGGATCCCAGCCTAACATTGATGATTCATCACAAACCCCCTTAACTATAACAGGTTGACCTTTAGTCCAATATTTTCTAAATTCACTAATCCCTTCGCTTTTTATGTCTTCACAGGATGGAGCATACAAGAAATTGCTTAAAAAATCTAGATTTTTGGGGCTTAGGTCATACATTTTACACCCACTAACCATTTCATCAACATTTTTCACAAGTTTTGCAACCCAATTCATTTTGAAAATGCGTTTTAGCATCAAAGGTGAGTTACCACAACCACCATGTTGTGTTGGCGGGCATGGAACACTGCCATCAGTGTTGGCTTTCCAATCACAAAGCTTATTGGATAATCTCATTCTTTTCCTTAATGGTTTTTCTTGTATTTCAAGAATATTTTTATCTTCATTTTGAATTCTGTTAACAGCTGGTTCACCACCATCGTTTGAGGCTTTTCTTACATCTTGGCAGCATCTAAGGCATATATCATATGAGCATCTCATGCAGTGCCGGTGATAATCAATAATCGGTATTCTGCAGAAGTCACTGCCACACAACACTTTTCAAGTTATTAAAATATAATTTAATATTATTTTTGATGATATTTTGAGCGTACAATAGTGACATTACCAGCACATTTGCTCATCTGCATTTAGTTTTGTCCTCAGAAGGTCTATCCTATTTCCTGAATCACAAATAAACCAAACAGAAGATAAAATTAGATGACTCAGCATATGTAATTTCAATCATTATATGCATCTTACCTCGAAGCTTTCTTTCTAGTTCTAATTCGGAGCACTGGTCAGAGTGGATCTGTTTGACCACAGGAAGCACAGAAGCCAAAAGACAAAATAGATGCTCTAATTTATCTTGGGCTGGTATTTCCCGTATTTTTCCCTACAAAGATGGAAAGGATTCTGGTTCTTCAGGATAGCACACGATACAAATAATATACAGACTAAGAAAACAGGAAAAGAAAAAGACACTGAGCAGCTTATCCAATTATTTACACCAATTTTCCTTTCATGATTTTTTTCTCTTCTTTCTTTTATCACTTAGGAGCCGTGCGAGATGAAAGTCTCATGCACGGTTGGCACTGCCAAAGAGAACATAAGGGATTTAGAGAGGAGGCTGGAAGTGCTGCAGGAGGAGCAGCAGCTTATCCAATTATTTACACCAATTTTCCTTTCATGGATTTGTCCACACAATATTTACCTTTATCATATTATCACCCCGTAAACACATCTTGCAATTACAGCAACCTCGACATGCAGGACAAATTCTATTGATTTCTTCAGCTGGAATGTCGGGATACCTGCAAAACAGGAGAAATATTAGTAAATTGTGGATCAGAGAACTGATGTAGTTCTAATGCAGTCGATCTTACCATGTGGAAACGCATTTATCACAATACCCTCTCCTATCACATTTAAGGCACCATATAATATTCTGTGTATCATCCTGCCGGCACTGATGACAAATTTGTCCACCTGTATCCTCAGACGATCCTGAACTCCCATCAGAGGTTTCCTGAAAACGAGCCCAGTGATATGCATCACCTTTGGATTAGTTTGTATATTGTGCAAATACTCTTTTAGTTTAACTCAATTCATCTTGCTGTGTTTCTCTACTATAAAGAAGTCACGAAGTAGTAATAGCTAACTAGGGTCCATTTGGATGTGTGAATTTGTAAGTGATTGTGTGCTATTGAATCATCAGAATGAGATTAGCATTTGTCATTAAAAAAAAATGTTGCAGGACATTGTGTTTGAAAGTGTTTCTGTCGTTTGAAGCCATAATTAACAAACGATCAGTGGTTTCTGTCTTTAGCAAGGTAAGATAAATGATTTATCCTGCTAAACTTATGCCTAAAAATCCTACAAAATGACACCTGGCATTAATTGCCCTTTTCTAAGCATGGATTGATGTCAAGTGTCCATTAGGAAAACTTTTATGGATTAGGTTAGGATGCTATCTAAGCGAATGATGAAAAAAAATGACCAAACAGGACATTCTTATAATACTGATTTAAACTTAAAATATTTTTTTTAATATTTAAAGAATTTTATATCAACAATGATAGTGTCTTTTGTAAATCAACTATAAAAATTCTTTTTTATATTTGTCATCTATAATTTCAACAATTACTTTTTCCTAATAGCATAATAAATATTGAAGGTGAGAGAAATATCTTTAAAAAAGGGTCTGAGTTTCCTTAATAATCGATTTCAAGCAGCTGGTACAAATATGATTCTCCAAAACCAATTATTTTAATTATCATGGAAGGAATCAATTTAAAGAACACAAGAAACCATGTATTTGATGTCAAAACTATTAAGCAGTTCTATAACTGAAAATCTAAAACCCTCTTATAGTTGTATAATTATCATTATTATAAAATATTGCAATTATACTTACAGTCATAGCACTTGCATTATGCATCTTCTCGGATCTGCTCTTTGATGAATCCGCAACAGATGAAGGTGTCCTGTAAGCCTTTGGTGTCTCTTCAGATTCATCCATATCTCTTTGTAGATCATCATTTGATTTTGAAGAAATGTGAGCAGATGAATTCTTGAATGAAGGTGTTTCAGGTGAATAACTAGTTTGTTTCTTTGACAGCTTTTCTTTCTGGTTATCTGAATTGCGGTAATCCACAAGAGGTGAATCCATATCGTCACTTTTACTCTCTACATAGCTGTCACTTTCTCCTACAGATTTTCTTTTTGCTTTCTTAAGACTGGCCCTCATTGCAGAATTTGCAGCTCTTTTCTTTGCCTGAATGTAGTGTTTTTCACATACTGTTTTGTCTGGCATGGACATTGCATGGCATCTCCATTGTTTACCATCTGATCTCTTGCAACGTAAATCATCAGGAATTCCATTATTATCCTCGGCAGTTCCTGAGTTTGACCGTGTGGGGTCCATAGTAATTATCAAATATAACTGAAAGGAAAATCTCGTACCAGACGATGCGACTAGATTAACCTGTTTAGAAAAAGCGGATAAATGTGTAATACATAAAACTAAAACTAATTAAATCTAAGTTATCTCAATTGAAAACATTAATTGATGCAAATATGTAGATATGGCTCAAACATGTGGTATTCTATTTAAGGTAGTAGATTACAAAGTCACCCTGCAGCAACAAGACAACTTAAGGTAGATTCCAACCTCAAATTGTTAATTACAAAAGTTAATAAGGAACTCAGCAACCTCTCTATCAAGTTTAGACACCTTCCAAAATGAGAGGAACAGAAACTAACATAAGTGCAATAAAAAAAGGAACATCTGCTCGAATGCATGATGCATGAAACACAGAAAGAGGCATCAAAAATCAAACAATATATGAAGAGGCAACATAAACTGATTTGGGAGCACAACAAACATTCCTATGACTAACTAACCGTGCAAATTCAACTTACAAAAGAAAACCATGCTATACTTAGAGGAAAAAAGCTGATGGAGAATGATCAATAACCCTTGTTTGATGTTTATAGACAGCCAAATATTAACTTTAGGCAACGACTCAACGAGATTAGCATTGGACTAGGTTAATCCAAGTTAATCGGTTAAAAACCAAAGACTATCCATCCGTTCCACTCTAGTATCCCAAAATGTAGTACTAACTACTCAGAGAAACACGTATCAAAAGCAAAGCACATACAGATTAAGCAAAATACTGGGATGCAAATTATTTTTTACCGAATTAATCAAATGCCTTTGATTATCAATTAACTTGAAGCGTCTTAACCCAACCCAAACTAAGACATTCAGATATAATCAAATCGAGAAAACTAAACCTACCGCATCCCAAGCACGCGTTATACAAACAAAATAACAAAAAGAACAAATAGGGACCTGCAATTGAGCAGCATAAGCCAAATAACCGAGGTCAAACATCTTCCCCCAAACATAATCAATAATAAAAACCCTAGATTACCAATTAACACTCCGAAACACAAACGCAGCAAATTCAGACACGATTAAATTAACAAATTCTAATTCAGTACATTAAAGCAATGAAACACTAGAAGACTCGAGAAAGCACGCAAAACGCAGTTAGATAACTGGGAAACCTACAGTGAATCATAATAAGCGAAAATTGGCATGAGAAGAACAGCGAAAGATATTAATAATACCAATTGTGAATACTTTTTACAATACTGCCTACTGCATGATAGCTTTCGATCAACGTTCGAAGTTCATCTTTAGCGATTTTGTCTGCAATTTTCGGGTGTGCAAGCACATGAAGAACAGGTTTTCCGCTATTTTGACTAGGGGAAGAAGGGACACGCAGGATGCCAAATTACTTTACTACCCTTGCTGTAAAATTTGTTTCCTAAAGAATTTTAAAGGGTTGATGAAAAGTATTTATTTTAGGAAAAAGGATTTGAAATCATCTGATTATCATAATTGAGATATCTTTAGAAATTTAGATATGCAGATTTTCGTATTAGGATCTTGATCTTTTTTAAAATCAGATATTCGTATATCTTATCTTAAAATAAATATTAGGATCTTGATCTTTTTTAAAATCAGATATTTGTATATTTTATCTTAAAATATTTGTATCTTATTTTTAAAGTAATAATTCTTTTTGATATCCGTATCCACAATAAAGATTTATCATTATAAAGCATATTTTTAAACAAACAAGTATTTTAATTATTGATTTTAAATGATCAATGAAGTATGTGTACCATTTATTAGTAACCTTTACACTTATAAGCTAATAGCACACTCATAATACCACTTATGTTTTATATAGTTGTTTTCAGTTGAATTTTTTTTATTAGTTGTTTTTTTTATATTTTATATGGTATTTTATATAAATGAGTTGCTGGCTAAAACGGGGATTGTGTTTATGTCATTGTGAGTATACAAATTGTATTAAGTTCATGTTGGTTTAAACTTTAAAGTTTAGCATACCAAGCATTATTTTGAGCAATAAACAAGCCTAGGTGCTATAATAACATGAATATAAAAACCTACATTTAAGGCAAATGAAAAGCATGGTTTAAACATAATAATTTTATTAGGGACTTCTGTATATTGGTTTTACAAGATAATATATTAAGTTAGAAGAATATATAAAATTCCATACATTATGATAATAGATTAGTGTTTCAAATTTCAAGTATCAAGCTTTACAAACCGTTTGATGGCAACTTGAGCGCAGTTGCATGTTTATTCATAATACAAATATGCTCGTACCTCAGATGGAATTTCAACTAGCCGTTTGATGGCAACTTGGGCGCAATTGTACGTCTTTTCATAACCCAAATATGCCCGTAGCTCAGACGGAATTTCAACTGTTCGTCGTTAGTTTGATTTTTGAGGATGATGCCGACCTGTTCCTCCATGACATTAATGCCATATAATTATTATCCACAAACAATCTTTGTACATTTCCTTTCTAACCTTTTCACGTGGGATGTATACTTTTTTTTTATTATTTTATTTTTTATTTTGAAAGGGAGACGATATAATGTATTCTTTTAAGTTCCTGGAAGTATGAGTAGCATCAGGTTTACCCATTCTTACAACTAAAGCATAACATTTGTTCAAACGTTTACTACACATATCTCCTTCATGTATGCTTTTCTTTACCATAACAGTTAGGCGTATTCGTGGACAAATATGCACGTCCTTCGTAACATTGGAACGCTTTAACGGCTTACCAGCATCCGAATACACTTTATGCGTCATCTGCCGCACGTAGCAATAGTTTGAACCCGCTGACAAAATCATCTTTGATTTGAAATAAATGAATACTTACATTTAGAAAAACACCACAAAACATTGAACAAACAAACCGAACACATAACTAAACACAACTAAAACACATCAACGTCTAAACTAAAAGATTTAGTTACGAAAACACGAAAAAGTGCATCTTGTGCTACCATCATGTAGCTTTGCTCATTTGTAACATGGGTCTTTGGCACGTTCCATTTCTCGATGCCGTTCACGGATTTCTTTGAATCATATGCAGCAGGCTTTGTACGATTTCCGACATCGGTGGCCTAAACTCCGGTTCAGGCTACAGAGAGAAAAAACAGAAATAACTAAATATCAGATGCTATACTAAAAACAGAAATAACTAAATATCAGAAAGCCGACAGAATCAGGTTTGTGAAGGTTTCAAGGAGCTAAAGCCGGTTCATTAGTTCATCAGTTGTTACTTAAACATGGGACCATTATGCAACAGGCTCGACCATGCACCAACCGGTAAACGGGGAGGTTCTAAAACCGTATGCCTTGTAAATGGAACCAGAAACCACATCTTCTTTAGCTTTTTTTGAAAAGATAATTTTGTATACGTGGGATTGTGGAATAAAGACTATATTCTATGTTACTAAACATAGAAAGAAAATCAAAGAAGCAATCTTGAAAATAGTTAAACATCAACACTAACCTGAACACAGAGAGAGATGATATCTGCAAATCGAGATAAAGATTTGGTAGAGCATGCAGCTCGTAAAGAAGGATCAACCATTCCCGACAACGCTTCTATATCATGTAATTGAGAAATCGCCCATCTCACGAGAAACTGCTCCCCCCTTGGCCTTGAGCTATAAATGTCAAAGTTTTTATTGTTAAAAGCTTATTTTATAAAAGGAGGAAAAATTTAAATCCCCAACAGTGTAATTTTATCTGATTTTTATACACTGATCATTTAGAAAAGAACACTCAATTTATGTAAATAGGCAAATTTTAGGTGGTCCATGGTCCAACATGTCGTGTAGATGACAAAAATATAAACGAAATATAAAGAACCTGTCGAAGGCTTTCCGCCCGGTGAAAAGTTCTAACATAATGACACCGAAGCTGTAAACGTCACTCTGGTAAGTATAACTTCCTGACTCGAGTTCTGGAGCACCATATCCTGAACCTTGCAACTGATAAAATGGAAGTTGCATCAAGGTCTATCTAATAAATCTAAACAAATTTAACCACATGGCTCAACTGCTGAAAAGAAAAGAAATGGTTACCTGGCTAACATGGCTAGATGGTAGTAGTGGAGCCAAACAACAATCTGAAACACGCCCATTGAGATCATTGTCGAAAAGAATATTTGTTGACTTTAAGTTGTGGTGTACGACAGGCGGTTGGCAAACCTCGTGCAAGTACCTTAACAAAAACATAACATAAAAACACTTGTTCGCAACAAAATAATTTGAAATCATAATACTAGTCTGTTTTGCTAGGGTCGGTAGGTTGCAGTTCAAACCAGTCGACCAATGCTCCAACCCATGACTCAAGAAAGGTAGGTTAAAATGTGTACTTACTCGAGGGCTCTTGCAATTTGAAGCGCCACATGTACTCGAGAATTCCACGAAAGCTTTTCATGAATTTCATCATTTAAATGCAAAGCTTCATGTAATGTGCCATTTTCACAGTATTCATAGACAAAAAGTCTTTGACCATGTTCAACGCAATAACCCTCGAGTCCAACTATATTTTCATTTCGAAGTTTAGACACGTTCGTCACTAACTCCATAAATTGTTCATCGCTCCACTTCCGAGAAGTCGCATTGTCAAGTTTCTTGATCGCTAGCAGCTTAAGATTATAAAACACAAAACATCAAAACAAAAGTATTATCTCTAACAAGTCAACTGTCAGATAGTTCAGTTAAAAATTCAACTAAAGAGGAAACTTACCTTTCCATTGGGAAGCTCGGCTTTGTATACAGTAGCAAGCATGCCACTTCCCACAAGATTTTCTGGAGAAAAGCTATTTGTGTACTCTTGTAGAGATGCAATTGAGAAAAACTTTGCAGAGTTCACAGTTCTCAAAGTGCGGCGGGAGGTGGTTGGTGGAACCGCCAACGGTTTTATGATGACCCCTTCACGCGGAGAAGGTTGAGGAGGTAGGGCCCTTGTTGAAAAAGAACTTGTGTTTACCTTTGTCATGTCTATCACATGATCCTCCTTGCTCTTAGATATTGTTTCGACTTTCTCGCCTTTTGATGAGGACCTTGTCAATAAATTCTTACTTCCTGTATTTGATAACAAAAAAACATTGATTTTACGTTATGAAATCATGATTTCGAGACAATAAAACATTGATGAGGATCTTATCTTTTGACTAGTGGATTATTGACTACTGAATTCAAAGTGATACCTTTTATTCTTTTTGAATCATTGGAGTTACAATAATGAAAAGCATCACTGAAAGGATAAGTGCGGACTTACTGTTATCTCCATCAGATGGTTTTAATATGTTAAGAGTAGAGTTCTTGGCTAGCCCGTCCTTTGAAACTTTGACTGTTGACTTTTCTTTGCGGCATTTTGACATATAAAAGCAAATTCCGAATGCAACTACAATAAAAATCAAGAATCCACCAATTGCAAACCACACAACTTTTTTACTCATTAAAGACTTAAGTTCCCCAGAAGAACGTGGTGACTCCGGTGTCGGTTGTCCAAATACTTGAATTCCTGGGCCTATTTCCGGTGGTAGTGGGCCAAATGATGATGGTGATGGGGATGAGACTGGTGGAGAAGGGATGATTGTTGTATTAAAGGGATTTCCAGTGCTTCTGCATTGCATACTTGAATGTTAGATCACAAATTAAGTTTGTAGAGAATCCAAAATTTTGCAACAGAATAAAGAAATACCACATATGTTCCAAACTTCCTACGAAAATGAAACATTTGACTAGAGCATAGTTTTAGATGATGTTTAAGGGCTATCAACAACAAGATAGACGAATCTTGTGTATAGGTGTGGCAATATGGGCAGGCAAAGGTAAAATGTCAAAACTGATTAAAAACAAAATATGTGGTAAGGTAGCGTTTGAAGCTTGATTAAAAAAAGTTTAAGCCGGGTCGGGTTGACCCACTGAAACTTTTTTCCAATTTCATTGAATTATGTAAATAGCTAAGGTGATAAGTAATGATTACAAAAGTAGAGTTAGGAACTACTTTCTATCAATATTTGGTAGAATGTAAATCAGCAGTTTCTTATTTCACCTGAAATTTGGAATGGCTGTTAATTTTGGAGGTATGGGCCCCGAGAAAAGATTATTTTCCACATCCCTGCATCACAAGCTACTTATTTTTAAATGCATAAACGCAAAGTTTAAAAAAAAGAAAGATAATTTCAAGAAAATATTCATATGAAAAATAGGCAAGAAGACTTACAAAGTTACAAGTGGAAGATCTTGCAACACATCAAGAACCCCAGTAAGATGATTGTCCTGTATGTGCCTGCAATAATTAGTAGCATCCAAAACATTCATTCCCCTTATTCCAAAATACCAACACTTGACTTTAAATAGTCTAACAAATCACTTTCCAAATTAAGATTTGACACAATTTTGTCTAATTTTTTCCACAAATGTCATCTGAATACTTCTCAAGTGTTCAGAAATAGCAACTTAGATATTCTAGAAAATATATATAATTCTTATTTGTGGGAAACGCGAATATAAATCTTCTCACAGTGTTGTCAATGACGACAAGTTTGCCATGGAAGGAGGCAGTGGGCCACTTAAATTGTTAGCAGACAAATCCCTGCAAGAAGTCATATAATATATAAAATAATAATAATAATAATATAATAAACATGCACAGAAAGATTGAAGATAAAAGAAACAATGGCGTACAAGTTTATTAAGGGTGTAAGCTGTTGAAAAGAGTCTGGAATTACTCCCGTCAAACGGTTGTTGTTCAATAATCTGAAAAAATAAAAGATTTGTTAGACAAAATACAACTAAAAAGCTACATGAACATGATATTTGAACAGGATACTTACAAGTCTGTCATTTGGCCTAACAAGGAAAGAGTGTCAGGAATGCTCCCTGTCAGCTGGTTTCCTGAAAGCAGTCTAATAGGAAAACAAACTAAAAGGTGTTATTTCATCAAGAAAACCGATATTGAAGGTCAAATATAGCTTAACGTTTTCTTTTGAGAAAATGTTTTCTTAGGACGACCCAAAATGGAAGCAAGAATTGGTTTGTCAAATTATATTATTTTTCTTGCAAACACACTATCAATATCATTTACAAAATGCCAAAAAGAAAAAAGAAAAAGAAAGCCTACACTTAACAAGAATCAGGTATAATGGTTATGTGAGACATAACATTCACATAATTTATTCAAAATATTTTGTACTTACAGAATGTTGTTTGTTTTTGCATTTTCACAAGAACAATGGTTTGTGAATCGCATTTTTGCAACAAAAATCAGGATGATGGTTGGAAAAGCCACTCATTTTAATTTTTAAAATAGAAAGTGTTGCAAATTTGATGTGATGAGGGAATACTAAACATACAAACTCTTGATTGTAAGTGGAAGGTTTGACGGTATATGGCCTCCAATATGATTATTGCTGAGATCTCTGCACACACAAATCATAAAAATAAAATAAATTATATAAAAATTCAAGCATATAACAAGCATGTTTTTCAGATCAAAATCTTCAAGTGCATGGTAAGTGGTAACAACTTACATTTGTATGATGGAAACAAAGGCTCCCAAATTCTCACCCAATTCGCCTCCCAGATTAGCACCATTAAGAATTCTACATACACTCATAAAATTAGAAATTACACTATACTCTGATAAAAGGTGATAAACATTAATGAACAACATTTGTAAAATCAAAATACAGTGAAAAAAAATTTATGCAACATACATCCCAGTTATGTTGGAGTTAACACATTGAACACCTTGCCAACCTTCCGCACAAGGGTCTCCACCCGACACTAACCACCCAGGAAGAGGTGGATAGCCAAGAGCCGCATATAGACTATTTATTGCCAAGACTGAAATAAAGAAAAAAAATTTGAATGTCGAAAACACTAGAAGATTTACAGTTTAAATTAATAACAATAATTCTATTACTTCACCTCATATTGGGAGGTGTTTGGTATATCCATTGGAAACACATTGTCTATTTATTGCGTTTTCAGATTACAGATAATCTCTTCGAGTGTTTGAATGGAGAAAATCTGATTCTGATTAACTAATCAGTCAATTTTTTGTTCATTTCTTTGTAAGTCCTTAAAATCTTAAATGATCAAATTTATCACAAACGCTCAAAAAACTGATTATCTGACCATTGGGATATCAAACAGAAGCACATCAAAACATCATCTCCTGCAGCAGTTTGTTACAGCTGATTATCCGATTTTGATTATCCCATATTGTATAATCACTTTCAATATCCATCCCAAACAACCTCTTACATTATTAGTAGTATTAACTTGTTCACAAAACTTAAACAAAGTATGCACTACCATAACAATCTTTTTTGAAAATTACTAGAGCTCTTTGAAGTTTTGGTATGAAACATTGGACTGTATAAATTTCACCCAAGAAACCATTTGTAGATTATGTATTTGCTTTTTAAAACACAAATTATGTAGTTACATAAGTTGCAGGTAATTAATATAAATTACCATGTAAAGTAAGGATTCACTAAACTAGTAAAACTTAAGTCAATAATCAAACAAATTAACATAAAAATCAATCACAAAATCAAAAAGGGATAATGAAAATGAAGGCTTACTATCACGTTGATCGGTGTCTCCAAAGCAAATCTGAGCGGACAAAAGTGTCATCAAAAACACAATCTTCAACATAGAAAACTTCCATCTTGAATAACCCATCACCAATAATGCCCTAAGTAATTTAACAGCTAAAACCTCCAATAATCAGCAAAGACACGCAATACACCCACACACTGTAGCTTAAGAGAAAGAAAACACACACTGATCGACCGACCCAAATGAAACCCTAAGATCAATTAACGAAAGAGACACTCAAAATCTGAGTAACCCACAAAATTATTTTGAAATTGGAAAGTAAAGCTGTAAAAGGACGGACAAAAAAGCAGAAGAAACGCACTCAAAAAGCAAATCTTGAAGGGTCTTGACTGAAAACTGCACGTTGCCCCAAAATGGGGTCTAAAGTACGACAAATTCTTGACAGAAAATCAAAACCCCAGTTGTTAATTTGGATTTGGAGTTACTGTAAGAACACGAGATGCACAGAACAAAGGTTTTTATTTGATGGATTAAAAAGATGAAATTAAATAGAGGTGATGCTTATTGGAAGAAAGGAGACGGTGTTTCTTTAGGATTTTGATTACTGTATGTTTGAGAAGCTTTCTGTAATAGAGGTTTATGTCATTATTATATTTGAATACTTTTTATATTCTTTTTCTGATATTAGACCGTTGGGTGACTCAAGTGGTGGAAGGTGCGCTCTAGCCTTTAGTCTCACTTTTTTTTTATTTTAAAGAACTTTTAATTAATTATTAGTAATAGTTTATACGTTTAAGCCTCGTTTATTTGATTAATAATAATTCTCTGAAATTAAAACTGAAATTATAAAAATTTTTATTTAAAATTTTGTTTAGTTGATCAGCATAAATAATTAAAATTAAAAACTTTTCTATATTTATTGGAATAAAAAATTGTGTTTTTTTTATTGTGTGATTTCAGCTTTACCATCAAGATGTTATTTTAAATAGTCAACTTTTTTTAAGGATTATTTTTTTTATTTCAATTTTTTGTATTTATATTTACTAATTTACATTTTAAAATTATTTCTTTAAGTGTTTTATTTATAGATTTAAGTTTAAATGTATGTCATGGATGTCATTAGCATTAAGCTATGAACAAATTCAATGACAATATCGAATTTTACAAGGGTCCAACTAGTGTTTTTCTTTTCAAAAACATAAACTTTATAAAAGAATACCAGACAGACTCCAACAAACATGGATTAAATATTAGTTTACGTCCAATTCCTATCGTGTGTCTGGTATATGCTCGGATTAAATTTACGGTATAATAACAAAGACAGGTTGGATTTAATTATTCAAATCATAACTTATTGGTCGATAATAATTATACTATTTGTTCGATGTCACTCTTAAGTTTCACTTTCATTGCCTATTATAATCATATCATAATGTTCGTTATAAATTTATGTTTGATTTCTACTTGATTTTACTCATAATGATTATGAACGAAACAAGTAAACCTATATTTTTTATAAGCAGAACCAAGTGTAAGTCTGTAATAATAATGACGTTGGTTTGTTTTCCATGACAAATATAAAAATTAATTGTCTCACTAACCAATTGTTAATATAGATTAATACCCGTTAATATAATTTGTAATATTAAAATATTATAAATGAATAATAAATTAAGATACTCAATCAATGCGACCGGATAATCCCAAAATCAAAAAGGCAAAAGAAAGGTGGAGAGTGAAATGTGAGGATTGATGATGAGATCACCCAACTCTTCGCTTATCTCTTGAAGCAAAAGCTTCATCATTAAGTCTTGCCTAATTTTATAAACAATGATTCTTCACCCAATAAACTACACGACAGCAATCCTGATTGGATTTTTTGCATGGAGTTTTGTTACAAATTAGATATTATAATTGTTAGATATACGTTAATAACGTATTGCTAGTCAATAGAAATTTCAGTTTTTTAGAAAAAACTTTAATGGTTGGTTGCAACGTAAATAATTATTTTAATACGCATTTGAATGCGATAACCACTTAACATGACCTATAATACAAGTGATGTCTAGAACTATTTCTATATTTTCAGTTAAAACGCCATATTGTGTGGCAAATGTTGTATAACTATAAGGTGTTATTCGTATAAATTGAGTTATATGATAAAACTAAAAATGACGCCAAAATATTTGTTTTTAACATTTGTAAACTGATTGTTTTGATTTATGTCAGTATTAACTTGTTGTTAGTTAGTTTTTAGATATTGACCAAAACTTTTGGTCGGTTAGCAACAAAAATCATTTTTCATTCATTTTTGCTATCAAACAAATTGATCGTATGTATCCCTACATTCTATGTACTTCAAACATAAAAGTATAAAACAAAGTTAACTCTTTTAGCTTTCCGGTACCAAAATCATTTTAATTAATTATATTCTAACATGTTTTAAACATCAATAAGATCGAATACCTAATGTATTTCATGATGATTTGTTATTCAAATTTTATTTCCGTCAATAATATTCCCATACATAACCATTAGAATCCTTAAAAACTTCACATACAATATTAACAGTAGAAAACTCTTTTTTAGTATGGACTATGAAGTAGTAGTTAAATTGTAAAAATAACATGATTTGTCTAAAAGACTAAAACTAATAAAAAGAATGGCAAAAACTTGATTTGCTCTAGTCTGACACAAATCAACCATGCAAATATTCATATGGCGCATCAAGTATCTTAATCAACGAGTTTGGATCCGTTTTCAATTCTGAAAATCCATACTTTCTAAAATAACGAACACCATAGGTTGCAATCTTCAAATGTCCTCAAATATCTTTTAGTCTTGTTAACAATAACACCATGATAAGGGTTCAACCTCTAATTTTAACTTTAAAAAACATAATATAAAAAATTAAAACCATTCATATCTGGTTTCTTATATTTTTATGTGTGCTCCCTATATTATATGAAATAGTTATGAGTGGATAAAAAAAAATATTGTTGTTCATCTGTATATTTGATAATACAATGTTCAACCCTTATAAAAAGTTTAATATTTTTAAAGTGAATGTGAATGAAGGAAAAAAAAAGAAAAATTAATGATAAAAGTATAAAATAGTATTTAATTAAAAAAAATAATTTTTAGCGAAATTATAAAGATGAGAATAAAAAATGAGACGTAAATGTTTTATACTTATGAATTTTGAACCTAACTTTTATTCTTATATTCTTGCTACTAGTTTTTTTTTCTTTACCTTTAAAGTTTATTGACTGTTATATTAAACGAAACATAATACATAACTCTATATTTTTTCAATATCAGTTCATATTTAGAAAAAGTGTTATCTAGTATTGAAATCTCAAATTTGTTGTTGTCTTGTTGACTTATTGACCAAGAAGAGGCGGCTTAAACATCTAATTCTCTAAAGTACTCGTTATTACATTTTTTAACTTAATAAAACATGTTTATGATAAATAATTACAACCAACTCCATTCATGCCCTTATAATATAGCTTTCCACAAAGTCCAAGTGCTATTCCTAGTGTACTTCACACTTCATTAACTAAATTAAGAATCAAACTGATTAATTACTTAAAAATAAAGCTAAAGCTCTTTTGATTTTTTTTAACAACAAACTTGACTCCTAATTAAATATACACTTCTTATTCATAACAGGACTACAACATGTCTTGGTCTTGGTACCATTAAGCCAAAGGCAATCTCACATGTAACTTGAAGTATCATGGATAAAGTAAACGTGCTTTGGGTCTACTATAACAAACAAAATTTCGACTCATCGATACTATAATAACACTACAATACAAACTTTTGATATAGAAAACAGCACTATCATGTGGATTTTATGTATGTCTTGATTTGGTGTTTTTCCTTATAAAACTATAATATTTAAATTAGTTTAGAATGTTTATAATTGTAAATTAATTAAGTTGTAATGCGACATGTGTGAGAAATCCATGTTGAGTTCATGCCCCAAAACATTTATGTAAAAATGCCATGTATATACCTTCTAGGTGTGTGATAAACACACTGAGTGATTAGTCCTCAAAGGGTGCCAAAAGAACGGTATAGGTTTTATTGTTGTGTTTCAAATTAATAAAAGGTAGCTCTTATGACAAATAAATGAAGACACATACATAGAAAGGTTTATGTATCATGATATAGTATGGGTTTAAACAAGAAAGGTCCACTAGGTTAACAATACAGTCCTTTGTTTAGTTTAAAGACTTGATATTAAAGCTACTAATTACACCTGGCAAATAGGTTGCGATTGAGAATAATATTAATTCTAAATTAGAATAAGACAATGAAAGGATTAAAATATATACATGAAATGCACAAATATAACTAGACCGAATTGTTCTAGTTTTAGAAAACTATTAACAATAAATGCTATAATCATAGTTTTGCTAACCGAGAATTAGTTCTTGGTCGGGTCAAAATTCAAATATATTGGAACAAGAACGAGGTTAACTGAGTACATCCTATCATTGATCCAATGGTCTTAGGACTCCAAATGCTTGTATAATTGTATTAACTAATCAATTCTTTGAAAGTACATCATCTTACCATTCTGACTATCTATCTATTATAATAAAAAGGGTAAACTAATGGAGACACAAGACAACATTATATTTTTTTTATCAAATTTTTTTACGTTTTTCTCTCTTATTATACAATTACATTAATTATTAATTATATTATTTAACTCTATTTTATATTAAAATAATTTTTAAAAAAATTAAGAAAAAGATCATTTTATTAATGTTGTTTCTAAATAAACAAATATTTATAAAATAAGAAATTTTATAAAATATCAAACTTTTTAAAAAATATGAAATATTTCAAAATTAGTGTTTTTAAAAAGTAATTTTTTATAAACCAAAAATAATTAAAATTAGGTGTTATAATAAGAAAATATTTTAGAATGACATTTTTCTAAATGGTTTGTTTTGAAATATAATGTGTAATCTTTTGAAAAAGACAAAAAAAAAATTAAAAAGTTGATATTATTGTTTAATTACTTATAGTTCTTACTTAAACGTACTTTCAGTCATACCTTATCAATATTTTATGAATTCAACTATTGTAAGACAAAAATTCACTAAATCTAGTTAGGTAAAGTACATAATTAGAGTTTAAGATTGTATTAAGTTATCAATTATAATAAAGTCAAACCTATAAATTAAAGCAAGTTGATATCTCAAGGATTCTTTTTTAACAAATAAACATAACTCCTATGATGGTTTCACAAAATCAATCAATAAAATGTGCTCATAATTTTTTTTCATTCAAATTAGGCCTTCTCCTGTTATCGAATTAAAGGAGGCAGCCCCTTGCAAGCTAAAATCTATACAAAAACAAAGAGTGTTAGTTAATTCTCTCATAAATTTCAAAGGTAAAATCCTAATGGTGAAATGGTGATAGCATTATACACCTATAGCACTTCGATTGATCAAAGAACATCAGCTGTATTTATCAATGGTAATTAAAGGAAGTTAAGCTACTTGTAAATTAATCAACCTACATGCTTAGTGACATGTTAATGTTATGAAAGTTTATCGTAGAAATCTTTAGAACTAAGTCAATGTAGTCACTTAGTAAAATGCTAGTCGCTTAAAAGTTGATCATGCATTTGTCATCGTGAAAGGTGTGATTTGAGTTGTAATTCGATCAAGTACAACATGTTATTTTTAATGGCTAATTGTATCAATAACTGGTCACTGGCCCACCCAATAATATACATTATTCAAGTACAAAACCACGAGGAATTCGGTCGTATGCCCGAAGGGAAGCTTGTAAATCAGTCTGTCCCAATTAGTGCCAAACCTGATATCACACCATAAGAAAACCCACCTTAAAAAAGAAAACCAATCGTTCAACCTGTGAACTCCAATTTTTCTTTAGCTCAGATAAAATTTAAACCAAAATCTTCTTTTATTTTAATGAAGCTTTGGGGTATGTCACCTCAACTATAAGGTCGGGTATCATTAGACAAGTACATCATGTAGTTTATAACACAAAAACTAATTTATTTTAAAAAGTTTATAATTTTTAAATTTCCATTTATTGTATTAAATCATTATAAAAATAGAAAATAAATACAACAATATTGTCATCTAACCTTTTTTCACATGTTTTACATCATCATCCATTTGAAGTCAAGTTTTATGGTTCGCCTTAGTGTGTAGGGAGAGGGTGACATGGACCACAATGAACACTATGGCAGTAGCTGAAGGCCCGAATTGCGAAAAGTGTGCTGAATGTTCGCCCCACTAGTCCACGACTGTGAAGACGAGAACGATCACACAAGGGTGTAAGGGGGAGAGGTTGATGTGGCGAGTACGATGGTGCAGCAATTCCACCCCCTCAGTGGTTGGTACGACCGCGAAGGGTGCTGTGCTACCATTACGAATAATCATTTACCAATCATACATATTAACTCATTTACAAATCCATAACTTATGATCCTAAATTTATAAATAGCAAAAGGATATTACATATACATGTCATAAATCTAGTAATACATGCACTTAAGATATAAAAAGTAATTAACACACTATTTATTTATTTTGATTCATTTCAAGGAATTGTCCCTCAAAGCAGGGTAGGTTAATTTTGTTGTTGCAAGTGTCATGCATTGCATTTGTACCTCATGCCAATAAATACACCCCTTCCCATACCTAAATCTCTTCACCTACCTTTCTGTCCCCTCCTCAAAATCACCACCACCACCATCGCCGCCGCTGCCGCCGCCCTCAAACCACCGTGAAATTCCCACCACCGCACCACCTTAAATGAAAACCACCAACACCCATCTCTCAATTACATTCAATCCTCCATGAAACCACCATCACAATTCTCCTGAAACTCTTAAACCACCGTAGCACCACTCAATTTCGCCGGAATCCACCTCAAGAAGCACAAAACAACCGAGACTTTTACCACCGTGTAGCCACCCATCTCCGCCGCAAACAACCACCGCAAACATTCTTCTAATCTTTCTTCAATTCCTTAATAATGGGGTGTTTTGTAAGCACCAGTAAACACCCCTCATCTTCTACATTTCACCGACATTCATCAAGATCAACCAGAGCTCCACCGCCGGTGGACGTCGAAACAGTAAAAGAAGTTCTATCGGAAACTCCAAATCCCAATCCGATAATAAAAATCAAAGATGAACCGAAGAACATTTCATCTCCACACAATTCTTACAAATTTCCACCGGAAAATCATACTCGTGAACGTCCGATTATCTCCGACATCGGTACCATGATGAGCGAAAATGTCTCCACTACAACATTCGACGACGAAGACAATGACGTGTATCGCCGGAAAGTGATCGGAAGATCGCCGTCGAAGACTAGTCACCGGAAACAGATATCCGGTGAGCTCGTCGGAAAATCTCCGGTTAGAAATACAGAACAGTCTCCGGGTCGGGTCAGGATGGTTACCGAGAGAAATGGTCGTGAAATCGGGTTCGGATCTGGTTGCCGGCAGAGGCCGGGTTCCGGCAATGTATCGACAGCAAGGTCGAGGTCTCCGGCGAAGCGTACGGCGGTGGGTGGTGGTGGTGATATCGGAAGAAGTTTGTCGGGTAGGAAGACGGGTAAGTCTCCGGGTCGGGTAGGATCCGATTTGCATGAGAGGGTCCGGAAACCCGAATTGCGATCGGGTCGGGAGAGGGAACAGAGTCGCAGGTTTTCGAATGGTAGGAACAAAGATGAGTCGCTTGAAAACCCATTGGTGTCCTTGGAGTGTTTTATTTTTCTCTAGGAATAAGGTTTAGTACCAGGGTTAGAATTGTAATTTTGTGCAGTTGTTATGGACAGTTTGTAATTTTGGTTTGGTTTGTCCATCCAATGTGTTTTAAAATTACGGCGAATAACGTATCTTTATACATAAAACTATATATTTTCAAGTATGATTGTAGAAAATATGTAATTTTATAAGTTTAAAGGATAATATATAAAATTACGAGTTGAAATTATCTAGAGTATTAGCATTAGATAATCGACAAAATAAAAAGGTATTATGATTTATGAGATTTATATCATAAAGTGATACATATAGTTTTTATATTTTTTGTAATTTAATCCTAGCGAGTGTGTTATAAATACCTAAACTAAAACTTTACATGTGGTGTTTTTGGAATTGACAATGGTATTTTGTTATTTGTAATATCTAAGTTGACACATACTATCATGTTTGAGCCTCACTGTAAGAGTGAAGCGACTCGTAACAGTGTAATGTTGAGACGTGCAAATACTGTTGTCTTGTGCTATACATGACGCTTCAAAAGATAACCAAAGAATGACCAGGAACTCACACGTAAACACATTTTGAGTAAACTCAAATCCTAAATATTATGTTTGTTTATGTGGTGCTTCCCATGGAACGACGGTCCCTTTCTCTCCTTATGAAATCCATTCTCCCAAACTATCTAACCACAACAATGCCTTGCCTTGATCTACTTAGGAGTACTTCAACGCCTGGCCAATATGTAGCAAAATATGTAGACATTTATGCCATTTGGAACGGTTCTAATTGTTAGTACTTAGTATACTTCAAAAGATTAAACATGACTACTTGAGTAGCTATGAACCCATGCGTTAGACATTACAAGTACAACTATCTGATTCTTGAAGATTGCGAAGACGCCAAGAACACGAAATTAATATGTGAAGGCCTAACAGTTTAATATTTTTTGTCTGCGATTGCTACGTGACAATCTCATTATATGATATGCATAGTTGACTGGAAATCATTTGACATGATGCTCTAAGAAATGCATCAATTAACCTAAGTAAACAGTCAAATAAACAATGCTATGGCTTTAGGTTTGGTTTAAGAAAATATCAAATTAATAGAACTTGATAACTAATTATTGATCAAGTGATTACTCGCTAAACGATCATAACACCCCCTTAACCATATTATACAATAAAAATGAGTCAAAATGAAAAATTTTGATTCTAGTTAATATTTTAGATTTATCTATTATAGTTTGGGAGGAGTTCGATTTTGCATACAGCCAAAATTGATCTAATCCATAGCAATAATGTTTGTGGAAGTTATTAAGACGAGAGCGACATTTCCATATATAGAATGATAGGTGGTTGTATAGTATGCATTAAAAGGTGTACATTATATGAGAAGTTGTTATCAAAGTGTAATGATCGAAGGGATGGTTGGTAGATGAATTCAAGTGAGATCACATTCATGGATGGTCAAGCTTCATATAACTTATTAGTTGGGGAATTGGAGTATACAACCAAATGCTAACGAGTAAATGCATTAATGAGACAAACTATAATGTTATACCTTTATGCTTTTTCCTTAATAAAGATCATATGTCAACACTATTTTATAATTCATCCACTTGTTTATCAAATCACTTGAAATCATCTTATATTAAATGAACATTAAGTTATTAAAAAACATACTCTTTTATCGATATATCAATAAAGCAACATTCAACATATAAAAACCAATATTTTCCGTGGTTTAGAACATTCTCATTTGGTTTTCTTACATAAGTATTGGACGAAACATGAAAACTTAGGGGTTGATGTGATTTTCATCGAAAGAAACCCTTGAGCATCTTAGCCACTTTAAGACTTATAGTGACACCAAGAAAAAACACAAGCATTTTCAACAAAACCGTTTACAATATATCTAACACAATCTTCATACAGTGAAAGTTATCATTCATCCAAATAGTGTGGATAAACGCATGTGTCTCACAATATGAGTGTGTACAGTTAGGTGTGCATTAAAGTTCTCTTCTTGACAAAACCTGAGTATGAAGTTACTCTTCCCAACAAAATACTATTAACCCCTTCACACTATATTCTTATTTGCATAAAAGAAAAGAAGTCCAATGACAAAATCATATTTAACGAGTGATGCACATGTCTGCTAAGTCCAAAAGCAGACACAACGTATACTACTAGTGAAAGGGTGTGGGTAACGAACCATTCCTAAGCATGGTTTCCACAATATTACTAGTCTAGTACACATACATATTTCTAGTTTTCTACATGTGTTGGTGTGTTACATACATATTTATTTTGACGTATTTGGGTACAAATCTTAGGCATAAATTCAAGACCAAGGGCTTATCTTGAATTTCTTAGTTGTAAGACTCATCTGGTACTTCCAACTATATAACACGTCTATATTATAACATGTGTTCTAGAGATGATTGTCGTCGATCCTATTATATTGTCTTTGTATCTTTTCTAGATATGTAGTGGTTGTGAGCTCCAGAACAACTAAACTTCATGCTCGATACATGTTTTGAAATTCTATTTACCTGTATTTGTAATGCAAATTAAAGCTTTGATTTTTATTAAATGTCTATTAAAATGGGTTAAAAAAGATTATTAAAATGATTTATCTTAAGTATTAATATTAATTTAACCAATGGAATGTGCCATATTTTGTAATTAACAAACTAGCAAGCAAGGGTGGAGGGGGTGTAAGCGTTGTGAACCCTCGGTGAGGATCGACGCTGAGCGGCAACACCGTTGCCACCTCCCTTCACACTGTGTTTTCTCCTTTTCACGGCACACACTCGCCGTGACTTATTCCCCTTCTAACGTTGCAAGTACCCCCCCCCCCCCCAACCCCCCTCCAACGGCTAGTTAAAAAAAAAAATCTCAAACACTATACACCAATCTCAAACATCTCTCCACTCATTTCTAATTTTATACACTATGAAATCTACAAATATTTTTAATTTAAATGTTTTTATTTTTATGTTGTTATTATTTTAATCTAGTTTTTAATGTTAGTTTGTAATTTTTAAATTTTAATATTTTATTAAAAAAAATTATGCCATGTCATGGCATAAGAATTTTTTTTTTCTTTTTTTTTTTTTTAACTTATGACATATCATGGTATAAGTGTCCTTTTTAAATTTAATTATCTATTGTAGTTTGAGATGATAAAATATAATTGATGAATATACGATGTTATGTGATCTCCATGATGTATGTGATTAGAGTCCCCTTTCCGTCGTCCACCCTAGCAATAAGTTTTGGTTATTGCACGGATGAGTGGATCTGTGGATGACTCATAAGTCATAAGTGCATACGATATGGCCCATTTACTAAGACCCAAACAAAACGAGCACAAACAAAGGGACATGGGTAATGTACTAAGGCCCAACACTATCTTATACATTGGGCCATTCTTAAATGAATTGCATTGCTCTTTAGCCTGTTTTATTAAAGGATTTCTTACAATTTAAAATAATCAAAGAGTAATTTTAGTATTTATTTTTTGCCTTAACTTTTTTCCAAATTATGTAACTTTCACCAATTTAGAATTTGGATAATACTTTTAAGCGTTTACTATTTTAGATAATATGTGTTGACTTAAACACTCTTGACTAATTTAGCACTGATGAAATTTTAGTGTTTTGTTTTAAAAAATGTAATTTGTGGTACTATGTAGACAAATAGAATAAAAAATATAGTTTAACGTTTGTCTTTGTAACAATTGATCAATTTCTCATCTCTCAGCTCATCACCAGTTACAAATTTTTAAGATATTGTATTTGAAAAGGTTATTTTGGAATACGAAGGCAACAAACAAGAAGATGGAAATACAATTTTTTTAATAATTAACATTAAACTATCCGTAGTAAAACATGTATTAAACTAGACTTTTATTATATTCAACGTAAATATATCCTTTTGAAAAGTTAAAAAATAAAATAAAAATTAAACATAGTTCATAGCAAATTGAATCATACAAAACTATAAGTTAGCGTTTGTTATACACGAATGAGAGACGTAATGAAATTAACCATTGAGTGCGAATGAAAAAATACATGTTTGGTTGATTAAGGTAATGTAATGAACTATTACAAAGTTGATTTTATTTACTTAAATTCATTATATCCATTCATTTTTTTTTTCATTTTTCCGTTATTAGTCATCAATACCACCCACCCACCACAACAATCACAACAGGCCACCAAGATCGATTGTCACCAGCCGCCGTTGCCGCCATCAACCACCAGCCATCACCACCATAACCACTTTTATATTTTATTTTTTCATTTTTTCCTATCTAACAAACAACACAAAATAATTATAAATTTCATTGATAAAAGATGTTAATAAACAAGTCAATAGAATATAACGATTTATTAAATTATCTTATTTATTTCATTACCTTATATTAAACAGCCGTTAATAAACATAAAAAAATCCTAATTTTAAAATAACCAAATAGTGGTAAGAATACTCCTAACAAAAAATCATAAATTCGAATTCAGCTTTCATTTAGTTTTCTACACTTAATCGACTTGAAGGCCACCTTCTTAAACATCGTGTTATTAATAAACATAATACATATATTCCTAAGTTTTATTACATTGAACAGTACGTACATTCGACCCATTCTCTCTCAGTCAAACGCTGGTCAGCATGGCGCATGCAGTTGCGTGTACCAAACCATAGCCTTCATTTGGTCTACGAGCTAGGGCTCCAACCTAAGCCTATTAAATCAGTCAAACTCAAATAGTGTAGTTGGTTGAGTTGGAATCGTACAACTAGGTCAAGCAAAGTCAAACCGATTCATATCGGTAACCGAACTTTAGATAGGAAATTGGTAAGTTCCATACGGTTCGGTTACGCGTATATCAATTTTCAAACTGGTTTAAACCATGTCCGGTTTAAAGCTGGCAATTTCGATTACCGTTTTTAGCTAAACCCGTTTCAATACTTGTTCCGGTTCATGTTGGTTTGCTAGCTCTGATTCATAAACCGAATTTTTTACACCTCTAGGTTCGTGGGTAATTCACTACTTTTCAAGGATGGTAAGTTTTTTAATGGAAAATTATTAAATGCTTAAGCCCAAGAGATGATTTAATAATAACAAATCGTAAAAATAAGTATATTGTAGAGCGTATATTATAGGTGTTTATAATACCTATATTGGTTGTTGCCGAGCATAATAGAACTTATAAAACAAGTGACTAACATGAATAATTTAAACAAAAGAACTTGTAGTCCTATGTTATTAACATATTATTAATTTTTATTTTTAAATAGTTGAGAATCATATTGGAAATTGATGTAGACTTAATAGTAAGTTTCGAAAATGCATAATTTCAAGCGAATTTTAAAAATCTTATGAATAATCCACAAGATTTAAATATCATAAGGTAAAATTATCTTTATGCCGGCACCTATGATGCATATTACTTTGAACAAACTATTTTTTGGTGAAAAAAAATATATAAAAAAATTAGCATTCGTGTAACGGAGTAAAGCACTTTTAGCTAAGTGGATAAGTGAAATTTGTGCCTTCAGAATCACTATTGAATTGGCATTTACTATGCATGTTAGTGTTAAATAATATTAGGGAGCCAAAAACTTTTAATCTATAAATATTTTAAGATCGTGAAACCTGATATAATTGAAAAGTAATCAAATATGAAAAGAAAAAAAAAAAACATCGAATAAAAACAACGATAATAAAGCTAAGTGTATAGTCTGAAGGTTCACACCTCTTCTGAAAGTCAACTTCTTAACAAATATCGAGTACGTGGGCATGTTCTTGTCGGAAGCGAGCCATTATGTGACAAAACCACCAGTGATTTGTATAGCTTTTTGCTGTTTTTACATGTTTAAACAAAAATATAAATACAATACTTATCCTTCCAGTTTTTATCACTAATACAATAGAACATTTTTCTCAAAGAAAAGAAAATTTTGATTCCCAAAATCTTCTAAAAAAGCAAGCACATTGTGGCAAAATAATATTCAGTGTTAAATCTAAGGAAATATTTTCAAAACCTGAATAAAGTTCAGGGGAAAAAAATGTTTCAGAGAATATTTGTACAAGTAACTTTAACAAGGGTAATATAAAAACCCTGAGGAAATACGACAACTTTCAAGATAAGTGAAAGTAGTGGAGTAATATCTCAACATTTTGAGTCATCACCAGTTTCTTTAAAAGTTTATGTCCATTCCGAGATGCTCTTGTAATTTCCATACTTGTAAGTATGTCAAATTTCTATCCAGTTTATATAGATAATATAATATATAACCACGTGACATAAATAAAATAAAATGATCTATTAATTTTTTTTAGGAAACTAGACAAATATTATACATTATGCCTTGTTGATGATTCTATAATTATCTTAGAAGAAAGTAGAAAGAAAAATGAACACCATGTGGACATGCAGACTACGCGGGACCCATAATAAATAAACTGAAAGTGGCCAAAAAGACAAAGGAAGATATATTATGCTCCAATCAGTCACGTGGTATCATTATGCCTTGCATATTCTAAATTTGTTACATACGATCGTGTTCTTTGTTTATTAATTGTTTTCAACTTATAGTTTGTATACCCAGTAAAAACAGTCATTGATCAGGGATTTATAATTTAATGGTATCATGATGTTGATGATAGTTAACTCTATTAAGTGATGAGAATTTAAATCACGTTATAAACATATAATGTAAATCTACTGAAAGAAAAAAGTATAAAAGCAATCATTAACCTTAACATAAAATTATTTAACATAAAGAATTCAATTAATAAGTTTGATTTTGTGTTGAAAACACACAGGCATTTTGTTTTGTTATAAAATTAATAAACTAAAATCTTTTAAATGCTTAAGAGTAAATCGTATAGTGAAGTGGATGTGATAAAAGGGATTGATGGTCTGCTGGAACTGAGGCCCACAGAATACAGGTGGACAGAGACACGACAACTTATAGGCCCTACCACTTACCCAGAGCATTTGTTATGGAATTTCAGTCTTCCCATAAAATTAAAAGCTCACTAATAAAATTTTAAATTTAATTTCAATTTTACTAACTAAAATTTAATAAAAATAATTATTTTTATTTAAAATATTAAAAATATCAATTTACCTTCAAAAGTTTATAAGTTGTTTCAGTTTTAGTCCAAAAGTTTTATTATTTTGAATTCAAGTTGAAACAATGATTAAACTTTTGGACTAAAATTGAAACAAATTATGAAATATTTGAAGCTAAATTGATGTTTTCAATCTATTAGAGGAAAATTATTATTTTTGTCAAATCTTAATGAGCAAAAATAAACTTAACTCAAAATTCTATAAAAAACAAGCTCTAACAATATTACTTTTTTTTTAAACGCCACCTCACAAAATTATCTAAGTTACTCTTAATTCGAACCATAATTAATTTACATTATTTTGTCCAACTCAAATGTAACATCACCATTTAACACTAATGACAAAGTCATTAGTCCTAACTCAAACTATAATAAATTAAAGGAAACAAGTAAATATATATTTTTTAAATGAACAACTCACACACCTATTAAATTACTTTTAAATATATGCTATTTGTTCACGATGAAAATTTTTCACTGTCTCCGATCAACAATCACGAAATGAGCAAATTTAATTTAGGGCAATAAAAATCAGTTTTACATTTAATACTGCTAATATCTCAATTGCATAAAAGTCTTTCTATGAAACCAACAATGGAACCGCTCAGGAGAAAAAAAAAATGATGGTTGCATGCGGTGGGTTTTGATCTAAGAAACTCTCGCAAGTCCGTGGGCTGGCTAGAGCTTTTGATTTTTTTATAATTGACTTTTTTATACTTATATATGTATAAATAATTGAAAGAAAAAATAATCTCTAAAACCACCTCTATATTTATATATTATTGTATAACTTTTATATTGTATGTCAATAAAATTTTAATAAAATTTTTATGAATAATATATTACTTGTCTCTTATTTATCTTTTACAAAATAACTATTTGTTGCTTTTCTATTTAACCGTAAGTTTGATTGGATTTATTAGAAGAGATTAGCCTTGAATTGGTCCACATTTAGAACCAGCGGTTAGCCAATGTCTAACCGAATTAACCAGAAAACATTTCTCAATATTCTCAGTACCTAAAATAACTAAACCATTTATAGCCGATATAGATCAAGTGTTAAATACACCACCGTAGTTAAGGGTACGTTTTACCGGGGAGGGTTATTAGCTTTTAGAGATAGAGTGTAAAATACACCGTAGTTCAAGGTGAGATAGCTTCCTCTTTAAACCACTTTCAGCAAAATACGAAGGCATTGATTTCTTTATGCTTTACACGATTGTACTCATCATAACCCAATCTAACGCAAGTACAAAAGATCTTTAACCCCCTCTCACTTTTACCATGTCAAACTTTCAAACTTCATCAAGTGAGAATCGTTGAATCTTGAATCTCTATGCAACCTTCAATTTGAATTTGGTATTTTACCACACTGATAATCCTTCTCTTTTATTTTTTTTGCATATTTTTGTGGTATTTTTAGTTGGGTATTCAGGCATAGTAATATTTCTTTCTATGTGCAAAGGTTGAAGTGGGAATGATTGCATCTTGAATCTTTATTCAACTATTAAAGATTCTTGAAAGGAGTATGCTAACACACTGGTCTCCCCACTTGTCTTTGTTCTTTTGGTTTTTTTAAATGGGTGTCCAAACATATAGTGATTTTGCTTTCTTTGTGCAAAACTTGATGTGGGAATTATAGAATCTTGAATCATTATGCAACTTTTAAAGGTTCTTGAAATGGGTATTCTTCTACCACATTAATCTCCCTTTCTTGTTGCCAAAAGATAATCTAGTTCTTGAATTTAAAGCACACCAATCTCTCTCATATGGTAAATCTTGAAATGGTAATCTAGCACATAATCTCTCTTTCTCTCTCTCCCTCTCCTCTCTCTCTCTCTCTCTCTCTAGACTTTGTGTTTCTTGAAGTGGGTATTCTACCAAAAGAACATCTCACTATCTGTTAAATTTAATGTTTCTTGCAGCAAACCACTATCACTTAACTGTTGTGCAGAATTCTCAAATTTAATGAAGTGGGTGGTCACAAGTTGTCTTTAAATTTGTTACCTTATTACAGAATTGAAGTTTCTTGAAGTGGGTAGTGATCAAGATTCACCAAAAAAAAAAATGGGAGTTATTGAGAGATTGGTGTGGATGAACAAATGTTCAAAGAACCAATGTAGAAGCTTGTATTGGAGAATGAGAGCAGCCATGAAAAAGGTTGTCAAGAAACAGAGCATTCTTGTTGCTCTTTATGGAGGTCCCAAGAAAGGGTTCAATTTTCAATATGATCCTTCAAGTTATGCTCTCAACTTTGACGATGGCTCCTTCCATCATCAGCATCATCTTCAGCAGCAGCACAAAATTACCCAACTACCCATGCCAAAGCAACAAGGATTACATTTGGCGAACACTACAAGGGTCTATGTTATACGGGTCGGATATTTCTAGTGTTTTGTCGAATCTCTATAGTGTTTTTTGAATATTTAAATGTATTTTTAGTTTTACTTGGTTCTTAATGTTGGTTTTAAGCCTTGATTAACTTAAATTAGCTAATTAAAAAGTGTTAGGAACTCTTTGATAGGCGCCTCTTCATTATTCATAGATTTTAAATAGTTAAAAGATAATTTTAATGGTGAATGTTTAAGAGCTTATTTTTAAATGATCAATAAGTATCAATAGTTTACCAGAAAAGAAAACATCTACTAACGGTTGCTGAGCACGAAAGTAGAATAGTGTATGTTAGGTAAGCCCTTCTAGAAAACATCCTCTAGGAAACATTAAAACCTTTAGAAAAGCAAACCATAGACGGAAAATTGTGAGGACTATTGGTAACTTGTTAATGGTTATTAAAAGATTATTTTTTAATAGTTGATAACATCTTAAAAAATAAAAAATAACTCTAATAATAAATGATTAAAATATTATTATTTAATAATATTTTTTAATCATTCAGTATTAAAGTTACATCTTAATAGTTAAAAAATTATAAACTATTAAAAGATAAATTTTTAATTACTGTTAAAAGACTATCAAATAGTATCTATGTAATTTGTTGGTTTTGATTTGTGGGTTGAGCGCTTGTGCCGCACTGGTTTTAAATTTTGGGCTGTTGACATCATTTTGGGCTGCAACATATCTTATGGGCTGTAAAGTAGCCCAAGTTCCATATTATGAGATTTATAGAAGAAAGATTTTAAAAACTATCATAAACAATAAAACCTTAATGGCGGAATAATGGGTCACGTAATATACTTTGAAAGATTGCCGAAAAAGCGAAGTTAATCAAACCCAAATTATCTAACATGTCCTTTTCCGTCTTTTGAACCCAATTATATGCATACTAATGTTTCAACAATAGCAGTTGACAAGGAACTCTTGAACGAGTCTAATATTCGTCTACTCAGACAAAAATCTAACTTTGAAACATCGTTGAAGCCGGAGCCTTAAAAATATTAAAGAAAATTAGAAACAAGTATCTTATAAACAGAGCAATTTTAATGAGGTTATGTAACCATATTACCTTTTGTTCAATATGATGAAACAGGCGCTCACACGTCAAACACATACGAACATTTAACGATTGGACACATGCTATCATGATCGCACGTATAACCAACAACCAAATATGACCAACCGAATTCGATCCTGGTTTATTTCACAAGAGAAACCAAGAAGGGTATCCTAGTAATTTTCATTCTAAAACACTAACCACATAGACTTTGATTACAACTAAAACATTGTCAAGATTGAAACAATTGATGAAAACATTACAAATATGTTTACCCTGGTTGGTTTCTGTTTCATTACCTGGCATGTGACCGAAGTCAGATCGAGTCAAACAGACGGATCTTCAAGAGTAGCAGTGGAAAGATCAGTTATTCGTGGGTAAGCTGCCTTTTCATCAAGCTGATTTTGAGCCCATAAAAGCATTCTTAACAAACTTGGGAGCTTTGGGTCTGTTAATCATATTATCATCTCAATATAAATACAAATCCCAAGTATCATATCAATCAAAAACCATATTGTGTTGATTTCAACTCACTTAATTTAACGAAAGTCAGTTATTTCAACAAACTTGGGAGCTTCGGGGTCTGTTACACTCATCACCTTTTGTCTTAATAACATATATTATTATTTTCATCTTCCTCGGAAAAAGAATTTAATTTTTAGAAACTTTCTTCTGGTTTTCAAGTTTTTGATCCTAAAAAAATTGGGTTTGAGGTTTTCAAGGTTTCTAAGTTATCTTTTAAATCATTTTCTTCAAATAATGATAAAATGGTAAGCTTGCCCCTGCTTCACGGGTCCAATCCCAGATCATCCACTTCAGGGACCAAAAGCATGCAAAACTTTCTTCAAGGGGCAGATTATGTGTATAAATTGCTTAGGGACAATTTAAAAATACCACAGTGGAGGATAGTGTGGTTTACTCTATTTGATATACAAGTTACTTATGGAAATCAGAAAAAAAGTGTTGAATGATCAAAGTAACCATTTTATCCTGCATCAAGGATTTACATGTATTAATGGTTGCCCAACCCACCCTGACTAGCCCATTTAGCCATTATAATATCTCCTATGGGATTTCATTTAAAAATCAAGGTGTCCTGGTGGCATTCAGTTAATTTTTCTATAAAGGTGGCGCTGACTAAGTGGTTTTGAACTTTGAATATTGAACTGTAGCTTCCAGCGACTTATGCATATGACATAAGAAACACAAAACTATATCAAATGAGCCAAAGTGCAAACGCGAACTTTAATATTAACTGCCAAAAGTTGATCTGCTCAAAAATTGGATAGAACAAACCTTTTTCATGGCTTTGACTTGTAAGAATTGCTGCATTGACCTCACTTGCGGTTTTTAGTCGTTGTGATATGTCTAAAAGATCTCCAACTGGACTATTCTTGACATCTTCAAAAGCTAGTAGTGCAACCGTTCTTTCCAACTCCTCTAAAAAACTTTGCTGCAACGGTGGAATCTTATCTTTAGAAATAATTACTTTAACATTGATATTTGTGGGTGCCAATTATATAGGGTGATAGAGGATCCCTTTAGCCTTTAGTTGCTTAATATAAGTGAAGATGGAAGCCCACATGAAAGACATGAACAATGAATCCCATATTTACTTTTTAAAGGTCCCCTTTCCTAAATAAATAAGAAAAAGTCTAATAAACTTTAAAAACTATTTTTCGGCGATCTAAACTATTAACACAGCATCTGATGTTGAGAAAAGTCTTGCAATTTGCAAATATATATAACATACCCTTAAATGACAAGAATGACTCACGTTCTTAAAAATCAATATCATAAAAAAATTTGGTGATAAAAAATTAACAAGCAAATAGGTCACTGTAACTTAAAACATGAAAGGACGTTTCATGTTTCATGGGAACTTGGGGAGCAACTGTGAAAATTCAATTGAAAAAAGAAAGTAAAAAAGGTTAGAAATTACATTTTCCTCCCCCCTTGGAGCGAGCTCCTCCTGAGCAAATTCCAAAGCCTCTTCAACCTTTCCATTCCTGATCAATTCTATCAACCTTTGTTGTTGCAGGTGAAAAAATAGCTGGGGATTTGTATCTAGAATCTGCATAATGAGTCAGATTGACATTTTTTATAAATTATAAGGAACACAATAACAGTTGAAGAAAAAAATATGCATCATTAGCTAAAACATATTCCTCCTCTTTGTTTGTCCCGTTACAATATAAAGTTGCATCATGAATATGGAACCCCGCAATATGGAAACGGGCAATGGGAATGAAGCAATGATAAAGTCACAAACCATGTGCTTGATAAAGTCCAGAGCTTTGTAAGTTTGTATAATCAGACATTTTGCATGCGCAAAAACATGTGCTTTGTGTCACAAGAATTCTTAGGGCTTATAGGCATCAAAATGGATCGGTCACGCGGGTTGAGAAACAGTCAAACGGTAGGGTCAAGTTGACCCATCAACTCTATCGTAGTCAATTTCTTGCAAAATGTAAATAGTAATAATATAACATTAAAATCACTATTATCAAGATAATGCTCCAACAAACTTCAATAAAGCAATTAAAAGGTTGTAAAAACTTGAGCGCACATTGGGGATTGTTTTATTCATTCGATCAGTTTGACCTGGAAATGAAATATTAACCAAAATTTGTCCATTTCCACTATATGAGTTGAAGCTGCCCCCTATAAAATCAGAAAGCAGGTGGTATAGTGCCTGGAACCCGCTTCAATAATAAGGAAAGTGGGGAATCAAAATCAGCCCCGTCAATAACTTGAAATGATGATAAGAAGCAAACAAGTAATTTTAGCTTGAAACTGCTGTATAAAAATTATAGCATTTTTTCATGAATATGGGTGCTACTAAAAGCAATCAAAAAGTAAAAGAAGCTAACCTCAGGGTTCAAATCATTAACTTTTTCTATTGCATCTTCAACGTTCCCTGACTGTACGGCTTTCTTAACAGCCATACGATCTGTAATGGTTGCAAGGTCTATATCTGCTAGTTATCTATGAGGAAATTCAAAGAAAAAGAGATAATATATTCAAATCAACATAATAACTGTATAACCAACTTATCAAAGAGATATAAAGGATACGTTCCGTGCCAGACTCCATTCGGAACTTTTCTGCTGCATCAACATAACCCTCAGTGACAAGAAAATTCATAACCAACTTGTTCATGTCTTTTTTTCGAATTTTAACATCATTAAGCTTTTTCTCCCACTCTTCCCTTGTTATTACCTTCTTTGAAGTAGCCTACATATAAAAAAAATTAAAAATAACAATCTTCTCGTACCTCATGCATCACAAGAAAAAGAATCCAGTTTTGATGTTTGTTGTCCTTAAGAGACTCGGTGAACTAGACATTATGCCAAGTATATTTCGTAAGTAACAGAATATGAGTGGGATGTTTACTGGGTATGTTTTTTTGTAAGTAACAAGTTTTGTTTGCTCTTTTTCCTTCTGCAATCATGGCATTCCAAGTGACCCTTAAAAACATTAAGAATTTACATATGCACGTGAAGATTCTATCACTTCCTCGGTGTTTCTTATTGTTATAAACAACTACAGCACTGCATAACTCACTCAATCTTACTATGAAGAAATTTATTCCAATAGATATAGAAACGACTAACTAGTCACGAAGTTTGAAAATTTTACTGGTCTATTAATTAGATGTTTATAATAACCTTATATAATAATGTAGCATTGGTGCCCATATCAATATTTTAATCAACCACAGCATACATACAAGGATGAAACGGGCATAAAACACATTCATATGCTTAAATTTGACTAGTAAACTATGTTCAGCTTATGTAAATAAGATTCTAATAATCTAATCTGTTAACCACCAGATGAACAGCCATACCCACAAACACTCTACAAACACATCAATCACATAATTTCAGAACATATAACGCTAGGCGGTTTTCAGAAGATAAAACTCATAAATCTCACTGCATACTACCAATTCCGATCGAGAAAATTAGAAGGACATCGATGTCTAACTATCAACTAATAGTCCCTTTCAAACCCTAATTAAACAGATAACACCAAATCACTTTCGAAAATAAAAACCCTAGACTCAAAAATCACGAGATCACAACCAAACCTATAAAAATCAAACACCAATACCATTAAACAGATACGATTACACGTTGTATACGTTAACTGAATCAGGGGTTTGAACATATTTCAATTTTCTCGAAGAACAGATGAGAAAAGGGGGGATGAATGATTACCATGGCTTCAATCTCTGCTAGTTGACGGATTACACTCCAAAATAATGACATCAGTATGCTGCTCTGACCTTCAAACCCATCTAAAGATTCGAAAGTTTTTGATCAGTTTTCGAATCTTATAGATCGAAGATGAACAGAGGTTTTACATGCGTAAATTGAGGGATCAAGATGATTGTTTGGAACTGACCCTTGATGTTATGGTTATTTACGATTGTGGGATATTAGCACTTTTTATTTTATTCAAATGTTAAAAAAAAAAATGGATGTTGATGATGTCATTTGATTAATGAAGAGAATAAAAGATTCGATATCGAAAAAAAAATTTATAATATAATATAATTATATTTAATATTAGTAATACCTAAAAATCATATGATATGTAAATTTTAAGAATTAGGTTGTGATTATTAAAATTTATTTTTTCAACTATTAGAATATTATTATCATATTAAATGAAAATTTATTTATTCACAAATTTATAAATTTGATTTAATTAATTTTTTTATTTATATTCTTTAAAATAGAAATTGAGATTTGAGATTAAATTTGGAAAGTCCGGCATGATTGATTTTTGTTAAAAATAATAGCTTTGTTATGGTGATAATGTGGACAAATCCTAAGTGAACATTTTAGGAAAAGATTATGTGACATCCAAGTTAATCTTTTATTAATATGTATAGATATAGATGTATAGATTTTCACTTGTGATTATTTTTTTATTTTTCTCACATAACTATATGTATTATGTATAATTATTGATGCATCAAGTACAATTAGGTATAAATATCTGGTTTTGCACATTAATCGCTGAACTTTTTACTGGAACACACAAATGACGTTGGTGACCAGGCCCGTCCATAATTTTAAGAAAAACTCACCACCCAAATATCCACTTGAATTCATTGTCTATGAGCGTTCACAGTAGATTTCATGTATTATTGAGAGTGTGTATCATATATTATAGAGAATGTTTGTTAGTAGATTAGATATAAAATATTACCACGCATTTGTATATTTAAGGGAACACTGTTCACCCCTATAAAAATTTTAATATTTTTTATATATAATTAGAGTGGATAACACACATAAAAATATAATGATAAATTTAAGAAAAATATATTATTTAATTGAATGAAATAGATAACATCTGCGTTCGCCAAGAACAACTAGGAGGGTGGGTTCTAACTTTATGTCTTTATCCACTCGAATAGTAAAAGTTCTACTTTGGACTATTGGGCTCTTTCCTGGGCTAAAGCTGGCCCAGTTATTTTTTTTGTTTTGTCAGATTAATTATCGTGTTAAAGTTTTCCTGGTTTTAGTTTTTCAAATAATGTCAGTTTGATTCACTTGGTCTCTTTTGTTTATGGTCGTTAGTATATTAGTACTTTAGTCACCTCGTGTAGTGACCATGAATTCCAAAAAAAATATACACAGAGATGAAAAGAATCATTGTTGAAAATATTTCATGACATTATATATTCTATATTAAATAGCAAGTAAAATGTTATAAGCAAAGTTTTGTATTTTTTGTTGTTTAACCACAATCATTTATATTTTTGTGTTTTTGGCATTAAACATTTGCAAATTGTTATTTTAATTATGTAAGTAAGGTGCTACAACAAAGTTTTATGGTTTTAATTTTTGACCATAATATATATATATATATATATATATATATATATATATATATATATATATATATATATTTTGGCATCTAACATTGATGAATTTTTGTATTATAGAATATCATGAGTGCAATTATTACTGCAATACTGTGAAAAACCAAAGCGATTATGAATGAACATCATTGTTTCATGTATAGCTACTATCAAAACCAAGTATAGGCAATCGATTTTGTGGTTTTTGATGCGCTGAGCCAAATGACGTCGCGTAAGACAGGGTAAAGCAACCAAAATCCCGGGTGCATAACACTGGAGAAAACACTAGTTATGTAATAAAAAGAAAAGAGTAAAGTATTATTTTTATCATTGTGGTTTGTACAAAGTAACTGTTTCATCCACTTTATTAAAAATAACAATGTTAATCACATAGTTTTTGTTTAAGTAACATTTTCATTCACTCGGTTAACCCCATCAATGAAAATCTGTTAAAAGCCCACGTGCCTTCACATGAAAGGCTTTTTTGTCGATTTAAGTTAGAAAAATAAAAAATAAAAAATCAGTCCACAAATTTCATGAAGAAAACCATATAATCCTAGTACGTCTCTTTCACATATGCTAAACTTAGGTGTTGTTTGTTTGTTTGTTTTTTTTTGTTCAAAAAGCTCTTCCCCATATTTTCATCTGTGCGCACGCAGACTCGAAAATACGTTTTGAGAGAGTATACTGTTTGATTTCCAAAAGACTTTTCATTAAAAAATATACTCCCGATGTCTGCATGAGACGGACATATATCATTGGCTTCACAAGTCTTCTATCATCTTCTAATTCTCCACCTTCTCAAAAAACATCTGAACCCTTTCCTCCTTCAAAGTTTGCCGCAAGTAAACTCCAGACAGCCCATCCCTCCAGCCGCCGCCGGTCACCAAGGACCTCTAGCCAGCCCCTCCCTCCAGCCGCCGCCCCCTCCTCCGTTCCCGTCACCCCCCCCCCCCCCTTGAGGTAAGGTAAAGTTATTATCTTTAAAGTTTTTTGTTTGATTTGTGGTTTATGTATTAATGTTTGTGATTTGGTTTAGGGTTTTGTTTGATTTGTAGTTTATGTAGTGTGATTTGTTATTTGGTTTAGGGTTTTGTTTGATTTGTGATTGTAGGTATTATGATTTGTGATTTGGTTTATGGTTTTGGTTTATTACATAATATTTTAACAGTCTACATATATTAAAAAATAAACAGTTTTCATCTTGCAGACTGCAGACGTTTGGTCCGCCTCTTATCCTGCAGATATCTGCCGATGTAATCCGCAGATCGCAGACATGTTGCTGGAGAAAAAACAAACAGCACATTAGCCTTCAAATCACCAAACATCGAAGGGTTGCATTTCATTTTTTCCTTTTTTTTTTTGTTTAAATTGATTAAAATACCAATCATAGGAGGCACAAATTGTTAGCTTTTAATGGATTTTATGAATAGGTTAATGGATTGGATGTAAAACAATATTTTACGGAAAATATTTAACTAAAATGGTTTCTTTTAATCTTTTATACAAAAATGATTACTTTCTAAAATCACGATGACTGAGAATAGTAATTTACCAAAAAATAATTATATTTATATTAAAATCTTAACCAAAAAACTAGATTATTCACCAAACATTATCATACTTGTTAGAATAAAAACAATAAATTTAAAGCCCCAATAATTGTTCCATTATGAATTGCTGGTTAACAAACCTTTAATTCCTAATTTTATTTTATTTTTTGTACTTTTACGTGGTTTTTTTTTCTTTGAATTATTGATATTAAATCCACTGAATATGTTAAATCATTTAAACTAGTACTAGTATGCAATGACGGACCATAAAATTTTTTTATGGAGTGCATAAATTATAAAAAGACTATCACAATATAATAATTTTATTCAGTCAAGTTCGGTCCGGATCTATTTTATTGTCGAAAAACATTGTTAAAACGGTTTCCAAACTCTTGTATTTGCATATACATCAAAAACCGTATCGAAGCAACTAGTTTGAGAATTTCACAATTGTTAAGAATATCAATTAGTCGATAATATCGACAATAAGTTTGAGAATAATATCGGTTAAAGTAAATATAATATTTGATTCCTAATATTTTAAAAACCAATATAATTTTTTGATTTTTTTATCATCAAAAAGCATCTTTATCGATATATACTTTTTTTAAAAAATTTTCATCCTACTAACTACTTAATTATTTAAGGGTTAAAATACTAAAAGTTTACTTGATTACAGACATTAGATAGTGAGAAATATGATCCGCGAGACTGTCAGAGGGTTATCAGACCCCCTGGATTCCATTGTAGTTCCACCCCTCATAATGTATTCTAACAAATTTGCTCTTTCTTAAGTTTCAAAGGATTTTTTTTTGTGGGGGGATCACAAAATTTATAGGAGACAATCGAGATTTTCACGTATATATTACCATTGTAATTTTTTTAGGGTGGGCGGCTGGCCCCCTCCCAAAGCTCTAGGTCCGCCTATGCTAGTATGTGTAATTTGTTATCAAGTTATGTTCTGTTTTAAACAGTGAAACGTAAATCGAACAATGGTACTTTAAAAACATGGAATAAACAAAAGGCGAGCATTGTAATTAGGAGGAAGGACGAGACCATATGTGCCATGATCACGCACAAATACAACATAATAACACAACTTATATATAACCATGCACCTTATGTTTGTAATTATACGTAAATATTAATTGTGCAAGTTATTTAAATAACCATGTATTCCATATGATTATTACATGACCTACGTTTTTAATTATGTATATGATAATCATACAATTTATACGTATAACACATCGATGTTTTTTTAAATTGATTTTAAAAAACATAACAAGATTATACTTAAATTAAGTAGAATAATATGCTTGACATGTGATAGTAATTTTCTTAAGAAATAATTTTGCATAAAAAGTTGTATATGTTTAAAGAAAATAGTTTTCTAAAAAAAATCATGAGTGTAAATTGTTGCAAATTACCACAACAGCCCTTTTTCACGCATAAATCATTAAAGACTTGCTCTCCTCTCATCTTAACTATTGACTTTCAAGATTAATGATTTAAAATATTTTCTTAAACTTCATGTGATTTTTGTACCTTTGTAATCTAAACTTTATCTTTGTATATATAGTATGTATACGTATATTATTAAAATTTTAATTTCTAGACGCATGACACATTATGAAAACCCAGTGGAGTTCCAAACGGGACCTACACACAACACTTTAAACCAAAAGTTTATTCCATTCAGTTTTTTGATTTAGAGACCGAACGATAATATATAATAATTTATTTAATATTGACGGTGTAATGTGTAACCATACCGACATTCTCTTATTTTACCGACATAGATACATGCATTAGCATGTTACAAACCCATAACAACAAGTTTACTGGTCTGTTTGTCTCTTGATTTATTAATAACTAGTTTTTACCAGCTGCGCGTTGCGGCGGCATCGTACGCGACGTAATAAATAATATAGATTAACAATTGACCTGACTTGTCTCCTGATTAAATTCACGTCGAACTGTAAAGTATTTCAAATTTATACCATTGAATGAAAACGTATCATACTTCATCCGTTTTTTTTCAAATAAAATTATGTCGAAACGTAGACCACGTTAAAGCATACACAAAAAGACACACAAATTACAATCGTCCCGACTTGTTTCAAAACTAAAACTAAGTTGAAACATAAAGTAACTCGGATTTATACCGTTGAATTAAAACATTTTTTAACCCGATTCATCTCCAAACAAAACCTACATCAAAAAGTAAGGGAACCTCGGAATATAGATCATCTCAAAGCGTATATAAAAATATACATTGAAACGTTATATACAAACCCGACACGTACCTAAAAATGCGAACATAAAAAATTGATTTTTTAAAAACTAAATTGTAATGAGTTAAACCCGAAACATTACAAACTTAAAAAGGGTTAAAGTGATGTGTCAAAATTGAACAGATAGAGTTGAGTTCAATAAACAAATATAATTTAATAAAACAAATATTATTATATAATTCAATAAACAAATATTATTATTATTTTATTATTATTATTACTGTTCATTTCATTATGAATTAATATCTGAGTAATTATTTAAACGAGGTCAAATCTGGAGAAGTACAATAGTTTTCGATATATCTATATAAATATTTCACTTACTTTAATTTGCAGTCTTATGAGAAATACATAATAAATAGAAATAAAATTAACCATAATCAAATTGAAAACGCTTTTATAGTTGCTTGAGAACTTCAAACGTTCATTGTTTCTGTTTTCTTCACCATTAATATAGACTTACATTTTGTTGTTTGATTTCTCATATGTAAAATCCAATCAAACCTCACATTGACCTACCATGGCGGATTCTTCATTTGTGAATTCTCATTTATACCACTTATAATCGATGCGATGTGACGGGTATCACCGAGTCTCATTTGAAGAGCACAATTTAACCCGACCTGACTTAAACATTAATTGTATTTATGTGTTGTTGTTATTATTATTATTATTATTATTATTATTATTATTATTATTATTATTATAACTATGTAATATTTAATAATTATATACTTATGTGTATAAATAAAATAATACTTAATTTTAATAATATATAGTTTTAAATATATAAATAGTAAATGTAATTTTAATTATTATTTTAAAAACATTATTAATAAGATAATACTTAATCTAGTGAATTAAATAATGTATTAATTAGAAGAAGTATACTTAATGAGGGCAATTTAGGAACTATTGCATAACACACTTGTATATTATGTTTAAAAAGTTGTTTTAGGTGTCTTACATTTTAAATAAAATTACAATTGTATCATCCCTAAATGCTTTATATAGTAGTATAGATTAATAAAATATAAATATGCAATTACTGCATCTTATATTTAAAACATAATTAGATAACTTAAAAAGTGGAGTTAAATTCGATATGCTCCTTAAGGTTTGATAAAAATAATTATTTTCCTTCAAAAAATAAAAAATATCAATTTACCTCAAAAGGTTTCATAAGTTGTTTTAATTCAATCCAAAAGTTTCATAAGTTGTTTCAACTTGAATACAAAAAATGAAATTTTTTGGACTGAAATTGATACAAATAATAAAACTTTTAGAGGAAAATAGTTACTTTTGTTGAACCTTAATAAGTAAAATTGAAATTAACTCTAAAAAGTATAATGATTTATTGCAAACTCAATAAAAACGCGTCGCTAGAAACTTGAAAGTATAAAACTTATAGCTAAAACTATTAAAAATCTATGCATAAGAATGAATACTAAGTTCAACACCTGGTTTGACCTGGGTCTTTTTGGTGTGAAGACAAACCTCAGGGTGTGAATTGAAATATTTTTCTCGTAGAAAGATATCGGCACAAAATGACAAATGTGTAGCTATCGATGTTGCAGTAAACCCATTTGGATATATTTTAATACCAGAAATGGCCAATAAAAAGTTGGTGGGAAGTCTATTATCCAGCTAAGGCAAATTAAGAGTGAAAACTAGCTGGATCACGGTTGTCTTCAATAATCACCCTTTAATATCTTTAGCTACTTAAATCTGAAAGAGAAGTGTGCATTATATCTTTTTACTATATTAGATATCCGTGTAATACACGGGTTAAAAATATTAAAACGATATAATTCATAAATGTATAAATATTTTGTATTATTAAGTTATGTATTATATATAACAATAAAAATAAAAGCTACATTTTTAAGTTATATATATTTAAATACTTTTTTGGATAATATAACATACAATTGACCCATGTAAAATAAAAAACCAATTGTTTTAAATTGACGCTAACCCAAAATATATAATATATCAATAAATGTTTTTCTTTAACTTTTTTCAATTAAATCTTATTTGACTAAAAAAGTATGTATAATTTAAAATACCATATGATTACATAATTTAGTTGATAATGTAAAAAAGTTAAGTTAAACATAAAATGAATTATTAATTTAGTTTCTTAAAATAAAAAAACTTGACTAAAATAATATATTAGTTTAGGCGGGAAATTATTTCTGAGGAGTAACAGGAGAGTGTCATGTGGCATCCTATTTACTCTTTTATTATATACTATAAAATTAGTAAAGTTATATTTAGTAAATTCGTGTATTACACGTATTTAATAAGTAAATTATTAAATATAATAAAAGTTTATTAATTATAAAATAATATTTTAAGATAATATATGATTAAAATTATAAATAAAAAAACTATAATAAAACAATAATGTCAGTTTTTAAAAAATTTTTCTAAAAAAATTAATATTTTGTATCAAAACAAACCGTTTTAATAAAAAGTATTATTTTTGAAAATTTCTTTATTATAACTATTGATTTTAAATATTGTTGGTTTATGAAAAATTTACTTTTTAAAAGCAACAATTTTAAATTTTTTTGTATTTAAAAAAAATTATTGATGTTTTAGAAAAATTTTCTTATTTTATAAAAATTTATTTATTTAAAAATAACATTGTTAGAAAGATATATTTATTAATTAATTAAAAAAACTATTATTAATCTAAAAACGAGTTAAATAAAAATTTAGTAATTAATGTAATTATTTATTATAATAGATAAGCAATAGAATTTTGATATAAAAAATATGGTGTTGTTGTGTATCCTCTTAGTTACTTTTTTATTAGAGCATAAGGATAAGAATGGTATTCGAGCTTTAAATAATATAGGTCATAAAATTCATGCTTATCGATATTGTATGCATATCACGTAAAAATCTTCTTGTGTAATTACTAATTAGCACCAGCCACTTACTGTGAAGAACGGGACCAATCTATGTAAGCACTTTTAAAAAATAGTTCTCAAGGGAATACTTTTAACTGTAAAGATGTATCATTATTTATTTAGTTATCCAGATCTATTGGCTTGAAAAGACGAAAAATAATGTAACATCACAAACGGGACAACTTTTAACCAAATGGTCTTATTCACTCTGCTGGAGTGATGTCATACCCGTTAAGCAGATCATATAGCAATATGGGACGACTACTACTCGATTCATAATATTAACAATTTAACCCTATGAATTTGATAGCAACTATACCACACGTTACCGCCTTAATTCGTTTTTTTATGGTATGGACACCTTTGGAAACATTGAAAATGATATATTATCATATATTAAATCTTCTTACTTTATTTATCAATCAAAAAGTAATAATTTTGACATTCTTATTTTGTCCCTCCTTGCTTTTTATAGTTTAGTTATTTTTTATATTTAATTTCTTTTTATGAACATAGAAATGGCATTGTGAACAGGCGGGGAGCTACATAGAACATTGAACTTAAACATTAGAAAATTAAATAAAGTTGAAAATTCACATTTGCAGCCTCTAAAGAGCACGTTCTTTAAAAATAACAAAATATATTTCTCCATTAGCCCGTAATAATAAGTTATACGCATATACGATATTGTTTTATGTTATTAATTTTCAGATAACAGATTTTTTACTTATGTGAGATTTGAACGTAAAATTTTAAAAACGTATGTATATCAAGAGGAATTGTCGTACTGCTAACACTAGTGGTTGCTTTTGATTATTTATTAGTCATAGTTTGCTTTGGCATGAAGTTACCATAATATTCTTCTTTTTAATGTATTCCCACATTCATGGAATACCATTTAATTGCTTGCTAGATTCACGCATACACAATAGTTTTATATCAAAGTTTATGAGAAAAAAAAAAAAGACGTATACGAATAAAATCATTTATTTTGCAGGGAGCACCAACAACGATGATGTAAACAAACCGTCCATTAATTGTAATAAATAAAATGTTAGGAGTATCAAAAGCTGTGAACAAAAGATGACCTTTTATGTTAAGGATTTTTTTTTTTAATCAAGATTTAAATGTCATATGAACTAATTTTAATTTGTATTATTTTTTAAGAAAAATATCATATAATAGTAATCAAGAATTAAATGTGTTTCGGTTATATCATTTATATATATTTTGCTCAAATTGAATCACCAAACCATCAAATCAAATCATTATCGAATGTTTATGTGTCATGAATAAAATGATAGAGAATATGTGAGGGTTGAAATTTTAAATATTTAAAAAATTAAAAAATATGGTAGTTATATTAAAAATAAAAAAATTTAACGTTCACTTAACTATTCCACACTAGCATAAGGAAACATATTTTTCAACTGAAACAAAAGGAAAAACATGTTAAAAATATATGTTAAAACTTTTAGATTAAACATGAAAGTTAAATGACTTAAATGAAAAAAATTTTAAATTTCAGTAACTTAAGTAAAACACTTTAAAAATTTATGTACTATTCTATAAAGGTATTCATATTTTTTATTGTCTTTTTTAATCGTTTTTTACTTTTTACTGTTTTGTGGTTGTTAGTATGATTGTCATTCCTCGCATTAACACATACATGTTAGTATAATGTAATGTAAAATATATATAAGTTAAATAGAGATATAAATAAAAACAGAAACGAAATAAGACATACAACAAAAACAATTATTACTTGAAATTATTACTTGAAAAATATAATAACTGAAATAAATTAATCTTTAAATCATCTACACAGGGCCCACGCAAGGGAGGGGTGGGAGAGGCGACGGGCCCAAAATTAAAGAGGAAATTATATATATTTATATATATTTTATTTAAAAAAAATCTATATAGAATTGATCAATTTTATGCTTTAAATTAACCTGTTACATACTTTAAATTAATCAATCTTACACAAATATGATTTGAGATAACCCATTTAAATAGCCAGCCACACACAAACAATTTAACAAAAAAAAGGTAGAAGATTTTTTTTCATTTGGGGCCCATATTCTTAAGGGGTGTTTGTTTTATCTGAGAAGAAATTTCTGGCCTCTTATGTTTGTGCAAACGTTGAGGTCTGCAGATTGTTTGTTTTTTGAAATACTTTTCATTAAAAAAGATCTGCGCGAGGTCTGCATTGTGCAGACTTAGCACCATCACTTCTAACATCTTCTACTCTCCTTCTACCCTTCTCCTTCCCCCTCACCATATTCCAGCAATCACCGCCGGCCCCCCTTCCAGCCCCCCCCCCCCCCCCCGTCGCTGCCATCCACCTTCACGCTGCCCCCGAAGTGAACTCAGATCGAAAGTGTGTGCAACTGTGTGTTTCAGATAGCATCAAACAACACACATTATTTTCGCAATCTGCAGATGTTAAAAAACAAACAGTCCATCTCTTCTCCTGCAAATGTGGTACGCAGACTGCAAACATTTTGCTGCAGAAAAAACAAACAACACCTTAAAGATATACAATCATGCATGATGGCATCTTCGAATTTGTTAAGTCGTAAATGCCAGATAAAGAAAAGGGTACCTGCTGATCATAACGTATAAGGTGGTGTTTGTTTTTGAAGAGGTAAAATGTCTGCAGTCTGCGGACCAGATCTGCAAACATCTGTGGCAGAAGACGTGGACCAAACCTCTGCAGTCTGCAAGAAGAATATTGTTTGTTGTTTTAACGTCTGCAGAGGTGGACGGGGTGGCGGCGGACGGTGGTGGTGGCGGCGGACGGTGGCTGGTGGTAGAGGTGGACGGGGGTGGCGGCGGACGGTGGTGGTGGCGGACGGTGGCTGGTGGCGGAGGTGGCGGGGGGTGGCGGCGACCGGTGGTGGTGGTGGTGGGTATTACTTCTAAGCATTTCCTCCACCCATGGCTTCTTGATCTATTCTTCTTCTTCTTCTTCTTCTTCTTCTTCTTCTTCTCTGTCTCCCACCGAAATAGAAACCCTAGATCTACAATTTGGTGCACCTCGCAGGTGGGGGGAGGGCGGCGGTGCAGGGCGGGCGGGCGCAGGGATGGTCGCGGAGGGGAGGGCGCGCGGCGGAGGGGGAGGGCAGCAGAGGGGAGGGCTCGCGGCTGAGGGGGAGGGCAGCGGCGGCGCGGCGGCGGTTGGGGGGAGGTGGGGCGGTGGTGAGAGGAGAGGTAAGATGGGGAAAGATGAAGATAGATTTCAGGGTGGGGAAGAGGTTAGAAGTGGTAGGTCCACATCTTCTCCACGCAGACGTTAGAAAGACGTTTTTTAATGAAACGTCTTCCAAAAATCAAACAGTCTGCGCACTCAAAACCTCTTCCCGCGTCTGCGTGCGCGCAGATGAAGAGGTGGGGAAGAGCTATTTGAAAAAAAAAAACACTATCTAAGTGTTATGATTAATACCTTTATGGTTATTTATTAATTTATTTACGTAATATACACTTTATCTATAAGCATGGCTCCTTTTATAACAAATTAACCATAAAATAATTATTGGCCAAAAACCAGAGGAATCTATACGACAGTATTGTCATGTGCAAAAATTTAAATAAAGTATACGATTTAAAAATTCAATAAGAATCAATTGCTACATTTGAGCTAGAATCGCATGAAACAAAAAAAAAATGTAAGCATATTATTAGGTATTTAGGTTAGCTTCAAACTTTTGTATTATTTTCCCCTTAAATGCTTGTTTCTATGGTAACTTTCAATTTAAGTGTGGTGATATTTTAGTGTTAAACATGACAAAGCCACGCCACACGACGAGAATACATTAGTACATCACTAGATGACTCCATTTTCCGGCTAGACTATTTTCTTATATATAAACAAACACGGATGGATGCCACATGCTACTAGGGTAATTACAATCAACTGTAGCATTGCTCTTACCTTCTGGTGATATGTCAAGGTTTTGAACTCTTGCTCTAACAATCACCCTTGAGAAGGACTGGTAATATTGAGTGTGAAACTGGTGTAATGTTCATCGTTGACTTTGGTGGTATCCCTTTAAAATTGTCCCACTAGTTGAATTTTTTAAAAATGTTTAGCATAGCCATTTTAATTATATTAGACATATACTTAATCTAGTATACTTTTTAAATTTTTATCGTAAGCTTAATTACTATCCAGATATATAATGTCAAAATCTTACCACATATCACTTTTTTTGTTTGGTTGAGTTGTATTTATCTTAGAGTGTTTTGAATATTAAAGAATATGATAATAATGTTTATAGGAAAAACAATTCTATACATTTACACTAGGTTACAATCCCGTGTAATACACGGGCTAAATAAGTTTACTGTTATATGATTAATAATATAAAAAATTATGTATTAAATATTGTGTATTATACGGATTGAATAAACTCATGTATTACATATTTGAAAATTTGAAGTTAACGTATTTGAAATTTTAATTATGGATAGTTATTAATTAATGAATAACTATCATAATATTAATAATTAACAGGAGAGAGAAGCGAAAAACCAATTATTAGATGACCTAGAATGATGACAAGTGTCCGGATTTATTTGTATTTATTAGTATAGATATTGTATTTTGAATTGTATTTAACGGTGTATATTTCAAGCCCAGCCTCACTGTTACATGGGCATGACCATTTGAAAAAGTCGCTAATGCATCATCACGATCATTTAAGAAAAATCAAGACATATTAGAAGCAACTAGTGGATGAAACCCGCGCGGTGTAGCGGGGTATAAATATTTGTAGGACTGTGTATTTAGCTAATTCTCTCTTATTGTGCTAACTCTCGTTTTGCTTTTTTATTTGATTAATGTGGGATATGAAACATATCTATATTACTATAAGGATGAGCAAATTTGTAAATAACAAGTTGTTTATGCGTAATCATTTGTACCAAATGTAACAAAATTGTTATTAAGTGTCTTAAAAATGAATTACAATTACAATATTGTCCAAAAAATTATATTATATAGTAGTATAGATATAGATAGATTAAAATAACCTTAAATATAATAGTTCTACTTTAAATTTAACTAGAAAATGATATAGTACAAGTATTTAAAGCTTAAAAGGGGTATAATAGAAATAAATTTTATGACATTACATATTAAATCTTGCAATTCTTTATATGTCATCTTAAAATTAATGTAAAATTACAAATCTAGCCATAATTTCTCAATTATATATATATATATTTGAAAGGCAAATGTGCGACCCTGATTCGGAGAATAGGTGCTATCTTTATCGGGCCTACCTATTCGTATCCCAGCCGAGACCACACCACCAACCCCCTCAGGAGGAAACCCATTGCTGAGAAAACCCCCTGACTCAACCATGAGCATTTTTGCTCAGAGTGAGATCTGAACCCATGACCTCCTAATATTTACATGTCATGGGTACCTCACCTTAACCAGTTGAAGTAAGGATCATTAGTGATTTCTCAATTATATAGTAGTATAGATATAAATTTTGTTGAAGTCAACAAAAAAAAAAAAACACGGAGTTAAGAAAAGTACAATTTTAGATCAAGTTTTAAAGATTATTTTTCACGTAAAAATTTTGACAGTTTAACGTCAATTCAAGAATCCAATGACAGAAAACCCAAATCCAACATTATTATAACTTATAAGCTTGATTGTTTCACATGGATTTAATATTTATTTTACCTAACCCTTTTTAAGCCCACTACAAAATTCATGAATCATCTTATATACAATCTACTTGCATATATTTATTAATCCATACACATTCATAACGGTGCACTTAACCCTCTCAAATACACCGTAACCACTTAATCAAACAATTAATTAAGCATCCAACGGTACAATCAGGTCCTAAGCCGATAGAATCTAAAAGTATTTTTAATTCAACGTCTGTAATGAACAAGTAGGTGCAGTATTTTCATTCCCCAATAAGAGCATCAAGAACAAAAGAGGTGGGGACATTGTGGTTGAGTGTGATCCCACATGTGATAATCTTCAATTTCACTCTCTTTCTCCATTACCCATCTCTGATGCATGTGCAATACCTCATCATCTCCTGCTGGCTCACTATCTTCCCCTAAAAACACTGCAATCTTAGCAGATCTGTTCAAGATCCCAAGCCCCATGTTCCACAACATGTACTGAACACTCATTCTCCTCAATTTTCACCCATTCTTCACATCTATCTGTGTGTGGTTCTGCAGTATGGATCCCTTCACTCATCTTGAATATGCTTTGTTTCAACTTACACCAACAAGAACAAGGTACTTAGAGTCTCTAGATTTCTATGTTGTAGACAGATTTGTAGACCCTTTTGGTTTGATTTCAGCTGCATTAAGTTGGGGTTTCTTTGTTGTTGTTGTTGTTGAAAACCTGAAAAGATTGATCTTTTGGGTTGATTTCAGTTATCAAGAGTTGGGTTTTTGTCTGTTAATTAAAAGGTTGGATCTTTTTATTTGATTTCAGTTATGCTGAATAGGGTTTTCTTTGTTCTTGTTTTTGTATTCATGGTCTGTTTTGGGGGTCTGAATTTAATACTGTTTTATTAAATGGGTTTTTATTGTAAGCAACCAGGCTTCTCTAAATTCTTCTTTCCTTTTGGTTTGATTTCAGTTTGGGGTTTCTTTGTTCTTATTAAATTATCTGTTTTTTGGGTCTGATTCAGCTGCTGATTTGAGTTCTAACTGTATAAAGATTTGATCTTTTTGTGTCTGATTCCAAATTTGCTATTTTGGGTTCTCTGTTCTAAATTTTACAGTTTTCGAAATTGCATATTCTGTGTAAAATTGCAAAAGACAAAAGGCTAGAAATAGCGATCTTTATCCATAATTCGAAGATTTTTGAAATGTTTATAGATTTAGGCTTATGTGTTTGTGAAGATTTTGAGCATAAACCTGATTGTGCTAATTAGGGTTTTCTTTGTTCTTGTTGAAACTGTCTTGAAGGTGTGATCTTTTGTTATTCTCTGGGAAAAACAAAGAGAAATTGGCATCTGGATTAGTGGAGCCTTTCATATCTCACCTAAAATTCTTTAAAGATCAAATTTCAAAAGGGGGTTATTCCATCACTCTTCGTCCACCAACCACCAGTGATTTTTGGTTCACCAAATCCACATTCCAAAGGTATAATTCATGCTTCATTTTGTTTCTACTGTCGGTCTTGATTTAAATATCATCATATATGGATAAAATATCACATCACTTTAATAATAATATAAAAGTTTAAGTAGTTCTTAAGTTCCAATAGACACTGTTAACATGATATTATTTATTAAGTAAAAGGTTCATGTCACAAAAATGACCTCTTGCCTAATCAAAATGAAACTATTCAGTAAAAAGACTTTCTTTATAGTAACAGAACCTAAAGATCTGGGAACAAGATTCATATTTTTTTGGTTTTAATGTTGAGATGCCAATTTCGACCCCTTTAGTTGTGAACGAGTCAATACGGCCATACGGGTTATATTAAATCATAAGCTAGTCATGTGGGTCAAACAAATCTGAAGTCAACCAAAGTGCAAGTTCTAATGCATAAACCTCCTAAGTCATTTCATTCAGAAAGTTAATATTGGGAAAATATAATCCTTGTAATCATATTTGATCCACTAGTTATATACGAAGATTTCAAAGAACCCTTGACAATCTGATATATGAATAAAATGTTGCATGGGACAACTGAGAATACAAATAAGAATCTAGTGGCCCCATGAGCTTCTACAAATTGATTATAGCTAGAGATGCTTTACTGTGTAAAGTCACTGCAACAACCTTGGTGCATCGCGGTCCCTCTATTTCAATATGATACATGTATAAAATAAACAATGCCTGAGTGTATAGAATCAAGTGGTCCATGAGCCCAATAGACTTTGATTACAAGAAATGCTTTATAGAATGAAGCCTTTTCAATTGCTTGCCTGCATGGAAAGCAAAGGTGACTATCCTACTAGATTTCTTTTCTACTTACAAGCTTGCAAGATTTAAAAAAAAATATAAAATAAAAAGAGATAACGTGTAAAGTGTATTCACGTAGGTTGGTCATGGCAACAGGCTTATGATAACAAATGGAACCTTGGCAGTTGGCATCAACAAGTGATAATGATGACAATTGATGATTTTTTGTAGGGTTGTGCGCTTCATAAACTCACCTGAAGTTCTCGAGAGGTTTATAAGATTAGAACGAGAAATTTCACAAATTGAGAATTCTGTTAATAACAATGACAGTGAAGAACAGGCTGGCGAAGGTATTGCTCAAAAGTCAAAAAGTCAACTCTTGAAACTACTTGTGATGTGTTATTTTTGGTTTTTATTTGTTGTTTTGCCTTGATATTGACTTGTTAGCTGGAAGTTTATCATCTGATGGAAGCATTAAGAAGTCAACTGATCCTTCCAAGGTACTTCTTACACAAACCGAACCAAAAAGTGGAGGTCAAAACATTAATATGAAAACTTTAAAAACTTATTAAAAAAATTAAAGAGGTTAAAATAAAAATAATAATAATTTAATTAAGTTTGTAAGTCTGGCAAACTAGATCTGAAAACAATCATGCCTTTTCAATAACCTAAAATTATATCATGTGTTATAGATCAAAGCTGGAGAAGCTGGTGATGATGTACAAGAAGAAAATTCCAAGTAAATTGAGCTTTCTTATTAGTGATTTAATCATGGTATTTTTAGTATCTACACAACTAAGGTTGACCTTTGTAAATTGCATTTCAACAGGATTCAACTTCAACGATTATTGGAGACACGAAAAGCAATGCTTCGGAAAGAACAAGCAATGGCTTATCATCGTGCACTTGTGGCTGGATTTGAAACAGAAAACATGAACGATCTCATATTGTTTGCTGATCATTTTGGAGCCACGCGTTTAAGGTATGCAATCTGGGTTTGAACGGAAGATATGCATTTTGACTTTCAATTATTCTGAATAATTTCATGCTCAATAATTTCATAAATATCTTTAATTTTATTTTGCATTATGATTTTAATAAGCTTTGCAAAGTCAGAAAAATATTTGTTAAGTTAAGATGGGTTTAATTCTCTGTGTTTTGTGTGGTGGCAAATCTGGATCTTTTGAACACAACATACACTACAAAAGTATTTATATAAAAGGCTTCATTCTTTTGAAATTTGTGGGGTCCCATCTTTGAAAAATAAAACTTACATAATTTAATTTAAAAAAATGTTTAGATGTTTATTATTATTTTTTTGTTTTATATAGGGAGGCATGCATAGAATTCAGAGATTTATGCAAGAAGAAGCACAATGATGGTCTCTGGATGGATGAATTAGCAGCAATGGCAGCATACCCGCCTTCAGAACTAGCCTACACTGGTACTTCTGGATTACTAATTGCAACTGAAAGTAATGCTTCAACTCTGAATAACGATCTCAACTTCGATCAGATGAATCCAGAAGGTGACAAAAGTACGTAATTTTTACCTATTTACACGAAAATGTGTGTATGTGCGTGTGTGAATAAATTAAGAAGTTAAGCTTGAAGGGATAACAGGTGTAATGTTTAAAAGTCACTGTTTAAACCTCTTAAATTGATCTACAAAATAAAAATGGACAATGTTGGAATAATGTTGGATCCCGATAATGAAAGTTAATTATGTTAATAGTTATGTAAATAATAATGTCTCACATGTGAAGTGAAACGGGTCATTTGGATAAGTAGATGGGTCGATAGGTAGTTAATTTACCCGTGTGATTTGGCACCAAATGTAACTGTATGTAACCGGCAATAACTGCCGTAACAGGAGGGTATAAATACCCTCAAGATGATGTCATTTGAACGTGTGAATATATGTACATGTTCTGTGATCTTATCACTGTGTATATATTGTATGTGTATTAGAATTTGTTTGTTCGAGACCCAACAGACAATTGATATAATAGTATTTAACATATTAATTGTTTGTGAAATTTTAAAGAAATGACAGGAAATTGTTGGCTGGTCAACCTTAAATGTTTTGACTCATACCCTTTTGACTAGTTATCTCGACCCCTCTGATTCATACTTTTTTGTTACCTGTAGCCTATAGGAGATTTTAGGAAACAATGAGTATGAGCCTTTTATCTTATTACTTCAGAAACTTTGGATTAGATACATAACATGGCCTCTTATAATAGAAGAAGCATACTTTGACCTGTAGACTAACAAGACTGTTCATGAAACCTGATTCAGATAGTTTTGTACCATGATGAAATTAACAATGTGTTATCTAAAATTCATGCAAAAGTTGGATTACGTATAACATAATTCTTCCTCTCGTCCCGTAGAATATGACTATTTTTTATCTTTGTAGTCAAACAAGACAATGCAAGAAACTTGATTTTTATAGATCCTTTTAGATTTAAAGAAAAAAACATTGTTCCCATGTTGAACTAAACAAAATATTGTGGACTACTAATGTTTGAACAACCAAAATTGAATTGTTCATGCGAATTTTGGGTTTAAAATATTACTTATTTGACCACACACAAGGTATCTTATAGAGATTTTTGTTGTAGATAACTCAGATCAGGTACCGTATACTCCTTCAAATGTCCCAATGCAGATGCCGTGGCCAAACCAGATGCCTCAGTATATGTACAACTTTCCTGGCCCACAAGGTCCACGTTACCCGTATCCATACCCCGGTATGCCTCCATATTACCCAGGTCATATGAATTGGCCCGTAAATGCTGATGATTCTAGTCATGGCCGGCATCATAGATCATCTTCAAAAAAGAAGTCAAAATCTCCATTACCTGAATCCTCAGAGGAAGAAGAAGATGATAGCAACGAAGATGCTGAATCTGATGCAGTTAGTGATTCGGGTACAACCTCAAAGCATGAAAAGTCAACTAAAAAGAACAAAAAGAAGTCTTCAAAAACGGTTGTTATCCGAAACATTAATTATATCACTTCCAATAGGAAGAATTCTGATGGAGGTAGTGATGATTCTGCTGAAGATGAAGTTGATGGTGTTCTTGAAACTTTGGTGAAACACCATAGTAAGTCATCAAAATCACACGAGAAGAAGAAAAAAGCGGAGTTGGATAATGATTCGGGAAAACAAAATGAAAATTGGGATGCATTTCAAAATCTGCTCTTGAAAGATGACGATCAAGATGAACGTTTCACAGCCAGAAATGATGCTATGGATGTGGGGTCTGAAAATTATGTGAGAAATAAACCAAAAGCAAAAACTAATGACTCATTTGTGCTTCCTGATAGAAACGGATATGATGAATCAAGAAAAGTCAACTCTCAAGATTTTGAAAATGGTGACACTTTCAGGATGAAGGGTAGAGATTCTTCGGATGCTGATCTGGTAATTTCGCACAGATTTGGCGAAGGAGCTGATGGAATGAAAAATTTTCAGGATCTTGGATCCGAATCATCGATGATTAGAAACAAAAGGGATGGAGATTGGTTTGTGGTCAAGAAGTCTGAAAGTCAAATCGAAAAGTCAACATTTAATGATGACTATGTTTCAATGAGAGGTGATGTCTTATCATCTGAAACAAACAAAAAGATTGTACCCATTGATGACTCCTTTATGGTGCAACCGCAAACAACAGTTCCATATGATTCACAATGGCGGTCAACTGATGTTAGTATGATAGAGAGCATTAATAAACCCGATCCCAATGAGTCTAGCCAGGCGGCGAAAACTGGGTTCTGTGAGCCAGACGATCTCTATCTGATGGTCTCACGTGATTCTGGAGTCGAGTCACAGGTTAGGTCCTCATGGACTCCAGAAATAGACTATGGGGCCGAGGTTCAGTTCACAAAGTCTGAACCCAAGCCGGCTCCTGTTGAGACAAAAGATCAAACTGAAGAGTCTCCTGTCAAAGCTAAAACAAAGAAGGTGGCAAAGCCTCGACCTTTGTCAAGATCTCTCCCAACTGACAAGAGGTTACCTTTTGTGAGTCGGTCGGTGGTTCCCAAGAGCAAAAGAGAACAGGTATGAAGTGTTTGACTTGACTTTGAATTCCAAACAAGTTACTTTTAATTTTAAAAATCAATGTGGATGTTTCTAACCTTGAAAATGAAATCAATAGTTGTATCATAAAGTAACTTTAAGTTTTATAAATACAAAAATAATCAGTGTCAAACTATCCAAAGATTGAATTGCGATTTCAACTGTCAAAAATAAAGTTTGACTTTCAATGTCAGAGCGTGAACCTTTAGGATCTTGAATCTTTAGGCTTTCAAAGTCGAATGGCAGAAAGCATATGGTTTATTGGTTATAAAATGATATTTTTCATGTATATTTAGGCCTTTCAAAGTCAAAGGACAAAATGTATATGGGTTCTTGTTATAAAAACAGATTCTTTCATATATGTTTTTGGCCTTTACATTAGGATCTTGAATCTTTAGAAGCCAAAGGGCAAAAACACATGATTTCTTGCTATGAAATACATACTTGTCATGTATGTTACAAAAACGATCTTTTAGGTGTCTATAATCTATTTTTTATTGGAACAGGAAGATGAGATTCGAAAGAGGGTGGAAGAACTCGCAGCTGAACGACAAAGGAGGATCGCTGAAAGAACTGCAGCTGCAGCTGCTTCTGGTTCTACTAAGAAGCCGGTTAACCCAAAGGGCGTTTCTAGTCCACTTAAGAAGACCACTTCAAAGGCAACAGGCAAGTAAATGCTCGTCAAAGGTTCATACATAGAGCAGAATTCACACACATCCTACTGGCATGAAGACGATTGTTATTATGAGTTTTTGATTTGTTTTGTCCAGTGTTTTGCCTTTGGTAGTTGTGAGTTGGTGTATAATACTGGGTGGCTTTTGTTAAATACAATGATGATACGAGTATTTATACTTTTTTGGATAATTTTTGTGTATGCTTTATGTTAATTTGGAATAAGTATATTGGTGGTTGTGGCACATATGGAATTATTGTGTTTTAGAAATCTTTTAGTTGGTTGTTCTAAATTTCATATTTAAAAATTTTGATGACTCGTGTGACCGTTGCGCAGTAAATTGGTTGTCAGGATGAATTCAGTGCTTCATAAATTTTCTAATCTGTATGTGCATTTCAAGTCAAATCCACAATCTAGATATGTGACAACGAACACGGTTTGGTGACGTTTTATAGGACTTTATTTAAATTCCAGTAACGGTCTAACCAAACACCCTAACTTTTATGTTTTTAAATACATGATTTTATATAAACTTATTTTAGAGGGTGAACCTAACATTGTTGTTTTATGACCTTAAGTTAATGGGTTCAAGGCATGTAAATAGTCTATTGCACAAAGTGTTGGGTAAGACTACGTATATCAGTCATCAAACGATCCTACCCTTCACCGAGCCCTGCATAAATCAGAAACTAAGTCAAACACCGGACACAACTTTTTTTATTTTATATAAACTTATTTGGCTAAATAATTAACTAGATGTTTCATATGGTTTTGATATATTGTGTTCAATCTCACACCAAAGGCAATAACTAGTAAGCAAGGTACTAAGGTTGCAATAATTTCAAAACTAAAACTTTTAAGGGGCTATTTTTGTAAACAGATACTTATTTTAGGGTCCATTTATGTAACTGCATCCCTCACGACTCACGTATATTTCCATTGTTTGTTTTATGGAACTCAAGAACACAAAACGCGCGAAGATTATCCAGATTGCGGCATTTCATTTTCATTATTATTAAAAATACCTTCAAAATATATAAAATTCTTTTCGATTTTCTGGACTCTTTCGATTCGACGAAGAGAGTCCAGAAAATGGGTCGCATGATAATGTGTTTATCAGTTGAATAATTCATATTCAATAAAGAAAAATAGCTTAGAATTCTTTTCAATTTGAATGTTGTTTTCATTTTAAATCTTTAATTGGGTATTTTTTTCTGCATCGATCTGTTCAATTGTCAACCATTAGGGTTCTTGTTCAACCCAAGTACTACTGAACCCAATGATTTGACCTAACGGGATAATCGATTTCTGTTTTGACGCGGCATAAGTCATTTGGGATGGCATGTTTTGGTTGTCTTTTCCAAAAGAAGCCTTCTCAATCACGGGTAATCTTCTTGTTCTTAAGATTTAATGATATACTTTTGAATTTGTAGCTGTTTGACGTGTATATAGTTGTAAAGTTCTGAATCTTTGTGCATTATATACTACTGATCTAATGCACGTAAGGTGTTTGATGAAAACCCAAAAGAGTTTAAGGATTTGTATGAGTAGTATATTCATAACTTGGCTGATTGACTTGTTATTGATAATGCACACAAGGTGTTTGACGAAAAACCAAATGAGTTCTAGGATTGGTATTAGTTAGTATAATAACTTGGCTAATTGACTTGTTATTGATATGAAAGAAAGGAAAAAGTACCTTGGGTTCGAGTAAGAGTAATCATGGGACAAGTAAAACTCTTTCCGGGACAAGCAAAAACCTTTCAGGGAATAGTAAAAGGTCTCAATCATCAAAAAGGGCTCGGGAAAGTGCAAGTTTGGTGTCTCAAAAGTCACATGGTGTTGGCAACTCTGACAGAATGATTGAGCTTCGAAAGAAGATCATGAGCTTCAGAGAATTGGTTGATTTGCCTCCCTGCATTGGTTCTTCAAGCGTTATTGAGGTATGATTATTTATATGCTTACTAATTTTGAATTAAACGTTTACAAGTGAATGACCAAAATGAGAAAGTGATTCAATCATTCAAGCATGACGAGATACGAGAATCAGTTGTTACTGACCTACTTTTGTGAACTTTTCATTTGCTTGGTGACAAGAAAAAAGATTGCTTGAAGTGTGTGTAACGAAATTATTAAGCCAACCTATTTTTCTGGTTTATCTGCAGTTGGTGAAACACACTGTCAAAGAATTGCAGAAGTTACATCCGGATGTTGTGTATTGTATTTCAGTATCAGATTCAGAAGGAACTATGTATAAGGTTTTCTAGATGTAAAAAATAATTGTGGATTTTTATCAACTTCGAGGTTTAGGTTTTGTAGTAATCAACGAGTTTTGCAAATAGGCAATAAACGAGCTTTGTGCATCTATCAAGTCTATTGGGAAGCATTGGATGCATAATGATAAATGGATGGTCAAATCCAAAAAAGATGACGAAGCTAATGGTGATTTGGAAAAACATGGTAAGTTGATGTTTTTCTATTGAAATAATCAGCAATTGAGCTTGCTTAAAGATTTGGCTATACTACACTACAATGTACATGATCAAAGATAATCATCTTCTAATATGGTTTTTTGTGGGTTATTATAGCATTGGCTTTGCTTGATGACATAATTAACGTGGCACGAGAGAAAATGTATAACAAAAGGGATATGGATAAGGAAAAAGAAACGAAGCACAATGTAGACTCGCCTTCTGGTTCAAACGTGAATTCTTCTTCAAGGTCTTATACAAACAAAGTACCTTCGCCAACTTCTGTTCTCCTCAAGTCGTCAATTAATAAATTTGCAAAGGCATGCCCATAAGTATTATTCTCTACGCATGTTCTATTAATCAGATTTGGCAATGTTGACCCGTTTAACTTTAAATGGTCAGATTCGAGTTATTATTATTATTATTTTTCCCTTGTTGGTCAAACAGGTAAAATCAAAAGGTCCCTTAAAAGGAAATGGATCGTATAGTGTATTCTAAATGCATAATACCCCTAAATTATATGAGTCAGATATTAGATTATTATTAAAGAATATTTGGGGCAAAAAGTTTTTTTGGTTAACCTGACATGTTTTGACACCCACTCCCAACCTGCCACTTTTGCCATCTCTGCTCTTTTAACTTTTCAGATGCAAAGGAGTAAATGTCATTGATATCAATATATGTGATTCCAGATGGACTCTCATGTAGCAGAAGGTGATGAAGGGAAGAACAAAAACGGGAATCCCGATTGCAATGTAAGAGTGCAGATGGAGATTTCACTACCATCATCATCTTTAAAATCAATTGTAGATTCAGAGAATGTACAATTGATTCCGGCAGCAGGGTCACCATCATTATCTTCTGAAAGGCCATCCATTTCAGCAACAATAGTGTCATCACCACCACAGCTATTGGATTCAGAAGCCAGTCAATTGCAGTCACTGGAGATTTCACCACTAGATTCACGTCCTAAGGAATCATCCCCAACAGCACTAGGAAATCTTCCTCCCCCACCATTACCACCACCGCCGCCGCCGCCACCACCACCACCGTCACTTCTGCCAGTGGGAGAAGGTGATACCAGAACACTAGTGCCAACCCCATCCCCACCTCCACCCTCAGTAACAATAGGTAATGCAACATCAGTATCACCTCCACCGCCACCGCCTCCATCCTCAATTATAACAAGTAATGTAACATCATTGTCACCTCCATCATCCTCGTTGACGAAAAGTAATGTAGCAACACCGCTGCCGCCACCACCGCCGCCGCCACCTCTGTCATCGGGCAAGGGCATGCCTGTATCACTAGGATTACCTCCACCACCACCACCACCACCACCACCCCCAACAACAGCTGGGAGCATTCCACCACCACCACCACCATCTATCGCTTCATCGGATGGATCGGTCCCAACTCCACAACCAGTGCAAGATGTCAAAAGGGGCGCTCCACCACCACCCCCTGCTGTTGGTAATGGCGGCAGATTGCTGCGTAAATCAGTTAGTAAATTAAGAAGATCATCTCAGATGGGATGCCTGTATCGCCAACTCAAAGCAAAGGTTGAAGGGTCAGGTACCAGAAATAAAACATCGCAAAAGAAAGATAGTAAAGTCGGGGTTGCTTCTAGTGGTAACGAGAAAAAAGGAATGGCTGATGCACTAGCAGAGATGACAAAAAGGTGAATTTAACAAACATTAATTACTCATACTTGTAAACTTCTATGTACTTTTATAAATTTAACTTTTGTTTTCAGATCGTCCTACTTTCAGCAAATCGAAGAGGATGTTAAAAATTACTCAGACTCCATCAAAGAGGTGAAAACTGCTCTGATATCTTTCCAAACAACGGACATGGATGAGCTCATCGAATTTCACAATTATGTGGAATCCCATCTTGAGAAACTGACTGATGAAACACAGGTCTACACTCTTATGATACAAAGACTATGAATGATTCTATGAATGTTATTTGCAAAACTAAACATTTTCAAATTTAACTTTGATGGTGACTAGGTTTTGGCAAGGTTTGAAGATTTTCCTAGTAAGAAGTTGGAAGGACTAAGAATGGCTGCAGCATTATACTCTAAGTTAGATGCAATAGCCACTGCTTTGCAAAACTGGAATATAGAGCCACCAGTGAACCAACTTCTTGATAGAATTGAGAATTATTTCAATAAGGTAACATCATCTCAGACTATTAGACCACACTCTCAGACCATTTTTCTTCTTTATTTACTAATAGATGATCAATTTCATGTCAAGATCAAAGAAGAATTGGACACATTAGACCGAACGAAGGATGAAGAAATTAAGAAATTTAAGAGCCAAAATATCCATTTTGATTTTGCTATACTTACCAAAATTAAAGAACTAATGGTGGATGTTTCCTCAAGCTGTATGGAATTGGCATTAAAGGTAATTATGTCAAATCTCTGCACTATGAAATAAAGGGGGGGGGGGGGGTTGTTATCTTTTGAGGTCAGACTAATTAAATTTCATTTTTGTGATTCTTTCAATTTCTTTGGCAACCGTTGAACTGATAGATTTACTAGATTCTATAATAGAGAGTAAATGTGGCAAAATGGGTGGATCGGATAACATTTGAAAATTAGGTAATTGTATTACCCCGAGTCAAAACATGTCAACATTAGGTAATTGTATTACCTTGAATCAAAACATGTCAAGCAGTTTTTTAATCCAATTTATAATTTTGCAAGTAGTTATGTTACATACGATTACAGATTAAATTATTAAATAAATTTCTTAAACCTTTTTAAGTGATGCAATTTGCAACTATGTATTGAAAATATATGGTCAAATGTTATAGTTTACCCAAATTTAAACCCTTATAGTTAAAACATAACCCAAATTGATCTATTATAAGGTAGCAATATTGAAGTAAACTCACAGTAAAAATACTCTTTTACTTCATTGCATGGCTATGTTTGGATATATAAAAATACAAGCATATGAATTTCTTGTGGATGGGAGATATGACATATTCACTAGACGGTATATTTGTTTTGGAACAGGAAAGAAAGTTGGCGAGTGCTTCTAAAAGAAACGGGAGGAAAAATAGTTCAGGGAGAGTCCTTTGGAAGGCATTTCAGTTTGCGTTTCGTGTCTATTCATTTGCAGGGGGGCATGATGATCGTGCTGAAAACTTAACAAGAGAGCTCGCACAACAAATACAAGCCGACAATGTGCAGTAGTATTTATTACTTGAAAAGCAAGAACTTTAGTTGACATGTATATATATATATAGGAAACAAATGCTTGCAGCACAACAATGAGCCATTTAAGGTGCTTGATGGGCTTTGCTATAAGAGTTTTTGTGATCAACTAATGTGTTACATTAGGCTTATATGTACAACAATGATCCATCGAGGGAACACATGCTTGCCGCACAACAACGAGCTCTGTATCGTGCTTACTGTAAGAGTTTTGTGATCAACTAATGTGTTACATTAGGCTTATAGGTGTTGTGTCCTATATGTTAATAATATTTTGGACAACCTGTTGATTGTACGTTGTTGTTAATATCAGAATTCGAGTGACTAGGTAGTAAATTATCAAGTAGAAGAAAAAGTTACACCATAGATTACAAAACAAAACTAGCCATCACTTGTTAAAGACACCACCATGACCCTTCTATTTGACAATCACAATCTCACGTCCGCTACACTATTGTAAGTATCTTTTGTCAATCCTTTTTTGCCCATAAAATCAGATAAACCAAACACACTTCATGTAATATATCTAAAGTTCCTTTTACACCCTATCATAAAAATAACTATACCATAAGTTTGAAAATAAATGAACGGCATTGACTCATCTAGATAATTATAAGTGTATAAACATTTAAAGTTATTTCTTTATAAAAAGCGAACTATGATCACCTTTGTCTTATTTCCCTTATTATTTTCTTAAACAATACTCATAAAAGCAAGTTTTTTATTACAACAATCAAAACAATATAAACAAATTCATAATCATCGTAACAATAACAATAACCTTAAAAGACATATACTAAATTCATATTCATGACACTATATACGTCCTTTGTCCGATCCTCAAATAGTGATTACACGAAATAAATTTTATAAGATTTATATAAAATTTTGTAAAATTCAAACATATATTTGTTGTTGTGTAGGGATTTCCAAATCTAGACCCCGGGACGGCAAGGGGCAAAATACTTGTTTTAACGTGACCCTACAACACACCCTCACACCGTCGTCATCCCTCGATTCGTAAAACTCAAATTTCACCCAACATTCCCCCAATTCTCCCTCTCTCTCTCATCTCCTCCTTTTCAAATTCAGGTTAAACAACCCCTAAACGTCCCATTTCTTCTTCCATCACACACACTACAACTCACACACTTCGATTTCATCATCCTTTGTCTGTATATGCACGTAATTATCCATCTCTGATAATGTCGGAAGATGAGAAGTTGTTGAAGGAGGCCAAGAAGTTGCCGTGGGAGGATCGATTGTTGCACAAGAACTGGAAGGTTCGTAATGACGCCAACATTGACCTCGCCGCCCTCTGCGACTCCATCACGGATCCTAAAGATCCTCGCATCCGTGAATTAGGTTCGATTCCTATTAGGGTTTTTTCTTTTTTCTTTATTTGGAATTTGATTTGATGCTTTTTGGTGGTTGTAGATCTAACTTCGGTCGGTTTTAGCCTCGATCCGTCTAATGTGTGTTGATTCTTGGTTTGATCAGGGCATTTTTTTAAGAAGACGGTTGCCGATTCGAATGCGCCTGTGCAAGATAAGGCGCTTGATGCCCTAATCGCTTACTTAAAAGCGGCAGATGCTGATGCTGGAAGGTTTTGCTCTTTTTGTTTTCGTCTGTGGTTTTGATAACTTGTATTTCATGTGTTAATAGCAATGGTTCATTTACTTTGTTTTAATTTTTTAAAATTACATGTTCTCCATTGAGGAAGCATTTTGCAATAATTTATTCTGAATGTTATAATTTGGTTTTCTAATTTTAACATTACAACTAGGGTTTTGTGGTGTTATGTTTCTGTCCAATATGTTTACAAGTAAGTTATGTGACTGTGCGACAACATTGATATTCTGTAGTCTGTATTACAGAAAGACTAGCAGATTAGATCTAAATGTCAATTGCAAATATGCAATTACATTGATAGAAATTGATATAGCACTCTCATTCTTGACTCAGAACTAATATGTTTCACATATTGAATCACATTGTGAGTGAAGATGTTATTGTGTATTGGTGTAGGTATGCCAAGGAAGTTTGTGATGCAATTGTGGCAAAATGCCTTACGGGTCGGCCAAAGACGGTGGAGAAGGCACAGATTGTGTTTATGCTTTGGGTGGAGTTGGAAGCTGTGGATGTATTCCTGGTATGTTTTGTGCTGAGATATTGCATTTGCATATATTTAATTTGATTTAGGTTAGAGTTTGTTGCATGCGATACAGTCTCCATCTCATAAATTCATATGCTGTATCATTACCCATTCCCTGGGTTGATATCAGAAAATAGGCACGTCATACTGCTTCAACTCATAGCAAGGGCAAAGTTTATTGAAACTAGGTTTTTGTCCATTACCAATGATTATTAGGTGACAGTGATACTTTTAAAGGAAGTGTATAACATTTCATAGCCTATTTAAACTTACATTTATATTCCTTGTTTCTTTGTTACCATACACATAAATCTTATGAGAATTTTTAAGAAACCATCATCTGTTAACCTTTTTTTTTTGAATGGCAAATTGGATCACTGACGGGCCACTGACCCACCTGATCATCTCCATTACTCAAGTACGTAACCCGAGACCGCCATCAGGAGAAAACTCACTATTGGTGTGAGAAAACCCCTTGGCCCAACCTGTAAACCCCTTTTTTGTCACAGGTGGGACTTGTACCCAAGATCCCCCCCTATTTTAATGAGATCTCGAGGTACCTCACCTCAACCACTTAGGCTAAGGATCACTGGTACCATCTGTTACTTATATGATCAATAAGAGCACTTTGTACAAATAACTTCTTGCTAATCAGTAAACATGTATCTAATTGTTATAACACTACTTTCTATGGATTCTTTCAAGCTTAGCAAGGGTGTCAGGGTGTGTGCTAATGCAGCCACTAGGTTGGATAAGATGGTTCTGTTTTCTTGTCTTTGAATCTCAACTGCATTGATTTTAAAACTCTTTTTTTCTAATACCTAGCACTGCAGTTCCTATTTATCATAAATACAATAACCTAAGCCCACATTCTCTATTTCCTTACATTTTCACATGTCCGCCTATTTTACCAAATGCATGACAAAATTTTGTTTTTCTGGCATGAGATCCCATAAAAGACAGTAGGTACCTGATACCAGAATGGAGAGCAGTTTAGTTTCTATTCTTTGTGATTATTTTTAACAATGCAGTGATTGATTATGGCTTTAAAATCATAAAAAGTGTTTTTATGTTGTCTTGAAATCTACTGACTGCTAAATGAAGCTATCATGAAAATTTGATTTACTTGTACAACATTAAGCTTGACTTAGGTGTTCGGGTATCATCTAGGGTATTACTTTCCTTAATACCAACATCTTCAAGTGCTTAGGGATTAGCATTTATCACTTCTGTAACACCATTTTTTTCTCACATATGTGTGTTTTACACAACTTTATTTTAAGATATATTGTACTTGTAAGGAATTTCTATTAACATTGTGCTTATTGTATAATATGGGTGCTTATCTTGCTATTATTTAGTATATCTGGATTTTCCATTTTCATTACTAATTTGTTAGAATAGCTACAACTTACTTTGCAGAGAATGTTTTGTCTGTAAATGCATGATTATATGAATACAAAATCTTCTTTGTCCGTATAGTATAAATTTTGCGTCCATGTTAAACTGTGGAAATGTAAAGACAATGTCATCATTCATGATTGCTGCTTTATGGTTTTTGAGACGTCTTGTTTTAACTTATTCACGATGTGCATAGTTTTTTTAGTGTCATTTTTCCCTTTCTATATTCATGATTGTTATCTGAATGATGGTAGTCTTCTTATTGAGTTGTTTACTGATAGGATTCTATGGAAAAAGCAATAAAAAACAAAGTTGCGAAAGCTGTTGTTCCTGCCATAGATGTCATGTTTCAAGCATTGAGGTTTGCAATTGATTTGTATTGGTTTTAATTTTAGATGGTTTTTTATCTTAGTTTACTCATTTGTCATTTGTAACGTTGAAATTTTTTCTGTCAACAATCAGTGAATTTGGTTCAAAGATTGTGCCCCCAAAGAGAATATTAAAGATGCTTCCTGAACTTTTTGATCATCAAGATCAAAATGTTCGTGCTTCATCTAAAGGGCTAACTCTTGAGCTTTGTCGTTGGATTGGTAGAGACCCTGTTAAGTCCATACTCTTTGAGAAAATGCGGGATACAATGGTATGGTGATGATTTATTATTGCTTTCACTTCTTCTTCATGCTCATTTTGTAAACTCTTTTTTTTTTCATTCTTTTGGTGAAGAAAAAAGAATTGGAGGCCGAGCTAGCCAATGTCACAGGGGCTGCTAAGCCTACACGAAAAATAAGGTTTGTGACTCTTCTTCTTAGTTCTATTTCTAGTTGGGCTTAGTGTTGCACTGTGCCCATATCTCTCATAGTTTCTTGATTAATCAGTACTTAATGTATTTTTTATGGTAATCTAGATAATAGTGATGGTTATATTTTTCAACTCTTACTAGATCTGAGCAAGACAAGGAACCAGAGCAGGAAGTTGCAGCTGAGGCTTCGGGCTCTGGTCCTGCAGAAGAATCTGCTGCTGAGAGTATGTCATCAACCTGAATGAATTGCTACATTTTTTCACTAATATTTCTTAAGAATATATTTTTCAATCTAATAACTGTGACGGCTAGTCATTCTCTAACAATATGAAATGTTTGTGACGGATTTAGAAATATGCTCATGGTATGAGTGTCCCAGTTTGCTTCTACTTGAACTATATATAGTCTGGGTGAAAAGTAATGCAGGCTACTTTGTATAATATTCCACATCATGTTTCTTAAGTTTTTTCCACACAAATATATCACAACATTCTTATGCTTAATAGCCATTTTTACTTTTATTGTTGAAAATGTTAATTTAGTTCATTATAAATTATTAATGAAGATGATATATGAACATATATAAATGGTCAATGGTTTCTAAATGTGAGCACAAAAGCATGGGACTGTTTTTTAAAGTTGTGTATAGATGGATTTTTAAAAGTTATGTAATGAATAATTAAGATAATTACATGCTGAATCTTGATGTTTGCTTTTAGTATTAGTTAAAATGGTGTTGGTGCTTGAACCAAAGTTAGACGGCTCATTTTGTAGTTGGACCTTATGTTGAGGACATATATACAGATGGCTGTTTCTATGGATGGATGAATTATATTAGTAGATGCTAATATTATATTATATATGTTTATGCTTGTCTTTTTATACTGACAATATTTTGTGGCAGTTCCTCAAGAAATAGATGAATATGAGCTCGTTGACCCTGTTGATATTTTAGCACCTTTAGAGAAATCAGGGTTTTGGAATGGAGTGGTCGGTGCTTCTTATATCTGTTTTGTGAAAATTAGTAACTTTGCTTTTATTTCTCTTATTAATTTATATAAATGGCATATCTTGGTATATTCTTATTCCAGAAAGCTACTAAGTGGTCTGAGAGGAAAGACGCTGTTGCTGAATTGACTAAGCTTGCATCAACAAAGCGGATTGCTCCTGGAGATTTTACAGAAATTTGCCGTACACTTAAAAAGGTGTTAAGAAATACATGTCTAATTCCACCTAAAATCTTGGATTTTATTTTCTATTATGAGTAGTGATTTTATAAATCTGCTTTGTGCAATTGCTTTTCTGTGCAGCTTATTACAGATGTAAATATTGCTGTGGCTGTAGAAGCAGTCCAAGCTATAGGCAATCTTGCACTGGGATTAAGAACTAATTTTTCTGCAAGTTCACGCTTTATGCTGCCTGTTTTACTTGTAAGTTTACACTTTATCATGTTTTTAGATCTTTAGAGCTACTAATGGTGGCAGATAACAGCTTCTTACATAAATGTCTTGTTATGTTTTGTTTGCTAAGCCTTCTTGCATTGAATAATGTTATATATATCATTTACAATAGTGGTTGTAATCTATTAATCTAGTGTTGTCCTGTGCCATTGTTAATTTTCATTTCCAATTATACAAGAGCTATTGTTTTATATAGGAAAAATTGAAAGAGAAAAAGCCTACAATGACAGAAGCACTGACTAATACACTCCAAGCAATTCACAAGGCTGGATGTGTGACTCTTCCTGATATCGTTGAGGGTATGCCAATGCTCACTTGCCCATGACTTGCTAATCGTGATTCTACTAACATCCTAATATTCTGCTGAAATGGTTTATATCAGATGTTAAAGTAGCTGTTAAAAATAAAGTTCCACTTGTGCGTTCATTGGCATTAAATTGGGTAACACATTGCATTGAAACAAGCAACAAGGCAGTCATTCTTAAAGTGCACAAGGACTATGTCCCCATATGCATGGAGGTTGGTGAATTTGTTGATGTTATAGTACAGATTGTTGAACATTTGATTTGGGTTTAATTTCCACTGATTTTTGGTTAACTATTTGTTCAATATAGATTGTTTAATAGTTCATTAAAACTTGTTTGTTTATTGTAGTGTCTCAATGATGGGACACCTGAAGTCAGGGATGCTGCATTTTCGGTGTTGGCAGCAATAGCAAAGGTATACCATCCTATTATATTATGGCTACATCCCTACAAGTTTTTGATTTTTTTTTGCTTTTCTGTCTCTCTTTCTAGTCGGTTGGCATGAGGCCTTTGGAGAAGTCATTGGAGAAGCTAGATGATGTCAGGCGAAAGAAGCTGTCAGAAATGATTGGTGTTTCTGGAGGTGGTGCTTCAACCGTGTCAGGCTCAGGTTTTAGGATGCTTGTTATCTTTTCTTTTTTAACCTAGTGTCGCTCATGTACTTGTGAGTTTTACCCTTCTTTTAATTTTGCAGCCGTCCCATCATCCGGTGGAACTGCATCATCTGTGGAGGTGTGTTTGCTTTATCATTTTTTAGTTCGTGTGTTATATGATTTTAATTTCATAGTAACATATTTATGAATTTTATATTCTAAAGTGTTCTTGAGAGTATATGATAACATTTGATGACATAATTCTGCAGGCTTCTGATGGAGGATTTGTTAGAAGGTCAGCAGCAAGCATGCTTAGCGGGAAGAAACCTGTTTCGGCTGCTGCCGTGAGTGTCTTCACTAATATTCTGTCATGTTTTTTGTTTCTTTGAGTCATCTTATCTTACTTCTTGGTACTTATTATAATTTTTATAATTTAAGCCTACTGCTAAAAAGGCTGGTCCTGCGAAGACAGCTGTGGGCAAGAAAGCAGATGGACCAAGTCAAGCCAAAAAAGTTGAACCAGAAGATGTTGAGGTGAGTTACTTTTGCAAGCACACATATATGTATCTCTTGTTTTATTCAAATATCGTGTCTTGTTTGTGAATTGCAGCCGGCTGATATGACACTTGAAGAGATCGAAAGTAGAATAGGATCTCTCATTCAAGCAGATACTATTACCCAGTTGAAAAGTGCTGCATGGAAAGAGCGGCTTGAAGGTTTTTTTTTTCATAACATGATATTGATAAATAATGATTGAAACAAGAGTGATGTTTAGTATGTCAATATCTGCTTAAATCCATAGTTACATTGAGATCTGATTTTTCCTTAAGTTACTAGTAATAAAGCTGGTTTAAAGATGTTTATTCATAGTTATCGATGAGTGTGATGTTGATCAATGTGTTTTCACAATTATATTCTTTTCTGCAGCAATTACCTCATTAAAGGAGCAAGTTGAAGCACTCCAAGAACTTGATCAGTCGGTTGAGATTCTAATCCGTTTGCTCTGTGCTGTTCCTGGTTGGACTGAGAAAAATGTGCAGGTTCAGCAACAGGTTATTGAAGTAGTCAACCATATAGCTTCTACTGCCTCAAAATTTCCCAAAAAATGTGTTGTACTTTGCATAGGAGGTAAAAAAGATTACATAGATTGTGACTAGTAATTGTTTGCAATAGTAAAGTTATACTATAAACGTGTCATTTGCGTTAAAAGAGTTGTCATTAAAGAGCGTGGCCTGCCTTCTAACTTTGTTTTATATTTGATTTTTTAATTTTTTGCACGCTGAAAGGTATTTGTGAAAGGGTTGCTGATATCAAGACCCGTGCCCAAGCTATGAAATGTCTGACCACTTTCTCTGAGGCGGTTGGCCCAGGTTTTATTTTTGAAAGAGTAAGTGTAGTCAATCGTCCTAACTAATGTTCTTTGAGTTCAGTAATCTTTTTATGGGAATGGTTTTTTAATCTTTTAGTCTTACACTGAAGTTGTATTCCATGTTCTTTCCTTCAATTTTCTAGATGTTCAAGATCATGAAAGAGCACAAGAATCCTAAAGTTCTTAGTGAGGGCCTGTTGTGGATGGTTTCTGCAGTTGACGATTTTGGTGTTGCACATCTGAAATTGAAGGATGTAATTGATTTTTGCAAAGATACTGGTTTACAGTCAAGTGCTGCTGCTACGAGAAATGCTACCATTAAACTTATTGGTGCTTTACACAAATATGTGGGCCCTGATATCAAAGGATTCTTGTCAGATGTCAAGCCTGCTCTTCTTAGCGCAGTAGACGCAGAGTGTGAAAAAAATCCTTTTGAGGTAGGTTGAGTTCTAGATGATTTTAGATTTTTCTACGTTTTGGGGGTTTAAAATTCAAGTGTTCTTTTTTTCAGGGTGCAGCTGCCGCACCAAAAAAGACTGTTAAGGCAACAGACTCTGTCTCGTCTGTGTCTGGTGGTGGTTTGGATAGCTTGCCACGTGAGGATATTAGTGGAAAGATAACACCAGCCCTTCTTAAAGGATTGGAGAGTTCTGATTGGAAGGTGATGATGATTTTACTATTTTTTTTAAATAATAAAGCATGGAAAATTATTCTGACATTGTTTGTGGTTGTGGTCAGGTTCGTTTGGAATCTATTGAAGCAGTTAATAAAATTGTGGAAGAAGCTAACAAACGTATTCAGCCTACTGGAACAGGTGATTTTTTTATTATTAATAGTGTTGTATTATTTATATGCGCCAAATGGAGGTCTATTTCTTACCATTTTTGTCATATTCCTTCAGTGGAGTTGTTTGGGGCTCTAAGAGCTCGGTTATATGACAGCAACAAAAACTTAATCATGGCTACTTTGACTTCTATAAGTGGTCTTGCATCTGCTATGGGACCTGCGATAGAGAAGTCCAGCAAGGTCCAGTAGATACACCATCTCCATCTATTTATAAATAAGTATGGCCTTTATAAACTAAAGGATTTTAACAATTATAAATTTGCCTTAATTTTTCAGGGAATTTTGTCAGATGTTTTGAAATGCCTTGGTGACAATAAAAAGCACATGAGAGAATGTACATTAACAGCTTTGGATTCTTGGGTTGCTGCTACTCATCTTGATAAGATGGTCCGTGTCTTATATATTATACTTTAATCTGTTTTCTATTTTCCATTTTAGGTATTCATTGTATTGTTTGTTTTGTGTGTATTGACAGAGGTAATAAGTGAATAATTCATAGAAGCTAAGGTCTAATTTAGGATAGGAAAATAAATGGAAGTTATTCCAAATCCCTAATTACAGCTGTATGAACATCTAATTATGTGCAATCTAATTTTGTTACTGGTGGCTCATGGTTTCTGTAGGTACCCTATATTACAGCTGCTTTGACTGATACTAAACTTGGTGCGGAGGGACGCAAGGACCTTTTTGAATGGTTGTCCAGACAATTGGCAGGATTAGCAGAGTTCCCTGATGCCATTCAGTTACTGAGACCAGTTGCTGTTGCTATGACGGTATCCAATAGTTATAAGATACTATTTTTGTTGCTTCATTTGTCAAGATACAATTTTCAGACAGCACATTAAGTAATGTATGTTTTTCAGGATAAATCAGCAGATGTTCGTAAAGCAGCAGAGGTGTGCTTTGGAGATATTGTTGGAGTTTGTGGTCCAGAAATGGTGTGCAAAACTGCTTGCTTTTAATTTTCATTGATGTTACCTTTTTATGATTTTTTTAAACCATTTTTTTCATTCACTGTAGGTCATGAAAAATGTAAGAGATATTCAAGGCCCAGCATTGGCAATTGTTCTTGAAAGATTGAAAACACATGGTGCATTTCCAGAAGCATATGACAACACAAGAACAATCCCAACTGGACAAACAATGAAAACTGGTTCAAAGACAGGAAAATCAAATGGTTATGCATCAAAGCATGGAAGCAGATCTGTATCTTCGGTATTATATAATAACTGCAGACTGCTTTACTTTGTTCATTTTGATCTGTGAAGTAGATATTGATTTCTTGTCTCAATCTTGTGTTCTAGAGAGCGGTTTCAGCAAAGAGCTCAAAACCAGAGCCTATAATGTCTGTTCAAGATATTAACATCCAGTCACAAGCTTTAATAAATGTCAGGGACTCCAACAAGGTATCCTTTTAAGCCCCATATACATGATGCATATATCTATATCTATATTAAAGAATATTTAAGCATATTGTATTCTTATCGGCTTGCAGGATGAAAGAGAGAGAATTGTGGTCCGTAGGTTTAAATTTGAAGAGCTGCGTGTGGAGCAGATTCAGGATCTAGAGGTTATTTATCAAAATTGATGACATTATGTTGTGGTTGTCATCCAGCTTTTGAAAACAATATATATATCTTTTTGAAACAGAACGATTTGATGAAGTACTTCAGGGAGGATTTGCACAGGCGGCTTCTAAGCACAGATTTTAAAAAACAGGTTGATGGGATTGAGATGCTTCAGAGGGCACTTCCGTCCATTGCCAAAGACTTGATTGAAGTTATAGATATACTATTAAAGTGGTTTGTTTTGCGTTTCTGTGAATCCAACACATCTTGCTTACTAAAGGTATTTTTTTTTGTTTTCTTGTTTCATCAAATGTATTGTATCATTTATATTTGGCATTTTCATGTATAAAACTTATATTCATTGTTAAATGTGATTTTAGGTGTTGGAATTCCTCCCGGAGCTCTTTGACACTTTAAGAAATGAGAATTACACTCTGAATGAATCTGAAGCTTCTATCTTTTTTCCATGCTTGGTGGAGAAGGTTTTTCCAACCATATGTTTTATAGAATATTATCTTTGGTCATGGATGTTTTTGTTTATCTTTGTTTCATGATTTATTCTAAGGATCCTATGTACAAAATCTATATATTTGAAATAAGTTAGATGGCAATATTAGCTTGACATGTATGCTTAACCGAATTTGAATGCCCTCTTATTATTAATTCTTTTATCTGTACAGACTGGTCACAACATTGAGAAACTAAGAGAAAAAATTCGGGAACTAATGAAGCAGATTATACATAGCTATTCTGCTGCAAAAACTTTTCCATACATTTTGGAAGGTCTGCGTTCTCGAAATAACAGGACAAGAATCGAGTGTGTTGATCTTGTTGGATTTTTGCTGGATAATAATGGCTCTGAGGTACATGCTCCTTTAAACTTAATGGTTGAATATAAAGATGAAAGTTGCTTATGTCTTTTACATCTTTGCAGATAAGTGGACAGCTGAAATCCTTGCAAATTGTTGCAAGTTTAACTGCAGAACGTGATGGTGAACTTAGAAAAGCCGCTTTAAATTGTCTTGCTACTGGTTATAAGATATTTGGTAAGGTTTAAGGTCTATTTCTGTGTCTGAACACTGGCAAATAAAAATGTTATCTCTTATCAGTAGTAGTTCGATATGTAAATTTGCATATTTGACAGGAGTATAAAACCTTTATGTGAAATATTTGTTGCTGTTGGAAAAGTTTGTTTACGACTATAAATAGAAGATCAATATGTAATATTTTTGCTGGGTGTCTGATTAGTTTTTGATGTAAGGTGATGACATATGGAGATATGTTGGGAAGTTGACTGAAGCACAAAGAAGCATGCTAGATGATAGATTCAAATGGAAGGTATATTTTTTCCAGTTTTTCTTTCTTGGTTATTAGTTATTACTTTACTTTTTATCATCAACATCTTCATCACCGTAATCATTATGGTTATTACTATTTTGTCTTCGTGATCATTATTATTTATATCTTAATTATTATTGATATAGTTGTTATTATAATTCATTTATCTTTTTTATTATTTTCTGAAGTTCCCTCTACCCTACTATCCTCTGAAATTATATTCATAAAATGTATTATCTCGGACAAAAATAACTGCTCCCTAATACATGCGATGCAGTAACTGCAGTAACAATTGTTCTTGTCATGCAGAAGGAATGCTTTTTCATTGCTTTTTGATCTATCATTGCAACCCTTTATTGTTTTTCTTATTTTTCTTTCCAGGCGCGCGAAATGGAAAAACGAAAGGAGGGGAGGCCAGGTGAAGCAAGAGCTGCTTTAAGGCGTTCTGTTAGGGAAAATGGGTAAAAATTGGCGTTGCCCTTTTTTAGCCTTACTATTCTTTGTTTCTTGCTTATGCTTTTCAAACTAAATGTGATGACCAATATACTAATTACTACCATAGCTCCCTTGGAGTATATGTTTTGATCACTAGTATTTATTTGTCTTATTTGTGTATAGTTCTGACATTGCCGAGCAAAGTGGTGAAGTTTCAAGGTCCATATCTGGACCAGCTTTTACCAGGTAATCACATCCTTCTGTTCTGCTATCTACTTATGTTCTCTTTTTTTGTTCTCCCTTATCCCATACTAATGTGAAAAATTACATTTTCGGTTATTTAGTTTGCTTTCTTATATCTATCGCTAACCAACTGAAGCTGCTTGAGTTGTGGTTTTAGGGATATTTATACTCCCCCAGAACCTCAGATGGAAAGACATCCAATGGCACGGCCTTCTGGAGGTGTAATTGGCCCTACAGACTGGAATGAGGCTCTAGATATCATTACATATGGCTCTCCTGAACAGGTTTGATTTATCCTTTTTTCAAGTTATTACTATGAGTTGGTTGAAGTTTTTACTGAATGGGTAAACTGTTCATTTGCAGTCTGTTGAAGGCATGAAAGTTGTGTGTCATGAATTGGCTGCTGCTACGAATGACCCTGAAGGCAGTTTAATGGATGATTTAATCAAAGATGCTGATAGACTTGTTTCTTGTTTAGCAGCTAAGGTACTTGTTGCTTCACTTTGATTATTATTATTTTTTATTCCTTTCATTTTACACTATTAGTTTGTTTCTTGATTTACAAGGTTGCAAAGACTTTTGACTTTAGCTTGATGGGTGCATCTTCAAGGTCTTGTAAATATGTTCTCAACACACTCATGCAGGTGACTTATTATATTCTATCCTTCAGTTTTTTTACATTGAATTTTAACTAGTTCATGAAATTTGTCATAGTCTATCCTTTAGTTTTATTACATTGAATTTTAACTAGCAAGGCTGTCCTTTTGTTTGCAGACATTTCAAAATAAAAGGCTTGCTCATGCTGTCAACCAGAGAACACTTGACAATCTGATTACAGAGCTCTTACTCTGGCTTTTAGATGAAAGGGTTCCAAGGATGGATGATGGCAGCCAGCTTTTGAAAGCATTAAATGTTTTAATGCTTAAGATATTGGTGAACCTTTTGCCCATTTCTTGAACTCATGCACGTGTAATATTTTTTGCTGTGTTCATTTGTTGTATTAACTTGTTTGGTATTAAATTCAGGATAATGCTGAGCGTACATCATCATTTGTGGTACTGATCAATCTGTTAAAACCACTGGACCCTTCTAGATGGCCATATCCACCATCAAATGAGTCATTTGCTACAAGAAATATGAAGTTTTCAGATTTGGTTGTCAAATGCTTGATCAAACTTACAAAGGTCAGTTCTAGATATTATATAAATTCCACACATTGGGCAATTTTGAATGCTTAAGATTTTTGTTTCAATTTGATGCAGGTGCTTCAAAGTACAATTTATGAGGTTGATCTTGATCGCATTCTCCAAAGCATTCATATTTATTTGCAAGAACTTGGGATGGAAGAAATAAGGAGGAGGTTTGCATTACTTTTGTGATATCCTAATTGCTAACTATTAGAGTTGCTTATCTGCAGTATTATAGTTTACCCTTATTTTTTTCTACTGTGAACCCATTTATAGAGCTGGAGCGGATGACAAGCCTTTGCGCATGGTGAAAACAGTTCTTCATGAGCTTGTAAAGCTTCGTGGGACCGCGATTAAAGGCCATCTCTCTATGGTTCCAATAGACATGGAACCCCAACCAATAATACTTGCATACATCGATCTTAATCTTCAGGTAATATATAACATGATAAAGGCGTTTAATGTGTCTTATACGATTGTATTAATTCAGTCTTCTCATTGAAAATTATTAGACCTTGGCTGCTGCAAGAATGTTGACACCAACTGGGCCTGTTGGCCAGACACATTGGGGTGACTCGATGGCCAATAATCCTATGCCTGCAACACATTCTGCAGATGCCCAATTGAAGGTGAAATTTTTATCTCTATATATCTACAACTGGTCACCAGAAGCACATTGTCGGAAATTTACAGTTTTTCTACTAAATTAGTGTCGTAACAGATGTAAACGATTCTATCTATTGATTATTAGTTTAGTCTTTTTTAGCTGAGTTATTTAGAGGGTTTCTACTTGAAAAATACTAATTTAGAAGTAAATGGTGGTGAATTACCTCTTTAGTATACCCTTTCTTGCTTCTAAATTTTTTTGTATTGTGTTCACAGCAAGAACTGGCTGCAATATTCAAGAAAATCGGGGACAAACAAACCTGCAGTATTGGTCTGTATGAACTATATAGAATAACTCAATTGTATCCGAAGGTGACAATAGTTTTATTTGTTCACATATTAGTTTTACAAGTGTAATTTGTTCATCGCTTAAGTCATAAATATTTTTCAGGTTGACATATTTTCTCAACTTCAAAATGCTAGTGAAGCTTTCAGAACATACATTAGAGATGGTTTAGCTCAGGTCTAAATAACTTTCTCCTGAATAACTTTTAAGATATTCTATTTACTTTCTTCAATTTAAGTTAATTTTTTCTTTGTATATCAGATGGAAAAAAATGCTGCAGCTGGAAGAACTCCATCCAGCGTGCCTATGCCAACACCTCCACCGTCTGCCTTAAACCTTTCATCCCCCAAATTTGCACCTCTTTCACCTGTACATACCAATTCTTTAAATGATGGAAAATCTGTTAATACTAAAACCGAGCCCACAAGTTTCAGTCTACCACCATCATATGATGAAGATGACAGGTCATCATCAGTTAATGTTATGGCCTCAAGAGGTCCAATCCCTGTTCAATCAGAAGACCACATGAATGACAGATTCCCAGCTGGAGGTTTGTCTCTACCACAACCTCAATGCACTTTACCATGCTTGTTTATATATTCATCTATTTATTGATCTACTGATTTGCAGTTAGCAGTGGGACTCTAGATGCAATAAGAGAGAGGATGAAAAGCATCCAGTTAGCTTCCGTTGGGAACCCTGAACCTCTGAACAGGCCCGTGATGCCCATGAATGTTAGTAACGATGACCATGAATCTGGTCAACCGACAGATGAGGTTAGTACCGTCAATCCCAATCCTGTGCATAGTGGTGTCCTTCCCATGGATGAGAAGGCACTATCTGGGCTTCAAGCACGCATGGAGAGGTTGAAAAGTGGATCATTTGACTCTCTATAAAATCAAATTATATAAATAGCCTTTAGGGTTTTGGCAAGAGTCCAAAGAGTTTTAAATGATGATATCGTGAAGTGGCATCTTGCCATACTAGGGTTACAGAAAGGAGGCAAACATAGTGGTTGCGTCCTTAATTTTTTGTTTGGAGGTGTGTAAATTTACCGTTGGAGAAGCATATATATATATTGTGTGCTCATATACTTTGTAGTGTATTTTACTGGGAAACATGACATCTTTGTAATTTTCGATCCACCACTTTAGGCTTCAAAAGCATATGCTCTTGAGCATGTTAAATTGTTGAAATTTTTGCTGAAACATACAGGGGAAGTTGACTCTCCTATAATCTTATGAGAACATTGTGTGACCGAAATTCGAATGATTTTATACCTAAGCTACACACTGCCATTGGTACTTTCTATTTGAAAATTGTGTTGCTTGTATACTTAGAATAGAAGGTTTGCAAGTCATTTTGGGTCGTTGGACACCTTAGTATCTATTGAGCATGTCGTCTAGTTTATTATTTATTGAGCTTATAATATATTAGATGGCGTTTGTTTTGATCATCTTTTTAATATTATGATTTGGTTTTTTTTGATATTTTATTGAAATTTTATATATAGATGGTTAGTAATATTAGGTGCTTGTAACTAGTGAATTAGATAACTTTCAAGTTTGGGTTTAAATAGTAATAGAATAGCTGATTAACAGTGTTTTTTTGGACCGGATCGGACCGGCCGGTCCGACCGGGGATCGGCTAGGTGGCCGGTCCGGTTCGCAGTGAATCGTTTTGGGCCGGTCGAACCGGCCGGTTCATCCTGAGTCGGTGGTCGGACCGGGAAACCGGACCGGTTCGAACCGGATTTTGTATTTTTTGTATTTATTTTTTATTTTTTTTGGTTTTAATGGATAAAAACGGGGTGTTGAACAATAAATTAGTTTGTTGTATATAAAAATATAGGTAAGTTTTATATATAACAATAAAATACATGTAAATATAAATTATTTATATTTAATTATATATATAACTATATATATAATATACTATATATATATATATTTATGACGTCATCCGGTTTTTAAATCCGGTCCGACCACTCAACCAGTAATAAGTCTGGTTCGACGTCCGATCCGGTTCTGAAAACATTGTTGATTAATAATATAATATCTTATGGGGTTTGTTTATTTTATAACCCTAAAGTTAACATAGCTTCTTTTATGGTTAATGCTAAAGCTCTCTTCCTCTCATCATTCATCTTAGGTCATTAAAAATAATAACACCCAATGCACTACATCAATGAATCCATAATCTCCTTTTCTTTTAATGTATTCTTTTAATGCTTATGATAATAACACTTCAGTCTTATTTCCATTGTTCGAAATCATTCGTGCCTAGCAATTTCCAAAAAAGTATGTGGATCCATTGAGTTAGAAGCATGAATCTGTTAGCTTGGTTTTGATGATCAAATTCAGTGAATCTTGATCGTACTTATTTTCTTATTATCATTGTGGAATCTGCAACGATTAGTCATCCTCTTGATAATGATGGTTTATGTTATGATTTTTCATGTCTAGTTTTATGATTTTTAGATATTAACATTATATAGCGTTTGTGGCCTGACAAGAGGTTTAGAAAATGTCTCTACTTATGTGGTTGAGTGTACAAGTTTTATAGAGGGTAAAATATGTATATTTAATAGTAAATTAGAGGATGTGTAAGTCAAATATTTTATTCAAATGTATTATAGTTACTAGATTTGTATTTTTGACATTTTTTTTATTCGAAATGCTATTTTTAATTGCCAATGAAAATTAGATGAATTATTATAATAATTTTTAATGTGCACAACAATTAATTAAACCTGTCAAGTTGGACAAACAACTACATTGAGTTAAATTATTAATGCATATCTCCGTCTTTGAACTCTAATAAAAAAGTATCTATGGGGGACACTTAACATCATCACATTCATTCTTATCAAGATTTTTCCGCTTCTCTCTTTTATTAAATATTTACATTAATTACTAATAATATTATTTAATTATTTTAGATCTAAATTAGTTTTATAAGTAAATTAAGAAATATATCTTTTTATTAGTGTTATTCCTAAGGAAATAAATTTTATAAAATAAGAAACTTTTCAAAAACACCAAACTTTTTTAAATATATTTTTTATAACGGTTTGTTTTGAAACAAAATGTTTAATTTATTTTTGGGAAAAAAACAAATAAAAGTTTTAAAATAAAAGTTTAAAAAGTTAATATAATTTTTTTATTACTTATAGTCCTTAACTATATCTTATATTAGAATATAGTTTTAAAAATTAATAAAATTTTATCTTATAAAATATTTTATTTGATCAATCCGTGTAATACACGGGTTTCCTAAAGCTACTACTCTAATAAAAAGATAACTACATGTGACACATGTTAACATCACATTTATTATTATCAAAGTTTTCCTGCTTATCTATTCTATTAAATAACTGTATTAATTACTAATACTATTATTTAATTCTTTTATAGATTAATGTTAGTTTTTTAATAAATTAAAAATAGATCTTTTGTTATTTCTAAAGGAACAAATTTTTGCAAAAAGAATTTTATCTAAAACATCAAACTTTTTAAAAAAATAAGAAATACTTTAAAGTTAATTTTTTTTTAAAAAGTAAACTTTTTATAAACAAAAAATAATTAAAATTGGGAGTTATAGTAATTAAAACTGATATTTTTTTAAAATAGTTTGTTTGAACATATGTTTAAATTATTTTTTGAAAAATAAAAAAAAAGTTTAAAAGTTAATATTATTGTTTTATTTTTTATAGTTCACGAGTTTATTAAAACTATCACATCTATATTGAGTTAAACTCAACTTTAAATAAATATACATCAAAACTAGTTACAACATTTAATCAAAAGTCATGCGAAGTTGTATGCACAATTAAATGAAGTTGTATGCACAATTAAATGAGTTAGTTACAGTCACTTACAGGTATCGCTATATGCACGCATATTAAAAATGAATTTCGACACTTAATTTAGCTTTTGTAGTTGGAAACACTATTTTAAATTTTTAATGACTTAAATTCGTTGCACATACACGTGTATCAAAATTCTTAACAAAAACCGTGTACTTGTAGGTATTTTTGTAATGAGTTAAATGCAACGTATATAGATCTGTATCGAAGGAACTATAAAGTCTGCAAAGCTAAACATTCCTTACATGCACTTGTTTCAACAAATTACAATAGTGTCTTAAACATGAGAAGTTGGATCTCGCAATTGTTATATGTTAGAAGCATTGTTATCTACTTATGCATCAAAACAAACTTATACGAGCGGATCAAAACATAAAATGTTGTGTTCGTCGTTATAATGGTTTAGATGCACCATTATATACGCTAACTAAATGTTGGTCAATGTAAGTAAAATTTGAAGAATTGTTGTAGTGGGTTTAACGTATATTCTCTTCACTAAAGTTTAGTGAGGTATTTCCCTCCTCACTTTATCTTAGGTTGTCCTCTCTATGATTATAATACATGATTTAGGGTAACTAAAAGTCTCATCTAATTTTATAAAATATTAAAATTTAAAATACTAGTTGCTTTTAAACCGTAGTCCTTAGGTGCGTTCTCACAATAAACTTTAATAAAGAATTAAATCTGTTTAAATTCATATTTATATATTAGTATACATGAATCCCCTTGATTTGAAGTTTAAACAACTAGAAATAATATTTTATTAAAACATGTTTAATTCTAAAGAAGATTTAAGCAAACTTGAGACCAAAGATTTGACTACCACACATAAACTTGTGGGCTCACAACCATTCACATGCCTTTCTCCTTTTTATAGTGGGGAATATGTGTTGCACATGTTCATATAATTCCATCAAGGTGGCTATGCCAAATCCTAATCATACCATTATGCTTTGGATTATTATTTATAATCTTCAATTTATATTATATTGGTACGTTAGTGATCCTTATGGTTTTTATTATTATCTATATGCTATACAAAGAAAATATCGAAAATTATGTTAGAAACTATTTTTATAAAACAAGAAATGATCAAAATTAAATTATTGTTACAAAAACTGTAATAAGTTTTAGTTCCTTCTAAAGTGTTAACTAATTGCATTTTAGTTTTCTTTTCCTATCTTAATTTTCATTTTTCTGTTTCAGAAGGTTTAAGAATAAGAAAACAAAACGCTATATATTAAGTAAGCGAGACCAGCATTAATTAATTGAGCCGTACCTTTATTGATTTGTTAATACAACAATGATTTTCTCTACACAAGTACACATGATTACATGAACAGCTAATGACAAAATAGCCGACCAATATTTGTTTGTGTATATTTAAGTTTTAATTAACAAATTGACAATATATGTTTTTGTTAATTTAGTGTTAGTTACACAGAACGGTTTCATTTTCTAAATACATATTGCTAGGAAGATTAGTAAGGAAGATATATTATTTTGTAGTAGTTATGTGACACACGTAGTTTAAAAACTTTAATATGACATTAAGTTTTTAAAACATACATTTTATATTCCATTTAATGCGTTTTACCAAAAAAGTATATGTTAAACATCATATTAGCAAGCTTTTAAAACAAGATTGTTATAAATCATCAAATCGAGTTGTGTGCAACCAACATCAACGGCTCAAAAATAACAAAACCAAAAATTTTTTTTGCCCGAATAAATTCCTTATATGTTATAACTAGTTTGTTTTTAGAAGTAAAAAGTAAAAAATATTATGACTACATTATATTAAGATTAATAATTAAGATATTCCTACATAGATTCGAACCACACCAACCAAGAACAGTCTAAATATACATATTAACAAAAAAATATTTATTTGACCAAACAAATTTGGTCATCTTACTATAAAACGTAATCACCTTGTCATATTATCTCCTGTTTGATGTTTCTTACCCATCGTTTTAAATTGTCTAATAAAACTAGTGAAATGTCATCGTCTAGCATTATCGCTTTCATTGTAATTGATTCCGGTTTTCAAACAACAGTAGTTGTGTGACAATGAAGGTTGATTGACACCTGAAATAATAAGACGTGAGTGATACTGACTAAATAAATGAAACGAAAATTACTAAAATGATACATTATGTAAACTAGTATAAGATTTTCATTCCACTTTAAAACTTCATCTACTTTGTCCTCTAGTCACACACTTCATCTTCTTCGTGTGTACCAAAGTGTGTTTTCTATTCAAACAACCAAATATTATAACACCTACTTTTTGCTACACATGTGAATGAAGATGTGGGTTGTGGCATGTTGAATGAAGTTCTTGACTGGATCAACATAACGGGTTATTAAGTTTTCAATTAATAAACACAACAACATGAACAAGGAAATAAATTAAGTCTTACACAATTATGCAAACATTGGTTAAAATTAACTTTATTCTCAATCTATGTCTCAAAGTGTTGCAACATATATATGTTAACATTTAGTTTACTTATCAAAACATATGGAAAAACAATCCATGTCCTCAATATCTTTTAGTTTCAACAACCATAGTACGCCATATTATTAAGAAAAATAAAGAAACCCAAAAATCACAAGCAGTCATAAAATATGTAAATGACAACTTGCGTCAGGCAAGTGATCTTTAAGATATCAAGGTAGGAACTGAGACCAGTGGAATAAATTAGATTTAAACCTAAAACATCTAATAAAAAAAATCAAACATTTACCACTGTATCATCGCTTGATCAACATTTTAGTTAATATTTTCATAGGATTAAATCATTTTATAACAAATAAAATGGTTCACACCACAGAAATTCCATTTGAAGGATGGGCAAATCCAAAAGAATCTTTCTTTCTAATCTAGACATCAACTCAAAGCCCTTGAGCTGTAACAAGACCCCTATGTCTCTTCACATGCACATCACTCCAAATCTCCTCCCTATTTTATTCACATCTTCATATGGAACCCACTCACCACATTCAATATTCCTTCATCAATTCATGACACACATTCTTCACAAAACAACATAATTAAACCATGAAGCTGAAATACTAAAAGAAACCACAGCTTCAACAACAGTATACATCCAAACACCCATCAATACTTACTAACAAAAACAACCTAAAACAAATCAAAGTCATCTAAATTTTGTTAATTCTAATGCTTCATTTGTGTGGATCATCAAAGGGTTTGTTCAGATCACCTTGAATCATTGAATGATCAGTCTCATTCCATGGCCAATAATTTGGTTCCAAGAAATTGCTTGCTGTGGTTGGAGCTTGCATCCATGGCTGCGGAACACTTGACGAATTCCCCATCACTGTTCTTGTTGTTGTGAATCCCGATAATAATGGCGAAAATGAAGTTGGACTGACGGGAATAGGGTTTGTATCGATGAAGCTCAAGTTTGAATGTATTGAAAACCCTAAATTCTGATGATGTGATTGTTCCATACTTGTGGTGGCACTTGTAAAACCACCATTGAAATCCCAAGAAACTTGATCAAATTCGCTATCGGGTTGTTTAAAGAACAAACCTTTATCATTTGGGAACATGTATTTCTGATCACTCAACCCTAAAGTGTGATCCATGGTGGCGGTGGTGGTGGCGCTGGCGGCAGTGGTGGTGGTGCTAGCGCGTTTGATCCGCTTGTTTTTCCGGCCACCACCAACGGGGACATTGCGAAGGGTGCCCCCTTTGGTCCAATGCCTCTTGCACGCTTTACAATAATGTCGCGGCTGCGTCTTGTTGTAGTTGTTGTAGTAACAAAACTTTGTGTTGGTTGAATCACATCTTGGGCACTTTAAGGGTTCGGATTGTTGTGTTTGAATCGGTCGTTTCATTGGCGTCGAACGTTGGTTTGATGATTGTTGTATGCTGTCTGAAGTTAACATGTTTTGAGTCCAAGTGAACTCAAGATGATCACTAGAAGTAGAAACTTGCTTGCTGCTCAATCCCATATGTGTATGTGTTATATGTTGAAAATTGAGGTGGGAGTTTGATCTAAAAGAGAGAGTTGAAGAGAAGTTGATTTAATTGGTTGGAAAAAAACAAAGTATGATGTGAGGATATAAGGGTTGAGGGTGGGTGGGGTAGGGGGAATGTATGGGAAGGTGGTGAGAATTGAGATGTGAGGTTGTGTGAACAACCACTCTTGCTATTTGTCTATAGGTCAAAATAGGGGTGTTTGTTTAATATGCTTATAGGAAGGTTGGTATGAAAACGGTGTAGTTTAGTGGTATCGTGATGTGTAGTAAAGTTTTTCTTCTCAAATGATTGAAGGTATTCGTCTTTTAACCTCTGTATGACGTCTCAAAGTTTATAAACTAAACCCTTAAGTTCTTAAAATTTCAACTAGACTTCATAGACTATATAATATACACTTTTAACTCATTTAATTATAAAAAAATTTAATTTTCTTCAATAATCTACTAAGTTTGAGAGTAATTGTTTAAAAAACTAATTTGTGGTTGTGCTTAAACTTTCTTTCTTGGCGTCTCGGCATAATTTTGTTAAAAACAGAAAAGTGTTCAAAATCAAAGTTTTTTTGTATCATAGGTTATATTGATGGTAACTTGCTACTACTGGGTAGAATGAAACCGATATTGAGTAAAGAACATTGATGTTGTTATATAATTGTTTTTCTATCTATGTCTTGATCTCCTTAATCGAGTTGTTACAAATTTATACATTTCTTTTATTTACTTAGCCACTTTAATGACGTTATCGCACCACGTATAATAATAAAGTTCTTAAACATGTCATATTATGGATTTACTTTAATGGTTTAATGGAATAATTCATCTGTTTATTTATCTATCAAATTATCCTTTCAGAGCTACCTAAAAATGTTCAAATGGTTCTTTGTCGTTACTTAAAGTTAATTATGTATTAGCTATTAGATAATTATTTATTCTGGATTTTCTTATATAATTGAACGTAGAATATATATCTATTAATAACAATCTCGTAATAATTAAAAAATTTTCCTCGATCCTTGTTTTTCCTACTGATATTTCTCATGATAGAATGAGATAGTATAGTACAATCTAGAATAAATGTAAAGCGTCGAATAGAATTAGAATTTTAGTTTTTTTAAAGATTTTTACATGAATAATTATAATTAGTTATAATATAATATAGATGAGTGTGTGTATTTTTGTATGTATGCGTTGACCAAGTCAAGAAAGTTCTGAGAAATTGGGTGATCCTTCTTCAACGCCAAGAAAGTAGTGACATATAAATTTCCTCGATTTTTGAATATCGATGTTAATAAAAGGATTATAAAACTTTAAATACAAAATTATAAATTAAAACTTTTTCTCCCGCAGAATATAATTAGAGTCGATTTCTAAACTTTATATCTCTATCACAAAATATTAATACAAAATATGTTGTATATATGTTTTAATTATGTATGTACATATTGATAGCCACTTGTGTGTCTTTGAGTGTACATATAGGGCAGCTTCAATTCGTTGTAAATAATACAAAAACTACAAGAATCAAGCTCAACTAATTTTATCTTTAATCTCTAAATAAATAAAATTTGAACAATTTCTCTATTTAGTTTATTGATTCTTCATGATTTCTTTCATTACGCTTACTCTTAATAAGTTTCATACTAATGTCTGGATAAAACAATTATTGTAAATCTACATGTGTGTAGATGCTTATAGTATATAAATAACATATGAATGTGTGTAAATTTATCTATATAAATCCATATATCAATTTTAAGTATATTCACATAACAGTAACGTGTTTTAGTAATTATATTAGAACCATAGAGTGTTTCATGATGATTCTTGAATTAACTATCGTTTCGTATTGAACCACCCTTCAATATACACACACGTAAATTCGGAATGATTTTTGAGTAAGCAGGTGCATTTAAAGTGATGTTAACAACGCATCTAATATTACAATGATGTGTCGTATTGTCTAGTCCCCTTTGTTGTTTTGTAAGGGTTTTGATTAAGCAAGTGGCCTTCCCATCATCCCATGCATATACATGGTGCGTCCAATATCAAGAACTTAATTTTATGCCAAAAGCCACATAATTAGTCGGATGCAATTACTCCTCACCCTTGAGTGTACAAACGTCGTGTCCTGATGACTTTCTATGCATTTTAAGATATTACTATTTTATTAGAATAACCAACCATACACACACATATATACATACACACACACACACACATATATATTTATATATATATATATTGGACAGTTACTATACAAAGTGTTTTTTCGTGCGAAGTGTATGAAGTTTGGGGATGAAATTATTACACAATAACTAGTAATAATCAGACAAGGCGGATAATTACACTCGCGTCGTATTATCACGCAGAGATAAAATTATCACGCAAGAATATCTTCTTGCGTTATATTTCCATATTTGCATGATAATTTTATCTCTGTGTGATTAATTTTTACACTTGCGTTATAATTTCACCCGCAACGTTCATTCTTGCGTGATAACTTCGTACGCTTCGCACGAAAAAAACATTTTATACCGCAACCTTTCTCTCTCTCTCTATATATATATATATATACATATATATATATATATGAGGTTCAAATGGTAACCCTTTATTATTGCGATAATCGTGTAAACTTTTCAATTAAAATCATTATCTTCTTGTTGGAATAATATTGGTACACATATACAAAAATATGTACTGATATTATTCCAACATATATTATTGCGATAAATATGTTTTTTTATGTATATGTGTAAATTCGTAAGCGTAAAAAGTTTATAATAGTGTAAATTACAATTACATCTATAAATATTTACTTGTATGTGTGACTTACACTAGTGAAGAAATTTTTACGCTTACGATTACACATATTCATAAAGAAACATATTTTCGTATATTTGTAATAATATTATTTTAATAAAAAAGTAATGATATTGATTGATTTTAAAGAGTTATATATATGCATATATATATATATCACGTGTTCCAATAAAAGTACAACTTTTTATTATATTATTCAAAAAAAATATGAGCCAATGATCTCGTAAATCAAAGGTGGAGATTTGGTTTATTTGTTTACACAATTTCCCTTGGTTTTTATTTGAACCATCCCCTATATATATATATAATATTATTTATGCTGGAATACTTAAAGACTAAGGTGGAATTGAGACCATTGATGGTGTTTCATGGATGTTGGCTGTAAAGTGTTACATGTCAAAATCTTCATTCCATCCACACGGCCCATGTGTATGAACATATAATACTAGTCAAAAAACTATTTAAAAATGACCATATGATATAATATTTATATGTGTGTTATATTATACAATCGACCAATCGTTACGAAACCTAGGGATGGCAAAAAAACCCGAGCACGGTGGGTACACCCGAAACCCAAAACATCCGACGGGTACACTTGAATCCTTATGGGTATCGTGCCAGGTATGAGATTAGTTTTTAAAAAAATTGCGGGTATGGTACGGGTATGGGATTAGGTGATACCCGACCCGATTACCCGAAACCAAACACCCGTTTATCCGAACATATACATGAAGTTCTTTATTTTTGGATATGAAATCAAATTGAACTAATTTTTTTGGATATTAAATATGTATTTTGAATATAAAACTTTATTATATGAAAATACTTGTTAACTTGTTGTGACTGTTTAGATGTGAAATTTTAATACACTTATATATTGTAGTTGTTTTGGAATCTCGATAGATAAGTTTAAGCAACTTGTTGTAACTATTTTTAATGTTAAATTTATCAAATAAAAATGATATTGTAGTTTTTACTATATAAAGTTTCATAAAGATGATCATATTCAATATTTAAAATGATATACTTTTTTATATAAAAATAAAAGTGTATAAATGAACCTGACAAGGATTAGTTGATACATGCATGTATGCACGTAACCCAATGCTAACGGGCATACTCGACACTCGATGGGTAATTACCCAACCAATACCCGACAGGTAATGGGTCGGGTATGTGACAAGATTTCAAAACCGGGCATGGGCTTGGGATTACCGAAACCCGGCCCGAACACGTCCTATTGCCATCCCTAAGTCGAAACCACATTTTATCTCAAGAACCAAAAGAATCATTAATTTACATAAATGTAAATTAAGTCTGGTGATACTTGATCTATTTTATATATATGTATATCAAAGATAATTAATAAACTATAAAATAAAGCTAAATATCAATAGTTTTAATTTACATTTATGTAAATATGTGGTTCGTAAATATCACCAACCTTAATTTGAATTTACGTAAATCAGCGTTCTTTTAGTTATGTAATTAAAAATGGTTCCGTAAAAATTCTAACCCATAAAATATATATGCGTGTGATCATGTAAAAACATACAAGTTTTCTAGCGTAAAAATTAACTTTTACTGAGCTTTTTTTTTTTTTCAAAAGTTAATACCTTTTATTGTATAAAGGACTAAACAGAAACTATTAACATGTTATATATTTTCCGGTTCCTTGAGGTGATATGTGTAATATATAAATGAAATTTTCTTTACAACATTACCTATAGTTTTTAGGATAAAGTTATTACATCTACATCTTATCTACATCTTATAGAACCAGAGAATTCATTATTGTGTTCCATAGAGAACTACTTTATTTAATTTTGGTTTTGTATTTAATATTTTGTGGGCAAATTATTAAATTGGTTTGACTTGTAAAAGATTTTCTACATATGAAAATTTTCTGGTTAGGCGTGTATGTATATAGTTTTACATTCTTTCAAGGATTTACGAGTTCATCTAATCGTTTTATACTATTGTTGGTTAAGATGCATGTTTATGTATATATGTAAATTATTTATACAAAAGCTAACTCACATATCGTTTAAACATTCTCGTAAATAACATCTACCATGATTCTAGAATTGTCAACCCCCCTAGGATGATCGTCTTTTTTGTAAACTCTAATGCCGCCAGGCTATAAACGGTATATATGTACATAGCATTTTATTATGTATGTAACATAACATTAATCAATAACGTTTGCCATGGGAAACTTAACTAATGAATAAACTTGACAAGGAAAGACTATTGAATAAACCTTAAATAAATACAATAAATAACTATATAAAAGAAAATTGGTATTAATGTACTTATACGGAAAATCACAAGAAAAATGTTGTTTTTGTTTGATAGTGAAATTAGGCAACATGTTAATAAACAAATGATTTGTGAATAATTGCTACTGGCTTTTAGATATTCACAATTTCACAAACATGTAAGAGGTTCAGGGGGTAATGTTCATAAGTTGATAGGTACATCCTATACCAACACTAGAATGTTATACAAAAATGAAAATGAAACAAAACTTATTAAAACACGTGTCAAACCAAAAGACTGAACAACACACATATTTGCGTATTGATAGGGAAAAGGACCTGATTAAATTTTTTTTTTTAACATATTACTATTATGAGATTACTTGCTGTAAAGTCAACTCATGTACTTATCGATAGACTCAAACCTGACCCGTTTAGCAAAATACATTCCCGAGTCTAACCAAAAACTAATCCAAACTAGTTTAAACTAAATACAAATACGTAAATGTTATATTATTTAGCATCGTGTCATAAATTATCCCCAAGCAAACCACTTATGTGCTTTTAGCCAATGCTAACAAGTTATGCAATTCATAAAACAAACGCTCACTCCTAAGCCAACAATAGAGGCGACCAATTATGGTAAACAAAACCACTATCCTCAAAACAAAATCAGAATGCTAAATATAACTTTTAATAGTCATATATATAATTGAAATTTAATATATTGGTATATCAATTTTTGAAATTCGTTACATATTCCACTAAAACTTCTATCTTTAGGGTGGTATTTCAATTTTATCTGATTATAATACATATAAGAATAACAAATAGATAAATTAACATAAAATTAAGACTTTAAGTAATTACAAGTGTTATAACATATTGTACAATCCATTATAATGAAACAAATTATTATTATTTTTTATTTTTTGGCTTATCTCATGTCGATGGTTGAAGCTAAGATTCATAAAGCAGACCACTATAAATAATAGTCTTTTGTGTCGAGCTCAAGCTGGATTGGGCTCGGCTTATGTCTGTTATCGCACAGTCACCCAACTGCAAAATAGATCTCATTAATAATACAAATAATTTTATTTATAGGTAAAGCCCACGTACAATTTCGGCCATTTTGCCGTTTAATGTTGCGTTAAAACAAAAAAGTACCTCTTGAGATGGCACCAAAATACAATCGATGACATTTGTCGAAAATACTAAACTATTAGCTCATGTCCATTTTTCAAATACGCAAATCTTTTCCTCTGATTTCAGTCAAAGATACGTTAGCGTGCTTAAAAACAAAAATAGTAGTTTTGATATGTAATATTTATATCTTAAAAATGCTTTTTATAACTTACCAATTCTTGATAATTAAAGTGGTACAAATCATTAAAAATTTTTCTATTCGTACGTTATTAAATAATTTCTCTACAACAAATTTTAACACAAAAATATTTTTCCTTTATTTTGGTGTGTCCAAAACTAGTACGTGAAGCAAAAAAACATTCACAAAGCAATCATGTAGGGTTTAATACACTTCATTATTACCATTACATAATATCAATGCATGGTTTATAAATTGTTAAAAGTTTAACGGTAATGATGTTTGTTTAGTAGTTGATTACCATTGATATTCATGATCAACTCATATATACGTAGTTGCATTTATTTCAATTATATTAAAGGATGATTGTTTAGTAGTTGATTATTCGTTTATTTTAATTATTTTAAAGGATATTTGTTTAGTAGTTGATTATCTGATTTAAGTGGTGTTTGTTTGAAGCCTCAATTGAAAGTTAAAATAAATTTATATTAATGTAAGATAGGATTAGATTATGTCATTACGGTCATTCAAAAACGGAAAGATAAATAACTAGTTGATGCTAGGTGACGGTAAATTCAAGCGCGTTTAATTATTAAAGTTTAATTCAAGTTCATTCAATTAATAAAATTTAATCAAGCATTTGGGTCAAATAAAAGAACAATTACAATGAGTAGTATGGGGTAAGTAATACATTATTTGTAGAAAACTATAAACTATAAATAAATAAATAAATATATATAATTTGGCTTTAACGACGGTTTGATTCAGTTACTTATGCACATATAGTAATAGTGAACCATAAAACCTGATTATAAGAAAACATATATTAAATTCGTTAATTATTTTCGGTACTGTTATAGTATAATTATTTGATATTTCTTTTAACTAAAGTTTCAAGGAATGACTCGATTGTGGATTCTAAAACTAATTGATCAAATTAAGAAAAAACAGTTATGATATTAATTATCTATTTTTAAGACCAAAACAATCGTGAAAGAAATAAGAAGTTATTGGTAAAAATCTTGTTTTGAATAAAAATGTTTAATTACACAATCGTCACTAACGCTATTTAAATAATATAACTGATTAATTTATAATACTTCTCCAAAAAAACACGCATCTACACACCTTAAGGCTTTATTTACCTGATACATAATATATAATATTAATTAATCGTGGAGGACTATTTTCATTAAAAAAAAAACCAATTTTCCTCATGTGTTAACACAATAATTCTTCGAAAACGACACTAGAGAATATGAATTCAATCTTGGTCGGTTTGGTAAACTCCACTTATTTAAATAATAATCTGTTCCTAGTTTGTTTTTTTATTCTGTATCTAATTTTTATACTTTTTTTTATCACATATTGTATTTGCTTCAAATTTGTAACAATATTGAATAAAAAGCAAGTAGCTTTGACGAACTATACAAAACTTAATTTGGGATTGATTACGCTCCTGGAGTCTGGAGTGGTCTTTTACAATTTTCACAAATTAACAGGTTTGATCTTCACTTCTATCTTGGATGGTTGGCCGGAACCCAAGATGAAATGGGTTAATTTTTTGGTAAAAAAAAAACATCAACATCTAAATATTTTAGGGTCGCACATAAAACACGTTTTAAAATAAATAAGTAAATAAATGAGTTGAACAGGTCTACTCGTGAACATGATTGGTTGACACGAACACTACTCATTTAATTAAAGTGCTTGCTAGTTTGACGCAAAATAACCTTGAACCTGTTTACACTAAACTATCTTTGGTTTTCATGTTATGCTTTTGTTGTGTGAGAAGTTTACAAAATTAGATGGAAATGGGTATGGATTTTGATATCATCCTCTAAAGTCTAATCCCTATGTTACCATGTGGTTTGTCTAAACATTGGGTTTGAAACTGGCCCACTGGGCTTCATGACTTCTCTTAACCAAATTGTAGCCACAAAAAATTATATAATTTTCGTCCTCATTATAAAAGGTATTTATCAAAATTGCAAAAGGCTTCCTCTGATTTCAATAAAATAAAAATGGCAACTATTGGAAAAATAGACTTCCAATAAATAAAAATGGCAACTATTTGAAAAATAGACACACACATGATCTTCATACTTGCTATAAATATGTTAAAAAGAATAATTATTATCATATTGTTGCAGGAAACCAACTTAAGCACATGACTTGATGGGAGAGGAAACAATGTACGACGGTGGGGAATTAATGTTGTAGTTACTTGCTAATTGTTGATATAAACATGAGCGTATGTATCAATGAAAAACACTATGAGACTAACTTAGTATCATGTCATCACGCCTCCACTGCTAGGGTGCTCATAACCGAATATATGAAATTTTAGGATAGAAATGAATTTTCTACGGATCATTATGTTTTCAGGTATATTTGCTTTTACTAACAATATGTGCAAAACGTGGAAATAGAAATGAATGGGAGACTTGAAGGAGCCTAAAACTTATATAAGAAAAAGGGTGTGGACGAGAGATTGAAAATAAATCCGCGGCCTAGAAAAGAAAACAATTAAAAATCGAACTTTTAAAATGATGTTATTTTAGGCGTTCGATTTAGATCTCTTAATTAATTAAAAAAAAAAAAAGTTGATATCCTTATGTTTGAATGAGAAAGAATTTCCTGCTAAAAAGAATGCCTTCGTGAATTTTTTGACGGATCTACATGAAGGGAAGTTTACTCTTCTACCAGCTCATATCTTTGAGTTTGGGTGGGCAAGAGGAAAACACGCTTGTGTAGATATTACAGGATTGTCCCCTCTTGTTGCGCGTATAACAATGGTTTTGTTACGGGTTGGCTGCGCTTAAGGCAGAATCAAGTAAAATTGTTAAACAAGAGATTACTTGCTTAGAGAATTAATATGCGTTTATCTTTTGTTGTTTTTGACACGTGTCGTTTTCTCTTCTCTCAGGCTGTGGACATTCTAAACAGGGTTTAACGAGTTGTGCATAGTAATTTGTCGGCCTCTAAGTCTTGAAGCTTTGTTTTTAGTAGGATTAAGTTTGTTATCCAAAGAAAGTTGCGGTGCAATTTGTTGCTCGTATACCAGTCATTTTATTTTAAATGTTTTTTTGAAATGAATATGTTTTTTCTTGATAAAAAAACGGAGAAATTGTTATATTTTGATTAATTGGTAATATTATAAAATAGGATTCGATTAAAAAAGGACATCCATCTTAATCAAAGAAAAAGATTGAAGAGACACCATCCATTATAGTGACCCATATATCCAATAAAGACTAAACAAGAGTGTTGAATTGTACCATGTGCCGTAACTATTGTGCACATGGACCCATGGCCGCCGTGAGGGTGGGTGGGTGGATAGCCGGCTATGGGTCTACTGGTCCCATTTCAGTAGCTATCTAACCAGCATTGCTTCACCTGTCTATCCATTATCATGTTCATGTTTGCTTTTTTTAAAGGAAGGTGATTGTTATAAAATAATAAATATTTGAGTTAATTACAAAAATAGTCCTTATGATTTAGCGCGGTTTTTAGAGTTGAGTATTAACTTTTCTAGTAATGATTTTAATTTTGTAACAAGTTTGAGTCCAATGATAACTCTCGTTAAAAATTCTATTAAATATAAAAAATGAGTAAAATGTCTTTAGGGAACTATTATTGTAATTCTTTTGATCCAAAAACCATTTGTGTGATTAACTAAAAATATAATGCAACCCCACCCATCCACGCTCAATTGTCTCCCTCACGTTGCTCAAAACTGACGGCCACCACCATTGCTCCACATCGTCGGCCTCCGCCACCGCTGAACCACAACTTTGTTGTTGCGCTTCGAATAATCCTCGTTGACACCATTTGATTCAGCCACCACAGTCGTCACCTACTGTGCTCATCCAAATCTAGAAAACCTTGGCCACCACCATCGGAAAACACCAGAGATAAACTAAAAGGGTGGCTTCGGTGGTGCTTGCTAAGGTGGCTGGAAACAAAATCAGTGGATCACATATTCAAATCCGGTGATGGTGATGGCTGAGGGAGTGGTTGTATGGTTGGCGGTGTGGTGATGGAAGATGGGGGTGTTAGAGGTAGTGGTATAGTGGTGAATACAAGGGCGTGGGGGTGCAATGGCAAATCTAGCCCAAAAAATCAAAGGTATCCATAAAAGAAATTTACGATATAATAATTCAATAATGAAAAAAACTTTGAAGTATATTCATTCAATAATAAATTTTTTTATTTTGCAGTGCGTTTAATTTTAACTAGGTTTTTATCCCGCAGCGTTGTGTTGGGATCCCGCCATGATTCCAAATATCAAAACGTAGTTGCAAAAACATGCCTCGACGGCTATACTCCCACGTAAAACCCCAAAACGTTCCCCGACGTAAAAGTTATTATCACTCAACATTGCCACCGGAACAATAACAACTATAACATATGCTGCTAAAAAAATAATTCATTTTAGACAAAATTTATTTCACAACTTTTAAAAAAACTAAAGATAAATGCGGATTCTATGTTTTATTAAAAAAATTAATGAGCTAAAGTTATTACAGATAAATAAAACTATTAGAAAATCAAATGAGTCAAAAGCGTACACTATATATATTATAAGAGATATAAATATATAAAAAAATAGAAATAAGATATGGTAAAAGTGTTATCTTAAAAAAGTTTTAAGGCAAAAATTTAAATCCTTTAAATTTTCATATAACAATCATGTTGTTCTTTAATGTATACTAGTAAGATTTTACCAGTCCGTTGTACCACGAGGAACCCATACCAACATATAACATTTAAAAAAAGTTTAAGATATTTGAGATGGTGTGGTTTAAGATAAACCTTATATTGAAACGTAAATAAAAATACGTACATCACAACGATATATTTAAAATTTAATAAAAATTATATTTTAAAGTCAAAAGCAGAAACCATTTGATCCGACTCAGTTTAAAACAAAATATATATCAAAACATAGATAAAAATAAAAACGACTTCACCATAGATTATGAGCGTGCATTGGGTGAATTCGGTATTAAATATTATACCGAAACGTGCGTGCAATATACACACACAACTCTCATAAGTATATAATAGAGGTGGTCAAATTATAAAGAAACAAATTATAGTGGACGAGCTTAGAAGAGATAAATTTATTGTAGCTAAAAGTTTGTTTTTATATAAATAGATAATATAAGTAATGGGGAATTGGGCTTTTAATGAATGAACTTTTAATTGAATGAGATATTAATCTTATTATTATTTGTGTTTATAATCTTATGTTAATTTGATGTTTTTATATTTGAGCATTATTTTAATTTTTACTTAGTGGTATCCCAACATATAACGGCTAAAAAGAAAAAAATTGCATCGTGGAATGAGGGTTCAGGTGCAGCTCGGGCTACCCCTGCCCGTTCATATATCCGTTCCTCTAGGGGTGGAAAGTGGTGGTGGCTTGCGACTAGTTGTGACGGCGAGGAAGACAATTGACGTGAATTTTGGGTGGGGTTGGGTTTTAAGGTTTAACATTTAGTTTTAAACTTAATTTCACAAATTTTCCCTTTAGTTTATTAAATATAAGATCAGTCTCATAGATATCAAAAGACTTAAATACCTTAAAGTTTAACAAAAAACTTAACAAAATTAGTATTAGACTCTAAACTTGTTCTAAATTTAAAATCACAAGCCTCAAGTTTGTTACTAAAAAAAGTTAGAACTCAAGCCTAAGAACGGTGCTAAACCACAGGGACTTTGTGTAAGTAACTCTAATTATTATTTTGTACAAAATTGAGAAATGTTTGTTTATATCTTTACATATACAGAAAAAAAATAAATGATAATTGTCATCTCATGATTTTATGGTCCAGTTATATGGTATTTACTTCTTATAAAAATTGTGTGAGTTTGAATCTTTCTTGTAAAATAGTTGGTTTCTCAAGCCTAAGAACGGTGCTAAACCACAGGGACTTTGTGTAAGTAACTTTAATTATTATTTTGTACAAAATAGAGAAATGTTTGTTTATATCTCTACATATACAGAAAAAAATAAATGATAATTGTCATCTCATGATTTTATGGTCCAGTTATATGGGGTTTTTTTTTTTCCTTTCAAAAAAAAATAAAAAAACTACAAATATGGTTAGTATTATATAAAAAAAAAAGGTATAACATGTTTTGTTATTTATCATGAATCTTTCAACATCATATTGATATGCTAAGCTCACCTGAAAACCTATAAAAAAATAACTTAGATAATTTTGTATATTAAGACTTTTAAACTTTTCTAGAAAACACGTAATTTCTTTTTCAGACATGTTTAATGTCACTTATAAGAATTTAAAAAAAAAAAGAAGATTACTTACGTTTTAAACAAGTTTGGGGACTTTAATATTAAAAACTTAGTTTATTGCCCGTCATTGTCATAACAAAATTAAGTTAAAACCTTTTAATTTGTCAAAAAAAATAAAAAATAATGTTTTTCCTATGATATTGGTCATTATAAGTTATATATAATATTGTATACGAAATTATGAATCGATTAAATCGGTTGTAAGAAAAGAAAAGCATTTTGTTATTTTATATTGAAAATCTACAAAATAATCATCCTTACCTTGCTCGTGTAATGTCACCAACTTTTTAACCATAAGGTAGTTGAATCATTAAACTAACATGCACTCCAACTTGAAGGTAGGTTTTTCCCTTAACATCAATGACCCCATGTGACATGATGTACAACTTCAAATGCATGATACACGTATCATTAGAGCACAGATATGATCGAAACCAAGATGATGTTATAAATTTAGCATATAGCACAAATCATACGAATATATAATAAGAAGAAGGTCCAGCCTTTCACCAAAGGAGAAACATACCACACAATGAACAACTTTTCAATTCAAATGTACAACTTTTCATTGCATGAATTACAAGATTATAACATTAAATGATGTTGATCACAAATATTTATTCTTTGATAGACGATAAAGTAGTGAGTTAATTTTTTAATAACAATATTCGGATCATATAGATAAATATATCATAATTCGTTGTCTGCAGGATTTAAAATTTTAAAATTTTAATTGTTATATCATCATTTAACCAGAATATACCAATTTAAAATGAGTTATATTAGCTCATCAAATTTGAATACAATTAGACCCAACGTAATGGGACGTTTTGCCCATCACCTGACGCCAGAAAATGATGTAACACTCGTATGTATTTGCTTTATGGAATTATAGTTCTTCCGATCTAGTGTTTATTAATTTATATTAGCTCTATAGTGGGATAAAAAAATAATTACACAATTATTAAAGGACATTAACCATTACATGTGTTTATTGCTAAAAAAATTATGTTGAGTTGGCGCTGACGTGACGCAAAATGCCCCTTAAAAGCATTAACCATTACTTATGGTCTTATAAAAAGACACTATATATTGTAACATTTAATAAGTTTAACTTAACATAAAACAATCCTGTGTAACATGTATATACATAAGATCTAATGTATATGTTATTAAGACAGATATTATATGAAACAAATGTTAACCTTTGTTTATTGCGATAATCTGTTTAACTCAACTAGTGGTTCAAAGCAGAACAAGTCACCAATGTAAGCTAGAGTTATAGTGGTAAAACTAGTGGTTCACAACGAACGTTAATTTTTTTTTTGTTGAAAAAAATAGCAAGACTATACTCGAATTAAAAATATTAAAACGATATATTTAATGGCGTAATTTGTATAAAAAAATAATATTATACAAAAAGGTTAAGAAGGTTTCAAGAAAAGGGTGAAGTTTCTTTTAAAAAGTAAGGGAAATTTAGAAAAAATGTTAAAGTCGTTAAATCAGTGGTATAATACAGTGTAAAAGTTAGTTACACTACATAATTATGATGTAAGAGGTGTGGGCGTCCACGTCGGACACCCGTGGCAGGAGCCAGCCGCACGGGAACACTGTTGTGTCGTTCCCCCCACGTCCTTTGCCACTTCTTGACCGTTCCAAACGGTCACTTCTTTGACGTTACACCCCCACCCCACCCCACCCCTCAACGACTCACTAACAACTCACATTTTTTACACACCAATTTAAAAAAATCTACTCTACTCACTAACAACTTTAAAAAATATCCCATGACATTTATTTGTTTTCTTTTCATTCTCTTCGAATAGTTCCCAGTCCGACGAGTTAGAACTTTTTAGCCTTCTTGTTGAATACATCGACGAGGCTAAAAATTCAAGAAAAAAAATCTTGAAGCATGATCGGGATGTTGCGGCTAATAATGTTCTTATGAACAATTACTTTATGGAGAACCCAAAACACACATTTTAAACTTTGATTTGATCTCGTGAAACACGATGCGAAGAATATGGATATCACTGTTTCGGACGAGGAAGAATAATTTGGGTGATTGTTATTATTATTATCATGCATTTTTGTATTTTTTAATTTTAGTTTATAATATTTTTATTTTTATTTTAATGTAGTTTTTAATTTTAATGAAATAATTATATGCCGAAAAAAATAATAAAAATATTGTGATGCAGAATGATGGTGTGACATTATTTGATTGGTGGACGTGTGGTATGTATGACATGAACACTCCCATCACTTTAAATATTTATCACATTAGAGTTAATGAATTATAACAATAAACAATTACTAACATGGAATTTTGCTTATAAGTGATATTATATCAAGTTTTATTAGTATGAAGTCAAAGGTGAACACACGTTATAGCAAATGTACAACTATAGATGCACTATGTACAGCTTCACAATGCATGATATACAAGTTATGATTGTGTTCGCCACTCACGTACTGATTTCTACTATGGAAAGGGGTTCAACGATATAAAGCACAAAAATAGGTACATCAGTACATGGTCATAGTATAATACTGATTTTTGACTTGGACTAGTAAATTACATGTTTCATCTTTTTACTTTACTTCAAATTTCATGGTGTCCTTAAACTAATAAAAAATAACAACAAACATTTTTCATATTTATATTTTATCTCTAAGTTTTTTATATTTTTTTGTTCTCGTACTTTTCGTCTTTTAAGTTTATAAGTTGTGGGAAGATTCAGTTCACATTTCAAAAGTAAAACATCAATTAGTTATCTAATAATGTATAACGATTATTATGCCCTCGCTTGTTGCGACGAAAACACAACTCGATATTCAAGATAATTCATGTTATATTGACAATAGGTAAATTCAGGTGGTGCAAGTTGAACTTTGGTGACTTTTAGTACACAAACATGACCAACATGAGGCCAAACTGTCAAATGAAATTATAATGGAATTTCTATTGTACTCTAAATGTGGAAAAAATTGAGTTGATTCATAACCACATGTAGAACAAAATATCAAATCTTTTTTAAAATTCTATGCTATACATTGTTGATCTTTGGGATAAAATCATCACATCTTGCATCCTGTATAATTACCAAGAAATCTCTTAGGGACGTATAATATTATTTGTCGATGAATTGCAGAAAACACAACGGGTGGACAAGATCTTTCCCACAATGCTTCCTTCGTCGACATGAAGTTTTCGACTCTGCTTGTTCCAAAGATGAACAGCATAACTCTGGCTTCTAATCTGCCTGAGTTTACCCCTTAACCATTTTGCATCAGTCTCATTCTTCGCCCCACGAAATAGGTTCCTGACCCGATTCCAATTCACAGGATAAAACGCCATCGGTGGCAGGATAGTAAAGTCATACCCCGGTCTATCTTGAAGCCTTGAAACTACCCGTGAAACCAAATAAGGACCATTGTGACCCCATTTATTACCATTGAAAGTTAATGCAAACTCTTCAATAAACTTGTAAACTAAAGGATGCATTTTATCAAACACCATGACTGCATTATTCAACCGACTCCAGTTCTTCGAATCCAAATCGAGTGTTTGTGCACCGATCGAATTCTTCAACTTAGAGAAGCTTTTCAGCACAAGAACATCAGTATCCAAATAAACACCACCAAATTTATACAACAAACAAAGCCGAAGCAAATTCGATAAGTTTTGGCCTAATGGGACATAACCAACATCAAGATCACCATTAGTTAGCTTCAAGAACCATGGTTCTGCCATTGTGTTCTTGAACAAATATTTTAGATCAGGGGAAATTGCTGTTACCCTAAACCCTTTTTCTATAAAGGGTGTTAGAATCTGTCTCCCTTTGTGTGAATCCATGGAGTTTGAAACAATTAGCAGACACCCTTTTGGGTGTGTGTTGAATAACGTTTCAATCGAGTGAAATTCTTTTGCACTAAAGGAGTTTAATGATGAAATCCATGTCATAAAGAAACGAACTTTACATGAAGATTCATTCTTGCTGAAGAATTCCTTCACTTTCGCTCGGAAATCCCCTCGCCGGAGTTGGTCAGACGACTGCATAATAGTCAACGCCTCCAAGATTCTTTTATTTTTCACCGGAAAATCTTCAGATTCATGAGGTAAACTGTGGGATTTACGCAAAAGGGGCAAATGGGTGCTTGAAATCACCGGTGGTGATTCTTGCTTCACACGGTGGAGGTGGTGGTGGTGATGGTGGTGATGGGGGTTGTGCTCTTCGTCGGAGATGAATCTTGAAGAACCTCCGGCACCGGCGACTGTGTCTTCATGTAATTTCATCTGGGTATTCGAAATTACAGATGGGATCTCTTCTTCAACATCATACATGAAGTGTGACAACGATGATGACATAGAAAGCAAGTTTCTTGAATCTCCGGCGACGTTTTCAGGGTAAGGTATGTTAATGGAGAAGATAGAAGCTCCATTGAAGGAAATTAACAAGATCAATAGAACAGATAAAACAGCAAAGAAAGATTTCTTCTTATTCCCCATTGATTTATTGTATGAACACATGATCCTTTTGTATGATTCATGGTTTTGTGTTCATGAATTTTGGATTGTTGAGAAGGTGGGTAGTAGGAGGGTGTAGATGAGCATGTTAATGGCGGCAAACAGCTTGGGAGTGTATGTGTTTTTTTGAAGTTTTTGGAACCAAAAATATGATGGTTTAATCGATAAAAGTGAGCGGATTGATGTCTTGTTTGTACTTTAGTGGTGGATATAGAAGATTTATTTGTTGCATTTATTGTTTATTTCATTTGCATTTATTGTTTATTTCATGTTGGTCCATGGAAAAGAGGGCACATGCTCGAGTTAGGTGAGGTGCAATAAACCGTTTTCCCATAACTACAATCTTAACCGGTTATGGATCAATGGGCATTGTCGCGTTGATATAACGATATCAAGACGTTTAAAACGATGTCACTATCTGAGAGGTTGAGTTTTTAAGTCTCTTGATGAATAATATTATAGAAATAAAAGTAAATTAGATAGTCTTCTAAGAAATAGTTATAGTTTATTACAATCATGTTTCGACGGATGTAGTGAACTAATTATGTATATACCTTTTTTCTTATGTGTTATATGTAGACAAATGTAACGAACTGATAGTTTATATGTCAATAGGATAGGAAGTATGACAACGTTATTAACTTTTTGATTTTAACATTCACATGCATAGTCGATGGCAACTTTATGCCCGCCGAGCAATGATAATTAGCGGAGTTGATGGTTTTCTGTTTCCAGTCTGGTTTGTGCCTTCGTCTAGCTTTGAAATCAGTATTAACATTTTTTTGTTTTTTATTATTTGTGCAAATATGCAATGTAAGGGGATTGTTTCCTATACGATAGTAGAAGTTCGAGCTTAAAATATATAAAAGGAATAGTAGTGGAAAAGTTAATTTAAAGTTATGAGATAAAAAGGTAAAAGCACTAGGGTTTTTAGTATGTGATAGAGATGGAGGGAAAGTGTGACATGTGAATACCTACTCATAATGGATGGGTGGACCCCTAAAACTTCACTCATGGATGATGAATATAAATGTATGATTGAAATGAAAAGCATACCGTTGAACGTGAGTGTCAAATATCAAATATGCATTATACACCACGGGTACAACTGACTCATGATCCACAAAACCCGTACGATTACCTAGAGGTAATGTTCATATCCTTCGTGAAGTATATAATATTTACATTACTATGTTATATTTAATTTCTATACTAATAAATAAAAATAAATCCGGACACGTGTCATCATTCTAGGCCATGTAATAATTAGTTTTCCCGCTTCTCTCTCCTCTTAATTATAAATACTATAATAACTATTTATTAATTAATAACTATCCATAATTAAAATTTCAAATATGTTAACTTCAAATTTTTAAATATGTAATACATGAGTTTATTTAACCCGTATAATACACAATAATTAAGACATAACCTTTTATATTATTAACCATGTAACTGTAAATTTATTTAACTCGTGTATTACACGGGATTGTAACCTAGTACTTTAATAAATGAAGATAGAAATATAATAAGAAATAATAGCACTTGAAATATCACAATTTGTTTGATTGTTCTATCTTCAATTTTTAACTATCTTTTGATATTGATATAGGGCGTATGACATCTTTTAAAAAGTTTTTTTTGGACCTTCTTACTGATGAACTATATGTCTAAATGTTTTTATACTAAACCCTTTTCTTAGGTTGTAAACTCATTGTTGCATTTTAAATTAACACATTTACCTGTACTAGATGACCCTTAGAGATGGAAAAGTTAATAGCAAAGTCTAGTGAGTTCACGAGTGAAAAAATAATTGTTTTATATTTAAAAGGAGTAATATTAAAACTAATAGACTAAAAGATTCATTTAAGTCAAATCTTAAGGATTATAATTTTATTAAAGGTTAAGTTTAATTTTACTCCTTAAGGTTTGTTAAAAATAACTATTTTTCATCAAAAGATTAAAAACATTAATTTACCTTCAAAAGTTTCATAACTTGTTTTAATTTTAATCCAAAAGTTTCATTAGTTGTTTTAATTTTATCCAAAATAATAAAACTTTTGAAATGAAATTAAAACAACATATAAAACTTTTGAAACTAAATTGATGTTTTTAATCTTAAAAAAAAAAATGATTACTTTAGTTAAATCTTAGAGAGTAAAACTAAAATTAACTTTTTTATTAATTATGTTCTTGTGTACACATCGGTTGAAGCTTAATGATAACAATAACTTATTTAAAAATTATCAATGAAGAAGTATATTATAGGCTAAGTTTAAAAATAAAAATTAATGACTATATGAGTCGTCTTAATATTAAATTAAGGGGGATTGCATATACATTCATCTCCACCTAAAACAACTATATATCGTTTCTAAAAAATAAGTTTTCAATGAATAAATATAATATTTATTAAATATGATTTAAAAGTATATATAACTTACAAAAATATGCAATTGTGCTTTTTTAGGAAAAGAAACGGTACTCTTTCCATTATGTGATTAATCTAATAAAACAATTAGGCTGCGTTTGGTTCACGAAATTCTCAAAAATTAAAATTGAAGTTGAAAATTTTTTCATTCAAAATCATGTTTGGTTGGTCAATAGGTGACATTAGAATTGAAAAATTTTCTATTATTTATTGAAATTCACATTCCTTTAACTTACCCATGAAATGTTTGATAATCCAATAGAATATTCAAAATTAAAATTTCAATTTTACTCAAAATTGACCAATCAAACACATTAATAATTCTAATAAGATTTCCATTTCAATTCCATTTCAATTCAAATTCTAATTTTAATTCTAATTATTTTGTAAAAACATTGTACGAACCAAACGCCCTTTGCTCTGATTGCGGTTTGCACCTATAAACCCCCAGACTAAAACCTTAAAACAAACGCCCTTTACTCGGATTGCGGTTTGCACCTATAAACCCCCAGACTAAAACCTTAAAACAATCCCTCCCTCTTTGCAAAAACATGGATGAAATCAAGCATACTTACATCGAAGTCAACGGATTAAAGCTCCATGTGGCTGAAATCGGATCCGATTCATCGCCGGCGGTCGTTTTTCTTCACGGATTCCCGGAGATATGGTACACCTGGCGCCATCAAATGATCGCCGTCGCAAACGCGGGTTTCAGAGCTATTGCACCCGATTACAGAGGATACGGACTATCCGACATCCCTGCAGAACCCGACAAGACCTTATTCGTTGATTTGGTCAACGATACTGCCTCCATCCTAGATTCTCTCGCCATTTCTAAGGTACATCTATGAGTATCTGTAGATTTTAGGTTTTGATAATATTATCTTCATGATTGCAGAGATATTGGGGAAATTGTAGAAATTGACGGATCCGCTTTCGAATGTTACCTTCTTGACGGAATTTCGATCTCAAATGATAAATTTATGCACTAATAAAATAATTGTTTAAATTAGTATCCATAATCTTTTTTAAGATTTTGGGCTCACACAATGTCTCTACTAAGGATCGATTGTCTTAGTCAAATAAGAAAAAAAGAATAGGGAAACGGAGAATGGATCAAATAGGTTGAAAGTCTCCTTAAGGCTAAAGTCATTCATTATTGCATACAACCTTGTAAACCATTTTATATCAAGATTTAGATTGTTATAACATTATCTGTGCAGTTATAATTAACATGTTTTTTACGGATTTTACTACATGGTGTCTTGGGATTTATACAAGACTCATAAAATACTTGGAATACAAGCTCAAAAATTTCTGATTTTTATATTTGTCATCATAAGAATTATGTGTATTAATATTACTAACACAAATTACCTTGATCATGTTTGTCTGGACTTTGATAGGTTTTTGTTATCGGTAAAGATTTTGGAGCAATGGTTGGGTACATATTTGCACTTTTACACCCAGAAAAAGTTGCAGGTATTATAACACTTGGGGTGCCATTTAGGCCCCCTGGTTCTCACAAGAGTTTTCACAACCTCCCTGAAGGTTTCTACATTCGAAGATGGCAGGTGCCCATTTTTATGTTGTAATACACACACAAAATTATATTTCTCTTATAGTTCTATACTGATAGAATTTATGGTAGTCAATGTCACATTTGTTTTTATGAAGCGAAATTTCTGCATAATAGAAATCTGTTTTAAGAACTTGTTGCTTATTGTATAAAAAGGTGATTAAAAAAATTGATGCATATGTTAGTGTTAATCATAAAGGAAGAAAATCAGGGGACCTAGAAATCTTACTGATAACTATTCTAATATCACTACTTTGTGAAATTATCCGTTTTAAATCAAAGCTACTTGTTTTTGTGTGAATTTTGTTCATCTTAACCGTGCATATGTGCTTCATTCTTGATATAATTTTTAAATGTAGTTGAATGTGTGTGTGTGTGTATGTAGTATAACCAATGCAATTTAAAAACTGGCATTGCATAATCTCACACTCAGTATTTTAATAATAATGAAGACCAGATAGATAAAATTATCTAAGTGCGGTTGGTAACCAATCATATTGAGTTTGCAACATTAAAAAAATGGGAAGATCTAATAGACTCTAAAACTGGAAATCAATTACAAACACTGAGATCCAACGTTCAGGATTAGCGTTCCCAAAAAATACAGTAATTCTAGCTCTTAATGTTTAAATAGTAAAAGACTTAAATGCATGCTAAAAGCTAATGTTAATAACAATATAACTGAAATTATCATCAGGAGCCAGGAAGAGCTGAAGCTGATTTTGGGCGGTTTGATGCTAAAACAGTGGTAAGGAAGATATACATTATGTTCTCTAAAAGTGAAATACCGATAGCTGGTGAAAATCAGGAGATAATGGACTTGGTGGACCTGTCGACCCCTTTACCCTCGTGGTTCACAGTGGAGGACCTTGCGGTATATGGCGAGTTGTATGAGAAGTCTGGATTTCAAACTCCACTCCAAGTTCCTTATAGGTAATTTTATTCAACACATCATGACTAGAACATATAAATGTAAAATTATCAAACCAGATAAGTTGTAATGCGTGATGAATGAAAATGTGAACTTTATATTCTCTTTAGAATTAAGTCAATGTTGTTAACCATTGTAGGTCATTCAAAGAGAAAATTGATGCACCAAACCAAGGTCTAAATGATTTGAAAATTGAAGCTCCAGCTCTGTTCATCATGGGCGAGAAAGATTATGTGTTCAAATTCCCAGGAACGGAGGAATACTTGAAGAGTGGGGAGGTGAAGAAATATGTGCCAAATCTTGAAATCATATACTTGCCTGAAGGTAGTCATTTTGTTCATGAACAATTCCCATATCAGGTTAATCAACTCATAATCAGTTTTCTCGATCACAACAAACATTAGTGCTTCCACATGTGGTCATGTAATCTGAATAAATATATGTAGTCTGAATGGAACGTTTGTGGGTAGCCTGAGCTCCCAAAACGTGTCGATTGAATGATATCAAACCTAGTTTAAAACCCACCCAAATTGAGTGGTGATGAGCTTGTCGCACCATTGTGAGAAACTATGCAATCGTGCTGCTGTAATGTTAAAGCATGTATCGCTAAGTGTTGGTAACGTCAAAAGTTGAACTGCTATAAGAGCTGGTAAGGCCGTAAGTAGATCGAATGTTGAAATTTTGGTACGATATACAACTTCAAGAATCACATAGGGGCTGTTTGATTTGCAGGTCTCGGTCAGAAGGGGCTGACCGAGTAAGAGGGTGTTTCAAAACTGACCAGCCAAAATGTCAAAATGTCTGACAGGGTCAGTGGTGTCGGACCGGGTCAGATGCGAAATAGTGAGAATCAAACACGCTGACCGGTCAAAATGTCTGACCGGGTCAGTGGGTCAGACATTTTGACTGAGTCAAACATTTTAACCGGGTCAGAATCAAACACGCTGACCGTCCTTTAACAATAATGTTTTTAACTACAGTAAAGGTGGTAGTACTAGGAGGAGGGACATGTAAAGGCAGTGCACGTTTATGCATCAATTCCAATGAAGTCAAACTTCGTTAGACTTGGAATCTGCAAGAGATTATTAGCAAGGGGTTTTATTGATGTGGCAACTTTAGAGTTGACTAAGGGTTGTGGCAAGTAAAAAAGCAAATGGTACATTTAACACAAACCCTTTCCTTTTATGTATCTTCATGATTGTAGAGAAATAGAGGAAATTATAGAAACCGACAGTGTCTTTTTTGAATTTCACCCTTTTAACGAAATTTATATTTTTATAGTTAAGTGATCCGTCCTTCAACAATAAAGTTTGAGGGTTCAAATCTTGCACGCTGTAAGTGGTTATACATTTATCCTAGAAAATTTGTGAAGCGTTGATAAAAATTACTTTTTACGTTTACTTTTTACAATCAAATTCTTATTCTAATAAACCCTTTAGTTTTTCATGTAGTACGAACTACTAAATATATAAATAACCTAAAGCAATAAATAAATAAATAAATAAATTAATTAATTAATAAATAATATATCCAAAGCCGGCCCAATAAGGTTATTAGGCCAGGAGGTGGCCTAAGGCCTCCACATGTTGAGGGCCTCAAGTTTTTTTAAGTGTTTGGATTAGGGTAATTACAGTTTTGGGTTAGCTACTACGTTTTGGGCTAACTGTTCTGTTTTGGGCCAGACTAGGCTTGGTATTAATTTTAGTTTTTAAAACTTTGGCCTGCTAAAAAAATAAGCTTTATATAAATGTTTCGCATGTTTTTTAAATATATAAAAAGTAGATTAAAATTTTTTTTTTAACTCCGCCAAATACAAGCTATTTAGTTTATTTTTGCCGGTCCCAAGCCCGGATAAAGGAGGAGAGTTTTTATTAAAAACTTAAGAAAAAAACCTCCAAAATTAATCCCGCTTTAGACCACTAAAATGATTGAGCCGGCCCTGAATATATCTCTACGTTACATATCAATCAATGTACAAAAAATGTTTTTTGATAGTAACTGCGAGGGCGGCTTGTTTAAACATATGACATTTCGTCTCTTTGATTTTGTCTTCATCACACACAATAAAAAGGGGTTAAAAAGTTAAATGCATCTCCACCATCCATCACACCAAATCCCTCTACTTTTCCAAGGGGAGGAAAAGTTTAATTTCTAGTCTTCTCCCTACTTTTCTAAACATTAAAATCGTAGTGCTTGGTGGGGGTTGTGGCTAGCAACTTTCTAGTCCAGTTCTTTAATATTATTTGATTTTTGCCATTTAAAAAAAAGTCGTTGAACATATTAAGATTTAGATTTTAGGATAGGATTATAAGAAGAAAAGTATTTGATTTAAAAAAAATTAAAAATGATTTTGGGTTTGATATGTGTTTTTTTAATGTTTATTAAATGAATGACATTTATATTCATTGTGTTAAATACGCAGATCATTGTGTCAAATATATAAGGTAAATTTGTTAGTATTTTTCATCATTTGGTATATGTATATATTATTGTATTTTACGTTTTATATTATTTTGTGTTTTATTTTTATTAATTTTTTTTTTTGTCATCATGTGATTCCAAATGCATGTTTCTAGATATAGTAGAGAATTTGGTAGAGGCTTTGCCTTTTAGAGGGGATGTCTTGGGTTCAAACCCAGACATAGTGTAATATGAAGTAATTTAGGATTAGTAGTAGAATAGATTTGCCGTTCAAAAAAAAAAAAAAAAAACAGAGAATGTTTTCAACTTTCTTTAGCTAAAGTTTTCAACAATTATATGCGTGATTGGACTTAAATGTTCCATTTTGAAATTAAACATCTATTAAAGTTATGATAGTTATGTTTATCAAAGGTATCTAAGTCAATTTAGTACACTTTAAATGATATCAGAATAAGTTTAGAACTCGCTCAAGTAAGTGGAATGAGCTTATAGATCAAGGATGTATACTATATCTCTATACTAATAAATAAAAATAAATCCGGACACTTGTCATCATTCTAGACCATCTAATAATTGGTTTTCCCGCTTCTCTCTCATCTTAATTATTAATACTATAATAGCTATTCATTAATTAATAACTATCCATAATTAAAATTTCAAATATGTTAACTTCAAATTTTTAAATGTGTAATACATGGTTTTATTCAATCCGCATAATACACAATATTTAAGACGTAACTTTTTATATTATTAACCATATAACAGTAAATTTATTTAGACCGTGTATTACACGAGATTGTAACCTAGTGTTTAAATATATCAAAATTTTAATTTAATGTATGAGTTTTTTTAGAGAAAATATCACAAAATAGTAATCAAGTTTCAAAAGTGTTTTGATTTAGTCACTCATACATATTTTTCTCAAATTTGACCACTAAACGATCAAATCGAGTTATCATTAAATTTTCTTATGTCAAGAAAGTGACGGTGGAGAAGACGTGAGTGTCAGAATTTTTAATATATAAAATTATATTAAAAAATAAAAAAAATCTTAATTATGAAAAAAATAAAAAAGTACCTAAAATTTACGCCAATGTTCCATATCAGCATCAAAAGATAGAAAAAATATTTTCTAATTGAAACAAAAAATATAACATGCTAAAAGACATGTTAAGACTTTTAATTTATATAAAATATAAAAACTGAGTGACCTAATTTGAACACTTTTAAAACTTGAGTACCTAATTGTAACACTTTTAAAAGTTGGTTACTATTTTATAAAGTTACAACTTTTTTTTATAACGTTTAATTATGAATAAATATTAACACCAATAGGAAAGCTACTAATGTGTTTGTAAGAAGTAGCTTTCTTAACATTTTTCCATCAATTGATTGATGTTTTATATTAAATTGCAACCATGTTTTATATAAGATAAAAAACCAACTTTTTTTTTTTGTCATAGATCAATCAGTGTTGTTTTACCTTATAGATTAATAGTTTGATTTACTATATAAATATATCAAATATTAGAAAAGTTTGAAATTCTTTTAGAATAATAATATAATCAATAATAATTTATTTATAAATTATGTAATTTTCTTATTTATAAAAATGGTTTTCTCTATATAATAATTTGAATTTATATAAATTTAAGGTCTTCATCGTAAGGGACCTTAAAGAAAAAAATTACGCATTCCAATGGTAAACTTAATAGCCTGGCAAATAAAGAGAAACGTAGAATAATAAAGAATTAAAAAATGAACCCTAAACGTCAAATCATTTGCCGTTGGCTTTCCGGTCTAAAATAATGGATTTGTATGATCTTAGGTTAAAACATAATTCAAGATTATTTTCTCAGAAAGGTGGATTTCTTTTTTTGAAAATGTTTCTGGGTGAATAAAATCTGGAGCGTTAAAATTAGTATGAACGATGAATATACTGTTTCAAAAAAACTTACTTGGATATTGAAATAGTTCCAAACGTCGTTAAAAAAAAAAACAAATCATTTAATTAGTTAGTATTTGTTAGAGGTTGTTTTGGGCATGTTTTAAAGATTTTGTTTGAACCATAAATATCAAAAACAAAATGTTGTTGAAAGCCATTTATAAACGATATACAGTAACCAAACCAGTAGGATGTTTCTCCCCAACTGCACCATTTAAAACCACAAGCAAAAGCCTCACAAACACACACACCTACACACACACTCTCTCTCTCTCTCTCTCCCCCTCAGAAAACAATGGATGAAATCAAGCATACTTACGTTAACGTCAACGGCTTAAAGCTCCATGTAGCTCAAATCGGATCCGATTCATCTCCGGCGGTCGTTTTTCTTCACGGATTCCCGGAGATATGGTACACGTGGCGCCATCAGATGATTGCCGTCGCAAACGCGGGTTTCAGAGCTATTGCACCCGATTACAGAGGATACGGACTATCCGATGTACCTGCAGAACCCGATAAGACCTCATTCGCTGATTTTGCCAACGATACTGCTGCTATTCTAGATTCTCTAGCAATTTCTAAGGTATCTATATCTATATATATATATATATGTGGATTTTGGGTTTCCAATCTTCATGATTGCAGAGAAATTGGGGAAATTGACGATGCTATTGTCGTTGTTCCTAATTTTTAAAACTAATGTTCGTTCTATTTGTCATCTATAGATTACACAGATTCTGATGCTACTACTATAGGTGTGGTTGCGTGTGTATAATGAAAGGCTACTGTTAGTTCTTATTTAGTTCTCGGTGACTGAGAAAATCTTTTAGAAATGTTCAATTGAAATCGGCTATAAATATTATTATATATCTAATGTTAATTTTCACCAAATTTTCTAACACTACATCAGTAGCCAAGTTGAAGAGTTTTGGTGATAGAAAAGAGGAAGAGGAATAAATCAACGATAGTCAAAGATGTAGTGGTTGTGACGACTAGTAGTTATTTGGGTGTAACAAAATGTCTCTCCACTTTTTAATAGACAAAAGTGGTGTCACTCTCTAGTCTCTACTATGTATTAATTCTGGTTGTATTTTATCTTAAAGGAGTCAAATAAGTAAAAGAAACACCAAAATGATTTTAAAGTTGTCTCGAGTTGAATTTTACTGAATACAATCATCTAAATTGTTTTATTACTAGATTTATATGTTATACTTATCATCATAATACTATTTGTACATTCATAACTATAAGATTGTCTCTTGCTGCTTTTACTACACATTCTTTTTATACTATGCTTAGAATAAGAACTCAAAAAGCTCTGATTTTTAGTTTTTTCTAATATTAACTATACGTGTATTACTTAACATTGGACACAAAAATCACATTTGATCATAATGTTTAGGTGTTGGTGGTTGGTAAAGATTTTGGATCAATGGTTGGGTACACATTTGCACTTTATTACCCACAAAAAGTTGCAGGCATAATAACACTTGGCCTGCCCTTTCTGCCCCCTGGTTCTCACCATATGTATCTAGCTTTCCCCGAAGGTTTCTACATCCGAAGATGGCAGGTGCGTACACACCACAACAACTGCATATTCACATGTTCCTTCTGTTAAACTCTGATACATAAAACAGTTTTGTAACTATTAACTGCTTACCACACTCTCTTTCTAACTCCCATTATATCTGTCAAGCACTACGTACAAGTGTATTATATAGTTCTCACGATTCTCTATTTATTATTTGGTTTTGTATTGAACACGCCCCTAACTACCTGTAAAACTGACATTTTGATCAGGAACCTGGAAGAGCTGAAGCTGATTTTGGTCGGTTTGATGCTAAAACTGTTGTGAAAAACATTTACATCTTGTTCTCCAAAAGTGAAGTACCAATAGCCAATGAAAACCAAGAGATAATGGATTTAGTGGACCCATCAACTCCTCTACCCCCTTGGTTCACAGAGGATGACCTTGCAGTGTATGGTGATTTGTATCAAAAGTCTGGATTTCAAACTCCACTTCAAGTTCCATACAGGACAATAGCAGATACAACTGTATATCCACAACAAAGCCTTGATGATATGAAAATTGAAGCTCCTGCGATGTTGGTCATGGGTGAAGAAGATTACGTGTTCAAGTTCCCAGGAATTGAGGGATATGTGAAGAGTGGGGAGGTGAAGAAATACGTGCCAAATCTTGAAATCGTATATGTGCCTCAAGGTTGTCATTTTGTTCATGAACAGTTCCCGGATAAGGTTAATCAAATCATACTAGATTTTCTCAATCGGAACAAATGTTAGTGCTTTTGCATTTGTTCGTGTTATATGCATATCTGTCTGTTTGTCTTTAGTCTGAAATAAATGACACGTTTGTGGTTTTGGTATTACTTCACGTATGACTTGTAATGTTCTATAATCAAAATGAAATAATTTGCTTTTGTGTCTTGAGGATGATTATTATTGACTCAAATTTAGTTGAAAAATTGAATTAAAATTAGAGGTGATTTGTTTTTTAATACAATCTTAATAAACTACAGATAACAATAAAAATATAGTGGTGAATGATTTTTATCTTACAACTAAAAAATCTCATGATTTTGAAATATTAATTATAAGTGTTAGTTTATAAAAAATGTTACATTTGGTTGTACATTGAACACACAATGAACGAAAAATGCCACATTAGTTTTTTTCTTTTAATAAGACAAACCTGAGCATCCACTGGTTCTAGGGTCTGTTTTATACTTTTATGGGTCAAGAATAGGATGAGAAACAACTCTCATGTCCCGATGTTCTAATTTGTTGTTTCTTGAGTATTTTGTTTTTTCTTAAAGTATTTAACTTGTTAACTTCTCTTAATAAAATTTAGCCGTTAGCATATGAGTACTCACATCCTATTCTTTGTCTTCATACATATAATACTAAAAAATATTATTTTTTCTCTCTCATTTTCAATTAAATTATATTTTTTTTCATACATTTATCAGTACCTTTTATCGTTATTCCATAATAATATACCTGAAAATACAACATTTATTAAAAATATTAAAAATTTTTTGGGGGTTGTAACATGTTTTTTTAAACATAAGGATGAACAATAATATTTTATTTTTACTTCACTCACAACTATTCTTATAATATAAGACATGCATTTATATAAAAAGAAAGATGGAAATGTGAATGCTCTAGGAGGCATTTCTCGTATGGAGAGAATATATTCAGTAACACCCTTAGAGATGTCAAGTAGTCTTTGCTATCTTGTTTCTTTCTCTCAACCGAATAAAACAAAAAGATTCCATAAGAACACACAAAAAATATGTAATTGAAATTGAAATTAAATATGAAAACGTGTTAACACACTACCAAACCTCTCGCTTATTTATTATCCGTATCTCGTGAGAATCACCATTGAATACACAACCAAAGAGCAATTCAAGCAACAATGGATCAAATTGAGCACAAATTCATAGAAGTAAACGGAGTGACGCTTCACTTAGCTGAAATCGGCAATGAATCATCACCGGCGGTGGTGTTCGTCCACGGTTTCCCGGAGATATGGTACAGTTGGCGCAACCAGATGATCGCCGTCGCCGGTGCCGGTTTCAGAGCCATCGCTCTCGACTGCCGAGGCTACGGCCTCTCAGATCCACCACCAGACACCGAGAAATTTGGATTCTCCGATATCGTCGACGATCTTCTCGCAATCATCGATTCTCTCGGCATTAATAAGGTACATTAACTAATCCTTTTAACCTACTTGTGGTCGTTTAATCACTGATTTCAAGTGATTGTGACTCGTAATGGTAAATTCATTTAGGGGGCGTTTGGTTGAAAACAATGGAATAGAATGAAATGGAATTGAGAAACTAGTATAATTTTCAAGTAAAATTGTGTTTGAGTGAGCAATTAAAAGTAAACCGAAGGGAATGTTTCACCTCAAATTCCCTTGGTTGTGGGATTTCAAAATCCTTCCACCTAGAGAGGGAATTTGAAATCCCACGACCAAAAGAATTTGAGGTGAAACCTTCCCTTGGGTTTTACATTTCATTACCCACTTAAACATAATTTTGCTTGAAAATTATACTAGTTTCTTAATTCCATTCCATTCCATTCCATTCCTTCCAACCAAACGCCCTCTTACTCTCCGATCAAATGTTCTCGATAGAGTCAGGGGGTTTTGCAAGAATCCATAATAACAAACCGACGATTAGGTTTCATGGTTTTTTAAGGGTCCTAATATTTAGACACCCACCCAGATAAATCGACACTCACCTATACGTCGCGTATGGGTCCATACGCGACGTATATGGTCGAATGCACTGAAAACGAAAAAATTCAGGGGGTGTTAGAAAACTATACGCCTCATATAGCCCTATACGACCCCCCATACGACATATATAGGTCTATACGACGCATATAGCAAATTTCGACACTGACTACGAGGAAAAATTCAGGGGGCTGTCAGAGGTGTTATACGCCCCGTATAGGGCTATACGACCCACTATACGACGCGTATGGAGCTATACGACCCGTATAGAAATTTTGGGGTGTTGATTTAAAATAATAGGGTGTCCAAATAACAAAACCCTTTTTTCAAAACCAATTTCTTTTGTTTGGTTTCGGTTTTGTTTGTAACGAAAACCGAAAAGCCCCCGAACTGAAATCATATAAACTTGGTGCATTCATATATTTATAAGTATGATTAGCCTATTAGTTATTTATTTAATTTTTGTTATTAAAATTTTCTTTTGAATGTTTAAGTTTCAAGAATAAACTTTAAATCTTTTTGTTTCAATTGGTATATTAAAATGTTTTATTGAATGTTTTATTATTGTATTTTATAAATTGCAATTCATTTAAATGTCAACTAATTTATAAGAATATGTAGACATCAACAAAATGATGTAATCCCGAAGGTTTTAGTTTAAATACATTACTTTATTTTGGTTTTAGGCTAAAACCGAACCATGCACACCCCTAGTAAAGTAAAGAGTGTGTTCGCTCATGTAACTAATGTATGTAAGCGTGTAATGATTTCATTTGTAGATCTATATAGTCGCTAAGGACGCCGGAGTTAGACCAACTTATGTCTTTACACTCCGGTATCCCGCGAGGGTAGCCGGGGTCGTAACACTTGGAGTACCACATACGCCTTTCGGACCACCTAAGTTCCTCACAGAGCTTCCTGAAGGTTTCTATATCAATAGATGGAGGGTATGTACTTGTGTTAACAATATGTTTTTGGTAGTCAGTTTTGTATTTGATTGTTACAAGTTTACATTAATTGATTTTGTTGGCAGGAACCTGGAAGAGCTGAAGCTGATTTTGGGCGTCTTGATGCAAAAACTGTTGTTAGAAACATATACATCATGTTTTCGAGAGATCAAATTCCGATCGCTAGTGAAAACCAAGAGATTATGGATATTGTTGACCCTGCAACTCCTTTACCTCCATGGTTCACTGAGGATGATCTTTCGGCCTACGGATCCCTATACGAGAAATCTGGTTTTCTTAATGCACTCAAAGTTCCTTACAGGTGACTAAGAACATAAGCATTAACTTTGATCAACACAGATGTTTCAACATCAGTTTCAATGATGTTCATTTGTAAACGAGAATGAATTTGGGTTCTTGTGAATTGTATTGTTATAGGTCAATTGAAGAAGAATACAACGACATTAAAGATCCTGTGATCAAGAATCCGATGTTATTGATCGTAGGGGAGAAGGATTATTGCTTGAAATTTCCAGGAATAGGAGATTTCATAAAGAATGGAATGGTTAAACACTTTGCATCTAGTTTGGAGATAGAATATGAGCTGGAAGGCAGCCATTTCATTCAAGAGCAGTTTCCGGATAAGGTAAACATGCTAATAATCGCATTCCTTCGTAAGCATTGTTGATCATATTCCTGTGGGAGACCCTAAAGGCCGGAAGTTTGGGTTTCACTTTGTATGTTTCAGTTGAATAATGTATGATTGATATTGAAGTCACCAGTGTGAGTTGTTCCATTTATACTGTTCTTTGTGCAATGTGTACTTTCATTAACGAGGATGTGAAAGACGATATGGTAGCCTGATTATTTGCTAAAGGATGGTTATTAGTTCACGCCCTTGAACGAGTTCAGTGAGAGGGCGAAGAAAGGGGGGAAGGACTGAGGAGGGGGGTTTGATGGTGTCTATCAAGACAATCGAGGTAGAGCCGACCTCGAGAATCATTGAAAATATTTGGGCCCTGGGCTTAGTAGAGAAAAACGAGCCCCTTATTACATAAAGTAAATAACTTATGTATAAATTTTAAGGCATGTGCAAGTGAAAAAAAAAAAAAAAACTCTAGTTTGACCAATAGATCGCACTGACATGCTGTGTTCTAGTCGTTCTTTTACCGCCCTTGCAAGTTATTTTGTTTGAGTTTTGAATTGAATTTAAATTCTAGTGATAAGTAAATGGTAATAAGCTAAAATAATTAACATTTTTAATGAGGTCTCATGTTTGTTAGGCTTATAACAAGTAAAATGTTAATGACTTTGTTAATTGCTTAATGAGTTTAAATGTTTTGCAGATTATATAAGGTTTATTTAAATATACATAGAGAGTATAACATTTTAGAAATTTTAGACCCTTAAAGAGATCACACCCTAGACGGTTGCCATTCCGCCCCGGATCATTACCTCATCTAGTGAAATCACCGGAATCGTTACCTTGTCTCATTCTCTGAAATACATCATTGCTTCATCTCGTTCTCTGAGATAGAGCTCAGACACTCTATTCCTTTTATTTTAAAGCTTACCATTCATTTCCTCAAAATTTTAAGAGTGATTGTAATTAGAAGAAAAATAATAATTAATAATTAATTGAATAGGGGTAGGCATGAGAAATGTGACATTTGAGGTTTTGAGAAGATAGGACAAATGTTTGTGATAAATGTGAATGCTAACTAAATTTATATGAACTTACAATTTTAAGATCATGGGTTATGTCGTGAGAAACCACCTCTTTTTCTAAATATAAAATAAGGCAGTGTATATTATATTACAAATCAATCCGACCTCAATTCAAAATTAGAACCAAATCAAGTAAGATACATTACCTTGTTTATATGAATGGGATGGAAAACCGGATGTGTATGGTCGAATAGATATCAGAGGAAGAATGTATAGTAAAAGGGGGATTTATGTTTGTCACATGCTATAATTTATTGGCATTTGCTTCAACCACGATATAAACAATAATTTAGGATCAAATAATAAGACCCCTTTTTGTATCGATCAAAATGAAGTGCACACAAGGCTCATCTAAGTATTCATACATTGTTCTTTGCCATATGTAATCATTTATTTACCAAATTAATCCTTTTTATTTGGAGAGAAAAAGAAATTCTATATTAAAAACAAAAATAATTTAATATTCCAACTTTAGAGCCTTGTTGTTAAGGGTCAATTATATCCGCACCACTTCCATATCAATCCCACATTGTTTGCAAATCCTTTGAAAACATGCAAAACAGTCAATTACAGGATAAACAACCATTTGAGCATAAGATGAAATGAACATTAATACCTTGGATTAAATCTCACAATTCACTTGCTATTAAACACCCATTTGAGTATAGTCATCAACGGCTGTCTAAGTTTGAGAGTGACCGTATTTAAGTTTGTGAGAGGTGTACACATATCATGACACTTTGTTAATATTACCTTACTAATCTTGGTTTTAAATCATTTTAATTTCCTACATTATAAAATAACCGGCTACATTGATCCTTCTACCTCTTTTTCAGTCCCCAAACAGACTCATGCCATCGTTTAAGGGTCCGTTTGAGATTGCTTATTTTGGTTGAAAAGAACTTTTAATAAAAAAGAATTATTAACTTAAAATTTTTCAAAATTAGTTTTAAAAAAATGTTTAGATTAACTTATAAACTAAAATGTCGTAAAATTATCAAAACAGACATACTTTTAAAATGATGGGAGTTAATAGAAGGTAGTAAAAAAGTATAATAAGAAATTATACTAAAATAGATTTTCAAAAATTAATAAGTAAATTTCTTTTTACTTTTTAAAACCTCATTTATACCCTATATGAAAAGTTAATTTGAAAAGTATTTTTGTGTTTACCAAACATTTTTTTTGACAAACATTAACTTTTAAAAAATTAATAAATAAAAGTTAATCCAAACATCCCCTAACTTGTTCCATTCTAAATCGCTGTACCGAGAGGAACTTAACAACAATGGATCGGATAGTGCACAAGTTCATACAAGTCAACGGACTGAAGCTTCACATAGCCGAGATCGGAAGCACATCATCACCGGCGGTGGTGTTTCTCCACGGCTTCCCGGAGATATGGTACAGTTGGCGTCACCAGATGATCGCCGTCGCTGACGCCGGTTACAGAGCTATCGTTCCCGACTTTCGAGGCTACGGACTCTCAGATCCATCTCCGACGGAGCAATTTGGATTCTCCGATCTCGTCGACGATGTAATCGCAATCCTTGATTCACTCGCCATTCATAAGGTACATCAACTAATGCATTAAACTGTTGCTAACAACAGCAGATCCTTGAGTTGATATCTAGGTTCAATCTTCAAATGCTCGTCTCGAATTACCAATGATTTGAAGATTATAAGAACAATTGGGCGTAATTTTGAAGAAAACTTTTGGTATGATATCAAATACCTAATTCATAAGTGACTTGTACTTACCGATTTGTTTGCGTGTAGATCTTCATTGTCGCGAAGGATTTTGGCGTTAGACCAGCATTCCTCATTGCGCTCCGATGTCCCGAGAGAGTAACCGGAGTTGTATCGCTTGGCGTACCGCATCGGCCTTTCAAACCCCGAACGTATCACATAGATTTGCCTGAAGGTTTCTATATCAACAGATGGAGGGTACAGAGTACAACATATATGAGAATAATATGGTTTCAAAGTTATTAGCTGTTGATCATTGATGTTGACTGGTGTTTTCCTTTTGTAAGGAACCTGGAAGAGCGGAAGCTGATTTCAGCCAACTTGATGTGAAATCAGTCTTGAGAAACATATACATCTTGTTCTCTAGGAGCGAAATCCCAATCGCAAGTGAAAACCAAGAGATCATGGATATAGTTGGCCCGTCTGACCCTTTACCGTCCTGGTTCACAGACGATGATCTCTCGGCTAATGGAGCACTATATGAGAAATCTGGTCTAATTAATCCCCTCAAAGTTCCTTACAGGTAGATAAAACACAATGCACACCAACCTGGAAAACTAAAAGTTGCAAATTTGAAGAACAGGGGTAGTAATCGGTCAAAACAAGTGATTTTTTGGTTTGGTTTGGTTTGGTTTGGTTGGGTTGGGTTGACATGAGTACGCTTTGAACCACGATGATCGACCCATTTGAGCTGCTTCCTTTAGATTTTGATTCTAGTTGAGGTTTTCTAAACTCAGTTTCTTGTGAATTGTGTTATCATAGGTCAATTGAAGAAGAATACAACATAATAGATCCTATTATTAAGAATCCGATGTTATTGATCATCGGGGAGAAGGATTATTTCTTGAAGTTTCCGGGGGTGGAAGAATTCATAAAGAGCGGAACGGTTAAGCAGTTTGTGTTGGATTTAAAGATAGAATATGTGCCTGAAGGGAGTCATTTTGTTCAAGAACAGTTTCCTGACAAAATAAACCAGCTAATTCTCATGTTTCTTAAGCAGTTTGAGATCCAATCACCTTAGATAACCAGTAACAAACAATTAATTAAGAATTAAGGCCTAAATGATGTACTAAACCAACTTCAACATTTTAAATGATTTAGGCAAAAGTACTACATTCCCTTCCAACAGGTCATGAACGAATGAGGAAACAAGCAGATAGAATTAGTTGTGTTAACTTAGGGTAAAACAAAACTAGAAAACATGTTTGGCTTCTCATAGAAGATTGAAAAAAGTAAACAGGAAGTAATACACTAGGAAAATGTGAGGATGTATCTTAATGAGCCATAATATGAAGAAGAAGAAGAAGAAGAAGAAGAAGAAGACAACCTGGATCTTTCTTCGCCTTAACATTCAGTCGGCGTCAATGATAATTTAGGGCAAAAAACGACGAAGTAAAAAACAATGGAGTAAAATGAGTGGGTTAAGAAGAGAAATGATGAAGACGTACCGATGATGGAGTGAAGTATTTGATCTGAACAGACGAAGTCGCCATTGGAAGTATTTTACACTAGGAAAATGTGAGGATGTATCTTAATGAGGCAGAATTTGAAGAAGAAGAAGAAGAAAAATGACCTGGATCTTTCTTTGCATCAACATTCAGTCGCTGTGAATGAAAATTTAGGGCAAAACAAAGAAAAAAACGATGGAGTAAAACCCTAGTTGAGTTGAGATGATGAAATCGCCATTGGAATTGGAATTGAAGACGTACCGACGATGGAGTGAAGCGTTTGATCTGAAGAGACGAAATCGCCATTGGAATTGGAATTGAAAACCCTAGTTGAGTTGAGTTGAGTTGAGTTTAGTTGAGGAATGGATTGCCGGCAGGGTTTTATAGAGTATCGCCTACGTCTGGAGTTGGAGATCTCGCAAATCCTGGCCGCGCATACGCAATCATTTCATAAGGATTCTTGCGTCGCCTCAACTCACCATCATATTATTATTATTATTATTTATTTATTTTATTTATTATTAATTATTATTGTTATTATTATTAAAGTTAAATTCTACTTTACTACTTTAGTTTTGTTAATAATAAAGATTTTCGTTATAAATTATTTTAATTTTGATATAAAAGTTTTATTAGTTGTTTTAATTTTATACCAAATAATAAAACGTTTAGAGTGAAATTGAAACAACATATAAACTTTTGAAGCTAAATTGTTATTTTTAATTTTTTGAAGTAAAATAATTTACTTTAATTAAATATTACGAAGTTCACTGAAATTAACTCTTGTTATTATTACATCAAACAAATAGTTACTTTTGATTACATAAAAACAAATAAACGGGTGGGTTGGTTTTGATTAAAGCATTCACATGGGTTTTTTTATTTATAAATATATTAAAAGTTATTAATCTTTTTATTTATTTTCAATTAAATGATAGTTTTATACATTTTATTATTATATTTTTTATCTTCTTTACTCACAAGCACTTTCTAAAGTTATTAAAAATGAATAGTGATATACAGTGTATTACCGGATAAATAGATAAATATTAACATCTTATATCTTCGCTTACAATCATATTTCATATAATATATAGAATGCACTCATAAATATATAGAAAATATCTAATGTGAATGCTATTAAAAAGGAGAAAGGAAAAAAAATAAAAAGGAAAGTTGTTATACAATGTCTAAATACCCTCATACTATGTACAACCCACCTTTTGTCTTCTTTTTTTTTAATCTTTAACTATTTAATTTTAACACATAATATATTTAAAATTTAGCTTCAACGTTATTTTACTTGCAACTTTGGTCCCCTGTATATTACATATTTTAGATGTTTTATGTTTCGTCGTTAGGTTCAACGTTTTTACATGTATTCTTCGTTTGTTTTTATTTTTATTTTTTTGGTTTTTTATTTCTTTTTTAATACAAGCTTTTTTTGGTGTTAGTGATCACTAATGGTAGCGTGTCATTGGTGTTACTTGACATGATTTTACGTCTCTTCCGTAATACGGGAGGCTTAGTACTAGTTGTTCAAAGTTTCAAATCATTTAATCTATTATAGAAAATCTAATGAAGTTAGTGTATTTAAGAACCACATCATTTTAGCAAAATGTGTTACTTGGGAGAAATACTTATATTAGTCGTAATTGTGATATCGATGACAACAATTAGCGCAATTGAGTACTAACTTATCACGTTGTTTATGGTACCATATCCCATAATTTTGATGGCTTATAACACATACCCAATCAACAATCAAATTTGTGGATAACCACGCGCCACATAAATAACCACATGAAGCCTAATCTAACAAGTATGGACTCCCCTTTAAGACAAGGTGTAAAGGTGCCGGTGTTACCAATGAGTGATAGCGGTATTTTGAAAAGGGGCTACTTCCTAATTGCGTATGCAAAATGATAACACGATGTTTAAGCAACTGGCTACGTGAGACGTGCAAGACATCCAGGTAAACAAGTATAATACAATTGCTTCAAATGCAAGAGGAACTCCTATTGACCTCAACGAGGATGATGGCGATGAGAGCTCAGACGAACCGCCACAAACGCTCAAGAAGAATAAAGAAAAACGAGTGTTATCGTTAACTATACATAACAATAAACTATGGAATTATTGACGGGTTGGTTTTCTCAAGTTAACAAGATACAATTGAAAATGATCCAATCGAAGTAAAAAAGCAATCAAGATTTGAGACAGTAAAATCTTAACTAATATTAATCATCTGGTTGGATTGGTATGCATAACAATAAAAAAACTCATCAAAAATTTAATTTAAAACCATGTGATGTTTATGGTATAAATGTTTATGACCTCCTCCTCTATGCCCTACGGTAATAATTCCTCTTGCATTACGATCTTTACCACATTTATACTGTCCATTATTTATAATGTTTATTTTTATAAATAATATTAGTTTATGTTACAATTTTTTATAGTAAGTAATATAATTTACTCCGATGGTGGAGAATGGGAGTTAGGTGTAGTGGTAAGTAAATGTGTTAGAGTGATGTTTTCATTCCAGCCAATTGGTGTAAATTTGAGTCTCATGCGTGCGCGACAATTATTCTTGATTATATATGGCTTATCTATTTCATCATAGATAATCTATCAAAAAATAAATAAAAATATACTTTTTATATAAAAAATTCAATTCTCTACTAGTAATGTTATTTTACTCATCCTTATAATCTATTGGTGTTGGTGGTTGTCCAACAAATATGGCATACTCACATAGATTAAACCATTACGAATACAAAATTAAATGAGTTTATTTTTTTAAAATGAAAGATGATAATATATGTTAAAAGATGATGATTTAGGCTGAAGGGACAAAAATGCTTCAAAGCGAAAGATGATATTTTTTGATTGAACTATTACTTTGTTTTTGTTACGATGAACTAGCCTACACACTATCCTTTTGAATCATCACATTTTACTCGTGTTAACATTCCCAAAAAAGTCTAGTCCATAAAATCGTTTTTTCGGTTGTTCACGCATTCAATTCATGTACCACTAACCATGGATGCCCTTGCATTTACATTTGTCTATTGCGTTTTTGTTTTCTAGATTTTCCACTTCCATTATTTATAAGAATATAATCTACTTTATGTAATGTGTGACGTGAAAGTATACTTTGCCGACTGATCACAATCGTGGTTAATAAGGATTGCTTATTTATACATGCCCCAACGATCAACCACTGAACACATTTTGGTCTCATGTATTTGGGGTGAAACAATATGGTGGCAGATTTGCGTTTCGGTCAAAAATCCTTTTCCGGATGCTTTTATATGTAATGTGTCACGTGGAAGTTTCCTTTTATTTTGGTCTAATTGAAGCATCCTCTAATAGCTGGATTGTATATATTGATTGATGTAATTTGTCGAAAGAGGGATTTCCCATATACAAAGAATCAACTCCACTCATTAGCAATGGATGAATTTACTTGACTTTAAGTTATATAGAATAAACGGGTAGGGTAAGGTTTTTTTGTTTTTACTAAGGGGCATGTTATAGATACACCCAGATGGATATCTGGACGCCCTAGATACAGCCCGTCAAGGGCCGTATTGGTCTGTAAATATCAAATCAGTCAATTCATGATTTTTTACAGCTCGTATTGTCCATTAAGCCCGTAATGACAAGGTCGTAATAAGCCTTATGACCGTAAGTGAGATTCTGAATTTTTTTATTTTTTGATTCTTTTAACGTTTTTCATTCATTAATGATTTATTAATTAAGAATATTTTTTGGGTTTATTTTTTGCTTTTATAAAATACTTATTTATAAGTTATATAAATAAAGGTTTTAGTTGGAACATTCACATTCCGTTATCTATAAATTTGTGAGTGTACTTATTTTATATGAAATGTTTTAAAATAAATTATAAAAAAAAAACATTACTCATTTGTGTTATTAAAATATCATTCTTCCTCTCTCTCTCTCTCTCTCTCTCTATATCATATGTGTGTATATAAAGAGATAAAAAAAGAAAATATCCCAGAAACCAATATATGTATTTATTATATGTTCATATAATATAAATTAATTTATAAAAAAACTGAAAATAAAGATTTGGATTTACCTTTTAAAGGTATATGTAAAAGTAAAAAAAATAAACTAAAAATACAATAACCTAATTAATTTTATAAATTTTAAAAAACATTTATTAAAAAGATGAAAATTTATATCAAAAAATAAAAAATAAAAAAAGAAAATTTTACTTATGTTCATAAGCCTTGTTACGCCCCGTAAGTTAAAGTCATTACGGGTCGTAATGACCAATACGGGTCGTAACATTTTATAAATTGGCTAATTTGATATTTTGCAAACCAATTCGACCCGTAAGGGATTTCAGGGGCCGTGAAAGAAATTCAAAGAGTGTCAGCATAACACCTGACAGGGTGTTCCTTTATCGAAACCCTTTACTAATTATTACACCAACCAATTAACTTAAATGTAAAAAACACTAGCACTGTACTTATGCTGTAACGACAAGTATAACAAACATTTACAACATATTACACCATTGATGTAATAATTTTTTCATTCTTTTCAAAACTTTTCTTTTTTTTAAATAAAAAAAACTTTACCATTTTAAAAAAAAACCTTGTTAACCTTTTTTATAAAAATTACACCATTAAATAAATAATTTTTATATTTTTTCATTCGAGTATAGTTTTGCTACATATTTTTATTTTTTTTAACGCTCGTTGTAGACCATGTTATATTAGTGTAAACAATGCTATAGTAGCAAATAAAGCTGTTATGACCACTGTAGGTTAACAGTTTTAACACAATAAACAAATACTAATAGTTGTTCCCTATCATAGCTAGGTAATAACACTTCATCTCAAACTCTACATCTCAAACACTACATCTCAAACGCTTCATCTCCTATTCTATTTAATCTAGATTATCTATGCACTTTCCGTTGTAGTTTAAAAGTAAAAGTAAATAGGTGTATGAGTTGTCATCTAAAAAGAACTCCAAAGAGAATAATAGAAAACTTATCATTTTAAAACATATAATGATTTCCAAAAAAAAAATATTTTGGAATCATTATATTTATTTTGGAAAAACTAAAGCTCATCATAATAGTGATCATTTTTGCAATCATTATTTGAAATATATAATGATTCCAAAAACTTTTAACAAAATATTTATTTATGAACTTATTCTAAATTGTATAATATAAGCATTCAAGTTCAAGCAATGGCCGTATGAATGCCACCATTGCTTGAGACTTTAGTTGAACGATCCAACCACCGTAATCTTTAAGATGCAACACAACAACAACACCAAAACAATATCAAAGGATGAAAAGAACACCAACCAACCTCGTTTAGCAATGAATAGCAAAACAAAATGAAACAAAACCATAAATTACTGAAAAAGAACAACAATCAACCTCATTTGGTGTCCTCGATTTTGAGCCACTTACTATAGATCTCAATTCTAAGGGTTTATGGACTTAATTTCTTGCAAAACGTTTTAATACAGGTCAATTATAGCTTGTAATCAATAATCCTATGTTAGTGGCCATCAGGGTAAAGAATTATTCTTGAAGTTTAATCAATGGTTTTCAATCTTAAAATATCTAATATTTTAGGTTCTATATAGTTGAGATCCAATTCTCATCTTCATCTATCATATATATCAACTGATAATATAGACGAACTAGATTGATGTTTGATCATAAAACTTAGCTCCTACTTTAAGGCGTGAATAAATCCTACAAACAATTCTTTGACAACAATCATACACAAGTACTGCCCATAAAATTTAAAAAGTTTATACACATGCAGAAGGTTAAATGCAAGCATATAAATCACCTTAAATATTTATGCAAATGCATGATTATAGTATATTCATAAGATTAAAACTTCACGTTTCCTTTATTTACTATTCTATAGGTTCTACTTCGATAAGATGCTTCTTTTATTTTCTTCTCTATGTGGATTGGGTTGGGTCTACCCGAATTCAGTTTCTAGTGAATTGTGCTATTATAGTCAATTGAAAAAGAATATGACATAGTACATCCTGTAATCAAGAATCCGATGTTAGTGATCAACGGGTCGAAGAATTATTCTTGAAGTTTCAAGGAGCGGAAGATTTCATAAAGCACGAAACAGTTAAACAGCTTGCGTTGGATTTGGAGACAGAATATGTGCCCACCCACCCCTCTTAATTGTTTGCTAACCTCAATGTCAAAATAATGGCAAACCTAGAATTATTTCACTTGGTTCATATTTTTTTAACATCTGGACACCTCTTCTCGATTTACATATTTTTTTGGCCAAGTCAAACTCAATTCTAAGTCTTCCGCCTACTTGAACACTAAATCTAAACCTTACAATCTTTAAAAACCAGATAAACCGATATTAAAGAAGCGAGTCATTTTGTTCAAGAACAGTTTCCAGACAAGCCAACCTAGCTAGTCCTCATGTTCCGTGGTAAACGTAGCTCATAGCTAATCATAACCACATGGCAGTTTGATCGGTTGTTAAAAAACTTGCACACCCTTATACACAAGTGCTACCACTAAAGTTAGCTCCTAAGGCTCATCAAATCCTACACAAACAATTCTTTGACAATATTTATACACAAGTGCTACCACTAAAGTAACACAAAATCTATTAAGTTTTTATAAGCATATAAAAGATTAAATGCAAACTTAAAAATCACCTATTTGTGTAGGATTTGTCAAGCTGTTTGCTAACCTCAATGTCACAAATAGTGACAGACTCAGAATTTTTTCACTTGGTTAGCTCTATTTGAACATCTGGACACCTCGTCTCGATTTAAATACTTTTTGGTCGAGTCGAACTCAATGCTAAGGCTTCCACCTGCTTGAACTCTAAAACTAAACCTTATAATCTTTGAATACCGGACAAACTGATATTAGAAGCGATAATAAAAGTTAGCTCCTAAGGCTCAACAAATGCTACACAAGCAATTCTTTGACAACATTTATACACAAGTGCTATCACTAAAGCAACACAAAATCTGTTAAGCTTTATAAGCATATAAAAGATAAAATGCAAACTTAAAAATCACCTCAAACAATTATGCAAACATAGAGATAGACAACCGGGCCAATCAATTCTTTAATATAAATCATACGATAAATATACCTGAAAATTTACCGGGCCAATATTGAATGCCTCGGTCTACCCCTTATCGCCACGACAAAAGCTTATTGGTTAATTTACGACAATGTAAACTTGTGGTATAACAATTCACTGTACATGTATGTAAATACTGCATACATAACATGATTCTTAAATCATCATATCTTGATAAAATTGATATGATAAAATTACTAATATCTTATATGATTTCAGTGATGGTCATAGTATATTTTATAATTTTACAAAGCACCTCACATTTTAAAAGGTTGCACATGAAAACAATACATTTTATACTAATATTTTTTTAATGGCTTACTTAAATAACTTAGCCAGTTCAAAAAGAAACTTAAATAACTTAGCACCTCACTTGAACTCTATCCCATATCCTACTCAGATGCTGAAGCTACCTCTCGTGATGCCAATCCTTGATAACAAGAACACACAAGCACATGACTAAGAGGGAGAAGGCCTTAAACAGAGAGAATAAAACCGGTTTCGGATAGCTAGATTCCCCCCTCAATTGGATTCCTTTTTCTTCCCAGTTGGCCAACTACGTTTGTATTATACTTATTATATCACACCCTATTGTTCAAACTAAATGAAGTTTCTAAGCGAATTTAGTGCTAGCCTAATCTTGACATTATGATTGAGCCAAGTGATTTAAACCCTGGGCACGTTGCACATAAATCCGCACCACCAAAATCCATGCCGCTACTAACCTCTCAAAACCAATTATCATCGACTCCCACACGCAATTGCATGTGTCGCCTCAAACAAGCCCAAACGAAACCTTGCAGATTCAGATCAGTTATATCATCTATTGTACTTTTAACAAGGGCAAATTGGTAATTTAATCCAAGAATAGAAGTTATCTTTAAAAAAGAGCATACCTCCATAGTTTCATGACATCCTCTTATGATGCCAATAACAACATCAAATGCCCCATGCTCTCTTAGTTTGTCCTTGAAGTCGCGCCTCATCTTCTAACAATCCTAGTTGTCTCTATAATATAATACAAACAAAAATCAATTATCAGTCAGCTAAACTTTGGTAATTTTCTTTCGTCAATTAAAAACCAAAAATCTGAAACAAAATTTTAATTTATCATGTTTGTCAATTTGAAAAAAATTTACAGATTAACGGAGTGATCTCTCTAATGAGCCAAATGTGTCAAATTTAAAATACCTATCAAAACTTGCTCATAGTATATAAAAAGAAAACCTGCCCAAAGTATATAATTAGTGCATATAGCCCTCCCAAATAATTTTTTAAAAATAAAAAATAAAATAGCTACTAATATATTATATATCTTTTTAAAACACAAATAATGCACTAAAAATTTGGACAAAAAGTGACCTTGGTCAACCCAACCAGACCCACTTTGACCTCATACAGAAATATCAACTTTTCTTAACCCTTCAAAGTCACAAAAGCACACTCAAAAGGGGCTCCCTGTAATCTAGGTGCAATAAAAATGAACACCTGAGACAAAGAAAAAAACAAAATAATAGTAAGATAAGAATATATATAATAGAAAAGGAAACCTAAGAATATAGTACCACTCCATAAACAATATACAACTTACTAATATTAGCAATTACAATTGTCAAATTGATACTGAGAGTCCAAAGTAATAACAATTCACAAAAAGATAAAGATACTGTTCATCATCAATCGGCCAGATCCACCTGTTTGCCACATCTAGTTACGGCTATCAAGCATATAATATACTTTGCATCTTTGTCCCCAATTGTACAACTAGTAGGATGAAGGCAGTATCATTAAAGTTTAATACTTTCCTTGAAAATTAAGTATTAGAGATGACATCGATTACATATTCTTATCTCAGACCATCAACAATCAAGCGTCCTTAGATTCAAGAACCCCATAACCATTAAATATGATTACAAAAGCACAATATTTAAATAATAATAATCTTTTCATTTAGAAGGTTCAGTGAGGTAATATTTAAAAATGCCGTATGGGTGACTTAAAAATGTTTGACCCATTTGGCATTTACACTTAAAACATAACCCAAGTTGTAAAAAACTAACACCCGAGTTTTTGTTAACCTATCAATGCATGACTAAGCAAATGAATATTTTAAAGATAAGAAATTTTTCTACCTTAAAGAAGCTAATTGCAGAACAACTTGATAAGAAAGATACGTTCAAAAACCTATAAACAAATGATATCTTGTCTAGTCACATTTGAAATGCTCTAGCTCATCCTTGGGAACAGTAAAGTCATTGCAGAACAAGCAAAAAAAAAATTATAGCAAATTAACAAATTGAGCACAAACTTAAAGGTCCAATTACTAGAAGTTCCATATTTACTTAAAGCTCCAATTACTAGAAGTTCCATATATACTCATCCACATGACTCCAATCGTCCCTTTATTATAGAATCATCTAACTCCAATCGTCCCTTTTTGACAAAAACAACGTTAATTGCAGCATTTCTCAAATAATAATGAATGATATTAAGCATACTTGATCTACGTCCTCACAAACAGCAAGTTCCTCATCACCATAGGGTAACTATTTCAAAGACAAAAGGAGAACAAAATATTAAGTATACGAAAAGGAAGATAAACAAATATCCATTTAGCAAATACATGGAACAGTTCTGTTAACTTACAGTAAAGAATATAGCTTCCACACCGACAAAAGATTATTAAGTTAACTTTGAATTGTATAGGTGGCAAATATGGGTGGGTGGGCAGAAGTGGGATGGGTAGCTGCTTGTCAACAGTCATTTCCGCCACATCTTGAAATGAGCCAGGTCAGGTTGGCTGACCAGAGAACACTTTTTGTCCACTTATGAACAATAATATAAAAAAAAGTTTTCTAATAACATGATTTTAGAAAGTTAGGACGTTAGGCAGTGATAGGGTGGGGTGTTTTCAATATATGCTTGATAATTAGTCTAAACATGTTTTGTTTCTAAATGCTTACCACTTTCTCAAGCCCTTTTCCATCATATAATCCGTATAAAAGTACTTATTAAACAAGCATTAATTCAACATGTCTAAAATAATAATGTTTAATAAATGATGTTAAGCATATCTGATCGACGTCCTCACAAACAGCAATTAAGTTCCTTGTCGCCATAGGGGTGACAATTTAAAAGCCAAAAGGAGAACAAAATGTTAAAGTAATGAAAAGGAAGGTAAACATGCATCAAATTAGCATATACATGAAGAGTTATGATATTACAATAACCAAACTAGAATACAGCTTCCACGCTGACAAAAGGCTATTTCTGAAGCACCTGTGGATTCCAAATAAATCCTCAAGATATGCATTGGAAAGACTATTTCTCATTATTTCAATGTTCATATCATCTAGATCCTAAATAATAATGTTTAATAAATGATGTTAAGCATATCTGATCGACGTCCTCACAAACAGCAATTAAGTTCCTTGTCGCCATAGGGGTGACAATTTAAAAGCCAAAAGGAGAACAAAATGTTAAAGTAAATGAAAAGGAAGGTAAACATGCATCAAATTAGCATATACATGAAGAGTTATGATAACTTACAATAAACCAAAACTAGAATACAGCTTCCACGCTGACAAAAGGCTATTTCTGAAAGCACCTGTGGATTCCAAAATAAATCCTCAAGATATGCATTGGAAAGACTATTTCTCATTATTTCAATGTTCATATCATCTAGATCCTGCAGATAGACCAATTTGTTTCTAAAGAATAAAGTAATAGAAAAACAAAGCAATAACATTTGTTTCTAAAGAATAGGACAATAGAAAACAAACCAATTTGTTTCTGTGTTACCTTGTTTGAGCCAACAAATGATATAGTTTTAATGTAATCGTCATCACAAGATAGCATTCACAGTTTCCAGCCTTAAACAAAGAAAGAGTATTAATGATTAATAAAAAGCTCATGTGTGCTACATTTGGCTTCTTTCTACAAATTTTGAACTAACTAGCAAATTCAATATTCTGTAAAGACAAAATGACAGAAAATAACAAAGATGTTATGATTTGTTAGTTCTTAGATAACGTTAAACAAAAATATTTACTAAAAAAGGCTTAAATGTGGTACTAAACCAACTTCATTTTTTATTAATAGAGTTACACAGAAGTACTACCTTCCCAAGGGTGTTTGAACGAATGAGAAAACAAGCAGATAGTTACGCGCCTTATCGCCTTTACAAGAGCATCTCCAAACATGAGTTATGTAGCCTACAAAAAAATATTTTAGTAACATATTACAATATTTGGATTTTTAATCTAGCTCATATGGTTTAACAAATACCTGCAGGCTTGCATGGGTAGACTGTGCAAATCAGCATAAGTGTAGTATAACTTGTGGACCATGAGATCTAATCAATATTGATTTGTTAGTTTTAGAGTTTAGACAATAGATGACAAAAGATTTAATTAAAAAATGCTTAAGTGAGGTACTACACCAATTCCTAGCCTCGGTTTCAATCTTCTCTTCTTAGTGTTCATGAAAGATTTCTAAATCAGACATGGCCATAAGAAGCGAACAAATGGTGTCCTGTCTAGTCACATGTTTGAAATGCTCTAGATTATCCTTGGGAACAGTAAAGTCAATGCAGAACAAGCCAAAAATAACTAAATCAAATTAACAAAATGCGCTCAAACATAGAGGTCAAATTACTAGAAAATGTAAAGGAACACCTGGTATTGGTCCAGTCTCTGAATTCTCCCCATGAGTTCACTGGATTCTTAAAAATATCAGCATCATTAGTTTCAATCATCTTTTTCATTATTGAATCATTTAACTACACATATAATATAAGGTAAGTTAAAAACCAAAGTTCAAAATTATAAAAGATTTACATAGAGGACATGAATAAATGAGAAAAACAAGTATTCACAAGTTAATGTTAGAACGGAAATATGGAAAAGTACTTCCAGATTCCAAAATAATCAGAAAATGCTCACCTGGAAAAACATGTAGAAGTCCTCAAGATAATACCAGTTTATTTCTAAGGAAGAAGAGAACAAAAAAACCAAGCAATAACATCCGTTTCTAAAGAATAAGATAATAGAAAAACTAACCAATTTGTTTCTAAAGAATAAGACAATAGAAAAACTAACCAATTTGTTTCAGCGTTACCTTCAATTCCTTGCTTGAAACAACAAATGCATAGCGCTTATGTATACATCATCACAAGATAGCATAGCATTCACAATGTCCTGCCTCAAACAAATAAAGAAAAAGCAATAGTGGATTGATACAAAAGCTCATCTGTATTACATTTGGCTTCTTTCTACAAATTTTGAAATAACTAGCAAATTCAATATTCTGTAAGGACATAATGACGGTAAACAACACAGATCTTATTCTTAGTAAGAACTGAGGAGAAACATACAATGGTGTCATGTACAGCATCCGAAACACCACTATTTAAACCGGCTTCCATTGCTAGTTCTGCAAGTATAATGGAAGCCCCTATAAGAGGGTAGAAAATTACAAGAAGCATCAATAAAAAAAAAACTTCGGACCACTAATTAAAGATATATTCTTCTCATTTACATAATTCAAAGAGTGTTACAATCATTAAAAATTCTCCCTCAGTTAATATTGTAATATATGAACCTTGTAAGTCAGGATTCTTCGCTTTACAAGAATGTGAAAATATCTTTTAAGGTGTAATAAATTGATATAAGAGAAGACATGACCTGGATATTTCTCTGATGGCTTTTGAATGAAAGTATTACTGCTGCTCAAAGCAACTGGAAACCTCAGCATAGAACTAAGAATTAACTGGGTAATAAAACTAATTATAGGGGTAATTATTTTAAAGCCAAAAGGAAAACAAAATATTAAGGAAATGAAAATGAAGATAAAAAAAATATCTAATTAGCAAATACATGAAGAGTTATGTGAACTTACAGTCAACCAAAACTAGAATACAGCTTGCTACGGCCATCTTGATTCTTGAGTAATCATAACTAGAATATAGCTTCCATACTGATAAAAGACTGATGAGATAACATTGAATAGTACAGTTGACAATGTGGGTGGGTGGGTAAGTGGGTTGGGTAGCAGCTTGTTAAGAGTCATTCACGACACAGGTTGAAATGAGCCAGGACCAGAGAACTCTTTGTCCTCTTATATTATATAACGTAATTTAAAAAACAAAGTTCAAATTTATAAGAGATTTACATAGAGGACATGAATAAATGAGAAAAACAAGCGTTCACAAGTTAATGTTAGAACGGAAATATGGAAAAGTACTTGCAGATTCCAAAATAATCAGAAATGCTCACCTAGAAAAACCGGTAGAAGTCCTCAAGATGATACCAGTTTATTTCTAAAGAAGAAGAGAACAGAAAAACCAAGCAATAACATCCGTTTCTAAAGAATAAGATAAGAGAAAAACTAATCAATTTGTTTCTAAAGAATAAGACAATAGAAAACCTAACCAATTTGTTTCTGCATTACCTTCAATTCCTTGCTTGAAACAACAAATGCATAGCTTTAGTGTATTCATCATCACAAGATAGCATTAGCAATGTCCTGCCTCAAACAAATAAAGAAAAAGCAATAGTGGATTGATACAAAATGCATACAACAAAGATCTTATTCTTAGTAAGGACTGAGGAGAAGCATACAATGGTGTCATGTACAGCATCCGAAACACCATTGAAGCATTCAGTCAAATAATAAAAACTAATTATAGTATGTTACGGATCCATGACACCATTGAAGGAAATCATGTGATATTGGCAAACATACAGACAATGGAATCGTAAGTTACCGATAAATTGAAGGGGCACATACACCAATTGGCTCGATCTATAATGCTGTAGACATCAAAAATCCATGAACATTCAGTCGACGTCAGTACCGAAGGATCCATTACAGTATTTTAGGGCAAAACTAGAGGACTCGAATTAAAGCATTTGCTGTTTTAACAAGGGAAATGAAGAACACCGATGATCCAGTGCTCTTTGATCGGACATAAATTGACACACGAAGAACCCTAGTTGGAATTGTTGAGGGAACGCTGCGGGGGTTTTATCGAGTATCGCCCAACGGTTACTTGAAATTCGGAGATCTTCCGAATCCCAAACGGGGATACGCAATCATTCGAAAAGATTTCATGCGCCAGTTGAATCAATTCACCGAAATATATTATTACTAAATTTAATAAACTAGTGTTTTAACCCGCGCTAAGCGCGCGGGAGTTTGGTTGTTTTTCTCTGTCTTACGCGACCGTGACTTTCTTCGTTGTTGGGTTGGCTCATCGGAAACCACAAAAGCGTATACCGATACCAGTTCGATTAAATACCGAATACCGATACTAATGTTTGACGTCAAAAACACAAAAAAGTAAACGTTTGTGGTCAAAAAGCAAACTTCACATGCGTTACGCGTACGAAAGTTTGGTTGTTTTCCTTTGTCTTAAGCTACCGTGACTTTCTTCGTTGTCGGGTTGGCTTATCGGAAACCACAAAAGCATATACCAATACCGGTTCCGATAATATCGAATACCGATTCTAATGTTTTAACCGAAAAACAAAAAAAGTAAACTTTTGTGTCAAAAAGCAAAAATATAAAACTTTGTTGTTAATCCTAATTAGAATTTGGGTTTTAAATACATTTTATAAAAATATGTGGTCAATATATAAAAACACAAACTTCTAAATGCATTTTAAATAATTGTGTGGCCAATATATTAAAAAGCAAACTTCACTGTAGCAGTGAAGTTGCTTTTTAATATATATTGTAATTTGTTAATTACATAAATTAAATAAATAAAAAGTTTAAAAAATAAAATTATTAATTAAAAAAATATTCTAAGTAATATACGATTAAAATTACGTATAAATAATTACTATAAGTATAAAAGTATAATATTAACTTTTAAATTTTGTTTGCTTTTTTAAAGAGATCCAACATTTTGATTCAACAAAACCATGTTAAAATATCATTTTTAAAAATTTCTTACTATAACTCCTAATTAATTATTTTTGGTTTATAAATTTTTACTTTCAAAAAAACCCAATTTTAAATATTTCTTATTTTTTTGAAAAAGTTTGTTGTTTTAGAAAATATTTTTTTAAATTTGTTTATTTAGAAAAAACATTAATAAAAAATTATCTCTTTTGACATAATAAAAAACTATTTTTAATCTAAAAAAATTAAATAATATTGTTGGCAATTAATATAAAACTATTAAAAAATAAATTTTAATCTAATGAACAATTAGATTTTAATGAAAATTAATGTTGTGCTGCCATGTGTCATCATAGTTGCCATTTTATTAGAATAAAAAGATAAAAAGATTATTGTTGTTACTTATTTTATTTAATTCTTTATTGTTATTATTATTGTTTATTTAGATAAGAGTAAATTACACAAATAGTTTCTGAGGTTTGCACAAATTGCATGTTTAGTTCCCACTTTCTATAAATTACAAATGGGGGTTTGAACTTTACATGATATGCACATTGGCAGTCCCGAATGCTAACAAAAGTTAAGTTTCTATGTTACGTTAATGTAGAATTATTAATACAACCTTAAATTTAAAAATTAATAATTTTTAAATAAAACCTAACTTATCCCATCCATCTTACTTCACCCCCTCCCGTCATTTCTCTTCACCCCTTCCCTCCATCTTCTTCTACCATCTTCATGAACACCACCTTTTCACCATCACGTGAGAAATCAAACATCACTACTATTCCATCGTCACCACCATCAGCAATCCATTTAGGTCTCTCTCTCTCTCTCTCTCTCTCTCTCTTTTTAAAGACCACTGGTCATAATGTTGTCATCTTGTACAATGGTAGCAATGGTTATCTGATTGCTTGGTGGTGGGTCAAGAGTGCAGGCTGCGGCGGTGGTGGTGGGTTGAGGGTTTAAGGGGCGATGGTGGTGGTGGGTTGAGGGTAGAGGTGACGATGGTGGTTGGTTGCGGGTAGAGGCCGCGACAGGGGTGGTGGTGGGGCGAGGGTGTTGCGTCGACGATGATGGTGGGTTGACGATGCAAGTGGCAACGGTGGTGGCGGGTTGAGGGTACTAGGGTAGAGGCGGCAGGCGTGGTAATTGACGTATCTGGAACTTTCATGACAATACCATATGTAAATCATAGCTGTAGCTTTGTTGTTAAACTTTAATTCAATTACGTGCTACTTAAGACATTGTTTGTGGTATTATGATTCTATAATCATGACCACTTCATAATATGCAATCAGCCAACCGTCAAACACAGGAGCGTATGAACAACCATGCAATCCTTATTATATGTACGTGTCACTTTAATTAAAGCATGTCATGAGTAATAGCGTTATTCGTATTTGTAAGTGATAACAGGATTTTCCATCCTTCATGGTTGTTCTTGAAAAATTAGTTTTATAAACAAAATATTTTGTATCGCAAATGTTCGTTACATACGTGAGATGATAAAAAGTCATTGTTCACTTTCAAAATGTTGACTAACAATCAAATATTTTTTTAGCCATATCATCCTTATGAAACTCCCAATGTTGTTCTCGTATGGTTGAACGATAATATGACACCAGAATGAAAGACACTTAAAATCATCATCATCATAGATTTAACGTAACCTATTTTTCATCTTACGTTGGTATTATTCACGGACATTTATTCCATCATATAAATGAACAAAAACACTTTGTAGATGGTACAAACTGTCACTCCATCATTTCACAATTTACGACATTTGGCGTCAATACGATTTATGCATGCCCCAACCTATCAAAGCCTTCTATGCTAATTGAGTTAGACATGTTGATGAAGAATAAAGCTATTAAGCCATAACACTAAGATGGTCTTAAAAGAGCTTACTTTACATGAAACATTGCTACATTAGTCGTAAATAGATAGTGAGATTAACAAGCTACAAACTACGAAAAGCTAAAAAGACTTCTCTTAGACTCGACTCATACAAGCATAAGTGCATAGCCACGTACTACAAGGCACCAAGATGGTGGAAACACCTCTTACGAAAAGGGGAAAAAGAAAAAGCTCACATAAAATGAATATTAGACCAAAAATATGAAATAAAAATAGAGGGAAATATGTAATGGTGGTCATCGATGTGGTTAATAAGAGTATAACATGATCCTATCTTACTCCTTGAAGAAGAAGTTGAAGCTGTACAAGATGTCCATCAATGAACATCCATCATTCCACTTTTCATACATCATTCAATACTTTTTTTCACTTTCATTGCATCCTACATGATTCAATTACCTCAAGCACCATTGAATGAGTCTCCTCGGAGATCATGTTCAACGACATGTGAAAGTCCTAGAAAAAGGGTATTTTGTAGATTAACAAAAATGTGTTTTTTCAGGTTTTGAAATTGACACAAGTGTTAAAAGGGTAAAAATGGCATACCACAAATCTCTCCAGTACCGGCACAAGAACAGAAACCTTGCGGTTTGGAAGACATTCAGCAATGGCATTACGTATGCTTTTACTGTCAAAAGTCAATATAAACATGTGTTCCCATGAGACCAAAAGTCAACAGGCATCATGAAACTAAAAGGTCAACAAACCTTTCTGTAGATAGAAATGCAAGAAGAAGGGCCGAGTACGCTTCAACAATTGTTTTTTCTGCCTCTTTCTCTCCCTCCAAAACAAGATCTTCATTGTTCTGCACAAACAACATTAAGGATATCCTGGTCATTTAGCTAAAACACATCAATTCAATCATGGTCAAATATTGCAATTCTTGTTGGACAGATACAAGTGCAGCATTTTAGAGAGATATTAAAGTAGATGTAATAAGTCTTCGTCCTTGGACAATATTTGCTTGGATTCAGGGGCATTTTGGTCATTTAGACAGTTGTTACAATATCTATCAAGGTCAAGTCTTGTGGGATGGACACGCCTGGTCCCTCTCCCATAGGGCGAGAGTCCCGATCTCGTTTCCCAATCGGAGGAATGAAGGCCCTCAGCTCGACCTATTAGATTAACGAAATTTGTAACAAAGTTGAGCTCTATATTTTTCAATGAAGGCTTATTTATCAAACAGAAGAAAAAAAAACTTAAGCTCCTAATAGGATGCATGCCAAAATAGATTTTCTTTTCAACTCAGAGGACATTTTGGTAATCTAGCAAAAATCAATAATTTCTATCAGTGTGGGGTCACAAGAAATATAACTATACAAGTTCACTCACCCAAGCCGATTGTCTTTCTTCTTCGGCTGCCTCACCGGCCCCTTGATTTGCCAAAAATATAGAACAGAGTAGAGGAATTACTTCTATAGTTTCATAATCTGAACCACCTAGGTTAGGTACCGATATACTAGTAGCTGCAAGACGTGATCTGCAGAAAATCACCATAAATTTATATTAAAACCACTTATCTATTATATTGATCCAACTTCATTTGTAATAAAAAGACAACCCAGTTTAAGATTTGGGAATCCATATCAGGTTGAATAATTCAGTAAAAAAATTCAACTATCTTATGGTAAGAAAAAAAAGAAAATAAACGACCTGTTATGCCCATCCTTCTCAACCAAATTAACAAGCAATCCAAGTATAGCAACGAGAAAATCCAATTCTTGATCATTAAGGCGCTTATTACTATCATTGTCAACCTCAAGAACTGATTTATCTTTTTGATCACTGAAATTGGGCAAATGTGAACTGAATGACGGATAGTGGCCAACAATCAAACCACATAATGTCTCCAATCCTCCACATGCAGCAATTTGTTGACACCCCACAGAATTGTCGTTTGTTAAGTTCATCAAAACCTATAACGAGACTTTCTGTTTAGTTCAAACAGGTGATTCATAATCTCAAATAACTATTGTCAAAATTTTACCTTCACTGCTGCGAGAAGGCAATCAGCCAAAAGATCGAATTTTTCATCATCCTTGACATGTGAACAGGAAGCTTGAGGAGAATCATGGGGTTCCCCATTGGTTGAATCTTGTTGACTCAACATCATTAAGTCAAACTTGGACTCTTGGTCTCCATCTTCTTCAACTGCTGAACTGCTTTTTTGACTTTGAGACGCGTTCTTCCCAGACAATACATCCCACTTTGTGGGCTCATCTTCTTCTTCATCAAATGCAAAGGGGTCCTCGCTGCCAAAAGGATCTTGACTATCATCAAAGTCAAACCTATTGCGTTGACTAGTTCCAGCTTTTTTACCCACTTTTATTAACAAACCACTTGGTGTACCACTGTTTGATTTAGAAGTTGAAGATTTTGGCTTTGACTTTAGCAAACTTCTGTTGAACCCAGAAATAGGATCAGATTTTGAGGAACTTGGTTGATTTTGAAAAGAAATTCGGTTTTTTTGAGATATATTAGCAGTCTTCTGGGATGGGAGCCTGTCCATACTGCAATTCTCTATTGAGGAACTGATACATATGATCTCCTTGCTATCAATTGCTGATTAAAAAGAAATACAATCAAAGACCAAACAAGAAAACTAGAGATGCAAATGATCAGGTCTTGTAACAGGTCAAATGATGTTCAGGTCAAAACAAACCATTTTGCTATGGGTCAGGTGAAGATGACCCCTAGGTAGTCAAAGGCACTAGGTGCATTCAAGATGCAAAGGATGAGCATGTTGCCTAGGCTGAATACCTTTGTCATATATATTGTCTCAATTTGTAGTTGGAAAATTATTTTTTGTTGAAACTTATGAAACCATATTTCATGAGAATTAATGAAGTACTAAAAATGTATTTAGGAGATTCCTAAATTGCTTTATGGGGATAAAACATGGATATCTTAGTTTAATCAGAGTTTATGTAACCAAATTTTATACACTAAATACTAATTAAAGATACTTATGTCGAATACCTTTGTCGTCAGCCAAAACTGTCCCATTGGAAAGACTGTTTCCGTTCCTAATTTCAGGACTGAATGAAGAATTTTTTAGCAGAGAAACACCTGGAAACCAATGGCAGAAGTAAAAGCATAAGAACAACAATAAGCTAAATAGATTAGTTTTATCACAAAATAAAAGGAAACAAGATTTGAATAAACATTAGCTACCCGAAAGAATCTTAATGACATTAAGAATAAGTTTGGTTGAAGACTGAGAAACAGGCCGATAATCAAAGTCGTCATCTTCTACTCCAAGCAAATGGCTCTGCATTATGAAATAGTAAGTTCTAATTACAACTTATATTCATAATTACACAATAAATGTACTTATAAGCATTAAGTTCAAACTACAGCAACTGATTTTCATAATTACACAAGAAATGTACCTATAAGCATTACCTGGTTATCATTGCTAAGAAATGTAGCATTTTCCAATATTTTCAAGCACTTCAATAAAAGCATTGGGCTTTCTAGGTTAACAATATTTTTAGACTCGGGGTTCGGTGATGAATATTGTTCTAACCATCCCTGCAGACAATTATGAGATCATAAAATACGAGTCAAGTGTTTGGGGAAATGTTTGACTATTTGTCAAGATTTATATAATCTATTGCACTATCAATAATGGGCAAAATGGTGATTCTATCCAAAAATAGAAGTTATTTTCAAAAAGAGCATACCTCCATAACGCCATGGCATTCCCTTATGATGTCAATAACAGCATCAAGTCCCCCATGTTCTCTTAGTTTTTCCTTGAAGTTGCCCCCCATCTTTCTAACAGTCCCAGTTGTCTCTTAAATAATACATATAAAAATCAATTATCAGTCAACTAAACACTTGTATATTCTTCTGGTCATTTAAAAAGTAAAGAATCTAGGTCAACCCAACCTGACCCTTTCGACTAATACAAAACTATTACTTGTTCTAGCCCTTGGTACTCAAGGTTGCAAGGTGCACTTCAGGCGCAAAGGGTTCATCTATCACCTTGGTGCAAAAAAGAGGGCGAGCCGAGACCCAAAAAAACAAAGTGGACACAAGAAAATTTTGAAAATAGTGTCATTCCACAAATATAATAAAAAAACATAATTAAATTAGCAATTAAAATCATCAATTTAATACGACAAGTTAAAAACTAATAACAACCACAGACAATAAGCAAGATTCATTGTTCATTGTCACTCGACCCGACCAACCTATTTTACAGCATCTGCTTATGCATATCATGCCTACAAATTAACCATATAATGCAAGTACCTTCAAGAGAAACAGTTGACAAGCAGGCTTTCTCCATAGTTAGTAAGGCAACCCATTTTGGATTCAATTCTGGTCTTTTTGTGTCACTATTGCTTTCACCTCTTTGTTTCAATTCTTTGCAACTCACAAGAATATCCTCCACTTTTTGCAGAATAGCAGCCGAAGCCGATTCTTCTCCCTTTCCATCATTAAAAATGTGAGCATCTTTGCTTAGGGCTACAAGTTTGCTACCAAGGGTTGAAACTTTATTTTTAGTAGCATTTGTAGTTGCAGGTTTCAATAGTTTTAACAAGAACCGGATGGCACTAGGCGAATCCAAAAGGTAATCTTCTTGGCCCTGAAATGTGATAAAAGTTTTAGATAATAGATAATTGATTTGGTAAGGTAAATTATGTCCTAGCGCCAGTCCATGACAGTAATACCAAAAGATTAAAAAAATCGGAGCACCTTTGTATCATAAAAGATTTAAGGAATCGATAAATAGAATGATTTCTCAACATTGAACTTTTACTCCAGATTAAATGATAAACATGAGGTTGAGGTTACATGGATAAAAATATTTTAAAATATTAAATGTGTGATATCCAAAAGTTTAATACAAAACCAATGAAGAAGTAACAAGAAAATTTACATAAAGGCGGGATCGATTGTGTATTTATAATTCAAAATATAAAAATTATAGTGATTATTTTGACTTGAAGAATCAAGACCAGATAATAAGAGCTAGGGAAGGTTATATAAGTATTTATCTCAATACTTGCCCCAAAATAACATGTTGTGTTACCTTGTTTCCTACATTAAAAGCAATTTCTATTTTGGACTTCATCCACTAATCGACCAACAAGTTATTGTCTAAAATACTGAAAAGTCACTTGTTCATAGAAAACAAAAGCAGCTTACATCATTTGTCAAAACAAAAAATAAAGCTGCAGCAGCCAGGTTACTAGGGGTGTCATCAAGATTGAGCCCCAATACAGCATCAATAACTCTTTTTGCCATCCTGTAAACAAGATTACTAATTGTTAACTACACGGTACAACCAAAAAAATAAACAAATATGGTTACAGCAAGCTTGGACTATAAAGAACACAACATAGCACCAAAACTTTAGTATAACATTATAACGTAAGGAATTGGCCCCCTCGAAAGATAAAATAACGATCAACTTGTAGCCACCCCACCCCCCATCCCCAAACCCCCTCCACAGACACATACACATATCTGGTTTGCATTTTACTGCATCATAACCTAAATACATAGATGCAGGTATAAATTTTGAAACTGACACACTATCCCAGATTTTTGAAATGAACATGAATGTATCAGTATAATATCATCATAATAGTTATAACTTATAATCATTCCCCTCTAAATAGAAACTGTAATTAATTCGATAACTACCCAACCCAAACCAACCCTGACGTCATGTTTCGGCCTTCGTTACGCGAAGAAGCTCATCAAATGACAAAATCAAACACACATGTATCATAATGTGCATTGTTAGAAGAACTAAACCACAATTAACACACAGTAATGCAAAGAATTCCTCAAATGATTTCTTGATGAGTAAACAATTGATTACCCATGTGTTCTCAAGAGTCTACGCTGCTGTAAAGTGCCACAGACCATCAACAAAGACAACAAACTCGCACGACGAATCCTCACAGGTTGCCCTCTTCTCAACCCATCTAAAGCAAAATCAACCTCATCAGCATGCTCCATCATTTCCCCAAATTCTTGCGTCTCCATCAACGTCGTCGTTTCAGTCAACATCACTGGTGGTTTCTTCGCTTTCTTCCCCTTCTTCTCCTTCCTCTTTTCGTTCAATTCAGTCTTAGGTTTCTTCGATCTTGGTGGTAAAACCGCTAATTTACGCGTATCCTCGGACGAATCGAAGCTATACGGGTCCGAATCAAAAGAATCGAAGGTGTATGGGTTCTTGATTGATTCTTGAGATGTAAAGGCGAAATTGAAAATATCGCCGTTACTGGCTTCTAATTCTTGAGGGCTTTCTTGAGATAAAGAATCGTTGAATCCGTCCGTATCGTCGAAATTGAAACTGTTGCTGTTGCTGCTTCGGCTGTTGCTGCTGCTCCGGCGACCGTAGGTCCTCACGATCATTTTCTCTTTCAATTCGAAACTCTCATGTGAAATTAGGAATATATGAAGGATGTAAGTGGAATTTTGGGGGAAATCAAGATGTGGGGTTTTGCTAAATTGGGGTTTTTTGGTGGATTCTTGAAGATTTGTTTGAAGAATTGAAGATCCCCTCTGGGTGTTAGCTGAAATCTCTGAATTGGGGAACGTTCGAAGGTTTTTAGACGGAGGGTGTTTGCGAATCGGATCTTGAGCATAGTGGGTCGGATCCTGACCGTCGGATGCTGTTTATGCTTTGTTGGTAACCATTGATGGCCCATATGTACGAGCCATGATTTGTTGTTTGACCCGTTCTGTATCGATTGAATTTTGAATCTTTCTAGGGTTTGAGGGATCATTGTCTGGCTAAAATCTTGATTTAATAATATGTTTTGATACTTGATTTATATCTATTTTTCTGTACGGTTCGGAGAGGGGCCATAGCTTATTATAACCAGATTTAATAAGAAGATTAATTTACATAATAACATATGAATTTGTTGTGTTGGATATTAAATGTTTGTGACTTTTGTGTTAAATGCCATTTTAGTATATTGGAGTTTGTTTGTGAACAAATGATAAATTATAACAAACACGATATGAGTTGGCAACTTGAAACCTAGGTAGCAAATAAGAAGTTTGGTAGTAAATTGATTATCAATAGTGGTAGTTATAGGGGTTATTATTGATGGTTTATAACAATTAACAATCAATGTTCGCTTTAAATGTCGATGGTAACTTGCTACTATGATATAATCGTCAATATCTAACATTTACCATCAAAGGTTAATTTTTTTAATGGAAGGTCTTTAGTTATTTTTTGCAACGTTTCAACCCAATAGAAAGAAATCGTTTAGTATAATCTTATGTTACGATTTTATACATATTCTCGATTCAAAAAGGCTATCTGCACATAAAAAAAGAGCAACAAGAGAAAACTACAAATAATTAAAGAATATTGTTGATAATGACATTGAAAATTATGTGAGGGACATGACGAGGAAGTCCACTAATTTGGAGAAATTCAAAGGTCATGACTTTACGTAGTGTGGTTCGTTTAAACATTGTCAATTGGTTTAGAATTGTTATTGATTTATCGCATATGCGCCTTGAAATAAACTAGATGGTGTGTTATTATATAACAACACGTTAATTAGGATAAACATGTGACACCTTGGGTGATTAAAGGCGGGTGTTTTAAACTATAATCTTCAACTAAAAACAATGAATTTCAAATGAATGTTTAAAGGTAAAAAAATATCGAAATGTAATGTAGTGGAATCCATTAGAAATCATAAAACTTCATATTTTTGTAATAAGGTGTTTAACATCCATCTTGATTCTGAGTGTTAATAAAGATGGAAAGTACAAAATAAATTTCTTCACCCGATTGCCTTAAACAACATAAGTTTTTATATAATCACGTGCAATTGGTGATGAATTTTTATGATTTAATCGGTTATTAACAATGTATGTTTTGTACAAGCTCGAGATTATAGTGTAAAACATTGTACATGCTCGTAAAGACACAAATGGGATCAAATCCACGATTGAAAACACATTTTTGTAACGAACTGTCTATTCCTAGATATCTGTCATCGTGCACTTCCAATGATTTGAATCAACAAAGTTGTTGTGATATGTAATCACCAACGACAGTAAATCCCGTGTACTTGAAAACTCCTAGAAAGTAGTAAGTATCCCATAAAAAAGCGGGTTAATGATCTCGTAACAAATTGGTGAAATGAGATGTAAGGATCCCATAAAAAGCGGTAATTTTGAGAAGCAAGGATCTCATGAGTATGCGGTAAAATTGAAATGTAAGGATATCTTAATTAAATGATGGAACGAGGTGTAATAGTCTCGTAATAAATAAGTGCAGTGAATTATATGGCTCCCGTGACAAATCAGTATAATGTAAAACGAGATCAACGGGTCTCGTAACAAAGTAGTAAAACGAGACTCAAGCATCTCATAATGAAAATTTAAGATGAGATGTACTGATTTTATAAATAAACAGTGAAATTGACCATAAACAAACATTGGCGCATTATACACTTATTTGTTAGCTAATGTTGTTTGAAATTATTTTAAGGTTAATCGCCACATGAGGATTAAGAAGGGATCAAGCTATGGTATGATTGTATATGAATATAATAACATTAATTTATTTATAATGTCGTGTAAAATAATAAATGGGTTTTATGATGTGTAAATGAATTCATGCAACTTATTCAACTTATCATTGGTTTAAAATTTAGCAACATTAGTTATAAATGATGTTGTGTAATCATGCTACCTGGTAATTATGTTCATATATAGATACTTGAAAAAAAAAAAAACTAGATTCAGTTTTTAATAATATTATTGATTTATTAATAAAAAATGCATAAATACATGAGTGCTGCAATGGCCTTTTTTAGTAAAACATATACTAATACGAAGACCTGTCGTGCTATCAAGGTCGTGTTATTTTCCTCGTACTAATAATACGAAGATCCGTTGCCTTTTTTAGCTCGTCGAACCATGATTGTTTAATGCACCATTTGAAACACGCGCACACCCATTATTATTCTTGTGATATTCAGATGCGACTCGCCTACACACATATTGTCCCAATCACCAAAGCACCATTTTCACCGTTGTTCGTATTTTTTGAAAGATTCAAAATCGAATAGATCATATTAGTAACTTAATTGTAGACCTATACGATGCTCTTGATTATCGTGTATGATCATCTGCTTATTACAAACATAATTATTTGGAATGAATGTCAAATGTGGTAATCATGTGATGACGATTGGAACGAGAGAAATAGTTATTGCTAATTGAACACATGGACCCACTGTCTTTCTTCACACATAAAAACCATGTAATTCGTGAGTCTAACATCACAATCTCCTCGCTCAAAACCCTTACGCCTTTGCATTTCTTTCTCATTTGTAATCCCTTTGTGTTATACAAACAATGTCTACAGCTACCACAAGAATTCACAAGCGACCCACGCTTTCAACCTGAAAATCAATCACAAACTCTTACCATCACCCTTACATAGTAGTCGTCACAAAAGAGTAGACTACACAAATTCAAACACGCGTGATTAATTGAGGGAATATGTTATACATTTTTTTTCATATTAAGTTTTTCAAACTAATTTTTTGTAGTAAGGTTTTTATAAGCCAACATAGCTATATAATTAATTAATTCTGAAAAAACAAGTTAACATTATCTAGTAGCATAACGTTAATAGTCTATAATTCAAAACATACGAGGTAATAAGTTATAAATGTAGGTTATTTTACAGTTCGAGCTAACGTTTAGGTGCTTTATGATTTTCACATATACAGCATGTATGTTATAAGTTCTTGAAAAATAATAACTATGTTAAGGCCTTCTAACACACTCATAACCATGTTTAAGCGTGTGTGGTTTTTAAAAGATATGTAACTATCAACCCAAGTGACATGTGTGTGATAATTGATAATAAAACAATTAAAATTTTCACTTGAGTTGATAACCAAAAACTATCTAAAAGCTACTCGGCTTTAAAGATGATTAAAAATCATTCAAAAGTACCAAAATAAGGCATTGCGATTGCAAAACAATCAATAAGTTTTTTTATAACGATAAATGTACAACCCTGGTTCAAAAGACATGTGTTATTTTAATCGCGCTAAAATATTTGAAGTCTAGCCGTAAACACACCCTCTAACCTCTTAGAAAAAACCTCACTAAGGAAAAAAAAATCTAGATTCAATCCACCATAATTATCTTGCTTTCCTAAGAGCACTCACGGTAGGTTTTCCATTTTGATTTGAGTGTATGCCCTATATTATGAGGGATGGTTGTTAGTGGTTGTGAGTGAAGGAGATAGGAAATATATGAGAGATTGTACCGTGATTCATCATATTTGGGGAAACACGAAACAAACACCATAAATGTTTTAATATTTTTAAAAATAATTGTGAGTAGATGAGAGAAAAAATATAATAATAAAAATATTAATAAGTATTATCTAATTAAAAATAAAATAAAAAAATAATATTTTTAATGTAAATATAAGAATAAAAATAGAATTGTTAGTGTGAATGCTGTAAAAATTAATTTTCCTTTCAAATTTGTCATATGTTTTCCTATGACTAGCAACACTTGTATCTTTATTTTTTACTAGGTTAAATACACGGGTTGAAAAATAGAAATATAAATAATTAAAAAATGTAAACAAATATTTAAACATTATTTGTTTTTAAATTAAATGATAATACGATGAAATAGATTGTATTCAATCTCTATTACGACGAGAAAAAAAACACTGTTAAATAGTTAAGATGATGATCAATGTTGCACACACCAAAATTAAATACATGAATGTGCGATTCATTTGGTTGAGCTCCTTCTTTAAACATTTAGTTTTTCTTTAGAGTTTGGAAATTTATGTATATTCGACGTAATGGCTTGTTAAAAAAGAAGTGGAAACGCAATTTTTGGGAAACAATCAAACAACTAAAAGGTTGTTCGTGCCTAGAAAATAAAATTTAAAAAATAGAAAAGTTTATTGAAAAAATAACATAAATATAAATTTATAAGCCGAAAAATATTTGGTTATTGCATATAATATAGACTTGACTTGAAATCAATCTTCTGCTAGCAACAATAAACCAATATTGATTTTTTTTTTCATTGTGATAATCAAAACCTTATAATAGATATTTAATAAGCGACTAAGATAAATATTAAAACATAAAACATAAAGTACACAATGAAATTAATACCTTATGAAAACAAAATAATAACGGACAACAACAAAAGATAAAAGAAACAAAAAATAATCGTTGAATGTATAGTATGTACAATTATAAAAGATAAAAATACCTTACTTGATGTTTGAACAAAATCAAGAAAAGAGTATATAATAATGTAAAAATTAGAATATGTGAGATAGATTAATATTAAATTTAAGAGGTTAAATAAAATTTGAAATTATTAATGTAAGAAATTTAAAATTCCTAGAATGTTGGTGGTGATTGAGTTAGTTAAAAAATTAAAATCCTAAATCTTAAATATAAATAAAATAGCATGATTTATGAAAAAGTTGTTAAATAAGATTTAGACGGAAAAATTTTTGTGAGATGAAAGCTTATGATGACATGTGGTATCATATGTAATCATTTATTAGTATAGATGTTGGTATAGATGTTTTATCTTTTATTTAAGAGGAGGAGACGGCTAACCTAAACCAACGGCGCGTATGCAACAGACCTTAAATTGCTAACCCTAAAGCGACGCTCCCTACCCCTCCCTCATCACATCTTATATACGACACCACCCCCCCAACTCATCAAAACGTACAATACACATTAGCTTTTTCTTTCCTGCATCTGCATCTACATCTAATCTAGGGTTTCTTGTTCATTGGTTATCAAATCCATCTAAATTTCCCCCAAATATTTACATCTAAAATTCCAATCTAAAACTACCGATCGTTCATCAACATCACCGTACCATACCATCATCATCAGATCTCCGTTACAGATCTATAAAATCACCTCGCCCTAATTTTTTCTTTTTCAAACAACGGATCAAGATCAGTTTTAACTTTTTTGTGCATAAATTGAGACGCATAAGATGAATCCAATCAATCGAACGGAAAAACTTGATGATTGATTACTGATCTGTATGTATATGAATCTGTACACTGAACAACAACAAGAATAAATCGGAGAAGACGAAGGGGAAACGAGAGATAAATTGTTGTCAACGATTTCTGATAAACTTTTTCCTTTTTTTTTTATTGATTTTTTTTTAAGAAATTGTTTTTGAAGGACAAATGTATAAATCGGTGGTGGCTGTTTATGACGGTGAAAGAGTACTCGGTGATGTTGAGGTTTATTTTAACCCTCATCTGATGAATCTGAACATGAGGGAGAAATTGAAGGACAAAATCAGGATTTCGTACTATTCTACACCAAGTGAGAGATGCTCGCCACTTGCTGTTCTTCACACGATTACTTCACCACCAACTGGTGTTTGTTTGAAATTGGAGTGCATCAACACCGTCAACGTGAACTCGCAACTGAATATTTTGCACTCTACATGTCTCAGGGAGAACAAGGTATATTTGCGCAACCTCAGAATAACCAACAGATTAACATAAAGAAGAAACCGATCTATTAAAAACTGAAACTGAAACTGAAATTGAAGTTGAAATTTTACACTTAAACTGAAACCCTAATTTGAGTTGCAAACTTTTTATTACGAGGACTTTGTTGGACAACGATGAGACTCTTAAAGAAAACCTAAAACTGGAACTTTGAACAATTTTCCCTGATTCCTTTTTACTCTGGATTGACTAGATGAAGAACTCACTTAGTAAAGTTACGTTGTTTGATTATCTCTGAACTTTGACATCTTTTATGCTACACACAACATTACAAATGAAAACATATCTTAAATTCTTAACCAAGAACTTTGCAGTTTGGGATTGAACTACTTCTAAGAAAGACGATTGAAAAACGAGTTTATAAATTTTAGAGGACTTATAATATACAACAATTCTGGGTTTTAACTTATGAGACATACAAATTAAGAACCAGCTTATAATCCTTTAAAGGACTAATTTGAATTGTAATTTGCAGTTTTACTCAAATTTGGACCCCATGGATGTTACTTTCAAGAGAGAACTCTTGATTGATTAGTTTGTTGAGTACATACAATTTTAATCTGGTTTATTTTTCTGGGAATAATTTGGTCCTGAAGAATAAACTATATATGTGTTAAGGCTCTTAGTAGTTAATTTACTTCACACGGTGGACTTGAAACATCATGGACAATTTTCTTCAGATAATGCTACCAGTCAAAGAAAACTCTTAACTTGTTTAAGGGAGAAACATTATATGGCCGTATTTTATATATTCATTGAGACATTGAATCAGGTTGAGCAAAGAAATTCCAAAACAAAATAAGTATATATATTCTCGAAAAGCGGTTTATTTTTCTCTTCTTCGGTCGGCCGTTGTGAATTGTTTGGTTCATTTTCTTGATGCCATGCTGCTGAACAGAAACAGATTTAAAGCATAAGCAGGGTTATATTGACTTCCTGATATAACCGGTCGTAAATACTTGGTATTTATATGTCATTTGCATTTATGTTCTTTTCACATATCGTGTGATCTTATTAGTTATTAGGGCATAAATGTGTAATTTATTTGACCGTGTTGTTATAAGTAATGACTTATGCAAATATTGAAATTTATTCAAGTGCATCATTAAATAGTTCCGTAACATTTTTAATATTCGATTCTATTTCCATCTGAATGTGTTGTTGACTATGTGCCCATATGCAGACAGCTGTTGTCTCGCTTGGTGGAGACGAGCTACACTTGGTAGCCATGCATTCTAGGAGAAACGACTCATTTCCATGTTTCTGGGGATTTAATGTTGCACCGGGGCTTTATGAATCATGTCTTGTCATGCTAAACCTAAGGTGTCTTGGCATTGTATTTGATCTTGATGAGACTCTAATCGTGGCTAATACTTCAAGATCATTCGAGGATCGGATTGAGGCTTTACAAAGGAAAGTAAGTTGTGAAATTGATCCACAACGTATTGCTGGTATGCTTTCTGAGATTAAACGTTATCAAGATGATAGAAATATATTAAAGCAATACGCAGAAAGTGATCAAGTTATTGAAAATGGCAAGATAATTAAAGCACAGTCCGAGGTTGTCCCTGCTTTGTCAGATAGTCATCAAACTCTTGTTCGCCCACTTATAAGATTGCCGGAGAAAAACATCATTCTTACCCGTATCAACCCGCTGGTATAAATATATTATGTGGACACTTGATCTTATTTATTTAATTATTTATTAAATATCTTGATCAAGTTTTTTGTGCTTTTAAGATTCGTGATACAAGTGTCCTTGTGCGATTGAGACCTGCATGGGAGGATCTTAGAAGCTACTTGATAGCAAGAGGACGAAAACGTTTTGAGGTTTATGTTTGTACAATGGCTGAAAGAGATTATGCTTTGGAAATGTGGAGACTTCTTGATCCAGATTCAAATCTGATAACCATAAAAGAGTTATTGAACCGTATCGTGTGTGTGAAATCTGGTTAGTTTGCGTTTCATCATTCATATTATGTAATTGCTTTGTGACTAATTCATCACTATACTTATTTCTTATTTATCAGGGTTGAAGAAATCACTCTTTAATGTATTCCAAGATGGAAATTGCCATCCTAAGATGGCATTAGTTATTGATGATCGTTTGAAAGTGTGGGATGAGAGAGATCAACCTCGTGTTCATGTTGTTCCTGCTTTTGCTCCATATTATGCTCCTCAAGCTGAAGTATTAACTGACTACCCTCTTTAATGTTATTCTTTATTTTTTCAATTTCTAAATTAGTGTTGTGTTTATAGTGGCCTTTCTTATGCTATTATATCCATTTGTTACTTTTGTGCTTGTAGGCAAACAGTGCTGTTCCTATCCTTTTTGTTGCTAGAAATGTTGCTTGCAATGTCAGAGGTGGTTTTTTCAAGTAAGAATGCGTGCATTCTTTTTTAGAACTTTACGTATACTTGAGGTTTTTCATGGTCTATACTATTAATTTTTTAGTTAATATCCAATATTAGCTATGAAGGTGTTTCTGTTGATTCTTTTGGGATAACGAGTTCTATCTTTGAACAGAGACTTTGATGATGGCCTTCTACAACGAATCAATGAAGTTGCATATGAAGATGAAATCAAAGATATTATGCCTCCAGATGTGAGCAACTATTTGATTTCTGAGGTTAGTGACAGGAAAAAGTCGAGTTTCGTCCCATCATCCTCTTTTCCTTTTTTAGTTATGGCTTCCAACAACTGATCTCTTATAATCTGCTCACTGTCTAGGATGATGCTTCTGCTTTAAATGGTAACAAAGAATCACTTGGTTTTGATGGAATGGCTGACGCTGAAGTAGAAAGAAGGTTAAAGGTAGCTCATCTTTTCACAATGCTATTCTTTTCTCTAGATGCCACTTCTTTGCACAATATAAATTATCCTTGTATAATGTTTACTGTTGTGACCATCCAGGAGGCTATAGCTTCATCAACCATAGCTCCAGTGATGCCTAAACTTGATCCAGTACTTAAGACAACTTTTCAGTACAATCCTGCACCTGCATCAATGCCTATTGTGCCTCCAGGGCCAATTGTTCAATTTCCCAATAAGCAATTGCCACCTGTACTTGAACCATTAGCTCAAGTGAACCATCAAGAAACAAGTTTACACAGTTCACCAGCACGGGAAGAAGGTGAGGTGCCAGAATCTGAACTAGACCCTGATACAAGACGCAGACTCCTCATTTTACAACATGGTATGGACATGAGAGATCAAAACACCACTGAACCACCTCAATTTCCTGTAAGACCACCTCCAATGCAAGTTCCGGCTCCTCGAGTTGACCCACGTGGTGGGTGGTTCCCAATGGGTGAAGAAATGGGTCCCAGACAGTTGAACCGAATTGCACCACCTCCTAAAGAATTTCCGTTACATTCTGAACCTATGCATATTGACAAAAAACACCCTCTTCTCACACCACCCTTTGTTCATAAAATGGAAGCTTCTATACCGCCTGATAGAATTCTTGAAAATCAGAGGCTTCCTAAGGAGGTAATTAATGGTTCTAGTATTCTTATGCATTTAATTTTTTATGCAGTAAAATATATATGAAAATAAATATATGTATATTTGCAGGTTCTTCCAAGAGATGATATCTTGAGGTCAAGCCATTCACCTCCTGTTTACCCTTCGTTTCCAGGTAAAGCTAAATGAAGATATGTTTTTTCTAATCTGAGTTTAGGTTAAGCAATGCGTAAGTATCTTTAAGACTAGTAATTCACATTGTTAGGGTCTTTGTGAAATATCTTGCCCTTGAAATTGGGCTGCACTCACTGTGACATGAATGATTGTTATTTGACTTGTGGTAGAAGATCAACTTTTTAAGAGGCGAGTTGCTTTAGTAATATGGCTATCATGTTATGTATTACATATCAACAGTTCTCTCTACTGGAAATGGAACATATGTTGAAGAAATGTTTAGTTTCCATCTGTAAATTTGATTAGAGGAATTAGTCATTAGTGTAAAAAGAAAGCAGGCAAGCATATTCGTAGATCATTTAGATTTATTGTTGATTAGTATGATACAGTGTGTGAAAAGAATTCTAAGCTAAACAATATTTAATAATATTTTCTAATGGTTTCTAAATAAACTCACAAAGTTGAAATGGCGTTTTTGTCACTACCTGAACAATAGATATATTTATTGTAAGATGATTACCAGTTGTAGCATTGATTTACATGAAATGTAGTCTCAATCTTGGTTTGTAAGAGGTCATAAAAAGGGTGCTAAAGGCTTTATTAGGGAGTAGAGATAGGTGAAACTGACAAACATCACCATCTTGCTTCAGGATATTAACTACATTCTGAGAGAATTAAAATTCTACAAGCACCCTAAGTTGGGAAAGATTCTATATCTTGTAATTGATATTCTGTTGGTTCTATGATCTTTGCATATTCAATCATCAATGTACCATGAGTTGAAATAAGCTTTTAAATAATGGAATTGTATTTTGAAGGAGAGAGAAGTTCCTTGGTTCAATCATCATCCAGCAGCAGAGATATGGATATTGAAATTAGTGGCAATGACACTTATGGTGAATCTCCTGCTGAATATCTACATTTTATTGCCTTCAAATGTGGAACCAAGGTATTGAATAATGAATCCTTATGTACCAAATGTGCTATAACTTATAAATATCCTGTATGTTTACAGATTAAATATTCAAATGGTATACTTAGTGGTGGCAATTTCACCCACTTAGGGGTGATTTGATTTGCAATGCATTCTATTTCAAATGGGAATCAGTCAAATGATTGAACGGGGCTGAAAGTTGCCCAAAGTCTGTTTTAATGCATATAAACTTTTATGGTGGTTTTTTTAAATTTATTTAGATTATGCTTTTGTATTTGTAAATAAAATGTTAATTATTTGTTACAAAATATCAGTCATGGACAAAAAAGTGATCTGTTTCAACCAGAACTCTTTTTGAACGGTTACACAATCATCTTTAGAATTTACTGATTTAATCTATCTTATTCTTTTAGTCACTATGTAATAATTTGTTACACATGCAGGCCGAATTCAGGCAGGCTCTGCTCCCAAGTATTGAACTGCAGTTCTCTTTTGAGGTATTGAAAATCCCTTTTAAGCTTCAATGTATTAGTTGAGACAATTTCTGGGTCATTAATCTTGGGTCAAACGATTAACCAACTTTACAGGTATGGTTTGCTGGAGAAAAAATCGGTGAAGGAACTGGAAGGACCCGAAGGGAGGCTCAACATCAAGCTGCTGAGTCATCTCTTATGAATTTGGCAGGTATGGTTTTTATTACTAAAATTTGAAAGTAAGTTAAGGCCAATTCCTCTACCCAGGAAAATTCTGGTGTTGAAGTGGACTTGACCAGACCAAACTGGATGGATACCGGTCAGACCAAGTATCGATTTTTTGTTCCTGTATCATGGTCTCATGGACCAAGAACCGACCAGATATAACCAGCCATGATCTCCAATTTAGCCCTAACTTGTTTTTATATATCTTGTATATTCTGATAGTTTCATCTGATCATAGTCAGTATATATATTAATTAAGAAGTGTCAGCAACGATTTTAACCATTATAGGCAATGTTGGTGCAGATAAGTATCTATCTCGTCAAAAATCAGGAGATGATGGGAGGTTTATGAATGATGGAAGTTCTTTTGGGCGTTTGAGGGAGGACTCTATGGCATTTTCAACCGCATCCGGACCAGCAAAGCTAGAGATTCCCAGAAAAGGGTCAATCGCTGCTCTTAATGAATTAGTAAGATCTCATTATATCTTTGGAAAACATTAGTCACCATCTTCTATATACTCTATAATTTTTAGGGTTTTGGGGTAGTGATATTTGATTGAGTATATATCTATCATTCTTTTCAGTGCATGATGGAGGGTTTGGGCTTTACTTTTCAACCTCAGCCTCAAGTTTCAACTAATATGACCCAGAACAATGAACTATATGCACAGGTACTACCGTACTACCTGATTAATGGTTCATAGGATAACTTATTCATTTATGGATGTTTTTTTAATCTCATATGGTATTTCGTTGTGTTTCCAGGTTGAAATAGATGGGGAGGTGTGGGGTAAGGGGGTTGGGTTAACCTGGGAGGAAGCTAAGATGCAGGTACATATCTCATCGAAGTTGGTACTTTGGGCCACTTTTCGCCTGTATCTTTTAACCATTTGACTTGTTAGATATACAAAACATAGCTTGAAGCAGCTTGTTCATATGCAAACACGACTAGTGGTCTTACTTATTTCATCTTGTACTTTACAGGCTGCAGAAACAGCTTTTACAAATTTAAAAGCAAGAATCGGACAATACCCTCAAAAACGTCAACCTTCTCCCAGGTCACTTCACTAAAAACAGCTAATGTTTCTTTATGACAGTTTAACAACTGTACTGATTTTGTTTAATATTTGGGTCAGATCATTTCAAGGAATGCCACCTAAACGGTTCAGACCAGAGTACTCGCGTGTCTTGCAAAGAATGCCTTCCTCAGCAAGATACCCCAAGAACGCCTCACCCGTTCCTTAAACAACTTAACAAATCCCTATCATGGTACAAATTTTCAACAGTATTAATGGATTCTTAACAACCCCAACGACAAACTGCTTTACCATGCTTGGGTTGTTTCAGTGAAGTCAAATGCCGTTTTTGAATGAAACCATTCGGGCCAAGACCGTTTGGTTGACTTTGACTTGGAGCTTTTCCTACCCCATCCTCTGTATATACGGTCTTTTTGCCTTTGGGATGGGTGGAAAACGGTCAATAGCTCTGCCAATGTTGGAACCTAGTATTGACAATCAGTGCAGTATTTTGATTTGGGGTGATTGATGATTGGTATTGCTTGACATCTGGAAGCAACAGTCGTGCCAAAGATGATTTTGCTGACTTTAAGTCGTTGACGATGACTGTAACTTTGTAATTGTAGTTGCTGATGTCTGAGGTCTAAGTTTTTTTTATTTTCTGTTTGATTGTTGAAGCATGCTTCCCCGCGTAAATTACTTTTTTCGGGGAAGAATATAATTAGCTTTGCATTGCCTTTGTTTTCGGAGTTATGCTTCTGTGGATTGTTACAAACAAGGGCAAGCAAAAGATATCTGGTTCAAATTTATATTTCCTTTTCCAAATAACGGTTTAAAGTCGGTGTCTTATAATGGTATTACTAACCTGCATCTTTTGTGATTTTATACGTATGGCATCACGTGAACATAAGAGATAAAAATTTAAATTATACTATTGTTTATGCGTTGCATTTTATGCTTAGGGTGTTTTTAAAAAAATTAATTTTTTGTTTTTAACTAGAATTTTTACAATTTTTACAATTTAGCCTCATAAAATTTAAAATTTTTTACTTTTAACCTACAAATTTTTATCTTTTACATTTTAACTTTTAACTTTTTCACTTGCAGTTTTAGTCTCTTATTCTTTTTATCTTTTGTAAATTTTTGTTTTATGTTTTGTTCTAAATTTTGCAAGTTAACAAGATGCAACATGTAGGCGAGGCTTAACATTTTAAAGTAACATTTTTCTTTAGATTTGTTCTAAATCTTATGAGTTAACACGGCGCAATGTGCGTGTATGATTCAACGCTTTTACAATTATTTTTTCCTGTTTGACGGGTTTGTCGCAACACGCTGGTCCTAGATCGATTTAGTTATAGTTTTCTATGTTTTATGATCCAGTCTAATTTTTTCGTATTAACACATCACAACTTTAGTGTTGGTGGTAGCTGATGAAGTTGTGACATTAATGTTATTTGTCATGATATTATGTCCAGCCGCAACACGAGGTTTTAATTCTAGTATATCATAACTACTAACATTATAACCTTGATAAGCTCAAGAACATTAATACACAACATGCTTAAATTATTCAACTTCCCATTAAAGTTATTCACATTTCATTAATAACAAAAACAAATTAAGTTTGAAATGTCGTTCTAATATTGTAAAACTTTTCTAAAATATTGAAAATTTTAAAATAAGTGACGTAAATTTAAAATACATGAAACATGCTTTCTATTTATGTTTTTTTATTTTTGTATTCTTTTCATGAAAAATAAGATCTATAAAAACAGATTCAGTCAATAATGATAAATATCATACTCGTTTCATTTAAATAAACTTGAATTAAATAAACGTAAAATAATAATCAAATTTATATATATTTCATTATAATTACTTTTTTTAACGGCCAACTATGCAAACACTCCAATGGCTAAAGAGAAGCACAACGTGGCCACTAGTCCACACGCACAGAGCCCCTAGCCCACCAGTCTCCAATTTTGGGGAAAATCCGACCACCCACCCACCCGTGGACACGATAGTGGAATAATCGATAAAACCCAGGGCCTTGAATACTCGAACATGGGTTATCCGAAGCTAAACCCATCATTAGCCATGGAATTAACCACTGCGCTGTAGTGGCAACCCCTCTAATTATGATTACTTGATTCTAAGAAAAATTAACGTTTATAAGACAATTCATTCATAAATTGAAACAATATCTGAAAACTTGAGTTGAGTTTTAGTGTCAAAAATGGTATATATGACGAAAATAAATTGGTCAAACAGCACGGCTAATAATAATATCACAATCTTAACAATTTCAGGACACAAAGCCAAAAGAAAAATAAGAAGAAACGAACGAAATATAAACAGGGGGCAGCCATGAAAACAGGCTAATAAGCCAGAGATTCACATTTCATTTCACAGAGGAGAAAATCTAGAGAGAGAGAGAGAGAGAATTCATACTCATACAACGATGTCGTTCGATACCTTCAGCGTCGACGGAGAAGAATCAACAACGATCCGTACCTCCGGTCAATTCGACGAAGGCTACTTCGACAACAACGATTCATACTCCAACTTCTCCACCGTCGATACGCCCTCCTACCAATTCCCCCCCGACGGTGAGCACGTCTCTCACGAATCCGTTGACAGTCCAGATCCCTACGGATTCGGATCCAATCAGGATCCGGATCCGTACGCTCAGCCACCTCAGGCCACCTCTTCGCCGTTTGATTCTTCATCGGTCCCGATTTCCAACGGTGGAAGCCAGAGTTATGATTTGGGAGCGGATGCCGATGGAATCTTCAGTTCTGATGGTCCGGTGCTTCCGCCTCCCAGTGAGATGCGAGAGGAAGGGTTTGCTCTTCGCGAATGGAGGAGGTTAGGTTTCCGACTTTCGGTTATCTGGATCTGGTTGTTTTTAGAATGATTTTTGTTGAATATTGTTTCCGATTGATCGTAGATTTTAAGAGTGTTGATTGATTGTTTAGAATTGCATTAGATCTAATCTGAACTCTGTGGTCAAACATGCTTTAGCGAGATTTTGTATTCGTGTAGTGATGATAATCTGCTGGAATACATCGAACTTCATTTCATTTTATTAAGGTGTTTTCGTCTCTGTTGAATTTAGGTTTGGCAGATGAATCTTATCAAAAACAAAGTTCATAGGAAGTATGTGAGGTTCATGCCACCTATGTTCAGATGGAATTATGTATTTATTGTGATAATATCACTATTACGTTTAGGAACTAATTCAATTTGTTTTGCAAGATAATGAAATTGTATGTTGGTGATCTTGATCTACATGTTTTAGAAACTTGCAAGTTTTAAAGGCTATATATGTATTGATCTTCTATTTTGATATTCTAGTCTTTAATTATAATATTTGGATATATAGGAAGTGAAACACTACATATAGGATAATGATAGGTTAAACAATACGATAGAAGGCTAGAATTCTGTGAGGGTTTTGTAAATGGAGCTATACTACTTGTAACGTACTTTAATAAGATGCATAAATATACAAGCAACATGACTTTTATCAAGTCGATTCATAATCAGATCATACTTGCAGAAAGCCAGAAATGACCGTAAGTGTTGTAGCTTGTAGGTTGCTCTTGAGTCCCGGGTCACAATGTTGAGTGCTTGGAGGTCACAGATAACTCATATAAGTTTGAGAAATATAAATTATACTAAAAGTTAGAGCCTATACTCTATAACGGTACGAAAGACACTGCGATGGTCAAAAGTATATGCTGAATCGTTCATGTGATATTTCTTCGTAAATTGCATAATCTGAAGCGGTGTTGAAAATAATGCAAGTATCAACTTACATTCTATTAAGTTTTCATGATTATTAATATGGCTCGGTGACAAACAGCGGGATAAGTTTTACTCACATAGTCATAGAATGCTTTTGTGTCTCTTTAGCCTTGCAACAGAGTTAAATGTATTCTGGGAAGTATCTTAAATTGAGCTTTGAACTATCTTCTATGCTTTTAATCATTAATATTTTGGAACGTGGATTTCATCTCTATATAAATTGAAGAAACCTTGCTACTATTCATATGACAAGAAACTATTAGACGATCATCTAGTTTTCTCCTCAATTGAATACTAAAAATTTCTAATCGATAAATAAATTAGACCTTTTACAATAGTTCATAGTAACATTAGCCAACCTTCCAATGAAGATCACAACTATATGCAATCCTTGAATGTCTTGCATGGGAAAATTCTTTTTGGCAACTTCTTAAGTTCAACATGATGATATTACTTCAGTCCATTGCTTATCAACTCTTTCTGAAAGATAGTAAGGCATCTGATAAGCAGAATATTCATATTAAATCTTATGTTGTGCATTAAAGGTTGGATTTTCACTAGGCAATAAATATACTTTTAGCACACATCATCTTTATGTGCAGGCTGAATGCCATTCGACTGGAGGAGAAGGAGAAAAAAGAGAAGGAATTAAGAAGCCAGATCATTGAAGAAGGCGAAGCTTATATGCGAGCTTTCCATGAAAAGAGACTGAAAAACATTGAAACAAACAAACTCACCAACAGAGAAGGCGAGAAGGTAATACCTTTCTATTAAATTTAAGAATTGTTTACCACAATGCATTGTTAAACTGAACTTCAAAGCCTACAGGTGGCAAAATAAGCAGGTTGGGATGATACAGTAGTGAGTATAATAGGGTTGGGTTGGATCGGATTGGTTGACCATACAACAATTTTTTGTCATTTTCTAGTTTCTGACATGACTAGTATATAAACATGATTATGAAAGCTATTATTAGGTGGTGTTTGGGATTACTGTACATCCAAGCAACTTCTCTGCTTATTATGTTTATTAGATAACTAGTACTTTTAGTATATAAATGAAGAAAAGTGCTTGTGCGCATGTGCTTTTATTAGGGTAAAATAATTTGTTTCTAATAAGCCATATAAAATTAGGGGGAATTTTTGTATACTTCTCTAAACTTGTGAAATATGATATTCACCCATAACACGAGTTCCCTCTTAGTTAAAAATATTCTGTTTTTAATAAACTAAGTGCTGCTTGTAGATATAAACACAGGCATAAGCTGTTTTGATCTTCAGTCCTAAACACCAACCTTATGATATTGTTCCAATTTTTTTGAATAACAAATTTAGGATGCTGGAAGCATGTGACAGAACGACAAAATGATTGGGCTATAATTACCTTATTCTTAGTTCAGAACCTTTTCTCCTTTTTAAATATACTTGTTGAATTTACTCACTCTGTTATCAAATTTGATGAGTATTATTGTACAAACGACCAATGCATGGATGGTTTTCCACTGTGAAATCGACCTCTGTTTTTGTAACAGATGTATGTAGCAAAACAAGAAACATTCCACAAAGAAGCTGATAAACAATACTGGAAAGCAATAGCCGAGCTGATTCCTCGTGAAGTTCCCAACATAGAAAAAAGAGGGAAGAAAGATAAAGACAAGAAACCGTCGATTACAGTGATTCAAGGACCCAAGCCTGGAAAACCCACTGATCTATCAAGGTTGCGTCACATCTTGGTGAAACTGAAGCACACCCCACCCGCCCACATGGTCCCACCGCCACCACCACCTGCCGCCACCAAAGACGGTAAGGAAGGTGACAAAGATGATAAAACAGCCGCCAAAGATGGAAAAGATGCAACTACTGCTGCATCAAATGGTACTGCTGAAGCTCCGCCCGCACCAGTTGAGCAACCCGCCGCCTAAAATACAGAATCGTTTGCTGATATAAAGATTTTAGGATAGTTTATTCAACATAATGCTCTTGTTTGTGTGTGGATGCAGAGGATTAATCGTGATAATCGACTGTAATATGTTGCTGTGTTTGGTAGAACCGTCTGCGTTGTTTCATGTTTGTTATTACTGTTTGTTTTGCTTTTGATGTCAATGATGTTAGACATGATTTAATTTCCTCCCCTGCTTTTAAGAATATACAGTGTGGCACTTTTACATTTTTTTTTATTTTGGCTTTACAAAATTAAAATGATTATTATTGCTACCCTTTTTTTATTCTGTGTTTCTTTATTAATTATTTTGTATTTTGTATTAGAAGCCCTCACTTTTATACTCACTCATCAAATAATTGTTGTTGTAGACATTGCTGATGTGACAGATGAGTGTACTTTTTTGTAAGCACTTTTAGCACCATCTAACGTGTAAACCATTTCTTTTACTATTTGTGTGGGTTACAGAAACCTTCCCCTTCTTTTACACTTTAGTGCATGTGTAGTATTTGTTTCATCGACTCATTGAAATATTGTTGAAATCCTGCACAGCATGTTCTTATCTTTTACAATAATTACTTTCCTATACTACGAATTAATTACACTTACTATGAATTAAGTACTTTTATAGAATTTTTAAATATACTGTACCTATTTTTTAAAATAAATATTAGAGAAAGGGTAAATAAAAAAATATATATGTATACATATACATATATATATAGTTTTTCAGAAGTACAATAAACGTGGTTGCTAACCTATATTCATTGTATAGAGGTATATTTTAATTTTTTTAAGTAATTTGTAACATCCATTATACATCTAAATATACGCTTTAGTTCGGTATAACCAAAATGATACCATAAACTTATAATCAACTCAAATCTTTCCAAACTAATTCAATCTTCCTCATTTCGACCTCTATGCTAAGGACCACCACCTGACACCTCCATGGCTGGTCGAAAGGATAATGTAGAATCAGAGTCCCATAGCCACATCAGTAGTTGGCTAGCGGTGATAAATGACAATTAAGACAGTTAACCTGTCTTAACCAACTTCCATTATTCTATTTATGAATTTGGCTTATAAACATCGTAGAGAGGGTTCATCTGGGGATTACTTGGGTAATAGTGGTAGGGAAAGAACTTATTTGGCGGCTTGTAGACGCATCAGATGCCTTTTTGTTGTTATTAGAATCTTGGAAAATTTCCGGTCGTGTGAGTTCCTTTTCATTAAGTTTAATGTTTCTCAACAACATGTGGACAACTTGGCTCATCATTGGCCTTCGAGTTGCGGTCGCTTGAGTACAAAATAAGGCCACTTTTATGTACTTAACAACATCATCCTCAGGATATGTTTTAAGGTCCGGGTCAACGAGCTCTAGAAGTTTCCCCTCTTCGTAGAGCTCCCAGGCCTGTGTAACGCAACAATATGTTTTTTGAATTTTATAAATAAAAATGTATCAAAACACGATTTTAAATGACATACCCATTCCAGTAGAACTTTCTGATTCGTACCCCAGCTTGATAACGAACTGCTTCTGCCACTTATCGTCTCAAGCATGAGGACCCCAAAGCTGTACACATCGGCTTTCAAAGTCAACCGACCACCTAATGCATATTCAGGGGCCAAATAACCGCTGGAAGGTAAAACAGATATTCATTAATTAAATTTCATGTAGTAAGAAAAGAAAAAAGCCATTTCCAATGATCATAAAAGAGAGAAACTGTCTGCTCTACTTGGATTATTCTATAGTGTTTGACTTTGTAACCTGTCATGTTTGACTTTTTCTTTAGAACAATACAATTTGCAAAAATGAGCAGCATCAGATGAATTGATGAAACGTTAATGCATAAAAGAAGATGGTATTAGTAATGGCGACTCACGTTGTTCCAGCTAGTTTTGTGCTTATATGAGTGATGCTATCCGGGAAAAGTTTAGCCAATCCAAAATCTCCAATTTTTGGTTTGAAATCCTTTTCTAGAAGTATGTTACTAGCTTTAATATCTCTGTGCACAATATGTGGCTCAACTTCTTCATGAAGATACGCAAGTCCCCGAGCTGTACCGATGACTATCTTAGATCTCTGTTCCCAATCAAGCTCTGAAACATTGCTTTTTTTACCTGCAATAAATTATAGTATACTTAACCTTAAACTAAAAGGACAAAAGAACATTGTTTGCAGTGTGCCCTGGTTAAAAACAAGCAACTAATGGAAAACAAGCTTTGACTTTCAAGCTTACTTAATAGTGCACGGTCAAGGCTGTTGTTTTCTAGAAATTCATAGACTAAAATACGATGAGTTCCTTCAACGCAACATCCGACCAGCTCAACGAGGTTTTGGTGTCTGATATTTGATATCGTATTAACTTCTGCTACAAATTCACGACTCCCCTGCTTTGATTCAGCAGAAAGTGTCTTTACAGCTACTTGTTTTCCATCCTTGAGGACTCCCTAAAGTTTTCAACAAAACTAGATATTTAACTAATGTGTTAAATATCATTACAAAAAGTTTATTATGACAATAACAATCAAACAATTTAAATATATAAGACCTTGAAAAATACGCCTTAGATGACTTAAGACACTTGTGACTTTTCTTTTTAAGCTTTCTTTTAATTACTTTTATATCACCCATTTGATCAATTACAGATAAAAGACAACCTTGGTAAAATCATACATAACTGGAAGGGTGGAGATTGTCACATCTAGTTTACAGTGCAAGTACATTGGTAACAACTAGTGAAAATACTATGAAAAAATGGCTTGTGGAGAAATATATAGGAATGAGTACCTTGTAAACCACTCCAAAACCTCCTCGCCCTATCTTGGTACTTCGATCAAAGTTATATGTTGCTACTTGTAATTCTTTATATGAAAATTTTCTTATATTTTCAAGAGAATAACCTGTACAACAACTTAAGGTTAGCTCATCAGTTTTCTTATAAAAGTTCACCAAAAATGAGAAAATTTTGCATATTTTGCCTGACAAAATTAAAGAAACAAAGACAAGTGAAGGTTATTAGAATCATAAAACTCCGATATGATTATAAGAGATACAAGTTACACTTCTAAGAGCAAACTAGACATGCATATGATTGGAGTCCTATATATTATGTCTTATAAATTTTGGTTAATATATTTCTACCTTCCAATTCCCTATGTGTATCACTTGTCTCCTTCTTTTGTACACTTGATGAACCAAAGCAGCTACAAATCATATCTGTTTGATTTGCAATCAGAAGCTCAACCTTGTACAATAAAAACAGAACATCATCAGATAAGCAGCTACACAGTTAAGAAACACACAAAATTAATAAAATTGCTCCATGAAAGGCTGAAAATATAATGGGCATTGGCATTCACAGTTAACCTTACACTGATAGAATTTTTATTAAGATGAAGAATCTTTATAGCCACAAAACTAGAAAAATGGGTCGTTGCGGGTGGTGGATACCACATAAAATGTTACCATGCTACGAAAAATCTTAATGATGTGCCAAAAGTCGATCACTCATCTAAAATTTGATGTCCACATTCATAGATTCTTAAGAGGAAACCACTTTCCCAAAAGAAGAATTAGCTAATTCACATAATTGTACCTCAGGAAATAAAAGTTGTCTCTTGCTCTAGGCTTGTTGGTTTCACTTTATAAAATGACAAATGTTATAAAATCACCGCAAGGCCACAATCCAAGGTCACAAATGCCAGACGGGCGTTTGTAGCAGGGAGGCAAAATTGATGCGAATGCTCATTGTGACACCTCAGGCAAATCCTACACCGTTCTGTTCTATGCACAAGAGAGATGTTTGGCCATAAGGAATGTCCTGCCTTAAATAGCACAAAGCATTTTGGACATACTGACTATAAATGAGAGGAGCACTACCCAATTAAGCATGCTTGACTGGGACCGATCCATGACGGTGACCTCATGGGAGGTTTTCGCTCAGGCAACAAAAAACAAAATCATGAGCTCCTTGTCCGCAAAGCGGACAATGTCGGTTGGTATGAGGTGACGTATGTTATAGTCATGGACGGCTAGGGCTTCATTAATAGAGATCCCCCCCCATTCACTCCCAAACTCTTCATTAATAGGTACTGTCAATTGTCGGACAAATACAGTTTTGCTCTGATGCCTTACGCATCCCAATTGAAGTAGCCACAAATCTCCCAACAGCCCTGACTGGCACAAGACAGATTACCTACTGTTTCAATTACTTCACAATTGACAGTACCTATTCATTTCTCTTATTTGATATACTGTATTCCCATTTACAAGGTTCGATCAACAGTACACATGTAAATTGAACAAACTCTTCTTATGGCTTGACTACAACAACAATTAATATGCTTGAATTTAATCAAAACGAGACCTATCGCAAATAATCATGTGACCGCTGAATAAACCCTGGGTTTTCTCTCATCTATTGCTCCTAATATCTAATCAATTAACAGTTTAACACAATTCGAGCAATTGAGACGGTTTTCAGTTCAATCACTTCAGATCCAAGCTACGTTTCAATCATCTAACACTAGAATCAGACAATAAATCGAGCACATCACTGAATTCGAAAGGAACAAGCTCGTTGAAGTAAATTCAAACTCCGATCCACAATTTCGAACTCGAATAACTTATTAACAAGAAGGAGAATCGTAAATTAGGATCAGAAATTACCGTTTATGAATGAACTGATCGGAGCATACAGGAACGATGATGATGGGAAAACAAATTAACATATCATTTGAGGTTGCATTCCGTCATGTTAAAGCGCGATATTCAAACAATTGATTGATTGATTGAAGGAGAAAATTTCTGGTATTTTGGCAGCTTGCTCCAATCTTCCAATTTATTGAAATAATATTATTGTTGTTTTACGATGGTAACGTGTGGGGGAAACGGTCATGCATTCATACGATGGCACACTTGGTCTTTTAGCATTCTTTCTATTCACACTCTATCATATAACAAGTCATGCTGTAATAATGAATCAAACCTTGATCAACGTCTAAAATCTCACAACTCATGATTTTTTTCGTTAAAATTAGATTTTAGAAGATTACATAAAATATAACATAAAAACTCATCCTTTTAAATAGTTGAAAAAAACGCTCAACATAAATTATAATATCAAATTTACATCTCAAAACAAATTGTAGACTTGAAAGTTATAATAGTTAGGTGGTTCTCAGTAGGTGGAATTCCTACTTTTTTTCAAGGAGTTGAATTTATCAAAATAGTTTAAATTTTAAATTTTTTAATGATTTAAGATTGTAATCTCTCAAACGAATTGATATTAGTGATTTATTTAAACAATAAAGAGATTAGAAGCCATCACAACGTTCACCAGCTACCACCATATTCTTCGTTGCCGTCACGATTGTCGTTATTGCTGTCGCCACGACATGTTACAAAACTAATATTTATTCCAATTTTAGTAATTTTAGATGAACAAAACAATACTGCCAACATATGCAAAACCAGAGAGGATTATGTTTTAGATGAAAGACTCGATTAGAATATTAGATAACGGCTAAAAGGTGAAAATTTTAAATTATGAAGAATTTAGAGTTTGTGTTGTGATTTTAGTTTAAAAACGGTTTCATAGTGGTTTATAAAGAGTCCGCTACCTAAATGAGCGGGCTCTAGATTTTCTGACACCGAGTAGTCAACGGACTCTAATGTGACATGTTTTTTGAGTCACCACATTATAACAAGTACAATTAACAAAGTTAGAATCCGCTTGTTAAGGTAACAGATTTCTCAAAAATCACTTGAAACCATTCAAATCCTTATATTCATAAGATATCAGTTGACCGTTCAAAGTCAAGGTGGCTTTAGTGGCAATATAAAAATTTTACGTTATCACATCAAATTAAAAATTAAAATCAAAATCAAAATGAACATTATGTTGACCGATTATCCTTTATGTTGACCGATGCTTTCAAGCCCTTACACACGTTGTTTTGAAAGTTTGACCAGAACCAAGAACCAACCGCCTGGTTCAGTTTGCGTGCCATGGAGCACTAAGGTTGAAACATCCATTTTTTTCTAGAGTAAAATGTTATTTTCGTCTCTGACGTTTTGTTGAATTTGTCATTTCAATTCAAAAATTTTTTTTTGTAATTTCAGTCACTGTAGTTAACTAAATGTTGTCATTTTCATCCACTTCACTAACACCGTTAAAACCCTGTTAAAACTTCGTTAAAACTTCGTTAAATGTGAGCGTATTTTAGTCTTTTTAAACACCCTAATTATCCAATTAAAACAAATTAATCAATTAATATTCAATTAAAACTAAAAAAACACATGAAACGACTAGTGAGACCAGACGATTCGAGTTAAAAATTTCAATTAACTCTAACCAATGTTGTTCGATTGAGGGTGCCGTGGGATTTCAATTAATCTTCACGTTTTGTTCGAACGTGTACCGTTATTTGATCGAGGTCTGTTGTGGGATTGATGTTTGTTGTTCACATACTTTATCTGATTGAGGTTTTTAATTGATGTCTTTGAACGTGACAATTCAAACCTCAATAGAACAAAACGTGACAACAGTAGAGCTCAATCGAACAACATTACATATTCAAACAAAACGTGAAGATTAATTGAAATCTTACAGAAGACATTAATCGAACAACATGTGTTAGAATTAATTGAAGCGACCGGTCTCACGAGTCGCTTCACGTGTTTTTTAGTTTTAATTGAATATTAATTGATTAATTTGTTTTAATTGAATAATTAGGGTGTTGAAAAAGACTAAAATACCCTCACATTTAACGGACTTTTAACAGAGTTTTAACGGTGTTAGTGAAGTGGATGAAAATGACAACATTTAGTAAACTACAGTGACTGAAATGGCAAAAAAAAGTTTTTGGATTGAAATGACAAATTCAACTGGGAACGAAAATGACATTTTACTCTTTTTTTTATTTGGGTGCTGTTTTTAGAATCTTTTTTCTATTTACGTTTGTTTAGTGAATTATAAACTTTTTTATGTCTAAGATGAGTATTCTTTTAAACTTTCATGTTTTGATTATTAACTATTGCTTATATTTTCTTATATATGTTTTGTGCATTATTATTTTTTAGAATTATTGGATTTTAATAATATCAGCTTTCATTTATTAGCCGAAATTAATCCCAACTCATGTTTACAAAAACTCTTGAATTTGAGATTATTTTACTTAAACGATCTATTACTAATTGATGATCAACCCTCGTTAGGGTTTTTGTTGAAATGTGGCCAACTTTTAGCTTATTTACAATTTCATTGCCGATCAGCCTCCATGAGGTTCGTTTTTTGGTGTCTAGCCTCCATTGTCACGCGAAATTTACCTCTTACGAGTCAAGTGGTTCATATCAAGAGATGGAAATTGACGGGTTTTAGGATGCAGAAGTTTTAGATTGACGGACCCGATGGTACATTTTAAACTTTATGTTTAGTGTTTTGGCCATATAAGTTGTTCATGCCATCAAAAAACTAACAAGTTTAACTTTCAATTAGTAAGATATCGTTGTAGGAAAATAAATTCAAAGTTAAAAGTGTTTGTAAATATTTTCTGAATTGATATTAATCTTGATCAATAAATAAAAGTTATGATTATTAAAAACGAATACCCATATAGTTTTTTAGTAGTTAATTATATCACTATTCAACTTATAAAATTAAGTTTATTAGTAAACCCATAAAACAACGTCCTCAATTGGATTTGACTATTCAATTTAAAGAAGAGAAAATAATCAAAATTGACGTGCTGAAATATGTTTTTGCTAAACTTAACATTAAATTTAACGTGTCAAATAATTATAGCTCGTTAGATTAAATGGTATAAGATTTGGTTGGTGGGGTTTAAATGAATAATTTATGGTGATTGATGAGAAAAAACAGTAATAATACTGTTGACATCGCCATGACCAGTCCAAAGGGGGCAGCCACGCGCCCCATCTAGATTAGAAGTGTAATAGTGTTGAGAGTGAGGTCGAGCTGATGTGGCACCACAAAATGCCCAAGGGCGTGATGGTAACACATGGTCTTAAGAGGCTAAAATTTAGCCTACACAAAAGATGATAAAAGTAACATAGTTTATGAAAGGTAAAAACTAGTTATATTATAGCCTCTAGTTAAATATTAGTCGTGTCAGCTAAAGTTTATGCTATTTTTAAACACTAACTTAGATTTAGCTATTTTTTTTAACCGGCACCGTATTGATTTGATTGGTTGTTTTTTAGATACTATATTTTCTTTTTTGTTTGTTTAATTATCAGCTCTAGGGGTACCTGTCCTAATATGATTAATTTATAGTTTACTGGAAGTTAAAACTTAGTTTTTATTTTAATTTAAGAGATTGTTAACATGCTTATATTGTTTTATTCAAATAATGGTTGACAATATATTTTTAATTAAAGATTTACAGTTTGACATATTCACCGATCCGAAAATAGAGATCGAGCTATCATCGCATTGTTTAGAACAAATAGGTTGTTACTCGACAGTTGAAACTTGAAAACCAATATTTACACAATCAGTCTACATAGTATTTAAACACTCAAGTTCCCCCCCTGAACTTCAAACATTCTTTCACTCTCCTCCAAACCATCATCGTCTTCAAGATGAGCAGCACGCAGTCGCTACACTCGCTGGCCTTCAGGGTAATGCGGCTATGCCGTCCGACGTTCCACGTCGAAACGCCTCTGCAATTCGACCCATGCTATCTCGTCGTCGGAGAGGATTTGTTCGACAGTCCCTCTGCCGCCCCTCACCACCTTCTTGATCGCTCTCATTCCGCCTCAGGTGACTCCTCGTCATCCGATCTCACCTACCGCAACCGCTTTGTTCTCGGTGATGATTCCGACGCCATGGGTGTCCCTGGTCTCCTCGTCCTCCCTCAGTCGTTCGGGTAAGAATAATATGTTAATTGACCAGTTTTCTGTTAATAATCTGTTACATTGATTTTGCTAATAATTCATCTATATTATTTGATTGAATTGTAGGTAGAGATATGAGCTTTATACTGTTATCAGAGTTTTCTCCATGTGTATTATGATAATTGATAACTACAAGCCATAAATGTTGGTCTATTGTTTGAGAAATTTGTATGATGTTTTCTGTGCAGGGCAATATATCTTGGGGAGACATTTTGTAGTTATATAAGTATCAACAACAGCTCAAATTTTGATGTGAGGGATATAATAATCAAGGTGACAGTTATTTTACTTCTTTTTTTGATTATTAAACTTACCTTAATATTTGAATAAATCTGTTTGAATTCAAGATTTTTTAACTTAGAATAAAACGTGTACTTAAATAAATATTGCAATTGATTGATTTACTGCAGTCTGAAATACAAACAGAAAGGCAGAGGATAATGCTTTTAGATACATCAAAATCACCTGTTGAAAGCATAAGAGCGGGAGGACGTTATGATTTCATCGTTGAACATGATGTGAAGGAACTTGGTGCACACACGTAGGTCACATATGATATATTCCAAGAATAATTTTATATTTTATTGTACATTATATTTTAGTTTCATCGCGCATTTATGCTTCACAATCTTCAGACTGGTCTGTACTGCTCTGTATTATGACGGTGATGCTGAACGCAAGTATCTTCCACAGTATTTCAAGTTCATGGTTTCAAATCCCCTTTCTGTTAGGACAAAGGTACCACTTTTTGCCAATTAAGAGTTATAGGGTGTTAAATTTCAGAAACATATGTAATGATGCTATTTTGTAGCGTATGATTATAGTTACGAACATATTGATCATTTATGTTCTTTCTTGTGCAGGTCCGTGTTGTGAAGGTGGGTTACACTGATTAAACATACATGGTCTGCATTTTTTATAAGTATGTGTCTATGCATTGCTAACGATCTATGCTCTTATTAGAAGTGAAATTTATTTGCATACTATTGTAGTTGCATTGGTCATTATGCTATGCAAACACTTCTACAATTGGCAATTTTAGTTTACAATACTCATATAATTTGAATCATCACATGTATATGTTTGAACATGACATCTATCTCTTTGTTACATCTCAGGAAACTACTTATTTGGAGACTTGCCTAGAAAATAATACAAAATCAAACCTATTTATGGACCAAGTTGAATTTGATCCTGCTCCACGGTGGAGTGCAACAATACTTAAAGCTGACGTCCATCATTCAGACGAGAGTTATTCTACCAGGTGATGCGTCAAATAATTTACTCGACTGATACCAAAGTTTTAGTTCTGAATGGATTATGTATCAATGTCTAAAATGATTTAAACTAACGTCTAACTTATCATTGGGTGTAACAGAGAAGTATTCAAACCACCCGTTCTTATTAGAGCAGAAGGAGGAATTTACAACTATCTTTATGCATTAAAAATGTCACCTGAACCTACAAAAGTTGAGGGGAGTAATGTTCTTGGTAAACTCCAACTAACATGGCGAACAAATTTGGGTGAATCTGGACGTCTGCAAACACAACAAATAATTGGCAATGTAACTAAACTAACTCTAAACAGTCTTAACAGAACAGCTTTATTTAGGCAAAAGATTATATTAACTTTATTGTCAGCTCTAACAAATTTAATACCAGCCCAAAAATGTTGTGTCTTTATGTTACTGGTTTTTAGATGATGTATTTGCTTGTGGGTTCTCTTGGGCATTTGATTACTATTTTCATCCTTTGTGTAGCCCTTCACACGGAAAGAGATTGATTTGAAAGCAGTGAAAGTGCCATCTGTAATCATTCTAGAAAAACCCTTTCTGGTAAATGTTTATTTTCTAGGCTATATGCATGCGCATCTAATCGTGAGTTTGCGAAATGACTTTACAACTAATTGTTATCTGTGGTATTGAACAAAAATACAAAGTCCTTCATTGAAGAGTTGGTAAATTGTGAATATCAAGAAAAAACAAAAAAAGTAGGTATTAGTCAGCCCACCCAGCTCGACCTGTTCTCAACTTAGGGGCTGTTTGGCAGCCTCTTAATCAGCCTCTTAATGGTTCAAATGCTAAATGATTCAGCACTTAATGGTTCAGACTGTTTGTTTTGCGTTGCCTCTGAATGGTTAAGCATTATACTAATGCTGAATGGTTAAGTGGTCTAATGCTGAATGGTTAAAAACTCTTATCTGAATTGGTCAGATATTTGCCTTTGAATAGTTAAGGGATATACTAGCTCTTAATGGTTCAGACATCTTAATGGTTCAGCCCTTAATGGTTCAGACCTCTTATTGGTTCAGCACTTAATCATTCAGATATTGCCAAATAGCCCCTTAGCTCGAGATGGGCTGAGCTGACCCATACCTACGTTATTGTGTTTTCTTGAAATTCACAAGTGATTGGGCTAACATATAGTATAAATAATATTCTATCTGTTTAACTAAATCACTTTAGAAGGTTTTATGCTTTTTGAATACATTTGGGGTGACTTTTGAATTTCAACACGCCTGCTCGATCCATTCAAACCTTTTCCCTTCTAGGCATTTTTAAATTTTTGATTTTTAACTTGTTAGAGGGAAAGTATAACCCAAATCGACATGTTTTACCATCAAATGGATCAAAATGGTCATACCTCAACTCTATCTAATGCTTCCATAGGTACACTTGAGCCTCACAAACTTGACTGAAAAGAAGTTGGGGCCCTTTGAAGTTTGGTTATCAATAACTGATTCAAAAGAGGAAAAGACTGTTACGATTAATGGACTTCAAAGAATGGTAAGCAAGTGTTCAATTATATGCAGTATGCTCTTTATTGCCTTTTATTGCTAAATACAATTAGACTATAATAGTTCCATACTAGATCCATATGCAATTATGCATCATTTGGTTCATGATCTATAAGGTTATATTAAGTTTTCCTTTTGAATTCTGCACTCACTATCATCATTTTGTAACGGAACCACTAACACCTCCTGATTTCCATTCACGCCATATAAACGAGACCCATAGAGAGACTAAATCTTGATCTGATAAAACCATGGTTTCATTGCACCTATATAATAATCATATCTAAACTCCTGTATGCAGGATCTACCTGTGGTGGAGGCATTTGCATCCTTGGAGTTTCAACTGGTAAATACCTTGTTTAAAGCATAATCTTTATTATAAGATAATATTTACAATCACTTGAATTTGTGTGCATACATGTCATTCCATTGCTCGTCATTTATGCGAATTGTAATATTTCTGTCACTTCTTTTATCTTTGCAGAATCTGATCTCCGCCAAACTTGGAGTGCAGAAAATCACTGGCATTACAGTGTTTGATACGATGGAGAAAAAAACTTATGACCCGTTACCAGATCTAGAAGTCAGTTTTATGTTCTTTTCAAACTTGTTATTTTCATCTATCCTCATGATTGTGAAAATTACACCCTTTTGAATATACTGCAGATATTCGTGGATTCAGATCTATAAGCTACCAACATCAACCTAAAGCCTTCTGTTCTTTCTGAAAAGGATTAAAGCCACGATGATTAAAGATTAGTTGAAGGCTACAAATGTCCATCATGAAGTTATATAGCTTATTATTATTTTCAGCTATGCTTTCACATTCAGCTTATTCATTGGTTATTTGTACAAAGGCTAATGAAACCTGTTTATGCTACATCCCATGAGCCCATGAGGTAGCAACTTGAGCAGGTGATAATGTGATAGATAGCATCTTCAAATGGGCTCTTATATAAATTTCCTGTTATTTATTTAATTCTATTAATAGTTAACATATTAGATGCGATTTTAAAGTTGTACCATTAATATACTAATCTAATTCTCTTGAATAACTAAGCTTTGTAAGGGTCACTTTACAACTTGAACCCAAACACCACCATATGATCAAACAAGATCCATAAAATGAAAACCGTAAAGGATGGAAAAATCTAGCTTATTCATCTTCCAAGTTTAATCTGATATCATAATTAATAATATTTGAAACAACATTTAAATACTGCCCATTAAAACTTTTATAAATTATAAGTGATTAAACTATAGTAGAGATACCCATTTTGGGCCCATAGCATTCGGCTCAACAAAGTTAAGCCCATGAGTGTTCGGCCCAAGTCTTTCGTGTATTAGTAGATATAAGTCATATAACCCACCTCTTTGAAGGGCTTTTCTTCCTATTTTCTTTTTCTCACCTTCGTCTCTTTTTCATTTGATGAGAGTAACAGTAACCTTCTACATATAGATTTCTCTCCATACCCATATTACATCTCACATATAATGATGTTTTCACATACTTCTCGCACACGCGAATGAATTGAGCGTCAAGGTGTCCATGGGCTTTGGCCCATGGACCTTCAAATGGGCTTCTTGTTTCGACAGCTTCCACTCCCGCCCGAGGTGACGAGGAACACTAGTCTACACTACCACCAATACAGACCCCAAATCAAAGGATTCTCCTACACGCAAATCCTCGGAGATTCAACAATTATATAATCCAAAAAAATCATTCAATATATTTAAAAAAACTAATTCATATTTATAGTTTAATAAGTTTAATACGTAACCATTAGACGTGTGCGGTTCTATGGTGTAGTGGTTAGCACTCTGGACTTTGAATCCAGCGACCTGAGTTCGACTCCCGGTAGGACCTTTTTTAATTTTTATTTTTGTTTTTGCTGGTATTTTATAGACCACGTTTCGCATCGTCCATCCACCTCAATATCTATTTGAAGCCTTTAATGTGACCGAACACCACAAAGCGTTATCAAAAACATATGACGGAACCAAGTAGCGTAGCTTTGGGCCGCTGTTTTAGCCGTTACCTTCAATTCCACAGTCACCAGGCAGGCCACCTACCTAGCTTGAATTTATTTTACGTTATTCTATTGGCCAATATATATACCCGTAGGTAATATGAGTTTTCTAACAGTGATGCTCAAACTTATAAAAAAATCCATTTTTTCTTGTTTAGACGTGCTTTAAAAGTTTATTTTTGACATTATATCATGTTTGCTAACGTGATCAACTGATCATCACTGTCTTATTTGATCTCAAGGTTTCTACGAGAATCAAGAGTGTAACCAGCTCTACATACAAAGACATAATAATAAATATGTTTATAAATATATAGTTACTAATTAATAACCTATATGACAGTATTAAGTTGAACTAAATTTTTTCAGGTATTTTTATTATTATGTTCATGGTACGTTATTCTAGTGCAATAACTATATTATTACTAAAATTTGCAAAATGTTAAAGTAAGCAAATAACTTCTAGAGGCAATTGCATATATTCCACTCTGAACTAGTAAAATTATATATATTTTTAAATCATGTTTAAAAAGCATTTAAAACTTTTGTTTTGGGAATGTATGTAAATTTTTCAGGTGGAAAGAATAATATATGTAATTAACGTTGTGTTCCCGAGTTAATTTAAGGAGAGAAAAGAAAGGAATCGGAATGAAAGAAAAAATTGTTGTGCTCCAGATTTTTTTTAATGAAGGAAATGGAAGGAAAGTAAGAAAGTTGTGTTCCCGAGTTTATTTAAATAGGGAAAGAAAAGTAAATGGAAGGAAAATAAAACCTAAAATGAATTCTTTCAAATCGGAAGGAAATGAAGAGAAAAAAAAAAAGAAAAAGAAATGAAGAAAAAGAAAAGAAAAGAAAAGGAAATAAAAGAAAATTTTCTTCTCTTTTCACTCCTTAAGTAACTCAGAAACACAACGTAAGTTTAATAATAGTTATTATTTTTATATTAAAGTCCGTAACATCTTGCGGAGTAAATATCCAATTTCATACGTGAATGAAAGGATCTCATAGAATAATAATAAAACTAAAAAAATCAATAAAGTTCTCCTTGAAAAACAACTGCCCTGGTTGAATTCGAAAGCAGCGTTTTTAAATGTTAAAACTGTATGCTTTTTGCTGGTGTTAAATTTGTTTTATCTAATAGATATTTTAGTTCTTTTATATTAAACCAAACATTTTAAAATACAAAACTATAGTATTACAAACTCATCCTCCAACTATCGTTCGACTTGTATTTTCGTCGGTATAGCTCAACCATGGTTAATAAAGTCTGTTTATTTATTTCAAAATAAATGTAAATTTAAAAGTACAATATTCATATGAATGAGTTTGGCTAGGTAATAAATAAAGCTCGTAAAATCAATACCTTTTAACAGGACTTTTTATTATAGAACTTTATGTATTAAATTATAGACACTTATCAACTTTATCAGTGCCATAATTTCATGTAAGTTTTTACGGTTTGGGACTTTGCGTTATAAATATGTTATGTAGTCTGGTCTTTATCTATAATTACACATACACTTATAATATGTTTCACATATTGTGACTTTTGTAATAGGTAGCGTGTAAAATCTATTTTTAAGAGAATATGGTCCAGAGGGTTCATTTTTGCACTCACACATGTATATTTTAATGCTTATAATAGGTTTTTTTTTAATTTTATAAAAATAACATGAGTGTTTACAAAAACACCAAAAACTCCTCTGATTCTATGCGTGTTTAATAAGATTTGATGTATGAACACTCGGTTGGGTCCGACCAAAGGGTGTTGTTCTAGATCAACAGTGGATTGAAAGTCTCAACCGTACTCGACCATTTAGGTATTTATTTAAACATCAAGTAATAAATGAGGTGTCTTTTTGTACCTACCTAAAAATAAATTTATTACAAAGCCTTAAGTCACTCACATGACACCAACAACCTCCATGGGCTTAAGTAATTTAGATGACACTTCATAATTTTAAAAGATTCGAATCTGATATGCTACATTGTAACATTGGTACCTACCACCTCTTCCAAGTAGTACCTATTTTGGAAAGGAAAAGCTTCCATAATTAAATAATAATCTAATAAGATAAGTCATATAGATCCAGTAAACCACGAAAACTTACTTGTGAAATACATCATGTTTTAAAAATAATGAGTTTATAACTCGTGTCACTGGGCTAAGTATAGATTCTAGATTTTTTTTATGTACGTGTTATGTTGATTTTGTATGAAAAACGATTAGACAAAAGAGCTCTATAACTCAAGTCTAAATATAAAGCTTTTCTACGCATGGCATAATTTTTTAACGAGTTGATTAATATGAAAGTTTGTGCTGACTAGGGTGCTTTACTTTGAAAGTTTGTGTTGAAGTAGGGTACTTTACTAAAAATGGTTTAAAAAATTGAATATTATGTGTCTCATATCTTGAATGAAAATTATTCTGTTACAATTACTATTAGCTAGTGCTTGGTTTTTATTTTGATTTTTTTTAATTTTCATTAAGCATATAATCTAGTTTTTCTTATATAGTTAATAATTAAATATCCTATTTATTTTATTTACATTTTAATATAAGTTTTGATATTACAAGACTAAAAAATTCGTTATTTTGAATACAATATGGTTTTAATGAATCGTGTATCTAACTAGAAGCAAAAAAATATAAGTATTTATATTTTCAAAATACTAGAAAAATCAAATTGCATTCAAGATACCCATTTTTCAAACTTATTTAGAAAAATACAGTAACTCGATATGAACTTTCAAAATTAACCTATTTATAAAAAATATTTCAGCTATTACTATTATAAGCAATTCTTCTATTCTAATAATTCACACACTATTATATACAGATAGATTTCTATCTTGTCAGGTAATAAAAAGCTCAAGTTTAGTTCATACCAATAATGACAAACTAGCCTCCTCTTACACCTAGAAAAGCATTTACATGTTTCAATTTCTATGCTTCATGTCATTTTGCGTCTCTAGTTTCTAAGGACTTGTTAAATGTAAATAATATAAACATATCAGGCTTACATATAAATTCACTGAACTTGATATAAAATGTATCATTATAACTCTATTCATATAACACAATATAACTACAAATCTATGATTACATCTCTAAAATGTAAACTGTGGGCTCTTCAACAAGTTGCTACGGGTGCAAATTTTGTAATATACAAGTTTGATAATTATTTTACTAGTAACATAAATTGCCGTTAAGAAAAAGTCAATTCTCAAATGCGTCACCAAAAGTAATTACAAAATTGCCATGAACAAAGTTTATGGTAGAAATTGCACATATCTAAATGTAAAAGGACCGGAGTTCACGGATCGCCCATAAATATTCTGCGATTCAGCCTCCACCTATATATACCACAACTTCAACGCGTTTCATCACACAAAAAAACGAATATCCAGCATAACGCTTAACGCTCCACCACAAATTAACCACCATTGTATGGCAATAAGCTTCTTCTCCACCAAAATATCCGATTTGTGCCTTGGAAAACCGCCGTTGAGGTCGTTGCCAACCACCGCCACCGTCGCCGACGCCGTCGTGACGCTGAAAAGGTCCGGTGACATCTATGTAAGTGTTTGGAGCTGTGACCGCTCGAATTCTGTAGCGGATTGTAACGACAGCGGTTGTTGTCGATGCGTTGGGAAGATCTGTATGGTTGATGTGATTGTTCATCTGTGTAAAGAGGAGAATCTGTTGAATCCTTTGGATGCGCTTCAATCGAACGTTTTGGATGTGGTTCCGAAGGTGAAAGGGCAGATTAGGCATCTGGAACCGAATTCAAGGTCCGTTTCTTTTGAATTTTGTTGATTTTGAGTGCTTATTGTTGATAAAACGGTAGAATTTTACGCAAGGATGCTTGTGATAGAGTTGAAATTGGTGATTTTAGGTCTAGAATTGCATATGGAATGTTATAATTGACGTGGTTACGTTGAATCTGTTTGTTTGAAAACCTAAATTGATTGATGATTTACTGCTTTAATCAAATGGATTAAGTAAATGTAGAAATGTTTGTCAATTAACTCGGTTAAGTAATCGAAATGAATATGATGAGGACATGAGGTGATTCTAGCTTATTGTCCATTTTGACAGATAGTTGCGTTAAAAATTTGATTTATATAGTTAAATGTTTTATTTTTCGCTCGTGTTTTGTCATGTGAGGATTGCTTTATGACCATGGACGATGTAACATATAAAGAAGATCTAACTATTAATACATAGCATCGTTTGGCTACGCTTATATAATCTTGTTGGGGATCCGTTAAGGCGGGTTAGAAAAAAAGATTGATAGTTGAAACTGAAGAATTTAATCACTTAGATTTTAATCTAGTTATGAAAATACGTCAAGAAACTATGAATATTCTGATAAGAAAGATGAGGTGATTTGGGTATCAAAAACAATGTTTTGAAACAACTTATAATCTATTTTTATTAATCATATATAATTATATGTAACAGAATTTGAATCATCGGACTTTTAAATAGAATGAAGACCTTATTTTTTAAGAAGGTATTTAGAAACTACTTGATACATTACTTCATACTATATTCAAAGTCAAAGTCACCGAGTCAATGTCAAATATGGTTGTTAAGATTGATGTGTGGAAACTGTGAACCATCTTAAACACTCCGAATTAGAAATTGGAGGGGACAACAAGGGGTTAGGTGGGTGTTGCCGTGTGGGTCGATTTCTAATAAATGTTTAAATAAATTTTATAATACTTTCCGTATGCGAAAAAAAAAAAAACATTAAGGGATCTTTAGTTAGAGCACTAGGATGATCAACGTGCTCGTGCCAATATAAATAAGTTACAATTTTAAATTATAGAGTACATTAAAAAACATAAAAATAAAAAAACTAAAAGAAAAACATCAAGAAATATCATATTAAAATATAAATCCAAACATCATTTATAAAACTTTCATAAAACATCTAAAGAATATCATAAATGAAAAACATAATTATCCAATTTTCCTAAATAGATAGTTAAATTAAAACTAGTTTATACATCCGCGCGCGTTGCGCGCATAATGGACGAACTAAAACGACTTAAGATAATTGTTGGGCTCAGAACACGTGTTTGATTGCGGCTGCTAACCGTCAACAGTAGGCACGCTAAAGCAACCGATACCACTCTGCCTATGTCATCACGGTCCTAGCAACAAATCAATAATCCAACGAGAAGTACATAGTTATAATATTTAACTGTAAATTAGAAACGATAATATATTGTATCACATATATAATTATAATTATATATAAAATGTAATTACATTACTACATAAAGTTTTATAATTAATAAATAATAAATGAGTCATGCCAGAGTCATCTTAGAGTTTGTATAATTTTCATGAGTCAAGTTTAAGCTGCTGATATTAGAACATGAAACGATCGAGTTTGAGTTCTTTAGACAAAAACTTGTTGCAGTTGTGTTATAGATATTTTGATGATCTAACATTGATATGTTCTCGCACATAAATTTCTTCATTTCTTCCATAAGCACTAATCTTTACTTTATATTATCTTATGTAATCAGACCTTATTAACCTTAAAATACTTTAATCTGCAAAAGTGTAATTATTATATTTATTGGTGCGTACTTATGATTGGCCTTATATTGATAAAGCACACTCCACTATATGGTTAATAGTTTTTGTTTGTTTTCCTTTTGCAGTCTGTTGGAGGCAATAGATTGCATACTTGAAGGGGCTCAAAACTTGGTTATACCAATACACACTAACTCAAGAAAAAACCAACAATTTTGCTGGCTAACACAAGAAGATGTGGTTCGGTACCTCCTCAACTCCATCGGCGTCTTCTCCCCTATACCCACATTCACCATCGAAGCCTTGGACATAATCGATAAGTCAATGCTTACGGTCAACTACCACGACCCTGCAATTACTGCATTGCCCCTAATTACATGCTCACTTGTAGAACAAACCTCTATAGGAGTTGTTGACAAAGATAACCGTTTAATAGGTGAAATTTCCCCTTTTACCCTTGCTTGTTGTGACGAGACCGTGGCTGCAGCAATAGCTACCCTCTCAGCTGGGGATCTCATGGCTTATATCGACTATTCTGGCCCGTCAGACGAGTTGGTCACCTTGGTCAAAATGAGGATGCATGAGAGAAACTTGACCGCGATGTTGGATCTTATGGATGACTACTGTAACCCATTATCTTCGTCATCTTCTTGTTGCTCGTCAGATGAAGAATCCGGGTCTGTTAAAAATGGTTGTGTGGGGCGGTTTTATCCCGGGAGGCGGTCTGAGGCGATTGTTTGCCATCCTTGGAACTCATTGATCGCGGTTATGGTACAGATGATTGCCCTTCGTGTTAGTTATGCTTGGGTGGTTCAACAGGATTATACCTTGGTTGGGATTGTGACCTATGCAGAGATTTTGAAGCAATTTCGGAGTATCGCAGGTAGTGTTAACAATAATTTGATCAAGTAACAAAAGTTTTGAGCATTTTTATAAGATTATGTATTGTTTGTTGTACTTTGATATCATGGCTGTATGAAACTTATAGAACTTGTAATATGAACTTGTGGAAATTTTGGTATCTTAACCATTGATTTTGAAATTTAGCAACCCAATTTAACTTTATGACCTGCAAGTACAACAAATACGTAACCTTTCCTTTTAGTTTAAGGAAAAACAATTTTACTAGATATAAGTTAACGGGAAGTTGGCAAATTACAAAGTATACAATTTAGATTATTTTTTTATTTTAATAAAAGGGTAAACGAGGGGAAAACGTGACAGCATCACATTTCTCATCACCAAATTTTTTTGCTTATCTCTCCTATTTAATAGTTACTATAATTACTGATAATATTCTTTAATTTCTTTATACACTAAAAATACTTTTAATAAATTAAGAAATAGCTATTTTTATTAAAGGAGTTAAAATAAAGGAATTTTTAAAAAATGATATTTTTTAAGTGGTTTCTTTTGAAACAAAATGTTTAATTTTTTTTTTAAAAAACAAAAAAGTTTAAAAATAAATGTTTAAAAAATGATATTATTATTTTATTACTTAGATTATTTACTCATACATAACTTCAATCATTCATATCTTATCTTAAAATATTGTATGATAATTAATAAGTTTTCATTTTATTTAATATTTTATTTATTTAACCTATGTAATACATGAATTTACTAAAACTAATATTTAAATGTATTTCTTCCTAGCCCGACTAAATTACTCGATATTTAAAGACTTTCTCATCCGTCATATTCCTTATTTCACGTCGATTTGATTACAACTTACAAATGATATGTTTGTCAAATTATGTTCATAATGCCTAACAATAATTTTTATATTAGTTACAATAAATTGAATATAGAAATTACATTTTTGATATTAGTTACAATAATTTTATTCCAAAACTTGAGCGTTACATCATTTTTGTCAAATAATGTTTATAATGCCTAACAATTTTAATTAATATTAGTTTAAAATAATAATAGTGACATTGTCGTCTAGTTAAGGATCTTAATATAAAGACACCCCACATTATAAATCAACACTTCTTATACATTTCATATAGCACTATATATTGAATATTGGGTCGAAGACACTGAAAATAAAAAAAATTTAGGGGGGCTATTAGAGTGCTATACATCTCTTATAATCTTATACGTCCCCTATAGGGTTATATCACGTATATAACAAATTTCAATACTGAATACAAGGAAAAATTATGAGAGCTGTCAGATGAGTTGTACCCATCATATAGGGCTATACGACGCGTATAATGTTATACAACCCACATAAAAAACTGGAGTGTTGATTTATAGTTAAGCGGTGCCCCAATAACCGGTTCCATAATTATTGTATCTAGCTTGTATATTTATTAAAGTGAAGCACCCCCCATTGTATCTCATCATAACCTTTTGTCGTTATTATATTTGTCACCTGTCGTTATGTTAGCCCATGAGTCCATGGTAATTATGGTGATCTCAATTCATTTTGAGGAACAAGCGCATCAATCTTTATATCAACGACAACTATAAAATGTATAAAAATCATATGATGCACTACCGAACATAAGTATTTCACCATTGAGTACCTTGGCTGTAAAATATATAGAATCATTTATAGTTTGTGAACCGATTAATCTACATATTCAATGGTAAATAAAATCTTATTCTTATGTTCGATCTATAAACACTCGTGTGATTTGTGTTTTGTTGTCGTCAAATTCGTTTATTTTAATATGTGAGTATGATTTTTGTTGGTATATGTTGTCAGTGTTCTTCACCTGAATCGTTATTTGAAACAAAACAACAGCTGATAATATTATGTATGAAACAAAAAAAAAAAAAAAACACATGAGAGAGGATAATATAGTAATTGTGGTTTTTCTTATGAATTTTAACATGCAAATATTGTAGCTAGTAACATTCATCTTTTATAGTCTTGAATAATAATACACTTCATACATCTGAAATAGCTACAACAAAACTTATTCCGATTTCTTATTGATGACATTAAGCTTTTACCAAAGCTTTGTTATAATGCATATACATCTGGAATAGCTTCAACATGCCGTTAACAAGTTTATGTGAATATGAAATTGCATAGGCAAATTCAATAAACTTCATTGCCGTTCAAAAAAATAAAAATAAAAAAATAAGAATAGGAGTTTTTTGAGGGTGGGTAATTTTAAACCGATATGTTTATATTTAGGCAAAAGTTTTTAAAAAATTTAACAGCTTAATTTGACAATTGACATACATTTATGCAAAAAATGTGAAATAAACGATATGTAACAAAAGATAATTTTTAAAACTAAAACATAATGTGAAAGTTTGGAAGACTTATGAACTATATGTGTAGCATCTAGCATTTGAAGTAATGTCAAACGTTTGTTGTTAAAAAAATCTATGTAATTTACTAACTAATTTAATCTTTTTTACAGCTACAACTAATCTTATTATATTTTTTTTTTGCATACATTGATTTTATAAATTATTAATTTTCTTATAAAGCGTTAGGTTTGCTATAATTCAATAATTTTGATTAGATTAAAATTAAAATCATATATATATATATATATATATATATATATATATTATATATATTCCAATAATAATTTTCTTTGTCGTTAACGTAATGATACATAAGTCCTAAATTAATATATCTAAATCATTTAAATATATGTTTACTATATTATTATAAGTATTTTGTATGTTATTTTAGACATGTATTTTATTTTCGCAGGGTATATTTCTAAATCAGATTTTGAGATAGGGATTTAGCCACAAATGACCACACTAATTACTACACATATGCCCCTTTGAATAACTACAAATAACAACCTTCAAGAAAACTTCAAAGGCCTTAGGTGTAGCACCATACTCACCTCCACGTGTCTTCTTGACAGTGACACAGTTCGTCTTCTTACCCTTATTCGATGCTTCCGTGAACATGATAGAGAGAGAAAACAACTCTCACTACAGTCCCCTTTGGAGTCGTGTTTCAATAGCCATAATAAAGTGTACACATTTCTAGGGTTTAGACCCAAAAACAGAGCAATCAAGAATCAGTAGATGGTGAACCACTGAAATTGTTGTTTACAGAGATGCACGTAGGGTCAATGAGAAGATCTTTTAAGGATTCTCTCAAAGTTCTTGAAGCGGATATTCAACATGCTAATACCATGTAAGTAATCAACCATTTCCCTCTGATTGTGGTGGGGTGTTTTATGTTGAATTTTCATGGAATTGATGGTTTTCTTGATGGATTTTTTGTATGAACATTTCTGGGTTTTTGATTTTAGATGGTTTAGAGCAGTTCTTGATGTGGGTTTGTTCTAATTTGTGGTTTTATTTGAGTTTTAGCCGATTGATTGTTTCTAAATTGGATTAAAGTGCAGCCTTTATGAGTTATCTTTTTGTGGGTAAATTTTCTTTTGAACTTTCTTGCACATTCTTGTGCCAACTACTGTAGGTAACATTAAATAATCTCGCTTAAAATCAAAATAAAGCAGTTTAATAGTGGCTAAAGTTATGTTTTCACAGCATCATATACTGTGTTCTGCACTTCTTTTTAAAAGTAGAATCATTATTATAATCATATATAATAATTAATATGTTAATGATAGATAGTATTATTAAGAGAATGGAGAAAAGAAGTGTCAATTTTGTACCTTATGTTGTTTTGGAACCGGATAGGTTGCTTCTTGATCTCAAATTCTTTGACATTTATAGGGGCAGCAGCTATACATTTTGACTTTCTTTGGATGAACTGGTAAAGACTTTAGTAAACTAATTGATATGGATTCAACATTTTTTTAATGATATGCTATGTATATGTAGTATTAATAGTATTTTATAACTCAATGATCAACAAATTTTCAGAAGTATGAAGGATTCATATAAATCAATAGATGTCATATGTTTTTGTTTTGACCTTTTTAATCAAATTGTTTCAAATTAATAGGTAGTACCAGTGTATCTGTTCATAGATTCATGAAATGAAAATGTGGAAGGACTAAAATGACATTGGAACTTAGTTGGCTGAACTTGTTTTGCAGAGCCTCGGATTTACGAAGGGAGTATGATGGTGCGTGTGTGCAGATGCGAATGTCTTACAGTGCAGCTGCACAGTTTTTTCTTTTCTTTGTTCAATGGTCGGATTGCCACCTGGCAGGTGCTCTCGGGTTGTTGAGGATCCTAATTTACAAGGTCAAGAATCCATACTTTCTTCGTAGTAAACACAAACTTGTAATTGTTATCGATTGAAATCTTATCTTTCTTTGTGATGTGAAGGTTTTCTTGGTTTACTGTTGTACTTCAGGTTTATGTTGATGGTACCACAACGATGTCGACACATGAAAGAAAGGCAAGCATCAGAGAATTTTATGGTATGGTCCAAGTGACATTTAGTCGTCTTTTTAAATCTTAAGGGGTGTTTGGATTTGTGTTTTGGAACCGATATCAGTTTAGTGTTGGGATAAAATAATCACTAAACCCTAAACCGTAAACCCTAAACCGCTATACTGCTAGGAGTAATCTATTTAACCCTGCTGTTAGGACTTAAGAGACTTCTGCCCATTTCTCAAGTGGCGAAATTCCTTTTCGGTCAATTTATATATTAATTTTCTTAGAACTCATAATTTGGCAAACAGTCCATATCTGATCTTCAATGCAACTAAAAACAGGTATTATATATCCATCTTTAATGCAACTTCAAAGCGGAGTGACCAATTCGGAAGACAGAAAGCAGCAGAAGATACGCGATGAGAGATGCTCAAAACAAGACGATCATAATGACGATGATGATGGAAGTCAATGTTCAGATCTTGAGATTGAATCAGAAGAAGAATGCGGTATCTGCATGGAAGCTAATGACAAACTTGTACTACCAAAATGTACCCATGCCATGTGCTCCAATTGCTATAATGACTGGTATAAATATGTTGATTATGAATATGTCGGGTTGGGTTAGATTGGGTGGGTTGGTTATAAATATGTCGGGTCATATGATCATTTTACTAAAGCGTAAAGATTCTTATGGAACAAATTGCAGGCGAACAAGATCATTGTCATGCCCGTTTTGTCGTGTGAGCCTAAAGAAAACCGAGCCTGGTGAGCTATGGGTGTATGTTAACAGAAAAGAAGTGATGGATATGGCCACAATAACATGGGGAAATCTCACAAGATTCTTCATGTACATCGATAAGCTCCCTCTTGTAGCCCCCAACTCGCCCTTTGATGCCTATGGTTCTCGTTTCAGGTAGAAAAATATATATAAATACCGGGTTTGTTTTATGAAAGTGAATTCATGACGACCACTAACATTCCACATAAAGGAATTTGACACATTGGTGGTCGTCGTGGATTTGCTCTTTCTTTCCGTAGGTGAACCCGTCGAATTTTGAAGCCCGGGTAGTTCTCTTGCTAGAACAGAGGTGTTTCAAAAATACTTGTAACGGATGTGTAAGTATATTTGGAGTGAGCTTGTTTGAATGGTCGTTAATTTAATTATTTGTGGAGTTGTATATTTTCATTTTATAATTGAGATTTGGATATACAAAATAAGGAAAAAAACATTTGCAAACGTCATATATTTTGAATATAAAATCGTGTTATAGTATCAAATTGTTTTAAACAATTTTTTGTATTATTTTGGTATATATTTTTCTTAATATAAATGTAATTTTTATATTTTTTTGGAAGTTATTGCCTGGTTTTGATCATTGATGCCTCAAAAAGTTTGAGCTCTTCATCCATTAGCGAGGGCTTGAGCTTTATTACGTATGTTTCGACCTGGAGTGTGACCCCTGTACTCCCGGATGATTACGTGATTACGCTTGGACAACGACTATTATAACTAACATGTTTTGTGTTGGATGGAAGTAATCACTTAATGTATTACATGATATAATGTAAAACTGACCGCTCGTGCGCGTACCTTGAATTGGACGCGGGGCGACAGTAGTCGTGCAGTGAATAGTCTGCATTTGCGACCAATAATCACTATGAATACATCTAACTCGGGGCATTGTTTCACATTGAACATGATTTATTGATTTATACTTGTACATATATTAAAAGTGATTAAAAATATAGTATTCTGTAAGCTTGTAGAGAGTATATGGATTTTTAAAACCGAGTCATTTTGTCAATGCGATTATCGATTTCTCAATAAAATTATCTGTTTCAATGTAATTTAACTGAAAACATTGGATAAAAGTAAAACCCACTAGTATTTTAGAGGGTGTAATAGAAATTTAATTTAACGTGATAGGCGAGCCTAATTAGATATTTAGTTTAACTGGTTGAGATGTAATACTCAAGATAATTTAAAGTAAAAAAGTATTATGCTCAAGTCTTACTCAAAGTAAAAAAGCTCTGAATTAAATTAAATATTTTTTCTAGTTGTGATTTTTTTTAGAGAATTGTAGGTGCGGTCTTGACTAAAAACTAAACAGATGGGAGGTTACTACCGCTAAAAAAAAAGATGACGTGATGTTTTTTTTTCGATATTAATCGATGGTGCATTAAGTGGAGGTGTGGCCCACGTTGCGCCAAAAAAACCTATCCTTATTGGTTTTGATAAAAGAATTGATTCCTTTGTAAGAGTTGCAAATGGGTATGACAATTGACACCTTGACAAGAGTTGGCATTGATTGGTTTACCCAACAATCAATATATAAGTATTATAAACCATGAAATATAAAAAAGTTTAAGGTTGAAATTTAATGAATCAGTTAGCTTAAGCTGAATATGGTCAAAGTAAATTCCTTGAAGTTATATACGAAGTAATTGATTTATGAATCGGGAATCACCCAAGAATAATAAAGTATGGTAAGAAGATCAAGGGTGGCAAGTAGTTTCTTCACTTGAATTACATATTATTCGTACTATTATATGATAGTGATAATGATAATGATAAAAAAATAATATCACGTAGGTGTTATGTATATAATAATTGTTGTTACATTGAGTGGTGTAATATTGCTTGTGTAAATTTAATGCTTAATTAAAAATTAAATGATGAGGTCTTCGGTTATAGTTGGTGGTAATGAAAAACAAAAATCAAAAGTTTAGACTGACGTGCGTTACTTTTCACGTTTTCTATCACTCAAAAAAGAACGGTGTTTAAGACGTGACAAGATATAATCTAGAATGATCACGTACCATTAAACACGACATAGTGTTTTGTCATATATTGTTTTAATAAAATGCAAGATCACGGCCCACTACCCGAGAACCACTTGTGCATTATACACCACTTGTACTCATCTCCCATTGGTCACTTGTTCCATAAAAATTGAACCCACTGGATCATCAATCCAGATCCCACAAAACGCCAACTGTGATACTCTCACGCTAAAATATCCCTTCTATTTTCCGGTGGTTAACATCACCGTCTCCGGCCAAACTTCCGTCGCCGGTGGTGATGGAATCAGCAACATGGAGGTTTCTCGTGTCTTTCATACCACTGCTTATATACATGATCTACATCTTTTACTCTGGCTATAGTTCTTCAAAGGTTTGTTTCTCCCCCCTTTTGCTGTTATGATGATGAACCCTAATTGATGATACGAGTCAATTGTTGGATTCATGAGAATAATCTTTAAGTTGACTTGTTGTTACTTGTTACTTAATCATGTTACTGTTGGATTGCTATTACTTCAAGAACCACCAGTATTTGTTATGGATGATTGTTTGATTATCGTTGTTCTTATTTATGTTGCATAATCACATTCAAAGTATGTCTCTAATGTCCATATTGGTTATCATGATTCTCTTGTGAAGTCCTGAATAATGGGATAGCTTTGGTTTATCGAAGGTTTAATCATTTGTTGTTACGGTAATGTTATTAACTTAATGAGGGTGTTAGCATGTTATAGGTAAAGTGGATGAGTTTGTGACGTCTTTTGTAACATGTTAGTCAAATCACACATCAAGTGATACTAGGACATAAGAAATGGTCTAGCTCAGATACGAATGAGTTTAAACTCACCATTAAGCGTAATTGGGTGATGGAAATTCCATAACGGGTAGCCTTCTCTGCACTTAGGCAACCAAAAACAAATCTTTGAGCTCTCAATGATCTAAACTCCTTTAATCAAATATATTGTAAATTTGATCTAAAGATATGATTTTTAGGCAATGTTTACACCCATACTCACTTACAACAGAGAAAACCAATCAACATGGGGTGGGGTGGGGGTGGGAAATTTGATCTGCCTTTCTGTGTCACATGCACTTTGTAGCAGTCTGGACCATTGCAAAGAGACACTTAAACTGACATATATGAAATGTTAATTCAACAGCCAACGACAAGTGGGTGCAGCCTTCTTCCTCATCATCATTACTGGATCGTTAGCAAACGCATTGTGACACCTCATGAGATAATTTCCGGTGCAGGTAACTGTTAAACGTAAAATAAGTGGTTTCAATAAATAGTTAGAGATTGCTTATTTCAAACTGATTATTCTTAAGTCTTAACGGATCCATAATTAACCTTATGGTGAAATAATTTGTTTTCAACACCCTCTAAGGTATGTGAAGCTCTTGTAATGAAATTGAATTTAGAAAAGTAATGGGACTTCAAAAGTCACCTAATTTTCATGTCTATTTGATTCATTTTCTTGAATTTGCAAATGGGCAGTTGAGATTAATGGCGGGAGTATCATATCTTTGGTTAAAGAAAAAGATTGGCTGGATAAAGTCAAGAATGTACCAGTGATTGATTATGGAGAAGCTGTTGTGATGCCTGGTTTAATTGATGTGTAAGAAAACTCCTATAAATTCTCTTGATTTCCTTTAATAGAGCTTCAGTTTTATTGATTTACATGTTCTAGATTGAACTTGATATCAAATATGTGAACTTTAATGATCAATGTGACAGAAAGTTTTAATCTTTTACATGTAAAACATGATTCACTGTGTGTTGACCTCAGGCATGCACATCTTGATGAACCTGGGAGGGAAGAATGGGAAGGATTTCCTTCAGGAACAAAGGCGGCTGCTGCTGGTATGTTGATTAGGTAGTATTTATAAAAATGTTAAAAGAAGGCTAATGCACTTCGGTATAGGCGTTTTCAAAAGTATATTATAAGATCATAATCAAAAGAATTGCACCCCTAATTCGTATATTTCTATCGTCATTGCTCCAACTAGAGGCTAGAGTCTTATGTATTATCTTTGTTTATAACAGGTGGAATAACAACATTGATAGATATGCCTCTTAATAGCTATCCATCAACTGTTTCTGAGGAAACCTTACAACTCAAGGTGAAGAAGGCTAATCTACACTACAACCATCCTTATTATCTTTCTAAACATATTTTTTCATCTTGGTTTTTTTTTTTTTTTTTTTTTTTTTTTTTTTTTTTTTTTTTTTTTTTTATCTCACATCGAGTGAAATGCTAAATAGTTTTCCTATGATCATGAAAATCTGGATGACAGATTGATGCTGCAAAAGGAAGGATCTTTGTTAATGTTGGTAAGCTCCTGAATCTAACAAAAAAGTTGAATTCGGTGCACCATGGCTCCTAACTGTTTACTTAGGAATGGGTCAATTTAGCCTGTCGATTATCTCGGATTAGTCAAACGGGTAAAACTAAGAAAGTTTGTTCAAAAAGCGAAATGGGTCAAAAGTCTCCTAAAGTACATTTTAATGCAGAAGACCTAAATCATTTTATTCCGAAAATCAGATTACTAATGAACTCGTTTTTTTGTACCAATATCTGACACGCTAATAGTTATAAAAAATGTAAAAAGAAAATTAAATAAAAAGTTGGACAAAGAGTGTTCGGGTCAATCCAACAAAGTACTTGTTTAACGCATTACCCAACCGGCTATTGTGATACCCTTAGTCATTCCTGTGACCCTCTTGTCACGAAGCAGTACTCCTGTCACCGGCTCCATGACCCACCCCTGAGATCCATTCATTAATTCATTACAACAATACAACATATAATATGATGAATATTTACTTCTTTTACACAGGGTTTTGGGGAGGTCTAGTACCCGAGAATGCATTTAACGCAAGTATTCTAGAAAATCTCTTAAACGCTGGTGCTCTTGGTCTAAAGGTACAACAGAAAACCACATTCCTAACACATGTTTAGACTCCCATTTCTCTTTATCTGCCATATCTTAAGTTTTTTTTTTCTTAAATATGTTCTATTTTTAGTCTTTCATGTGTCCTTCAGGAATCAATGACTTCCCCATGACAGATGCTAGCCACATTAAGGTACTTAAACAATCAACACAGTCTTTTATATTTTCTGCTCAAATTTGTGTTTATGAATGTCTAATGGGTACCTGACTTGTTTTTGAAGGAAGGGTTATCTGTACTGGCCAAGTACAAGAGACCTTTGCTTGTACATGCTGAAAAAGAGCAAGAAATTGAACTGAAAGATGGTGATAATGATCCGCGGTCCTATTCTACTTATCTTAAAACCAGGCCCTCCTCATGGTATGCATACTTTTTTATTTCAACACAACACGTATATGTAATATTCGCACTTTTGGGTCAACGTCTTCTTGAAAGCAATTTGAATTCATAGTAATGCCTGTTTTTCATCCAGGGAAGAAGCTGCAATAAGAGAGTTGCTAACGGTAGCAAAAGACACTAGAATTGGTGGTCCTGCTGAAGGAGCTCATCTTCACATTGTTCATCTCTCAGATTCAAGATCTTCTCTAAAAATGATCAAGGTAAACACATCTTTGTACACTTGTACCTACAATGAAGCTAACAAATGGTGCTATGGTATTAACTTTTTATTTTTTTATGTGTAGGAAGCAAAAAGTAATGGTGATAGCATAACTGTTGAAACTTGCCCACATTATCTTGCCTTTTCAGCAGAAGAGATCCCAGACGGTGATACTCGTTTCAAATGTGCACCGCCCATTCGTGATGCACCAAACAGACAAAAGCTCTGGGAGGCTTTAATGGTAAATTCAACTTCCATACAATTGGATGACCAACAAATTCTTTCTGTAGTTGTAGAGGATACCCTGATCAAAAATCCTCTTGTAATATGTTAATGTATGATAATAAATGTAGGATGGGGATATTGACATGTTAAGCTCTGATCATTCACCATCTGTACCGGAGCTCAAACTACTTGCTGAAGGTGATTTTTTGAGGGCATGGGGTGGTATATCTTCATTACAGGTTAGAGACTTTTTGGGTCTTTTGGCATTAACTTTTTGTATTGTGTTTGTAAGGGGCAATGAACCAAATTCATCATGATTTTCAGTTTGTTCTTCCTGTGACATGGTCATATGGGCTTAAATACGGTGTTACTTTAGAGAAATTAGTTTCATGGTGGAGTGAGAAGCCTGCTAAACTTGCTAGCCAAGATCTTAAGGTATATGATTTTATGATTTATCTTGTTTGGATCACATTTTCTAGCCTGTAACGTCGTACGCGTGTGTTAATGGGAGTACAATATATGATCGAATATTTGCAGGGAGCTATTGATATCGGGAAGCATGCAGATATAGTTGTTTGGGAACCTGAAAAGGAGTTTGACCTTGATGAAAATCATACAGTACACCTTAAGCATCCGGTATGAGTTTCTGGTTCTTGACTTTCTTCGGTACACTTTGACTTTTATGATCAATACTATTGTTAACCAGCATTACTATAAATCACTTAAACTTTTGAGAAAAATCTCTCAATTATGTTTCAAGTTTATACAAACCATAAAAGCCAAAGGTTGTCAAAATGAAACTAACCACATTCTTTATGCAGAGCATATCTGCTTACATGGGCTCAAGACTCACTGGTAAAGTTGTGGCCACCTTTGTTCATGGAAACTTAGTCTTTGAGGACGGAAAACACGCTCCTGATGCATGTGGTACAACCATCCTAGCATGATCGATGATGAAACTAAACGATAATTATCACCATTTGATCACTACCTGCCCGATCACGCTGCATTCAAGCGACATTTCTGATGACATATTCAGCTTCTGCAGTTGTTCTAGAGGGAAAATCTGAAGGTGTAATCTTGAATAGTACATGAGATTTATAGAATTCATATGCATATATATGTTAGTTATGATTGAATGTTTATTGTTCCCAACAACAGTTCAACATAAATAACAAGAAATAGAATGTTAACTACTAGTCTACTGTAAACTAACTACAAGTGTGATTGCAGTTTGCAGCCATACAGTGAATAACTGATCTAATGATCAACTTAGTAGTTGCCAAAGCCAAATTGGTTATCGAATTTCAAAAACATATTGTCAAATTCGTTTTAACTTTTAAGTTCAATATCAAACTAAAATCGTAATCACATCCATTTCTAATTTCGAAGAAAGAATATCTTTTTGTTATTTGACTTAACTCCTATTTTAGGGCCCAGAGAGGAGCCGAATTGTTATATATCTTATGTATGTAATTTTACTCTACATTTTGTTGAGAAGATTGGTTCTTACAGCCTGAAATCATGATCTTAAAATCACCAAGCATTAACCTTACGAGTTGTTTCGAGGCACTCTCAATGAAAATGAAAGAATATTGTATATATCAGTTAGTAATATATTTTATTAATTAGACAAGCAGGTAAGATAAGTTTGTTTAATTTTCGATGTTGCCTATGTCATATCACAATTGCATGTGCATCAAAGTAAACCAGAGTGCTGCCACTTGCTGAATATGGTGCCACCTCACCCAACGTCCTTCATCAGTATCTCTCGTTTTTCTTTTTTTGATATTATGCGGATAAACATGAACATGTGACATATAAGTACTCAGAGTATGATACTATATTCTCAAATTTGTTATGTAAGTGACAAAAATGTTGGCTGTTTTTGGGGAGAAGGTTGCTAACCCACCTCAGGAGCTAAGTCTTCCTTTCAAGGGAAGTGAAAACAGGAAAACAAGAGAAGAAGTTGCTGCTTTATTCGGGTCGGGTCGGGCTGATTTGACGTGGTTCAGGTTTGGCAATGGGGATTTCATGGCTTTGTCTCATCAAAATGAGCATGCAACATGTCCAAGGTGACATATTTTGTATGTTTTCAGTTTCTGATGCAAAGCGGAAGCAAAGAAAATACAAAATATTTTTTGTAAATTTGATATATTATTAAATGTTTAAACCATTATAGCACTTGTAGTTTAGCGGTAACGTGGTGTATAGTAAAGCCGTTTCCTACTAAGTGGTTGAAGGTTTTAATTTTTTTTTTAATAAACATTAACGTAGATTTAAGAGTAAGTTTACAAAATATGTGAGTTACTCGTTCGATATGGCAAGTCCAATTAGAATGCTGAAATTTATTTAGTACTAATTTGCAAGTGGTTTATGCTTTATGATGATGTACCTTGTGCTTATCAAGTGTGTTTTGCATGGAGTTATGCTCTTAGGTTTAGTGGGTTGTACCCAACAACTAAGGTATCTTTCACTTTCATTTTTGGTTCCACATACGTTTCAATTTTTTACAAATTTTTTTTTTTACGTTTTGGTTTAAATTTTAAGAGTTAACATGCCGTAATTTACGTATATGGTTCAATATTGTCAAGCCTATCTTTTCCCATTTAATGGCCCCGTCGCAATGTGCGGGTCCTAAATCGACTTAGTTATTGTTTTTAATGTCTTACGTTTCACGTGCGTGGTTCAAAGTTTTTATATCTGCTTTTTGTTCGGTTTTATATTTTTTTTTAATTTTTTAATACGAGATTTTTCGGTGTTGCTGTTCGTTCACGATGGTGTGACATTGCCACATTGGTGCTACTTGGCATGGTTTTATGCACCCTGCCGCAATACAAGGGGCTTAATACTAGTTGAATGTCTAATTAACTACAAAAGTATTCAAATCAAAGTTTATTGTCTTTTTACAATAGAGGGGGTAAAAATAAAGATCTTCAGGATACATCTTTGACCTTGTCAATATATTTTTTTATTATTTATGAGCTTTCGTCTAACGACAACTCACACACTCATCTAATCTACACCAAAGTTAAATTACATCAAATCTTCTTAGACGGATCTTGAACACTTGAACCTTAACGGAGCATCATCACTTTGACTCCAATGACTTTGCCATTGGACCTAACCCCACCCAAGACATATTATTAAGTTTGGTCATTTTTCTAAACATTTGTGATAAGATTTATTATGATTGATTGTTTAGGATGAGAAATACTTATTAAGCATATGTAATACTTGTGAGTTTTGGTGGAAGCAAGCAGGTCAACTGTTGTTATGGATGACATATTCTGCATCTTCAATGGCTACCTACACAACACTTGCAACTTACGTAGACGTTACGGGCTCTCACGACAAGCAACAGAAGCCATGGTTGTTGTTGAAGCTTACAAAGTGTTAAGGGATCGTGCGCCTTATCCTGCTGATCAAGTCATTAAAGAGCTCGATGGAAAGTTTTCATTCATCTTGTTTGATTCTAAAGCATCAAAACTGTTTCTAGCTCGGGTAACTAACCAATTTCGACATCATGAATGCATGTTAATAATACTCTTTTGCTTGCACAGCTTTAATAAGATCAGATGTTGCTATTGCAGGATCGCGATGGATCTGCAGAACTTCACTGGTCTGTGGGAGCCGATGGGTGTTTGGTGTGTTCTGATGATCCTGAAATTATGAGAAAGAGTTGCGGAGATAGATACACTCCTTTCCCACCAGGTAACTGGTAACTTATTAATTATATGCTCGGAAGATCTTTTATTATCGATAATGACAGATTAACTTATGATGTTAAGTTTAATCAATTTAAGGGTGTTTGTTCAAGAGTGAAGACGGGTTGATCAGCTTTGATCATCCGCTTAACAAAGTACGAGGGGTCGTGAGAGAGGAAGAGGAAGGATGCAGGTCTGCTGTGATATTTCAGGTGGATTTGTTCACTAGACTCTATAGCATACCGCGTAGAGGTAGTGATGCAAATTGGTCAAGCGTCACTGCCATCGAAGGTGACTAAACAAGGGATAGGCTAAACATACTCCACTTGAGTAAAAATAAAAAGATGATGTGGCTGGTTTATTAGGGGATAAAGATACATCCAGTAAATAATAGGGTATGTTTAGCACAACTTTATAATAATGTTTAGTTTTGAAAGAAGATAATAACTGTTTTGTGTTAATATTAGTGACTTGGTGTAATGAATCTCTAGAACTTTAGATGCAACCTGCATTCCACGAAAATATATTTATGAATCTTGAATTCAAGGGTATATTGTAAAACCATTTAGTACAAAGGTTGCCATAACAATAAGTCGTCATACGTGCTACAGGAAATTTCTATTCGATAGAGTATGACTTTAGTGGTTACAACTATTTGACATTTTCCCCTTTTAACTAAAAATTTTCGTTTGACCCATTAAAAAATAAAATGCAACTCATTAACTCATTACACAGCAAATGAATTAAAGTTATGCAATACGCATCCATCAGGATACGTGATGATGAATCATGGTGGCCAGTGATTTAGAATAGTAAAAATTGATGGTTGAAAAGGTTTCGTTTATTAGTTCGTTTAATATATTTTCTATAGAGTTTGAACTATTACAACCAATTATTGCATTTATTCATGATAAGATATGAAAATCGACGATTATAACCGTCAATAAATAATAGTTGCATCAGCAAGAAATCTTCACTGGTAACATCATTGGTCGTAACTTAACTGCCACTTATGTTTATCTTTTAGAGTTTTATTATTATATTTGTTGTTAATACTATAGATGAGTTAGTATCTGTGGCTTAGTTTTCACCGTTGAGCGCTCGCTACTGATGCATCAAGTGCTAGATAATCTCAATCGCTATTGAGGATCAATGGAAATTGACAATTGTTTTATCAGTTCTTTTTATAATCAATTTCAGTCAACTTTTCGCCGTCCATGCAAATGTTGTGAATTTCCAACGATGATAGTGCAACCCTTACTAGGAAAATGAATGTGAAAGAACACAAATGAATGCAAGCATACGCAAATTAAAAGTACACTACAATATCCAATTAAACGTCTATATATCTTTATAATCACCTGATTTAATGATATTCAATATTTTAAAAGTAAATAAATATTAAACCAAAATATTAGTATCATCAGATGGCTCAATAATGCATTGGTAATAATAAGTTATATATACATATATACATTACTAGCTTTAGCAAACCAGTGTATTACACGGGTTGAATAAATAAAATAATAAATAAAATAAAATTTTAATAGTTATAAAATGATATTCTAAGATAAAATATGATAAGTAAGGAATATAAATAATAAAATAATGATATCAATTTTTTAATATTTTGTTTTAATTTTTTTTATTATTTTCAAAAACAAATTAAAATTTTTGTTTTATAACATTTTAAAAAATATAATTTCTTAAAACATTTTTTATAACTCCTAATTTTTATTAATTTTTGTTAATAAAAAGTTTACTTAAAAACATCAATTTAGAATATTTAATATTTTTAAAAAAGTTTGCTTTTTTTGAAAAATTTCTCATTTTATAAATATTTATTTTTTTAGAAATAATATTAATAAAAAGATGTATTTTTTAATTTATTATTAGTAATTAATGTGATATTAATAAAAAAAAAAAACAGTAAAATTTTGATGAAATGAAATATGATGATGTCATATGTTAACTACAATTACTTTTTTGTTAGAGTAATATGATTTTTCTTGCATAACGTGATTCATGTTTTTGGGCAAAAAGTTGATTAAATCATATGATATAATCACGCCAGAGATTTTGTTTCCAAAATTACCGAGATAAAATAGCAAAAAAGTAACCAATATTTGGGTACAACCCGACCCGTATACCGAGTCGGTGTAATAGTTGGACCCGTTAATCAACGGCCGACGATAAAAGTAAATCATCTTGATTCTCTATGCCAAAAAAAACCTTGTAGGTTTTCTTTTCTCCTCTTCCCCAAGGCATCAAGAACATTTTACACACTTCTTTGTCTCCATCTCTCTCTCTTTCTCTGCAATTTGGAATAACAATGGCGGTGAAAGATGTGAAGTCAAAACAAGAGCTTGATGATCTTGTGAAACAAGGGTCACCTGTTATGATTCACTTTTGGGCTTCTTGGTGTGAAGCTTCTAAACACATGGATCAAGTTTTTGCTCATCTTTCCGCTGATTTCCCGCATGCCCATTTCGTAAGGGTATATGTTTTATCTGATCTTATAAGTTATCATCAACTAACAACTCTGTGTCTTTGTATGTGCTTTTACTGGACTCATAAGACGTTGATTGTGGTTATCTGTGTATTTGATTCTGTTTTCACGAAGGCATGCTTGTATTTCATGTGTGAAATTTCTAATTGGTGAATTTTGTTCCCTAAACCCTAAACCTTCATGTGCGAAATTTCTAATTCTGGAAGTTGTTTATGGATATTTTTGTGCTCATGAATCATGTATTGCTGCTAGATGTTTTAATCAAGGAATTATTAACTTTTTGAGTGATTATATTTGGGTTTGTTGCAGTTGATTATTGCAATGAGAAGCTGAAACATTATGCTTTACATTGGTTCTTTTGGACAAGAAGGGTTTATGAGGGGCTTTAATTGCTTTTACATGATTTGTGGGTAGAAAGGGTTATTCTTGGGTTTCAAGGGAGAACTAAAATTGAAAAGCTTTAATAGAAGTATCAAGTTGTTTATATAACTTTTAGATGGTATATATCGATAAATTGTAAAAAATGATGCTGAGACCAGTCAGAACCATGACATGGGTCTAACAAATAGAAACACTGATTACAACTTCAGTAGAGAAGAAAAGAAATCTTGATAGTAGACAACTACTCTGAGATTAAGAAAGAGAAAAAAGAACATGCAGTATGTTCCTACACATTATAAGTTTTTTTAAGTAAAACTAGTAAGGAGGCTGGTTATCCCTGCACTCCTTACTAGTTTTTGTTTCAAAGTTTTAACATGATACGACTTTGGGGAACATATTCAGTACATATATAACTGCAAAACATTTTAATTTGGGGATTTTTATTTTTGGCAATTATATTGGGATTTGTTGCAAATGAACAATTGATAGTTGCAAATATAAATTGTTAAAACACTATACTTTGACAGGATGATTCTGGACAAATGGTGTTTATGATAATTTGAATTAATTTTTAAAACTTTATGTGCAAAATGCTCATTCTCGGGTTGCATAGGTTTAACAAAGTTCATTCTATTCATTAAACTGTTGGGTGTGTCCATTTGTTCGTACCAAATCATCTTTTTCATTTGGGGTATTTTTGGTTTCAGTAGCTTTTTAATAATATATGGTTGTCCTTTTTGGGTTCTGAAGTGTCTGTTTCTCAAGTGATCATGTATATTTACTCAAAAATTTTCATTTTTTTTCTCATACTTTGACATTTTTCTTGTTTTTTAGTGTTAGATAAGTTTTAATATATAAAACATATCCAGGAATGGAACCAAAATTAGCAGCAGGCTTTGTGATAATCCTCGTTTCTTTTGGATTTCGGAAGGAAGAAGGTCATCATGAAATTGAGTTTCTGCACTTGTTGAGTAGTTTGATGGAATGATAGTGCATTTCTTGTTCTTTATGATGGCTAATTTTGCAATGTTCGTGTATGAGAAGTTTCTTCTCTATATAAATCATAAACGAGATAGTGTGGGGAAGTATAATATTGGTTTTTTTTTTTTCCCTTATTGGTGTTTTACTTCACTTTTTGCTTGATTAATTATGAGTCAGGAATCAGGATTCAGGAATTTAGTGAAACTTCTAGCATCCACAACACGTCAAAAGAGGAGTTGATCATAAAGAATAATAATCTGTCTGCTTCACAACTTCCCTGTTTAAGTTGTCATCTTGAGAACCTTAGCATCCTAGATGTAACACTTATTTCATACACAATCATTGATCATGAATTACAAATTTATAAACTTGTCTACTTTAGGCCGTATATAATTGACTTTCAGAGGGAGAGCATGTTGGGTTGTGAAGGCTTTGGGCCGAGTCGGACAGGGCTCGGGCCTGTTTTGCTAGGCTAATGATAAACAAAAGAATGGGCTAGCCGGCCCTAATTAGGGTTAATTAGTTAATTCTTGGAGCCTAAGTTATTACCTTAATTACAACCCTAATCTAGCATTATAAATAGACCCATGATGTAATTGTATTCTTGAGCACAATAATAATATAAACCCTAGTTGCAGAGTGGATGTAGGTCACCTAGACCGAACCACTATAATTCTCTCGTGTCTACTTTATATATTGTGTGATTGTGTGTGTTTGATTGCTTTCGCTGGAACCTACTCTGATTGTGATACCTAACAAGTGGTATCAGAGCAGAGGTTCGGAAACACACCGGGTTTGCACTGAAATCATAGGAGGCTGTTCGAGAGGGCTGTGGTATTATCGTTTTTTTTGCTGGTTCGAGATCTAGGGCTATCCGGGTTTTATTTTTTTGGCGATTCGCGATTAGGGTTTCTGTCTTGAACCCTTGGGGTCGCTGGTATTGCTCTCGATTCTGCAAGTGAAGTTACCGGTTTAGGTATCTTCGGGTTTTAGGGTTTTATTGGAGGTGTGCTTGGCTTCGGTTAGCTTTGGTTCTTTGGCTTTTTTTTTCTTCAAAGGTTAATCTTTTCTAACGGTGTTCATCAACTTCAGTTTCTGTTTCTTGGTTGTATTCGTTTCTCGTTTGCAATGGCTGAAGACGGGAGGGTTCGAATTGAAAAGTTTAACGGGACAGACTTTGCTTGGTGGAAGATGCAAATAGAAGCATTGCTAGGTGAAAAAGATTTGGAAGTAGTATTGGAAGAAAAGCCGGCTACAATGAACAAAGCTGAAGAAGCGGTTTGGAACTCAAAGGACAAGAAGGCTAGAGGGGCTATTACATTGGCTTTGACGAGGAGCGTTGCATTTAACGTTATGCACGAAACCACGGCTCGTGGTATAATGACGGCTCTGTCAAATATGTATGAAAAGCCGTCTGCTGCCAATAAGGTGTTCTTGATGAGGGAGTTATTCATGACTCGAATGAATGAGGGAACTTCAGTTTTGGAGCATATTAATGATCTTAACTCGATCATGTCCAGGTTAGCTTCTGTGGGCATGAAGTTTGATGATGAGACTCAAGCTGTAGTATTGTTATCTTCTTTGCCAGATAGTTGGTCTGGAACTGTAACGACTATTACTAGTTCTGTGGGGACTGATGGATTAACATTTGACGGGGTCCGAAACATTGTGCTAGGTGAAGAAACTCGCCGGAAAAGCACTGGTGGTGGATCATCTTCTGGTTTGTTATATGTTGGCAGGGGAAGGGAATATAACAGGAGCAGTGGGAGTCGAGGGAGAAGTTCGTCTAGAGCTCGAAAAACTGTGAAGTGCTGGAGTTGTGATGAGATTGGGCATGTTAAGAGTCAATGTCCAAAGCGTAAACAAGGAAAATCTGGTGAGGTAAACACTGCTGCTGAGGATGAATGTAATGATGACACATTACTACTCGAGGCTGAAAACAGTGTGGACTCTTGGGTTATGGATTCCGGTTCTTCGTTTCACGCCATGCACAGCGGGGAGACGTTGGTGAATCTAAAAGTTGGCAACTTTGGGAAGGTACAAACAGCAAATGGTAATATCCTTGATGTTACGGGCATAGGTGATGTTAATCTGTTAACTCCATTGGGAACCTACTGGAACTTGAAGAATGTTGGGGTGATTCTAGCTTTGAAGAGAAATCTTATCTCTGTTAGTCAACTAGATGAACAAGGACAAGAAGTAAAGTTTGGTAAAGGTAAATGGAAAGTAACAAAAGGAAATTTGGTTATTGCTCGTGGAAACAAGCGGGGATCGTTATACATGGTGGAAGTACCTATTGAGGAAAGTATGACCGTTCCTCAAAACAAAGTTGGGTTCGCTGAGTCAAAGGGGCAAAAGAGGGTTCAATTTTGTAAGACTGAAGCCTGGTGCCAAGGTGATTCAAGCTGAGCGGGATCGGAGGTCTAAACCAGGTCAGGGGTTTGGTGACAGTGGGAGCACGGGGCGTGTTTCGGGTACAGTCACAAAACAACGTTGGGTTGTGAAGACCACTACTCCGATTGTTAAATTCTCTCCTATGGATGTCTTGCTGAATGAGGAGAGTGTTGATGATTCTCGGGTTATCTCTGGAGCTGCTGGATCGTGCATATCAGTTGAGATAGAGAATGGGTTGGAGCTCGGGGGAGCTTCAACTGTCCCCTCATGTACTTGATGAGAGGGGGTGCAACTAGGGGTTACAATGAAGTCTTAGCTGATGGGAATTGAAGCTTGGAAGACTTTTGGATATGAAGAATACTGGAGTTACTGGATCTGGGTTACTTGGACGGCGTTTGTAGACTTGTGCAAAGCCTTCAAGTGGGAGATTGTTGGGTTGTGAAGGCTTTGGGCCGAGTCGGACAGGGCTCGGGCCTGTTTTGCTAGGCTAATGATAAACAAAAGAATGGGCTAGCCGGCCCTAATTAGGGTTAATTAGTTAATTCTTGGAGCCTAAGTTATTACCTTAATTACAACCCTAATCTAGTATTATAAATAGACCCATGATGTAATTGTATTCTTGAGCACAATAATAATATAAACCCTAGTTGCAGAGTGGATGTAGGTCACCTAGACCGAACCACTATAATTCTCTCGTGTCTACTTTATATATTGTGTGATTGTGTGTGTTTGATTGCTTCCGCTGGAACCTACTCTGATTGTGATACCTAACAGAGCATGCAACATTTCACCCTTTTTCTAAAGCGCTACTTTATTTCCTCTTGTATATACTTGGTTCATGATCTCATCATTCATGCTGTTGATTTTCTTTTCCTTTTAAAAATTGTAGGTTGAAGCTGAAGAACAACCAGAAATTTCCGAGGCGTATTCAGTCTCTGCTGTGCCTTATTTTGTTTTCCTTAAGGTTGGAGAACACTAACTCATTCTTTTTTTTCACAAATTTTGGAATAGATCATTGAAATTTATAGTTCTTTAATGTAATGTTAGATTTTTCTATTTTAATAATAATTTGAGATTAGTAAGTTGCACTTCCTCTGAAAACACTGTCAATGTGTCTTTCTTTAAAATGTATTTAATAATATCACCCGTTTCTACTAAATTTCACAAATGCATTACGTTTAATAGTTTTATGAAATTTAGTATTTTTTTATAGGATGGCAAGACGGTTGATATACTGGAAGGCACATATCCATTCGACCTGGCAAACAAAGTTTCGAAAGTTGTAGGGTCAATCCATGCTGGCGAACCTGCTGCACCAGCAAGCCTGGGGATGGCGGCGGGACCCTCGGTTCTTGAAGCAGTTCAAGATTTCGCCAAAGTCGGCAACTCTTCACACGGGAAAACTTACCCACCAGCTGGCGCTGGCATTAGTGATTCACTGAAAACCCGTCTTGAAAAACTTACCCGTTCTCACCCCATTATGTTGTTCATGAAAGGAACCCCTGAAGAACCACAATGTGGATTTAGTAAAAAAGCTGTTGAAATCTTGAAATCTGAAAATATTAAATTTGGTACTTTTGATATCCTTACTGACAATGTGGTTCGTGAAGGACTAAAAAAATTCTCAAACTGGCCAACTTATCCTCAACTTTACTGTAATGGAGAGCTTCTTGGAGGGTCTGATATTATAATTGCCATGCATGAAGGGGGTGAATTGAAACAAGCTTTTACCGATCATGGGGTTGGAGATGATGATGTCAGCAAGTCAAGTGCTTCGGAACCTGATGGGCAACAGGCCGGAGTTACAAATTCGACTGGGTTGAGCTTGGCTTTGACTTCCCGCCTTGAAAGTCTCATTAATTCAGCTCCTGTTATGCTTTTTATGAAGGGAAGTCCCGATGAACCTAGATGCGGCTTCAGCCGAAAGGTGAGTGATTCTTGCCTGCTCCTTATTTTTGATTTTGTTGCTATAACTTCATTAGGTTTTTATGTATGTCCCAATATTATTTCCTTCCTCTTTGGGATGCTCAAGGGTATAGCCGTATAGCAAATTAATGAAATTGTTTCAGCTATTAGGAAAATTATGAACGCAAATAAGCGGTAAGGCCATTGTGTATAGACTTTGTATTGATAACTTTAGTCTTGAGTTATTAATTATGAAAGTTTGAGGGTCTGTTTTGTCAGTTTATTAAAAGTTTGGTTTTATTTTTGTTCAATGATTTTGAGTCTATTTTTGTAGTCGATGTTTTCCTTGTTTGCCAAGGTTATGAGTTGGTCTAAATTAGTTTAAATAGGAGTAGATTGTTTTCTAATTCTTGTACCTGATTGTTTTGATTATTGATTAATAGAAAGAGTCGTGGGTTGTCCTCCCCAAAAATCGATGTTTGTGTGTTTGATTGAGAGGCCAATTTCCAACAATTGGTATCAGAGCACCGATCAATTGAAGGACCTGTCTAGCGATTGAGGAATTGCAGTCGCTCAAGAACAATTGCAGCGTTTAAAAAATCGTCTATCAGGAATCGATCAAGAATCGTTCTGGAGGATCAGTTCAAGACTTCTCAATCAAGCGCAGAGAAGAAACGCCAAGAATATTCTGGTCGCTGGTCAGATTGGTGAAAATTGATCAGAAAATCAGAACCTGTTGCAGAAGGTCTGATTGCAAGAAGTTGTTTGATCAGAGAAGAAGAAGAAGAAACCGGAAGCAAGACATGGCAGATGGTGGTAATGCAAGAAACGCAGGGCAAGTAGTTCAGGCACTAACTGCTAAGGAACCGACAAGTACCTTTTCTCTACAAGCTCCAAAGTTGACCTTGACCAACTACACAGCATGGTCAGTCATGATGAAGATTATATTGGGGGCAAACGGATTGCAAGAAACAATTGATCCAGAAAAAGGAAAAGGGACAGAAGAAAGAAAGAAATTCATGGCCTTGGGAGCCATCTTCCAAACTTTACCAGAAGATGTTATGCTTCAAATGGCAAAGTATTCAGAACCGAAGGACGTATGGGAGGCACTAAGAGTTAGGTACTTGGGAGCAGAACGAGTCCAGAAAGCACGCCTTCAAATGTTAAGAAGCGAGTTGGAAGCATTAAAGATGGGAGAAACAGAAAGTATAGATGATTTTGCTGCAAAACTAGGTGGAGTACAATCAAAATACAAGAGTTTGGGAACAACACTTGAAGAAGAGGTTATGGTAAGAAAATTTTTGAACTCAATGCCTGATAAATATCTACCTATAGTTTCCTCGATTGAGCAATTTGCAGAAATCGAGAAAATGACATTCGAAGATGTGGCCGGACGATTAAAGGCATATGAGGAAAGAAATAAGCTTAAGAACATAAGTGAAAGCTCATCCCAAGATAAACTCTTGTTCACTCAAACTGAAAGCTCAAAGAAAGTTGAAAACTACCAAGGACGTGGTAGAGGACGTGGAAGATTCAACGGAAGAGGAAGAGGGAATCGAAGATGGAACTATGAACGAGAGGTTGATCAAGATGAACAGGGTGAGGATCAAAGGAGGAAGAACTCTGAAGAATGGCAAGACAGAAGAAAGAACCTAAGGTGCTACAACTGTGATAAGATCGGGCATTATTCGAGCGAGTGTAAAGCACCTAGTAAAGGGAGAGAAGAAGCAAACTTGATAAGAAAAGAAGATGATGATGGACCTGCTTTGCTTATGGCAACTTGCTCATTAAACCAAGTAAGGCTGAATGAAGAAAAAGTCTATCTTGGTGAATATGAAAAGAATGAAAGAGAAGAAGGAATGTGGTATTTGGATAATGGGGCAAGCAATCATATGACGGGACGACGGGACTACTTCAGTAAGTTGGATGAGAAAATTGTTGGTCAAGTGAAATTTGGTGATGGTTCTTGGGTTGAAGTCAAAGGCAAAGGAACAGTTCGTGTGCAGTGCAAGAATGGTGATCAAAAGGAATTTTCTAATGTGTATTACATTCCAGATCTATCTAAGAACATTCTTAGTTTGGGTCAATTTGATGAGGCTGGATGCAAAATTGAAATTGAAAATGGGATCTTGAAGATACATGAAAGAACAGGAGATTTGCTAATGAAAATACAAAGGTGTCAAAATAGACTTTACAAAATCAAGCTTCAGGTTACTGCTACTGAACTTGCTAAGAAGAAAGAGAAAGAATCTGAAATGAAGTCAGCAATTCAAATTCAATTCGGGACGTTCCCTGTGACTCGGTTCGGTAGACTAGATGAGAGTGTGAAAAGCCAAGCAGATTTGCTTGGAAGTTCACTCCAAGAAGAAAGAATTCAAGAAAAGAAAATGGAGACAAGTAAAATCCCAAAGCAAGACGTGGATGGTTCAAATGCTAATGATCGGGAAACAATTAAGCAAGTCTGTTATAGACAATTGAAGAGGAGGAACAAAGGCAAGAAGAAAAAGCACAACTCAAGATTAAGGGGGTGATTGATAACTTTAATCTTGAGTTATTAATTATGAAAGTTTGAGGGTCTGTTTTGTCAGTTTATTAAAAGTTTGGTTTTATTTTTGTTCAATGATTTTGAGTCTATTTTTGTAGTCGATGTTTTCCTTGTTTGCCAAGGTTATGAGTTGGTCTAAATTAGTTTAAATAGGAGTAGATTGTTTTCTAATTCTTGTACCTGATTGTTTTGATTATTGATTAATAGAAAGAGTCGTGGGTTGTCCTCCCCAAAAATCGGTGTTTGTGTGTTTGATTGAAAGGCCAATTTCCAACATGTATAAATAACATAGATAGCGAAGATGGTTAGTTTTTTTGACAGTTTTGTAGTCTGGTTGCATACTTGAAAGTTATAACTTTGTTTAAGAGGCCGCGTAACATTTGAAAAAGTTTCATGTGGCTATAGAAATGTAAAAAACTTTGCTAAAGAACTCCTTAACTTTAGCTTATTGTTTGAAATATAGGTATAATGGTTATTTTACCACTTAAAACTCATTTTGGTGAATATAGTGTAAACGAATGCAAAGTCAATTGGCCTCTCTAGGCATTTACCAGTCTCTTAGAATGCAAACTTTTGGAACCCTTATTTTTTATGATAAAGGCATATTAACAGTACCTACAACAAAAAACTTGCAGTGGTTCCTCAACTTGTAACTTAAAACCGGCACTTTTGAAATTATTTTATTCGTGGCCATTGATAGTTTACAACATCTTGCTTTATTTTTAGTTTTTATTTTCTTTAAAATAGATGATAACGAGGATTATATTGCTAAAATGAAATTCAACGTATTATATAATCCTTCAGGTGGTCGAGATTCTCAGACAAGAAAACGTTGATTTCAAGACTTTTGATATACTCACAGACGATGAAGTAAGGCAAGGCCTAAAAGTCCACTCAAACTGGTCAAGTTATCCTCAACTCTACATAAAAGGTGACCTCATTGGTGGATCAGATATTGTTTTGGAAATGCAGAAGAGTGGAGAACTTGAGAAAGTCTTGGTTGAAAAAGGCATCATTTCTCTCGAAGACCGTCTAAAGAAACTAGTTAATTCTAAACCCGTTATGCTGTTCATGAAGGGTACCCCAGATTCCCCAAGATGCGGTTTTAGCTCAAAAGTCGTAAATGCCCTTAAGGAGGAAGGTATAAAGTTTGGATCTTTTGACATTTTGAGCGATGAGGATGTTCGACAAGGCTTAAAAACGTTCTCGAACTGGCCTACTTTCCCACAACTTTATTATAAGGGTGAGTTGGTTGGAGGATGTGATATCATTTTGGAGCTTAAAAGCAATGGTGAACTTGCATCTACCCTGTCAGAATAAAAGGTAAGACTTATCAGTTTCATAATTGTGTTTTTAAATTTTGACAGTGTGTTGAATCTAGATGTGGTGTTTGTGACTGCTGTGTGTATTTTGTACTTAAAGTTGGTCATGGTATAGACTTGAGATCTCGACAACCCTTAAAAAGTTAAAAGCTTTTGTTTGTTTCATGAGGGTTTGGGAGTTCTTATGGTTTTCTAGTTCATATACTAGTCACGGTCTATACCAACATGGCCATTATAGCTGTTCACCCTCTCGCTTAATGTTACATGTAGACGTGTTCGTTAAACCTGAGTTATATGATATAGAGCATCCATCTTCAATGATTTTAATGATCTTGAGTCATATATGTCTAAGATTTAAGATTGAGGTTTTTATCCTTTTAAAGCGTCTTCAATGGCTCGTTTGTGAGAACTCTACGATCCTCATGAAGCCGATGTGAAGAAAAGGAGGGGGAGAGAGAAGTGCGTTTGCGAGAGTCAACATAAATTTTTTTATGATTATAGTTTTTTAGTCGCATGACTTGTCCACTCTCATTTCAATGTTATATCGATTGTTAACATCACTTCGATCAAATAGTCGAAGGTTGGCATGTTATGACGTTTCAATAAGATGCTTGAACAATCTAATGGCGTATAACCATTGCAATCTCTTGAATTATTCTGAAAAAAAAAAATACTTTCCTTTTATCATGAGAACCCAAAAACTTGCTAGATACTAGTAGGTAGCATAGGTTGTATACTTGTATTAGGAAGCTGGTTTCAAACCTAAAACTTTTGTTCAATAGTGTCACCTTCTATTCTCCTTTGAAGCTTTAAATAAATAATCCCTCTTGTGAGATTATTGTTACGATAGTATTTAATATTCAACTAGGGAGATGTAGACTAGTTACAAGATGCTTTGAAAATATTATAAGTTAATATCTATTTTTGTAAGCTGTATTGGTCAAATGGTATTTAATAATTTTCTATTATTAAAATGAGTTAAGAGTCTCAGAATATAACACGTGGTAAAACTTGCCTAATAGATTGACAAGAGGTAAATGTTATAGTGTTCTATTAAAAAATGAAAGATATTATATCATATACTTAATAAAAATTAGTAAATCAACAACAAATTGGAAAATAAAAATAAACAAATGCCTTCATAAATCTTCTTTATAGTCTCAATGCAATCGGAGTCAGGGTCATGAAGGAAGTGAGTTAGCCTGGTGCCGCCACCATCACCAGACCATCGCCACCTAGATCGCCACCTAGAGTTCCCAAGAAACTCGTGGTGATGCTCACCATCAAATGGTGGTGATAATTACCACCTCCATACGTTTATCCACACACACATATTCTCTCTCTCTCTCTCTCTCTCTCTCTCTCTCTCTCTCTCTCAATGAAACAACCAAAACCGACACCATTGCCAAATGATCACCACCTATGGTTGAGGAGAAATGCAGCGGCGATGCTGACCGCTCCCTCCCTCCCTCCGTAAGTGAAACAAGCAAAACAGGTGAGGGACAAATGAGAAAGAAGAAAGATACGTGTGTTGGACACCCAAAAAGCATGGTGAAGCAATTTTATTGGTTTATTACTAGCTCAGAAAGTAATTAAATACACAAAGTAGACACACGCACACAACTGTAAAGAGTTTGTAGAAGATTATTCATCACCTTGCATTTCAAATTGATCAGTAATTATTAATAACTAGTTTAGATATATATAAATAATTATATACGCACGAAACAAGATATTCTTGTTTTGACCCAAGCTAAAGAAAATTAGACTTTCTAATAAGAACTCACCCACTTGCAGTATAGAAAGTGATAAACTAACATCCATTTGTACACATCTTTGTCATGATATTTTTATAATCATGAAAATTAGAATTTCCATATTTATAAACCATTGTTATAAATTGCATTTGTTATTATAATACATTATCATCTTCATCGTCGTTATCATTACCTAAACAAAGAAAGTGTTTGGTAACGTTTTGTGACATTTATACCTAAAATGCCTCTTGTTGATATCAATTCATAAAATATCCAAAGAGGTTTGTTGATATATGACCTAACATAATAATTCAACACATCCTTATTTACCATATTTTGTAATATATACATATTTATACCATATTTTGTTATGTTGATTGGTACTGTACAAAAATACTTTCTATACATACACATATACACACACATGTATAGAGTGTCTATATGAGAGATTTAAATACTCTTTAAATAACAAGAAAGCAAATGAACCACTTTTTAATGATGATATATGCTTTAATTATGTTTGTATCAATCAGATTGTCTTCTCATTTTCGTTAGCTCCATGATCAAATGTTAAAAACTTGTTTTTCAAGGTTATAGTTGTTGGGTTTTTTAAATTTATATTTGGTTGACCCAATCCTTTTTTGTTAAAAAATAGCCGTCCACTCCAATCAATATTTTTTAAATGAAAAGCAGACATGAGATAATAAATTCAGTATATGGATGTGTAGAGAGAGATAAGAGAAGAAGATAGATCGTAACATTGATGATTCACGAGAAAATCATATTTAAGTTTTGTTTGATTGTCGCAAGGGGCCCATATTTCAACGTCTAGTGTAAATGAAGTGGGGGTGGCTGGTGGCACTATTAAAAGATAAATACTATAATAAAGGCAATATATATTCATCAAGTCGAACTATAATTACTTGGTTTACTAACAAATATCAAAGAAATTTTAATACTATTTGAAAAAGAGCATCAAAATTATAGGTGACAAACTGATGAGTTTAAGCAAGAAATGTTTAATGTAGGGTTAATATCATAAAGAAAACTAATAGATCATTTATTTAATAGAAAAAGTTATCCAATCCAACTTTAGCATATAAAAGTCTTCAAATTTATATAAAAAAATACGTGGACATGTGAATTTAAAAATAAATGGCCGCTCGTCCTTTAAACTAGTCAACTTTGATGAAATGACCTTCTAAGCATACAAAATACTCATGTGTATAATTTTTTACATGAATTTGTGTTTAAATAATCAAAAGAGCTGCATAAGCTCTACAGATCATTGACTTTAATTTTTTTAGACAATTTTATATCAAATAGCAGAAAGCTAAAACAATTACATACAAAATAAAGATAATACACCCACCAAACAACGAAACTCAGAAAATAAAACTCAACCTAAATTACAAACCAACCAAAAGAATAATAGTGTTTTCATGTCATTGACAACAATGAAATAATGAGGTTATGGAGGATGACACCCACTCATTATCATAAGATGGGTGTTTTTGTGGGGCTATTCGTAAAGGCATAAATCTTAACACAAAAATGTGCAAGTGTTAGGTGATTTAATATCACGAGGGTATTTATATAGGAGAAAGAGACATGTCTAAATCCATAAAAAACTAAAAAACAAAAATTGCCTCGAAATTTAAAAGGTCAAACTCGACAACTAACAAAGCACATGTAGATGGACTAGAAGCCGGTCAAACTTTTGTTCACTGCTTTTTAAATCATGTTTTCCTTTATAATGTTTAATAATAAATAAATAATAATAATGAACGAGTCAAGCTCGAATTTGTAGAAATAGATGAGCAAAGTCCTAGCTCTTGTTGAACAGCTTGAGCTTAGCTGTGCTCAGGCTCGACTCGTTTTTATCTTATACGTAATTTGGTCAAACACAGTGAGAGAAGCATGATGAAGTCATTGTTCATAAAAGTTCACTTCAACAAGACAACTGATGTCAAAATAGATAATAAGAGAAATTTGCAAAACTTAATTTATACAGAACCATATATAATTATTAAAACTCCATGTACACATGATGCTATAAGCAAGCATACGAAACTGCACAAAAATGTGTAAAAGACTAACCTGCCCTCATACCTAAAACAGCAGAAGACACAAAAATAAGCAGCAGTAGAGGAACATAGTTAATCTGTTTAAAGATCTGTGAACCTGCATCTCTTGCCTTCTTAATCTGGGATTATTACTCCCAGCTAGATGATATGAGTTTGGAAATGTATATAGCCTCTGTGAGTTCCCGAAAACCCGAGCATAAATCATTTCTCCATACATCCATACATTTGAATTATAACCTTCGACACCATGACTGTATGCTTGAGGGGTAGAATTGTAACTTCCAAAAGCTGTGCGATGAGAATTTCCATAAGCAAATCGACGGGTGGGATTGGGTGTTGTTGAGAGACACGGGTGCGGTCTGGGTGGAACAACTATATTTGATGTTTTGGTGTCTGATTCGTTTAATGTGTTGCCCCGCCCGTAAAGTGGGATCACTGAGGTGTGGGATATCTCAGATTTGCATACGGGGCATAACGGATTATTATCCGAGTCAGTCTGAAAAGATAGCCATTTGTAGATACAAGGCCAGCAATATAGATGACCACAAAGAGTAACCACAGGGTCTTTAGCAAAGTCAAAACAGATACTGCAGTCAAAGCAGGGTAAAGATTTTTCAGGTGATGAAACGGGATTTAATTCGTCAGTAATATAGTTTTCGAACTCCATTGCCAATTTGATTGTTGCTTGTAAACTTCTGTATTCCTGGAAGAAAATGCAATAGTAGAACATATTTAAGGAAATTATAATCAATGTGTATAAAAATTAAAAAGCATATGCTGTAAATTAAAAGGTACACCAAACTAGAACAATAATTAAGTGAATACAGTCTAACTGCCAAATATTTTCATTAAATTACACAGGAACTTTCTTCTCAGGATCCAACCACCACAGCTAGAATTAATAATGATACTAATTCATATAACTCTACTCTGGTTAGTTTAATTTTGTGCAATGGTTAAAAGATCGAAGGCGGATACAAAGGAACATAAGAATGAGACAATAGAAAAAATTCAGAAGAAAACTAAAAAACCATAAAATACAATTGAGATTGGTGATGCTACCGACGAATGGTTATTCTTTATATGGGTTTTTATTTAAATGAAAAAATTGTATCTCGGACATATGCATGCATCCATCATATTTAAAAAATTCCAGAAAAGGAAATCATCTCACATCACACAAGAAAAAAAGGTTTATTTCACCACCCGGTCTCCTATGTCCTATCACTTATCTTCTAAGTGATAAAGGGCCAACAAGACCTACTTTAATGGTATTAATCATCTGGGACGGTATGCTAGTATGTTTGGTGTGTGCTATGATAGCACATAAAGATGACTGATGCGTGCCAGTACGTTTTGTGGCATGTCATCACTCATTAGAGTAATTTCAGGACAATTTGTTAAAGTAAATTAGCTATTTAAGTATCAAGTATCAACATTGGTATCACTGATGGATTTACTAAAGAAGAGAAAACAACAAAAGGAAAAAAGAACCAGCACAGGCACAAAAGGCGCTTGCCTAGGCACCCAGGTGCACCGAGCGCAAGCATACCATCTTGTGTACATCTAGGCGCTCAGGCGAGGATTCCGGCCGAAACTGGTTTAAAACATCTAAAACTAGAAACATCTTAAAAAATGACATGGAACATGGCTAAACTACCTAAACAAATCCTATAACAAGCCTAAAACATGTCTAAAACCCCTAAAAAAAGGCATGCTTATACTGTGCTTGTTGCTTAAAAGCCCTCTCTTTTTAGTGCCTTGCACCTAAGCCCAAGGCTCACCCTTTATGCCTTGAATGCACCTAGCGCCTTCAACCACCTAGATTCAAAGACAAAAACAAGTAGATTAATCAAATCTTAAGAGAAAGATGATAGACAGTGAGCCTCTAAACCACTGGAAACTTTCATCAACAGTATCTTCACAAAGGTAAGACACCACTCATCAGTTATCACCAGAACCGGTTACTCCTAACAATCTCTTAGCAAGTGAAACGCAGATTAAAACATATTAAACTGGTTCACAAACAAAAGAAGGCGAAACAAAAGTTTAAAACTGCGTGGGTGTTTGGGATTGCTTATTGAAAACTCCTTTTAACTTTTGAAAAGGAGATAAGTTGAAAGGAGGTGAAAATGTGTTTGGATGGAGATGAAGATGTGAGAAGGAGAAGGAGTTTTTGAGAAGTTAAAAATTCTAACTTCTCAAAACTCCTTTTGAGAAGTCAAAAGGAGGTGTAAATAAGCAATCCCAAAATAAGGGAAGAAATCACATGAACACAGATACTAGCATGAACTTACCCTCTCCAAACAAAATGCATCCCATTAAAACAACGTAAAACATACCTAATTTACAACCAAATCAGGGAAATAACTTATTATCTACGCACCGACAACTTTTTGTTCTTAATTACAAATCAATCGATAAGATACGCTCACACCGTCTCAAATAATTGCGTTACGACATAATACAATCATTTATAATTTCATCTCCAACCAACCGCGTGCAATGAACACAATTCAAGGCATCTCATCTCACACTCACCGAAGATTTTCAAAGCGATCGAGTATAACTCTGACCTAATATATGAAACTACACATGAATCCATAGAGAAAAACTGACCTAATATATGAAACTACACATGAATCCATAGAGAAAAACGTCGATCACAGCAACGAAAACAAGCAGAATTATCAAATGAACAAAGTAAAGTAGCAAATTGGAGGAGTTACCGAATATATGAATTGAACAAAACTTCTGCTAAGGTGATCGGAGATTGATCGGAGAATGATCGGAGATTAGAGGTTCGACGGCGACGCACGGCGGAGCAGAGGGAGGAGATGAAGCTTGGGGTTGGGGATGGGATTTTGGGGGTTTTATAATAAGCATGAAGAGCTTCTGCTTTAATATAAAGTGGGGTTGCCTTCAACACGTCTTTTTTTAAGGATAAGAGTAAAGTACAAGATACATATTATGATATTATTCCGTTAAAAAATTATATGAACTTTTGTACAAAATGATTAGGTGAAAATAAATATTACTATAGAGTTAATTGTCAATTTTTGTTTTTGTGATTTGTTATCTTTTGTTGTTTTTATTTAAAAATATTTTTTTTCCTTTGTGTCCTTGACATTCTAAAAACTTGTTATTTTTATTTATTTCCGTTAACCCTGTTTGTTTCACATGTTAAGTGGACATCATGTTTAAATACTGAAAACAAACGAATAATGTTTGAATGCAATTGAACAATGTTTTTTTATGTTTTTTTTCCTGGTGAGGTGCAAAAATATATAAATGCCCCTTCACATGAAGTGCGCGTGATGGATAGTTAACAAGTAAAATAAACGGTGTTAACGAAAACGAATGAAAATGACAAATTTTTTAAATGTCAGAGACACAGAGAAAAAAAAGTTATCGTTGAATGAAAATAACAAAATACATCAAACCTCAGGACGAAAATGACAATATTACTATACAAATATTTATTTTATTTTAAATCACTTAATCCAATGAACTTGCTTTTTAAATCGCTTAATAAGCCATAAACCAGTGAGCTTTTTCTTGTTTGCTCTTTCTTTTTTTTTTCTTTTCTCAAAGTTAGTTGTTAAGAAAGTTAACTTGAAAATTATTAAAAGTCACAAACGTTCATAACTATTCTACTGCCTAATTTGATTCCAATCGGTTATTAGTTTATAATAAGACATAAGTTTAAGAAAAGGTTTATAGAGTGGAAGGTATTTCTAGAAGTAATTTATATGACCCAAGGAATAAAAAATATGTTACTATATCTAATATTTGACAGACCCTATTAATTTTGCTATTTATGAAACGTTACCGTGTATGTTTGTTAAATTTTAAGTGGTTATAAAAATTTTTTTAAAATAATTAAAAAGAAAATCTAAAAGTAGTCACTATTCAAATACCTCCATAGTCATATTATTTTTAATATATTTGTAGACATGTGTATATGTGGTCGTGCTTGCGTATGTAACTTTGTTCTCATCAATGTTGGCTTAAAATCATGTTGTACGCAAATAACCATTTGCGTACTAACATTTGTTCGTCTATCAACAACAAATGTAAAATAATTAGAGAAACAAATTAAAAATTATGTCATTTTCGATTGACATGCCTGATTCTTATAACAAAAAGGTCAAGTTCAGGCTATAGGGACGCATCAAATTATATAAAATTATAATTAAAAATTTCAAAAATTATATGTCCAACTCACAATGTTTAGAGAATAGTTTATTGTTCGAGTCATCCAAAATAAGCAATAGGTGAATTAATAGGTGGATTTTATGAGTATGTTTGTTAAAAAAATTACATAATTAAATATGTATTTCGTCTATGAAGTATTATAAGTTGTTTAGTGAAAATCACATCTTAAATATTCATTAAGTTATATGCTATTGGTCCAAAAAAGGTCACTGTTCGTAGTTTATAGGGACTATCATTAATATTATTTAGTTTGATTAATATTATTTAATGAAGTTTGATGCACATGTGAGGTAGGTGTCTTATTTAACTATTATAGACCAACGTTTATGGGATTTAAAGTTATTGAAAGCGACTTGTTTAATTTCAACTTCATAGAAGTCAAATTATTACGAACCCAAAAGAAACAGCAAAACTTAAAACCCGATACATTCTAAACAAATAATGATATGATATCTGAATAAGAAACTTAAAATGTTTGATACCCATCTCGTTCCCATCACAAGAGAGTTTATTTCAATGTACGTATATGTGTTGACGTAACTAAAGAAAAAAAATAATACTTTTACTTATAATTATTGAGAAGCGCAATGCGAGACCATTTGTGTGTGCATGCGTGTATGCAACGACCGTTGGATTTGTCACCCAAGAACTATGGATTATACCCGAACTCGATAAAAGATTAAAACAAGAATATTTTATATGATAAATTATAAAGTTTGAAAAGGGTATAAAAAAAGTAATGATAAAATAAAAAAATCTAACATTTTTAATGAAATGATAATGATAATGTATGGTAGGTCATAGGCCGGTGTTGTGTGACACAAACTCTTGGAAGCTTCCCCATACCCATATATGTCATGAAGCTCTAGGCATCTTCTTGCATGTAAAATAATAAATATAAGATGTTAGATAACAATAGAAAATATAGGTTCGATTATCTTGATAGTTACAACTTAGGTCAACAATAAACTAAAAGCTTTATTATTAGTGCAGTTAATTTTTTTTATTAAAATATTTAGATTAAAGTATAAATATAACAATTTAATCCACATATATAAATTTATTTCTAAAAAATTTAAGCCTCTGTATAAATTAAAGGCTCAAAGCTAAGACCTCTGTTGTTTTAGCCTTGTGCCATTTATATGCAGGTCATGCTAACTATCTAATAGGTGAAGTTGGTGATAATGTGATATTATATAGAATAAATTAGAGTTTGAAGATATATAATATCTTAAAACATTAGATGTTGGAGTTCAGTGGCGGATCTAGAAGATAGGTTCAGGGGTAACGTAAATTTTTTTTTACCGTACACGTAGTGGCAGAACCGGGAATTATTTCCTACAGGAGTACAGGGTCATTATTTTTTATATCTAGCTTCTAACGAAACAAAAATAAAATTTTGGGTTGTTCGATTGAGTAGAGTCGGATAGGGTCGGAATACACGCAATTAAAATGCATTGAATTATTAACAAAAATACAATACCAAAAGAAATAAAAAAAAACTTACATTTTATCATGTTTCATACACGTTTTCATCTTTTAATACTTTTTTTTCACAGCAAAGCGATTCATGTTCTCAAAATTTCAAGTTCAAATAATAATTAGAATCAATAAATTAAACATAAAATGTCCGTGATAAACAAATAACCATATAAGAGCATTCATAGTACATTCATACACTCTTTATATCATCTATTTTTATTTTATTATCATTTACTTTTAAAATTGAGTTTTAATAAATTTTTATATAAGTTTGAATTTGAGTCATACTCTCATCATTCTAACAACATTCCTAATATTTCGATACAAATTTTCAAGGTTTTCTAACAAGAAAGTCAATTATTTTATTTTCTTTCTTCATTTTCCTTTTTTTTTGCATAAAAAAATAAATAAAATGTGTATGACCATTGAAAAAAAGGATATTGTTTTGTTATGTTACATACTAGTATTAAGCTTACTTGCGTTGCAATGGGAGGCGTAAAACCATGCTAAATAATATTAATGGCACACCACTGCCAATGAACACCAACACAGATACCAATAAAACGAAAAAAAAATAAATCAAATAAAAAATAGGCGTAAAAACATTGATCTATACACTTACGCAAGCAAAAAAAACAAAACAATAAGTAAATTGATCTAGGATCAGCGCGTTATGACATGACCGTTAAACTGGGAAAAATAAGTGAAAAACCGTTGAACAACACACACACGTTCGGCATGTTAACTCGTAAAATTTAGACTGAAACGTATAACGGGAAATTTATAAAATTTGAAAAGTATAGAGAACCTAAGTTGAAAGTTAAAAAATATTGAGGCTAAACTATAAAATATGTAAAAGTATTGGGTTAAAATAAAAAGGTTAAAGATTAAAAAAAAAGTGGGTACATCCCATAAAGCACATGATACAACTTATAATGCATACAAATAATTAGTATACATATAATTTTTATATTTGGGCTTATTATTGTATTGGGTTGGGTAATGAGTATTTTGAGTTTTTATTTTATTTGGTAATGGGTTGGGTAATAGGTAATGGTTATTTATGTTTTTATATATGTATTGTTTTTTTTATAAATTATTAGACTTTTAGTTATAAAATTTAAAACTTTTTGTGAAGTGTTGAGTTTAATTTTTTTTTTAGGGGTAATGTAATTTCTTTTCAGGGGTAACGTAAAACCGAAACTTTTCTTTTACATAAAATCGTAAAAAAAAATTTACACTACCCGTAACAAGTTGAGAGGTAGCGGAGGCTACCCCTCAATTACATATATGTCCGCCCTTGTTGGAGTTAATGGCTTAATGCAATGTACATAAATGCTTATGCAGCTGATCCTTGGTATATATGCAAGTGTAACGCATAATTGAGCACTAGACCTACCCTTTCAAGGTCTGACATGATTTTGTTTACTAATAAATATTTGAGTTTGACCTATTACTATTATTTTTTTCTAATAGTGTTCGGAACTAACCCCAATACTCGAGTGAGTCTTTTTGAGACGAAATTTCAAACGTCCATACTAATTTTAATGTTACACGCCTGACTCATCTAATAACACTATCAAAAAAGAAACCCACCACTATAAAAAAAAACCCTTAAAAAATCTCAAGCTTTAACCATCACTCTCATATCATTATACTAGAAAACCAATGATTGTTACTATTTATTTCTTTTGTTGTTTCAAAGAAGAAACATCTACTCGTCTACTCACTTGCATACAAATAATTAAAAGAGAAAATTACAAATAAAAAAAAAAGTTCTTGTGATTTGAAAAGATTGCATATTAGATTCACAAGATTAAAAAACTACATGTATAGTCCAAAGGTTTATGAGATGTTGTAAATATACACATTCACCGTTAAATTGTTGTTAGATTTACGGTTAAATTAGTGTAAACTTGTCATTTTACATTCTCTTTTATCTACTTCTTTAAAATACACTAACTGAGAAAGAATTTTGAATTGTAAAGAAGTATAAAAAATGTAAAATGACAAGTTTCTAATAAAACATCTCATACAACTATGGATGATTATCTTTGCAATTTTATAATTTTAAAAACTAAACATGCAATCTAATCAAATCATAGAGATTATTTATATAAATTTTTTAAAATAAAAATAAAAAATATTCAAAAGAATGTCTCATGTCTAACGGCACCAATAGTTGTTCTATGAAAATAAATTGTAAACTACATTTTTCGTTTTTATGTTTATACCAACTTATAAATTTCATTCTTAAACTAGGTAGATTACAAAGTGATATTTTATTTCAGTGTGTATACAGAAAGAGAGGAGCAACCAATTAATGTAGTAGAAGCAGATTTAAAACACTTATTATTTTTCTAACGGAAATTAGATCACTGACAAGTCTTTAACCCATCAAATCTTCTACATTAATCAAGTGCGCAACCTGAGACCACCCACAGGTGGAAAGTCGTTATAGTAAGAGCAAACTCTATGTCTCAATCTGAAACCCTTTTTTTTGTTATAGGTAATACATGAGCTTAATATCTCTTCCTATTTTAATAAAATCTTAAGAGTTAACTCACCTCAATCAGTTAAAGGATAGTTTATATTTAAAACACTTATACATATAGATAGCAACCAATTAATGTAGTAGAAACCGATTTAAAACACTTATATCTATAGGTTAAATTACTGATGCTTAAACAAATAAACAAAAGAAAGTGTTATAGGTGTTTTTTATCCAAATTTTTATATTATGTCTACGTAATACGTGTGTATATGATCTCTGTTTCATGTAAATGTGTGTGACCTTTAGTATAATTTACAAATAAACGTATGAAATAACCAATTAAGCATAACTATATCAAAAAATATGTATAATTCTTTGTATATATAGACCTTTATTCGTGTTGTAGCTACTTACGCTGGAGGGGCACTCATGTCACACCACCACACTACACCATAAAGGCATAAACTCACCAATCAAATCTTATCATGTCACACTACAACAAACACTCAAATTTAATGGTTGCGGTGTTACCACACCATACCACGTGAAACTAGCCGTTGAGGGGTTGATTTGTTGAAGGGAAGGCACGGCGAGTGGGGGCAGAAACGCACGCCATGTGACTTGAAAAAGGGGCGGCGGCGGTTATGCCAGGTGGTGCCGAGGCATGCTGTCCACCCTCAGGTTTCATACTATGTTAGTCTACTAGAGACATTTTCATCATTTGAACATATAGTCTTCTCTCATCCTTTTATTATTTACAGAGTCTATTTCAACAAGAATTAATTTGTACCCTAATTTTGTGTACTTTAGACAGATATATCATTTTCAAAAGCATTCTTTTTCCATTAAAGATACGTACATATTAATAAATAATAATACGATAAACAACCAAAAGAGAGCTAAAAGAGACGGACCTTCTAAAACGAGCACTAAACTATGCTAGGGCTACACCAGTAACTGTCAAAATAACACACATCTACAACTCTAGAGTAATTGTGCTCTCATCTCTCAATAAGTTAAACATGTTGCATTTCACTATCGCATGAATAGTGTGTAAATAATTTAGTGATTTTGTGATTTTAAAGATCACGACATATTTGTCCTTTTTGACAAACCACTAACACATTACAATCTTTGTTTGTATGTGTTTAAAAAAGATCTTTTAGTAAGTATCCTATTATAGTGAGTATTATGATTACAATCTCTTTTTGTATGTGTTTAAATAAAGATCTTTTAGCAAGTACCATATTATTATTTCGGTTAAAGAAAATGGGTGACACACAACTTGACATTCAATAAGTCAATATTAGCCAACCACTACCGAAGGATGCCATGATACACGACTTGAACTTGCCTATCACATGACTTTGGATCTACTCTAACATAAATACAAGAAAAAGTAGATAAAACATTCAAAGAAATAGCTAAGAACTTTCTCAATTTTATTATTAACCACTGTGAACATTGGTCAACTCGGTAATGGAGAAAGGGAGCATGTGTTAGGCCTTCTAGATCTAGAAAATAACACGCTTTCTTATTTCATTCAAAATATGAACCAAAGAGACTACAGTAGAACACATTTTAATTTACATTATTTGACACAATTTCAGAAGGTAAGGAACATAAAATGATGAAAACCATGAGTGTTAGCACCTGTTGAAATTACATGCAAATCTCGTTTGATCTAAAACGTTAAATGTCCATCATTCTGCATTATATTCAATCTAGAATAAGCTAAATGTTGAAAAATGACTAAAAGTGTGAGCAAATGTACAAGCTTTGATGAAAATGCTTAAGATCAGGTGAAGCATTAGAACTATGCGTTATCAAAACTAATATCGGTCATACATTCCACCCGGTTGCACACGCTTCAAATGCTGCTTGGCCCGCCTTTTGTGTTCAGAGAGTGGTGGGCGCCTATTTTGGTCCTACACACATATATGGAATGCAAAAAAATTTAGTTGCGCCTAAAGACAAATGGAAGGATCATGAAAATAACTAGAGGTGACAAATTCAACCCATTTAATTCTAAAACGATGGATACAAATATAATGGTGACTCATAGCAAGTCAAAATCACCTAAGCGTATTTTTATGAAGGTATAACTATACTAAATAACGATGCAATTTTGCTCTTTTACTAATAATAACATCATACTTTGGAAACTAACTACCAGAATCTGCAACATACTTTGCAAGAACAAAAACAGTAAAGATATTTTTATCTTCTTTCACCAATCATAACTGCACACTTTCATTTTTACCAATAATAGCAGCGAAATCTACATCATCATTGCAATGATTGGTATAAAATGATACTGTTACTATTGTTTATAATATTATAAATACTCTATTACTATTGTAAATCTGTTAAAGCGTGAAAGTAGCTTTTTTGTGCAATTATCCTATTTTCAATGAACTGAGCATTTCAATTCGTAAAAGGAATAAACTATTGATGGAACGATATAACTTTTGAAATCATTCTTGACACAAATTATCAATAAAAGCCCTAAAATTTTGGGCAAAACTTGGCATGTGCCCGTTTTGACCCATTATCTGGCCACTCCTAAAAATAATTAACAGAAAAGAACATACTCCAATTTCTGTTTCACTTCTGCAATTCGCACATCGTACTTTTGGTGCCCCGTGGGGATACATGAGCAGCACATTACAACCTCCACATACAACTTGCCCTACCTCGTGTTCTGCATATGGAATTAGTGTCAAGTAGAAAACAAGAAGTACCCACAGATTCATATATTCTGCTTTATAAAGTATTAAATAATAGATAAAACCGAAAAGGAAAAAAAAAGTTGCTTTATTTTGTAGAAAGAAGATGATGGACCTTCTAGAACGTAATTCTCTTCCAAACAACAAGCACACTCAACATATCGAGCACCTCTAGGATAGCTAAGCAAATGGCGGCAAGAACCACACACCATTTGTCCCATTTCTGCATTAAATGATACACAAATAATTAAAGAACATTTCAGATATTTCAGCAATTTACATTTCAATCTGTGATCAATTATACTCCAGTTCACTTCTTCCTGTAAATTTCTTGTGAAAATCATCAAGTTCATGCTCATTAGACCTAACAATCTTGCAAGAAGTGTTCATTGAGAAAGTGAATTCAAGTGCTACATGAAATAATCATCTTACTCCACAAATTAAAGCCATTCTTATCAATTCTAAAACTAAAATAACCAATGTTTTCAGAACCGGATCGGACGTCGAACCGGACGCCTTACTGGTTTGGTAGTCGGACCGGTCGGACCGGATTTAAAAACCGGATGACGTCATAATTATATATATATAGTATATTATATATATAGTTATATATATAATTAAATATAAGTAATTTATATAAGTATTTTTTAGTTATATATAAAACTTAACTATATTTTTATATCCAACACACTAATTTATGGTTCAACACCCCGTTTTTACCCATTAAAATCAAAAAAATAAAAAATAAATAAATAAAATACAAAATCCGGTCCGAACCGGTCCGGTTTCCCGGTCCGACCACCGGTTCGGGACGAACCGGCCGGTTCGACCAGCCCAAAACGAATCATACCGAACCGGACCGGCTAGGTCGCCGATCCCCGGTCAGACCGGCCGGTCCGATCCGATCGCAATAACATTGAAAATAACAGGCCATTTGAAAGTTGAAACTCAAAAGACCAAGAAAGTAATTATATCACACTAACCAGGATTATTCATTCTCGTTGGTGGTTTAGGAACTGATGTTTGTTGTTTGATTGGATGAATGGACTGCTGCCTTGAAGGTGGTTGAGGGCTTTTTTCAATAATTTGGACATTATTTGGTTCATAACCTGTTCCTGCACCTTAGTATGTATACATGTCACCTTAGCATTGGTAAAACATTTATAAATGGAGACCCACACAGAACTTGCTAGGTAAGTATACAAATAATATGATCAAGAGAAGAACAAACATCATGTTGATACTTGATACTATGATTAAATACTTGGAGCCTCTAAACTAACTAACGAAAAAAGGTGGAAATTTCTGCTGGTATGGTAACAGTATATGGGTTCGAAACAACAAATTTTGGGACATGGTAAATGGTTTGAGCCAGGTTGTGTCAGCCAGCCTACACTTATTCTATCATTTGTCCTGAATTCCAGAAGTAATTGACATGGTAAATGATTTGTTGGAAGTTGTGAACAACTTTTTAAACCATATGACACGTTTCTTTTTTTCAGCTAGATTTTTGTTTTATCCACTTGACCTGTTATCTATAGAATATATAACCCAAATTGACCAATTTCTACATAGATGGACTGATATTGCCACCAATACTAACAAAGAAACAATATTAAGTTCATTTTCAATTTGCAGAAGAATTCAAAGTAGTCAATACTTGCCATTCCACACAGCATGTGTTACGGAGAACTATTACTTATCATCAAACCCTACACCAACAAGGCAACAAGGAAACATGAATGCCTATGCAATCTCAGCAATTAACTAAAACTAAAGATACTATTCCGAATGAACTCTAACGTTCCCTCCATAAACTAACCTCAAGTAATGGTGTAAATAGAAATGCGAGTAAGGGGTGGGTCACTTGCTTTCCCATAAAAATCACTTAGGGGCCATTAAGAGGCCTAACTAATAAGAGGTAGCCTATGAATCATTCAACATGTTTAAGAAACTTACCCATTAAGAGGCTCCATAAACCATTAATAGGTAACTTTTAAGTGAACCATACACGCTTTACCTCTGACTGATTCAGATGTAACCTTTTAATGGACTCATTAAGAGGCAACCAAACAGCCTCTTAGTACCATTTGCCAACCAGTATGTCCGTTTAGGGGCGGGCATATTTGAAGCGCTTTGTATGATCTAAATGGGCCTAAAAATGTCGACTCGTCAAGCTAAAAAAAGACTAAAAGAATAAGATATGAATATCATTTTTATGGGTTTAGTTTAGTTTAACATAAAAATATTGTTGATAATATAATCACTACCATATTAATACATATCAATAGTTAAGAAGCTTAAAATGGACAATAGATACACATCGACAATTCATACAACTCACTTTTCAAACTGGTTTAATGATTCAACATTTAGCATTCAGATAGTTTTTCATCTTTTATAATAACAAGCCCCCAAGTGAAATGTAAAACTATGAAATAAAAAAGTTACTTGCCTGATTGAACTATTGGTGATGGCAGCCTTGAATGAACATGTGATTGTTGTGGGGTGGATCCCCAACCTGGAGGGGAGCCTTCAATATTTCGTGCATCTTCTTTATCTCTCTTAATCTTAAAATCTAATGAGTCAACGTTCAACATATTGGTCAGAAAGGAGAAAACAAGAAGAAATAGTAATCAAGTAAAAGAATATACGACTGACCTGATGGAGGAGTTGTTGGACATGTCGTATGTAAATTAGGTTCAAGATGACATTTTGAATTCCATCCGGGTGGAGGACCATCATCCTCCGAGTCTTGTTCTTCGACCTGTATATCTGAGTTCTCTCATATGAATTTTATATTACTAAAATAATAACAAAAAGAAAATCAATAATCAAAAATTAAACTAACAAAAAGATTCACCTGATGGAACTAGTTCTGGTGTTGGGCTAGAATGTGAATGCAATTGTGATTGGGGGCCATTTTCATTCAAGGCATGTTCTTTCACATAATTTATCTTCACATCTGATGAATCTAGTCATTAATACGAATGACTTTAAATTAGCATTTTATGTATATATACATACACACACACAAATTAAGCCCAAGAAGCAGAAATTACTTAAATAAAAGAGTTCTCCGACTAACCTGATTGGGGACATTTTTGTAATTTGGATTCTGGCTGGCATTCAGAATCCCATCCAGGTGGAGGTCCTTCATCTTCAGAATCTTCTCGGTCCACTATAATATATGAGTATTCACACGTTAGATTTGCATACCAAGAAACTTCTTAGGGTTATAGTAATTAGCATATTCAAAATCCTAACAGTTAGCATTATAAGATTACAATATTGACAAAAAAGATTCACCTGATGGAACTTCTAGTGTTAGTTGACCTTTCTGGGCATCATGTGGTACATCCTCCATTTTCAAATCTGAGACTTTTACTTATTAGGGCGCATGCCTTAACTCATGTACATAAGACTCCTTTTATCAATAAAAGAAGCCCATTTTATTTCTAGAAGGAATTTAAGAGAATGTTTTCCAACAATCTTAGACATGCTAACTACAAGTTGACAAAATTACACTCAAGTCAATCTTTTAGAACAAAGGGTAATTTAAAACAATGAAATTATCTCTTCATAGCCCTTATTGATAGTTTTTAGCGTTTTTCATGGGTTTATTCACAAAAAACTTGTAGTGATACCTTTTCCACTATCTGCAACTTATGTGCATATGTAAACAATGGTTTGCTACTTAAATGAAAACTCTTTGTAGTGACAAAGCCAAGCATTGTTTTACTATTGAGTTGAAAATTTTAGGACTGAAAATGGAACCTTGCATGGGTTTCCACGTGCCTGTACACCTCAAGTGTTAGCAGGAAAATGTTGCTAAATGCAGCAATAACAACAAAAAGAAAAGAAGAGACCTTCACATGAAATATCCATATACTTAAAAGTCAACATTGGAAAAGGTCCAAAGTAAAAACGGAAAAAATGAAACTAGTTGAATAAAAGAGTTCTCTATATGACCTGATCGAGGAGATTTTGGCAACTGAGGTTCAGGCTGACATTTGGAATCCCATCCTGGTGGAGGTCCATCGTCTACTGAGTCTTGTTCTTCCACTTGTATATATTATCAATTTTCATATACATTAGTTGTTGAATACTGAAGATAGCAAGCTGGGTGGGTAAAGAAAGTTGGGTAACAGGTCAAAATGGGACGGGTAAGGTTGACCCAAAAACACTTTTTGTCCATCTCTTATAAATCTTACTAAATAAGTAGTGCTTAAAAAATGATTGCGAAAACAATACTATAACTACAAAAATCTAAGGCTGCTTTCACCCATTCCACCCATTTGACCAGATCCTTGTTAGCTAAATATTTTACTCGATCCATTGAGATAAAAATTTACCCAAAATCAACGCATTCATAAGCAAATGTGCTGACATTGTTAGCTCTATTACATATCATGATTAGGCATATGAGTATTTACGTATGGTAATTGAGTAATTCTAAATCCAGCAGCAACTAGCAGTAAAAGGTTATAATCAGTCCTTGAAATGAATCTGAAGTACAAAATTAATGACAAAAAAGATTTACCTGATGGAGCTACTTCTGGTGGTAGACAAGGATGTGCATGTGACTGTGATTCACCTTCTTCATTGTGTGTGTCTTCTCGTACATCCTCTGCCTGTACATCTGATATAAAATAGGGAAAACCAGGTCCACTTCAAAATCTACAACAAACTAAAAACAACATTTCTTGAAAAATTTCACACATTCTAAGTGCAAATAACAAATTTATACTCAAATCAATCTTTAAATATGAAGTCAAAATCAGAAACATGAAACTTCTCATAATAGTATATGACAGCAGGACTCTTTCAAATAACCTCTACATGTTCTTGTAGACCATATGACATGTGGATCAGATTGACATTGTAACACATCGCTAAAGTACAGATGAAACAATATGCATAATGGAATATTAATATAAGTGATGAAGGTCTGCATTAATTACCTGAAGAAATTGCAGAGGTGGCTGCAACTGTTACAGGCTGTTCCGCTTGTTGTTCTTTAAGCTGATATCTGTTATCCCATCCTGGCGGAGGTCCATCATCTTCATCTGATTCTTGTTGTTCCATGTCTAAATCTGAGCTTCAATGGTGAACAGTTCTATTTTTATTACAAATAACACCCAAAACAAAATGCCAAAAGAGGATGACCTAAACCAGATATAAAAAGTTTATAGGCTATAGGAAAAAATGCCCATGATACCGAATATAAACTACTCTCGCCACTTGAAAACATATAAAACCGATAAAGGATTGCAACTTCTACTTTTGGGCGAATTCTCAAGCTATACAAACATACTTTGTCATATGAGCAAAATGCAACTCATTTTTGTAGTGTTTGACTGTTTGCATAACCAGCTCTGATTCTGAATTTCTAGGGCAAAAAATATCAGAATTAGAGATGCAGGTAGATAGTTACCCTAATTAAACCCATACACTTGAAATTCCATCAGATTTTGCTTGAATACTAATTGTTGAGGCTAAACTTATTATTACTCAACATTCCCCCTAATTTTCAAGTGAATCATAACTATAAGCAGGTGTTCAATTGGGCATAATGAATGAAAATTAATCAGTTCCAACTTAGATACAATTAAAATCGATTAAAGTCTCAATCGAAGAACAAAAGAGTAAATAATTGGAATTGGGGAAACAAAAGAGAGAACTAACCTCTAGGGGAAGAAGGAAGAGGCGGAGTAGGAGGTAATGTTGAAGTCGGCGGAAAGTCGATCACGTCCAATAGGGGCGGAGATGACGGTGGCGAGTGATGCCAGCCTGGCGGTGGCCCATCGTCACCGCCGCCATCATCTTCAATTTCTTTTGATTCTTCTTCAGAATGATCTTCATCTTTCGATATTTCTATTGGTTCTTCTTCGGACTCCATCTTAAGCTTTTTAGGCGTCGGTAGCGATGGCCGTTGTGGTGAACCTCCGTCGTCTTCTTCGGCCATTTTCACTGTGAAGGGGGAGCTGAGTGCTAGAGTATTTCGGACTTCGGAGTGAATTTAGGAGGGAGTGCACTTGCGAAAGTTCAAAGAATTAAACCCCTTTTTGACACAATTCAGAAAAATAGTTAAATGTAACACTGCCACACGGGTAGTATGATAAAGGTGAAAATGGTTATAGGGGTGTACGATGGCCCAAGCCATTAAAATGCTTATGACGTGTTTCAGGAAAAGATTTACATGACCATTGATGTGATAAAGGTTTTATAATTATTATTCGTTTTATCTTATGACTCGTATGATTTAACAAACTCTAGCGTTTAAACTTGATTTGATATTATACGGCTCGTATGATATGACAAACAAAAAGAATGATGCTAGATAAGCATGAGTAGATGTTAAACAATCAAAAACTTAAATTCAACCTTACATGTTAGGAAATCAAGAAAATGATTCCAAACGGTTTTGGTTAAAAAGAGTTTAATTAATCATTCGATTAATGAAATTGATCGTATAAAACACTAAGTTATAGTTATACTATTAAATTATGCATACTCCTTGGACTTCAAGTGAACCGCTGGTGTGTTATATAGAGCTTTCAAGCAAGTGATTGATAGTTTCCTGACCCTAAACTTTTTTAACATTAATACACTGAGTTTTATACATCAAAATGTTCCATTCTTAAGGACTGGTGTGATTAATTTGCTAAATTATGTCAATTTGCATGCAAATATTAAAATTTGCACAAACTAATGAGTTGAATATATCTATGCATAGAAATTGTATGTCTCAGAAATTGTAGAAAATGTGCTAATATCATGCCAGCTTAGTTTTAAGTGGAGTAATAGGGTATTCACTAACTTGAGAATCACAAGGCTTGACTTGGAATCTTATGATCTTCACTAGCTTGAGAGAACATGTTTCTACTAGTGTATCAATGATCTTCAACGACTTGAGGACTTTGTACCACGAACTAGGATTTAGATTATTTGATCCTCACCGATTTGATGACTAGATTTCTCATTGATTTACTCAAACGTGAATTATGTTTTTTTATAGACAAATCCTGATTCATGATCATAGTTTTATTGTCTATAAAGAGTTTTACTAAATTAGTGCATAGAAACATGTTTCATATCACTTAATAATAGCCGATGAGTTGCCCATGACCTTGTGGCATATCAAGATTACACCTTACAAAAATGATATAAATAATATAAGTTCAAATCTTTACAGATAAAATAACATGTTATATGTTCTATAAAAACACAAAAAAGCTAGATGTTCCCAAAAAAGTTTGGTAGAAATTTACCATTCACAAATATTCAGATATTTTTAAATTAATAATATTGAGAACTTGGTTATTAAACTTGTAAGTAGAATTACATTAAGGTCATTAGAATATGTGGATTGACATAAATGAATCACATAATCAAATCCTACTATTTAAAAAAATTAAAAATACTTCAATGTTTCAGAATGGTTTCTCTCTATATGTTTATAGCAGCAAAATACATCCAAATAATATTTTCTACATGTCATTTTAGTATAATTGACAACACAAATTTTGCCGTTAAAAAAAAACAGAGTTTTAATTAAATATAATACTCACAGAGTACACGCATCAGAATACCTATCAAGACGTAGCAAAGTAAAAATAAGCGTTGAGGTTCAAACTGCACATCTTATGATGAGTTCGTTTGGTTACCAAAACCACCCTTATAAAAGTAGAGCTCCAATAGAAGGTACAAAAATACACCATCACCAGCATATGAACACATCACGCGCCTTTCTTCTTGCTGTCTTTTGCTTGTTTGACGTCTTTAGTGAGCATTCTAGGCGCGATTGCCATGGACATAAGCTCTTGGAACAACAGTTTACATGCGTATGGAATGTGCACCTGCAAGTGTACAGTTAGTACCAGATTACAATATCAGTTCCAAATTTCTAAATACTTTATATATAACTGCTTAAAGGAAAACAATAATCACCTGAACAATATCAGTTTTGTTTTTGCAGCCTCTGCACTCAAAAGAATTCTTTTTAAGATTAGCAATGGCGATCAAGCCACAACGCTCGCAAACATGAACCCTATATGCATCACTCTGGTCAAACAGTCGTTCTTTAAGAAAATGAGCAGCCCCATGAGCAATCATACAGTCTCGCTCCATCTCACCAAACCTAAGCCCACCGTCACGTGACCTTCCTTCAGCCGGCTGGCGAGTCAAGATCTGAACCGGACCCCTTCCACGTGAATGAATCTTGTCATCCACCATATGCTTTAATCTTTGGTAGTAAGTCGGCCCAAGGAATATCATAGCCGGAAGCCGCCGACCAGTATGACCGTTGTACATGGTCTCGAACCCACGCATTTGGTAACCACACTTGTGTAGAGCCCTACTAATATTATCCACCTGCCACATCATCCAACACCACAATCATTAATTTTTAAATCAGAATCGAAAAAACATTTATTATATTAATAATACGAGTACTTACAGTAACATCTGTGAAGGGAGTAGCATCTCCTTCTTTGCCCATATGTGCAGCCACTTTTCCCATGATACACTCGATAAGTTGACCAATGGTCATACGAGATGGGATAGCATGCGGGTTGACTATAATATCAGGGGTGATGCCTTCAACGGTCCATGGCATGTCTTCTTGTGTGTAAGTCATACCCACGGTTCCTTTTTGACCATGTCTACTACTAAACTTATCTCCGATCTGGGGTATTCTTACAGATCTGACACGCACCTTCACAAACCTTAATCCGTCAGCATTGGTGGTCAGCAGCACCTATAGATGGCAAAAAGAGCGGGTCAGGTAAGGGGTGAAACAGTAAGGGTCGGGTCCACAGAAAAAAGACGGGCACATGCCTGATCAACCATTCCGGTCTCACTGTGACGTAAGCTTGTGCTGTGGTCGCGACGAGTGTAACGTGAGGCTTGACCCTGAGAATCATCCTGAGCGATAGGCGTTGTTTTTCCAATTATCACATCTTCACCTCCAACTCGTGTTCCCTAAGATTACAACGATTAGTTTGTTTCTAGGAAAGAGAATTCATTAAGAAAGAATTTTGCATCTAATAAACATAAAAACAAGCACTTACAGGAGGAGCTAGACCATCATCATCCAATTTATCATATGAACCATGCCTCATACCCTGCAAGAGGAGGTGGAATAAGTCAAATAGTGTTCTTCATAAGTGGCAAAATGGGCAGGTTAGGTAAACACTTAAGGGCGACTTTTGACTAGTTTTTATGTAGTTAGATATTAACTCGACCCATTGCAGGAAATATTTCAAAATGGCATGTGTACACAATATGGGTTAGAACTGCCCTCTCTATATGGCTTTAATATTTATAGGGCAGTCAAAATAATGAAGCTTACCATGGTATTAGCTCTATCAGGGCGACCAAAATCTTCTTTCACAAGTGTCCCCATCTTCTTTTCTTCATCCCTATACAAGACATATACATACATTAAGTATCAAAGACCATAATACGCTTGCACAACAGAAGAGTAGAAGACAGATCAGATGGATTAACTGACAGCACCTGTATGAACGGAAGAAGAGTGATCTGAAGAAACCACGATCTATTGATGATTGGTTCATAATAACCGAATCTTCTTGGTTATATCCAGAATAACAGGCAATTGCCACAATTGCATTCTGAGAAAATCAAACAATAGAAACTCAGGGACCATATTTGGATGAAAACAGATATTGCATCTTATATAAATTTAAAAATACTTACAATGCCAGCTGGAAGTTGTCTGAAGTGCAAGTGCTCCATTGCTCGAGTAGTCACAAGTGGTTTTTGAGGATAGTAGAGAACATAGGCCAATGTATCCTAAAACAAACATAGTCACAACAAGCCAGTAAGACAATAACCACGACATGTTTTTTCATGACAAAGAATAACCTGTTACACACCATACGAAATTGAAAGTTGGTGACATATATCCCCATAGCTTGTTTACCCATGGCTGATTGATATGTATTACGCGGAGACTGTTTACAGATAAAATAATAAATTATAGTCAGCCAGCAAAATAATTGTCATTGTGCAATAGCAATTATAGTTTCAATGTAAAAACTTACCTGATTGTGGTCAGGAAATGGTATGATGGAGGCACAAACACCCAAGATCAATGAGGGATGAATTTCACAATGGGTATAAGTGTCCGAATAAGACTCGTCTGGATTTAGCCTCGCACTTACAAGATCCTTCACACATTTAAAAAAACATAATTATACAAATATAATTAGTCGGAATAAATCGGTAAGTTCACTTTTATTTCATAAATAATTAAGGCATTAGTAAAGCATTACAATGTATATACATACACACACATACATACTAAAGATAACGATCTAGTTAGGAGGTTGTACTAAATTAGGTATAATTTGTATTCCTAAACCATATTTCCATTTTAGTTAACTTTTTTAAGATTTAACCAAGCTTCCAGAACATTTTACATTCCAATTAATGTGTTTCCAGGGGCAACTGCCCCTCTACTTACATTAATGGTCATGGAAATCATTGTAGTCTCTTCTTCTTCTGTATCAATATACTCGATGAATCCATTTGCCACAAGATCATGCCAACCACCATCTTCTGGGGTTTCCTATGATAATATGAACACAAAAATATTAGATCGAGTTATATATCACGAAACTACGATTCTATATACTACAAAAATTGACATACCCTTTGTTGCAGCTTTTGGATGTCTTTCTTTTTTATTAAGAGTCTTTGCTTCTCAACAATGAAAAGTGGACGACTGCAACGACCATAATCGGTATAGATTCGAAGTTCTTTCAAGCGAATATCTCGAACAACTCCAACTTCAGTGTTCACATCAACCTGAAAAATAAAATTAAAAATGATTTATATAATTAACTTTTCCCTAAACAGGCACAAATCTTTGACCAAAGAGTGATAACATTATTAATACTATACTCACTCGTCTTCTTAATCTCCTCAGAGTCCTAACCAACATGTCAGGATCACGATGGATTCCCACCCACAGACCATTGACAAAGATTTTTGTGGCTTGCGGGATGACAGCAGGAGAAATTTCCTGAAGCATAAGTAAAAGTGTAACAAATATTAGAAAGAAGAAAAAAAAGAATGATAGTAACATAAATAATTATCTAAAAAAACTTAATGATGTTTACCTCAAAATTTTCTGTACCCCATTCTTCCAAAAATTCAAGAATTGGGTATGCAGCTGACCCAACAGTAATGTAAACCATCAACGCAAGGTTTTTCACCAGCCCACATGCCTATAATAACAGCCAATTGAAATCTTAATCAGTGCCAAACTATGAACAAAATCCCCATTGTAATATAGCGCATTTATATGAATATTCGTAATAGTGGTTTATACCAAATCTATATGCAGCAGTGTAAAAAACATTTACTGACCTGTCCTTCAGGGGTTTCTGCAGGGCACATCATTCCCCATTGTGAGTTGTGCAGCTGTCTTGGTTTAGCCAATTTTCCTGTTTATATGTATAAAAGCTAATTAAGAGGCTGCTAAATGAAGCTAAATAACAAGCAAGGGAAAAAAATAGCAATCTATGATATCCCAGATCATCAAAAATCCAGAATAAAATAATTAAAAAAAACTTACCTTCACGCCCAATAGGAGAGTTTAGTCTTCTTAAATGTGACAACGTAGATGCATATGTCAAGCGATTCAACACCTGGCCAATTTCATAAATAATATGTTTGATAAAAAGAACTTTAACGAACCTACATCTCCTAGAGTGGCATAATGTAACAATAAGAAAAAGCATGGCCAAACAACTACACCTGCGAAACACCAGCCCTTGTTCCAGCTGCATTTGCTTGCCCCCAATTCCCAGTAGCAAGAGAATATTTAAGACCACTGGTAATTGTTTTTGCTTTAATTGCAAATTGAAGATTAACATCCTTCCCGTTGTCTACACACTGAGATTAAGAACATCATTATGACTTATAAATTGAAGTGATGCAATTAAGAAATTTAAATTTGTAATTACCTTCTGTACATATCCTCTTACATCTCTTGTTAACTTCCGAAAGAGCTGCATTTATACAAGTGTCAAAAACTTGATGAATTCTAGTACCTATTAACACAATAATCCAGTCTTTAAAAAAGTTTAGAAAAATAAAAACCCACCATTCTAAATAAGCCACCTAGCAAAGGACCCGCAAGATCAAGCCTCTTGTTGCCATAATGATCCCTATCATCTTCGGCCCTCCGACCAAGAGCACATAACAAAAGACGGTGGATGATATATCTAATGAGAGCAAAGAAATGTGTTTTTAGAGAACCAAATTATAACATACATAAAAAAATAGATGATACCAAAGGCAAACGCATATGAAAATGAGTAATATTACCCAAAGTAATACGCTTTTTTTGTTTCACAATACTCTCCAACCCCCACATGAGGAAGCATTTCTTTTTGAAGAATATCGCGGGCATACCTGTAAATTAAAAAGGTTATGAACAAAAAATAATATAATATAAGGACTTTATTACCTAAGACACTATGAACAAGGAACATACTTAATTCTCTTCTCTTTTGTGACACCAACAGTAGCACCTCTTTTTCCGATGTAATCTAAGGCCACCTGCAATTAAAGAGAGAAATCAAAGATTAACCAGTTGAATTAGGAAAAGGCTTTATAATAATCATGAAATCATGAAAAAAAAAAATTGCAAACTGAAGCTCCCAATTTCAAATTTCCTTCATATTTTAGATGGTGTTTGGATATTCATTTAAATTCGTTATTCCAGTTTTAAGTTATAAAAATCAACTTTGGGTGATTCACTGGTTGGGTGAGCATATCATGTTTCTGATTTTCTAATAATTAATAGTCAAAACAATAAGATCTGGATAATCAAGTGAAGAGTTGTGGTAAAAAAAACTAATTATTAAGATAAATGCAAAATTATTTGACAAACCCTAGCCAAGTAAATGATTATCCAATCTGATTCTTCAAGATGCAATCACTTGCAAAACTTAAAGAAGCCATCATAACAATCAACAACATACTATTATACCAGAACGATCAAGAAACTGTGGAAGCAAATAAAAGAAAGAGGCAAAAGCATACTTGTTGATTTTGTATGACAAACGCTTCTTCTAATGAAGGTCGCAGCAACTCCATCATTTGAGTATCCGCAAAATCATAACATATGTGTTCTAATATATCTTTGTCAGCGACAAATCCCAGTGCTCGAAACACGATAATGATAGGAATCTCAGTTCGAATATACGGAAGTGTAGCACGAATATATTGACCTGAAGAACCCTGCAATTGCAAATATATATAATAAACCAGATGATTCAAACAAAAATATAAGGCTAATCAAAATTATCAAAAATGATTAATATATCATACCCCTTTGGCACTAGTCCGAGAAAGCATCCGAACAAACATGGTACTAGGTGGCCTGTTCTGAGATTCTGCCATTGAACGAACTTCGGCCACATAAGCATATTTGTTCGGTTGTCTCTTTTTAAACACGTAAACATGATTGGTACTCATTTTCTCTTGAGCAATTAGAACCTTTTCACTCCCATTTATGATGAAATATCCACCTTGATCATAAGGGCACTCTCCTAGCTCTGTCAAATCCTTTTCAGAATTCTGAAATAATGTACAATAACTTGACCGTAGCATTATAGGAACCTGTAATGTAACCAAAAGAAATGATTAGATAACATTTGCACTTTAAAATAGCAATTATTTCATTTTAAGTACCTTTCCAATGAAAACTTTAGCAAAATCCTGAGTTTCCGTGACTTCTTCACCATCATGCCCTTTCTTTATAGCCCTTTTTGTTACATCGACATATAACGGTGCAGAATAAGTTAGATTTCTCAGCCTTGCTGCCTTTGGAAACAATGTGGCAGTTTCACCATCTGATTCTGTCATCATCGGTTTACTCAGATAAATCTGACCGAAGCTGATTTTATAGATAGTCTGCAAGTGAATGAAGATGAAAACATCAAATACATAACATGAACATATGCCATTTTCCTTCTTGTTGCCTAACTCGTTGAGTTTTTTTTACCATAAATAGGCCTGAATTGCTTAGGAAAAACAAGCATGAATTGCTTTTGACCATGTGTGCATATAGATATAGATCCTAATCTTCACAGAAACCAAAAAAATGACAATCTGCAGCATTTTGGTAATGCACAGACTCACAATGTTATATCATATTCTTAACCAAACCCTCAGAAGCAATACCAGTGTCTCATTATTTAATTTCAACCCACCAGCCATGACCAACAAATCTTAAGTAATGAAGCTTAACATCAACCATAACGGGTGATTTCCATGGAAGTTCATAGAGTTTGATGCTTTAGTTGTTGGATTTTGTTTTAGCATATGACTTTGCTACTCAGCCGGTTAAATATATAATTGCCCTACATGTAGAGTTATAACAATTCAATTAAAAACAAATCAGATTTTAGACAGTTAACTCAACTACCCCCTTAAACTTTTGCAAAGTTCCTTCAAAATCCAATGTTTAGCTATCGATCTTCCAATTATATCTGAGATGAATGTGAATCACAAGATCATAAGTGAATTTTATGCCCACGGTATCCAAACTTGAATATCATGTATCTTTTTTAATGTGTCGTAAATTGACTTTGTACCCTTACATAACTCTGTATTATGTTAAACACATACTTGGGACCTGCTTAGGCTTTGTATATTCTAGAACTATAAGCAGTTACTTGAACAATCATGGTCTTGCATTATAATTTGTGAGCTATATATCAAAAAAAGTTTCGAATTTTACAACTTAAAACCCTATAACTCAAAACCCTAATTAGAGCTAATGGTTTGAAAATTAGGTGTTACAACTTAAAACCCTAAAACCAAGAATTCCACGAGTCTGTTACCACTAAGAGTTTCAATCAACCGATTCCGAACCCTTCGGTTCAAAACCGAACTCAAAACCCTAATCAGAACGATAGACAGATTGCGGATCCAAAACGAACCTCCGCAAAATCAGATTGATGGCCGGGATTATGCTGTGATTCCGGCCGAATCTCGATATCCGCGGATTCATCAACAATTTCCTGCATAGTATTCTGTATAAACTCATCAAACGAATCGAGTTGTTGACGAACAAGACCCTTTTCTTCGAAATAAGAACTGATAACAGCCCAAGCATCCTCTTGGGTTATATCTTCTTCCTCATCGTCGTATCCTTGATCATACTCTTCTTCCAAATCCATTGATTGATCTTTTAGAAACCCTAATTAGAGATCAAATGGTTTAGTACGATTAAAGGTTTTTGAAGGAGACTGATATGGGTTTGTAGAAGAAGAGTGTGTAGACGACTAGACGGCTGGATATAAAAAGGGGTTTTATTGAGTATGGCGGTTTTTAAGGGTAAAATTGTAAATTCGCAGTGGAAATGTAAATAAGGAAGCACTTGCATTGTAGTTGAAAAAATCTTTTTAAATGATGACAAATGTAAAAAAAAATCATGAAATAAGATATTGTTACTTTACTATCGTGCGACTGAAAATTAATTTGACATAATTAGCATGTAAATACGCATTTATTTTTTTAATTTTATTTTTGTATGATATTATTTAAACAGACTTGTTTCACTCGTTTTTTAATATTATAAAAGTTTTGAGACAATTTGTAATGTGTAATTGTGTATGACTATTATGTGTCATATTCATCGATGTATAGGCCATGTATTGTATGTTGTTGAATCAAATCGTAATTTGATGAAAAATAAGGAACAATCGAACGTATCTAGATCAAGCGTCTTGTCACACATGTTGCCATAATGTATATAAATGTTGATTTGGTTTATTCATAATATGTATGCGGTGTTTTTAGATTTTTATACTTCAACAACATAAATAATATTATTTACGGTTAATTTTATCTAGAAGTCAAAACATTCAAAATTCATCAACTCTCAACCAACTACTAATTAGATAAATACAACTTTACAGACATAAACCAAAGTGAACACCGTCTTTTGCGAAACATTTTAATATCACAATTGTTTTTGAACCATCCATAAAAAAATAAATAATAAAAAAAGAATCTTATACATATAGACTTAGACCATTTAAATAGGTCACGCTAAATGAAATAGGCAAACGAGAGCATCAATTTGCCGGATGGCATGATGAATTGCCTGAAAATTCACACCCATTAACACCCGGTAAGAGGTGTTTCACACTACCATTAACGACACCTTTGATCTTTAGGCCGAGGTGTAAGAACATACTTCAGAGCCTTAGGTATTTTCTTATCAAATCCATTTAGTCGAGTCATTCCCTTCTGAAGGTTCGTGAATGTAACTAAAATAAAAGATAACAAAATAAATATATATTTTACAATATGAAAATACACATAACAAAGAAGAGTGTGCAATATTTTATATAATGGTTTCCATACTAAGATACCATATAAAGATATATGCAATTTTACTCGGATTATCTCTACGTGTCTGACATAACACAGAATCCAAAATGACAGCCGCCCTTTCTGCAAACACCAATCTAATGCATTGGTGTGCATGTCTCACACACACTTGTTTGTCACTAGGTGCATAACGCTTCAAACACAAATAGACCACCAACATTTGAATGGGTATAAAATGGGGTTACATATAAAAAGAATGATTTTGATAGCGTTGTAAATAAAAATCTATAGATTCTAATAAAGCAATCTTTTTAAAACCACATATCATTCTCTTGAACTATCTTTTTGCCACTTGTTATTATTCTAGACATTATCACCTTATTTTTCCCTCCAAAAGGGTATTATATTAATTTAAACATTAAAACTAATTTATCTCTCTTAATAAAAATCAATATTATTAATTGTAATATTTCTCTCTCTCATCTAGATTTTTTAAAGTTAGATTTTATTAGGAAAATAAAAATTCATATTTTTTTAATTAAAATAGAACTAATAAAAAAATTTATATAATATGAAATTTTCAAAAACACTAAACCTTTTTCAAATAAAATATTTTAAATCCGACCTTTTTTTTAAAAAATATAAAAAATGTAAACTTTTTTAAAAACAATCTTATTAAAACAACTTAAATAATTATAAAACAGAGTTTTTAATAAACAAGATTTTCATAAAAATAAATTCCTTTATAAAAGAATCTTAATACGAATGTTCAGAAATGAAACTATTTAGAATAAGAGAGTTAAAAAATAATATAATTGTTTTATTTTCTTAAACTTTTACGTATATAAAATTCATATCTTATATTAAAATATAGTACCATAAATCTTTGTGTTTATTACTAAATATAATCCGTTTAATAAATGGGTTTTTAGCCTATCTATCTATATATTTATCTGTCTATTTGTCTATCAATCTATTTATAATAAGAAAAAATAAGATAATATGTGACGCAATCGTAAGCATCATCATACTAACTTTCTCATTTCTCTCTATTATTAAAACTAATATTGCATACTAATAATATTACTCATACCATTTTCAAATTAAAAAAAATATAATTTAATAAATTGATAATCTATTTATTTTAAAAACACACTTTTTAAAAACAAAAAAGCAACGAACTTTTTAAAAAAATCATTCTACTTAAAACAAAAAATTTAAAAACCATAAATTTTTTACAAAACAAAAGTTTAAGAAAAATATATTATTGTTTATTTACTTAAAGTAACTATTTATAAGTAATTATAATCATATTTTATCTTTAAGCATAGTTTAATAATTCATAAATTCTTTTTACTAATTATTTAATAATTTATATATTAAACCCGTGTAACCTAGTGTTTTATAAAAGAAAAACAAGTAAAAAGTTAGTGTAGCATGATCACTGTACTACATTTGAAAAATATAAGGTGAAGTGTTGCAAACCATCCTAGTAGTTTTAAGCATATCATGTTTTCTTGTCAATAAATCAATACTAAACACTTTTACCAAATAGCAAACTTAATCCCTTGGTCAAACTATGATGTAAAAGACATGATTACACATGTTCTTCAAAAACCATCACATGTCACATTGTAACTCCCGCGGTATATTTATCCCAACTAGGGTTTGACAATAACGCGCGTTGCGCATTTTAAATATGGGATAAGTCGAGGCTTACGGCTCAGAACTGATGCCCAGTTACGGGCTGGACACCAGAAATAACTGTCAAGCCAAGACAACCGACACCAGTGTATCATCACAGCCATCTAACAACCAAAATGAAGTGTCTCAGATGAATAAATCAGTATCATCATCGACACCAGTAAACAACAGTGTTACCCAACACAGCCAGATCACCAATGCAATAACAAAGTCTCACGTAGAGCGCTAGGCAAAACGGAGGCGGCGTTGTGAACCACCAACGACGGGAGAACCACCAATGACAAGAGAACTCGTGATGCCTTTATCTTTCTTAAAAAGGGGAAAATAGAACATGAAAATCGAGTTTTATGTAGGTGTAGGGGCCAAAACCGTAGAACCACACAAAACTATGGCCAATATCTAAGAAACAAACATGTACTGTTCCACAAGTTGGTTTTTTAATAGTATATAATATAATATAATTTATTTGCATTTCAAATATCTTTGCATTTTATTAATTATTAATTTCCTAAAATATCACTTTCAATATATTATTGCTTTATTCTTTTACTTCCGAAAATGTTGTTTTTTCCATGATTCTCTTCAATACTAACTATTCAATGTTTTTTTATTTAACCCATATAAAACACAAGTTTTTAACATAACATGTAAATGTGTGTGCGTATATGCACATGCTTGTATGCGTTATGAGGAGAGAGAAAGAGAGAGACACCATATAACCGTTTAACAGATCTAGCTTGCTTCAAACAGAGATATTCACAATCATTAGCTTAAAATACCAACAAAGTCTGTCAACCAAGAACCTATCAAAACTAGCAGATATAACATCGTCTCAATGATTTTTTTTCATATATAGCGTCATCTTAGTGATTTTTTTTTCATATGATATGTATTTTCCAGCAAGAGTAGAATTGAAAGTCAACCCATTTGCGTGAAAATACACAACCCGGGTTGCATTTTATTGTAATATGGTCAACCGATCAAGTAAAAATAACAAGATCAGGTAAAAATAATACAGCCAAAAGAGAAACGAGAGAAACAACCTTTCAATACGCGTGCTATTATGTGAATATACGAAAAACACATTCCAATGTTTTGAACCATATACGGGATCATGGATGAGCATAACGTGTAAAGGTCTAGAGATACTTCTCAACTAACCCGATAATCTTCATTGTCATGAGGAAGTGGGATCATTTCACTTATAAGTTTTTTATATCTATCATCAAGTTGATCATTATTGTCAACATAAAACCCTACTAGCCACAAAGTTTTTTTAATATCTTCTAGTGCTTCCAACATTTTCAGTTAGAAAATAGAGATATAAAGGGTGTTAAGTGAGTTGTAATAACATCATTAGTTTGTCCTGTTATTTCATTATATAATGTTTCTTCTTATAATGCCCATCAATGAGATGTCAAACTATAAATCATATTATAAAAATTTCGGCACCGGGATAAAGTAATTCCATATGGTCGGAAATTCAATCGCACAACACCAAGATTACTTCAAGCCTACTAGCCAAAGGAGCATCTTGTTCTTGAGTTTATCTTAATAAGGAGAACTTTGAAAACTTCTTCAACTTGAAGTGCTCAATCCTACAAAAAAGAACAAACTTTCACTACATGTGTTACAATGTGAAAAAGATTATAAAAAAAAAAAAAAAAAGACCTCCAAATGTTTTGAACCGTATATGTTGAGATTAGAGAGGAGGGAAGCAGTGCGTGCGGTCTCGAGATACTCCTCAACTAACCGACAATCTTCACCGTCATGAAGAAGTGGGACCATCTCGCATCGAAGTTTTACATATTTATGATTTATCGTCAACTGAAGCATTGTTGTCAATATCAAACCCAACTCGCCATGAAGCTAATTCAAAATCTTGAAATGCTTCCAACATTTTCACCTACAAAATAGAGAGACAGACATCAAATTAGTTATAATCTTTCTACTCCAAATAAAAAAGTAAATATAAATAACACTTGGCATCACCACATTCATTCGCATCAAGTTTTTCCCGTATCTGTCTTCTATTAAATAATCATATTAATTACTAATATTATTTAATTCTTTTGTATATTAAAATAATTTTTAATAAAGTAAGAAAAAAAATCTTTTTATTAATGTTATTTCTAAATAAACAAATTTTATAAAATAAGAAAATTTTTTAAAACATCAAACTTTTTTAAAAATATAAAACATTTAAAATTGGTGGTTTTTAAAATATAAAATTTTTATAAAATAATTAAAATTAGAAGTTACAATAAGAAAGTTTTTATAAATGATATTTTTTAAAATATCCTTTTTAAAACAAAATATTTTATTCTATTAATAATAAGAAAGATTTCAATCATATCTTACATTAAAATATTATTTTATTATTAATAAATTTTAATTCTATTTACTATTTTGTTTATTCGACCCGTGTAATACACGAGTTTACTAAAGCTATCATATATATACCCAACTAAAACTATAAATCTTCCTACTCTAATAAAAATTTAACTTAGGGTGCCACATGTCAACACCACATTCATTTTCATCAAAAATTTTCTGCTTCTCGATACCGCAATACATTAAATAATAAACTATTAAATAACTACATTAATTACTAATAATATTATTTATTCGTTTTCAGATCAATATAGTTTTTTAATAAATTAAAAATGGATCTTTTTATTAATGCTATTTCTATAAAAACAAACTTTTACAAAAGAAATTTTTCTAAAATATCAAAAAAAATTTAAAAACATGAAATACTTTAAAATTAGTTTTTAAAAAGTAAAATTTTATAAATAAAAATAATTAAAATTGGGAATTATAGTAAGGAAAATTTTAAAATGGTTTTTTTTGAAATAAAATGTTTAATTTATTTTTTAAAAATACAAAAAAAAAAGTTTAAAAAATTGATATTATTGTTTTATTAATTATAATTATTACTCATACGTAATTTTAATCATATATTATCTTAAAATATTATTTTTTATTAATAAATTTTTATTATATTTAATATTTTAATTATTCAACCGATGTAATACACAGGTTTACTAAAGCTAGTAACATTAATAATTTATCATTTGGTTGTTTCATACTATAATGTTTCTTCTTATCAATGCCCATCAATTAGAGGTCCCAAATAATAGAATTTAGGTTGACCCATATTCAATGCCAGACCAAATAAGATAAAATCATCTAGATCAGGTCAGGCAATCCAGTCTCACAACACCAAGATTACTTCAAACGTACCTTGCCATAGGAGCGTCATATTTATCATCAAGTGAATCATCATTATTAACATCAAACCCTACTAGCCTTGAAGCTATTTCAATATCTTCAAGTGCTTCCAACTTTTTCACCTACAATATAGAGAATAATGGTAAAGTAGCTAAAAATGAAACAAATTGAAAGTCACCCTGAGTGTATACAAACCCGTACAACCTCTTTATCCATAACAAATACGAGAATTATTTTACTAATGCTACTTTTTATGATCATATTAATTATTAATAAAGTCCAAGAAAGTGTAGTTAGGAAACCCAGCCCCACCATTCAAAAAAAGGAAACCCAGCCCCACCCATTACAACCTGTAGTAAAACTTAATCATTTTGACTCAAAATTGTTTTGAAGTCACCAAACCCGCCTAACATGCCATTTTGTCTTCTTACCTTTCATTTAACCAACGTAACATAATTTATTGCATCCTTTTGTTTAATCATTATGAAAGGCAATAAATTAAAATGTTAATAGCACTCTCGTAACCTTTGATTTGAACTCATCTTCATCCATGGATACATGTTCATTCTCCGATTTAAGTCATCCAATATCAACAACTATGCTTTCTTTGAGCACAGGGTTATCCGATCCAGAAGCCTAGTCAATACTTCAAAACCTGAAAAAGAAATCAAGAATACATTTATAACACAGAAAAGATATTAATAATCTGATATTTAGATCATAAACAATTTTGAATTTTCAGTGTCTTTCTAAAAATTTACTTTTACTGAGCTTCTCAAAGAGTATCTCCGCCTACTAATCTCATCATGGCAGCACTGCAAAGTTCAAATTTATAAAGAATATTCCTCCCTTAAGTATATATAGTACATTAAAACAAGACATAAATTGTATTACTCGGTTTGTTTCCATGTTATACATCTTCGTCAACTCTGCTAATGGAGGAGCAGGTTAGCATCTTTAATTTTGTTCTTCCGAACTAGGTCTTTGTTCACACCATAATCCTATAAAATCATACCCATTTACCTAAACAATGGAAATTGGCTTATATTTATTTCCAACTGCTCTTGGCTAAAACTGAAACCGGGCAAACAGCTTAAAATTTCACCTAACAGTGATATATTTATTCTCAGATCCTAGATTAATTTCATATTTAACAAATTAGGAACACACGAAAAACAGACAAAACTTGTTGTCAGATCAAGTGACCAACCCATATTAGAAAATTACGGACCATTCTTACCCAACCTGTCCATTTTTGCTATGTGATTTAAAACAATATCATTAAACTAATCTTCATTTTAAATACCCAAATCGACCCATTCATAATTAAGTGGTTTAAAATGGCACATTAGCCAAACTATAGTTCGCAAATTTGGTAAAATTGGTGCTCAGTTTTGGTCTTCCACTCATTTTGCACGGTCGCACTTATCAGAAACTTGTATGCTTTAGAAAACTTTAACAAAAAAAGCTATTTATTAGAAATTTTACCATAGTTTTAGGTTGGAAACCAATAACCGTAGGATGACCAAGCCATTAATCAAGAAAATATATAGAACTTGTGTGCCACCAATCTATCAAAGTAGAGGTGACAATTTCAACCAAATTACTTACGGATTAGTTGATTTGGGTTGTGTTTTATCTCAATTCGGTCAAATAAAAAATTATAGGTAAAATAGGAACAGGTCAAGTTGTCAAAAGCTCAAATTATTAGCCTATCCCTTAAATGTTTCAATACTTTCATTTGTTTTAGTTTGTATGTTGAGAAATGAAGATGTGATCATAGAGTTTCACTTACTTGGGATAGAGCTGGCAAGATGGACTGGTTGGTTGGTTAACGGGTCAAAACAGGTTTGGGTTGGAAAGGGTCAGTGTTTAAGTTACTTCTGGAATGTTCCACTTACAATTTACACGGTCAGGTTCAGAAGAGGAAAATGCACACTTGCTACATTCGGTTAGAAAGCCTTTGCGTTGCAAGTACCTCCAGGATAGTGAAGATGTCTAGAACATATACATATCATCAGCACCTACCAGAAACAACAAAAAACACATAGAAAATCTACTGTACCCCCCAGAAAGACTGTTATGATGGTTTATACCCCAGATATCCAAGATCTCTTAATGCCAATGACCTGCATGATGCAAGATAATATGTGTGTGTTAATCATAAAGCGTTAATAGGGGGTTTACAGTCATTTTATAACCGTTAGAAGTCAATTTTACTCTTTTAATTGTTTATAGATATAAAGAGTTGAAAGGAAAAGAATTCACCAGCGGTCTAGCAGGTTTGGTTCTGATCCTGATGAATCTTGATTATTAGCTTCTAGCATTTCCTTTAACTCGGCTATTGATACATGTTTTTAAGGTCATCTATAAGAATCCATAATTCTTTACTTGAGCCTCTAACAGATTACGCAATTTAGACGGGCCCAATTCACGTTCCCCTGAATTGCTGTTTTTTTTTTTTTCGCAATCAGATTATTGTTTCCAATCTTAGCCAACTTTGACTCCTGGTAGTGGTCAATGGCTCCTTTATGCTTAGGGCTTCCGTTTGAAGTCTCTTTTCTCCTTCCCTGCATCATTGCCAAAAAAAAAACATAATTTATCACATAACAGCATAATAAACCCCACAAAACTAGTACAAACATAGTCGTACTTTCTGTTAATCTTCCCAACGAAGTCTTTCAATGCCCTTCCACATCATTACAACTAGAAGTTGCAACAAAATTTAAGAAATTATTGCTCTAAGAGAATAGATGTTTAAGGAAAGAAACATGAAGAAACACGTATGATTTTACCTTGTTACACTTTCTAATGCAGGGAGCACGCTGCCACATCTGTTCAAGGGTCATACATGATTAATATTTTTTGAACAACAATCCATAAGAGTCCACACGTGTATATAAACCCATCTTGCAACACCCAGAAAAAAATATTTTTACTAGAATACCAGTAGAAGGGATGAAAAAAGAACCCTGAAAAAACTATAAATGAACAACCATTATAACAAGCCTGTATGTGTTAACAAACCTCATTGCAACAAATTTAACCCATGTCACTGAAAAGCCCCAAACTAACTGCTATTTTTCAACACAGTTACAAATGAATGGAGATAATACCTGTATACAGGCTTGAGCCACATCTGCTCTAGCATCATCATCATCATCATCATGACAAAGTTGCAAATCGGTACCATTCAAAGTGGACTTCAATTTACGGACCGAGAAGGAAAAAGATCATCATGACTAACCTTTTAGTAATGTATGGAATCCCAGAATCTGCTAGATATTGTTCACCGTTTCTCTTCCAGACCTACAAGCAACAATAACAACTGTCCAAATTAAAACGCCTTTTCAAAGTCACTTCATCCATGGACACATATGGATGAATAGAAGGGATAACCACAAAAAAAACTAATTGTTGGCATAATAAACATGACCACAGGGTTAGTTTTACCAGTAGCCATGATCAATAGATCCTGAAGCTAAGTCAATACTTCAGAACCTGAAAAAAGAAATCAAGAAAAACTTTATTAATACAGGAAAGATATTAATAATATGATATTTAATTCATAAGCAATTTCAAAACCTTTCAGAATATTACTTCTGCTAAGCTTCTTAAAGTGGTGTCTCCGCCATGTTAATCTGATAGAACCCAGAAAATCAAAGGGAACAAACGATGCAACTGATTGCTATTTGGCTACAGATTTCAATCCAATTCGAGAAGGATTAGATATCCATATACTGTCCTAGACCACAGTAAACATAAACAAGACAACCCCTAATCTAAACATCAAATCAGGTATAAATAAAACAAAGGACTACTAACTGAGTAACTGCTCCCATTAACTCACTCACTTTCTAAAATTAATCTTTCCCTCCATTAAGTTTCCCTCCATCAGGTTTCCCTCCATTTAGCAACAACTGGGTCAGATTTGACCCATATTGAACCTGACCCAACAGTGGGTTCGTATCATAATCTGAAATTCCATCATTGCAGCCCTGCAAAATTCAATTTATATAGAATGTAAAGTACAATAAAAAGAAATAAATTGCATCAACTGATATGTTTCCATGTCAAACAACATATTTATCAACTCCGTTAATGAGGGAGCTAGCTAACTTTTATCATCTTAAAGTTTGCTTTTCTGAATTGGATCTTTGTTCGCACCACAATCCTATAAAATCAAGAATGTGAAAATTAAGTGCAGCAAGCTAATGAAACATTACCAAGGAATCTGGAGATGACCAGGTGGCAAATTTGACCCATTTACCTAATATGGAATTTGGGATATATTTAATTCCAACAGTAAATATATAAAAAGCAGTAAATGTATAAAAAGCCTCAAGAAAGATAGACAAAAAGTTGGTGTTTGGCTAACTAACATGACCAGTATTAGAAAATTACATGTTAACAACAATTCATATAAGATCAAACATCTATATAAACCCTTCTTGCAAACCCAGAAAATTTATTTTACTAGAATACCAGTAGAAGGGACGAAAGAAACTTAGATACACCTCAGCAGAACCCTGTGAATGAACAACCATTATAGCGAGTATGTACATGTTACGAAACCATTATACTGTATAAAACGTAAATTTCATATAAGTTTGTAGTAATGCACAAAGATATCCATCAATTATCTGTTTGAGAACACAAATCCAAAACCCTAATATCAAATTACCCATATATAGGTGCTCCTTACATTCAGTACGAAGCAATTCGACTTCGGATGTCAAATTAAAAGGGTTTGACGTGAATAGAAAAGAAGAAAAACCCTAAAATAGCAGAACTAGTACGATACCGTATTAACAATACAGAAACAAATCGTAAAATCAAGACCTAAATGGGAAGATCGATAAAGTAAGACGAATTGAAGCAAGAAGCAGAAGTTTTTGAATGATTTACAACCATGAAACCGTCGAATTGGTGGCTTGGATCATCTTTGTTTATTGGATGAAACGAGAAGATTAAGAATTAATATATAGATGTTTGATCCTCTCATCATTGCTCTTTCTCGCAAAATCTTTCCCTTTGATACTCGACCGTTTGGCGCAAAATCTTAAACAATTAAGACCAAAGATACGCGATGATGGCAAATATATTGTTTTTTTTTTTTTTTATTTGGTAACCTCTGTATGTTTTAGCGTAAATTCTTTGTTTTTACCGGATGTAAAATATTACAAAATTTTAACATTTCATAATGTATTATTTTTAATAAACTCGTATATTATACGGGTTGAATAAATAAAATATTAAATATAATAATAATTTATCAAGTATAAAACGATATTTTATGATAAAATATAGTTGAGATTACGTATAATAAGAACAATATGTAATAAAACAAATGTATCATCCTTTTAAATTTTTGGTTTAAAATCTTTTCTTTTTCAAAAAAAATAATAAATATTTTATTTCAAAATAAACCGTATTAAAAAATATCATTTTTAAAAATTTTCTTATTATAAATTTTAGTTTTAATTATTTTGTTATAAAAAAATAACTTTTTAAAAACATTAATTTTAAGAAAGTTTAATGTTTTTAAAAATTTCTTATTCTATAAAAATTATTTTAAAAAATAACATAGATCTTTTTTTAAGTTTATTAAAAAAACTATTTTTGTTCTAAAAAAAGTTAAATCATACTATTGATAATTAAGATAATTATTTAATAAGAGAAATAAGTGGGAAAATTTTGATTAGAATGAATGTAATGCCGCCACGTGTAACTCAATATACTATTTTATTAGAGTATAAATATTTATATTAATCATGAGTATTTTATTTTGTTTTTTTACAACATCTTCTTGATAATATCTATAGAATCTAATAAAACAAATTTTCTTTTGCCACTTGTCATTCTATTAAACCATCTTTTTGACACTTGTTATTTTTCTAAAAATTTTCATTTCATTTTCACTCCAAAAGTATATTATAACAACTAGGTTAGTACCCCATGTATTACACGGGTTGAATATATAAATTATTAAATAATTAGTAAAAAAAATTTATGAATTATAAAACTATGCTTAAAGATAAAATATGATTTTAATTACTTATAAATAGCTACTTTAAGTAAATAAACAATAATATATTTTTTTAAACTTTTGTTTTATAAAATTTATGGTTTGTAAATATTTTGTTTTAAGTAAAATGATTTTTTTTAAAAGTTTGTTGCTTTTTTTGTTTTTAAAAATTGTGTTTTTGATTTAAAATAAATAGATTTTCAATTTATTAAATTATACATTTTTTAATTTGAAAATGGTATGAGTAATATTATTAGTATTCAATATTAGTTTTATTAATTTATAGAAATGAGGCTTACGATTGCGTCACGTATTATCTTATTTTTTTCCTTATTATAAATAGATTGATAGACAAACAGACAGATATATATAGATAAATAGTCTAGAAACTCATTTATTAAACGGATTATAGTTAGTAATAAACACAAAGATTTAAAGTAAGATATTTTAATATAAGATATAAATTTTATATACGTAATAGTTCAAGAAAATAAAACAATTATATTAATTTTTTAACTCTTTTATCTAAATGGTTTTATTTTTAAACATTCGTATTAAGATTCTTTTATAAAATAATTTATTTTTATAAAAATCTTGTTTATTAAAAACTCTAATTTGTAATTATTCTGGTTGTTTTAATAAGATTGTTTTTACAAAAGTTCACATTTTTTATATTTGTTTAAAAAAAGGACGGATTTAAAATATTTTTTTTCAAAAAGGTTTAGTGTTTTTTAAAATTTCATATTATATAAAAAAAATTTATTATTAGTTCTATTTTAGTTAAAAAAATGTGATTTTTTATTTTTCTTAATAAAATCTAACTTAAAAAAAATACGTTGATTTTGAAAAATTTAGATGAGAGAGATATATTGCAATTAATAAAATTGATATTTAATAAGAGAGAGAAATTAGTTTTAATATTTAAATTACTATAATACACTTTTGAAGAGAAAAATAAGATGATAATGTCTAGAATAATGACAAGTTGGAAAAAGATAGGTTAAGAGAATGACATGTGGCTTTAAAAAGCTTGCTTTGTTATAATCTATAGATTTAATACTCAAACTAATTTCTCTCTATTATTAAAAATTAATTTTAGTACTTGATTACTCTCTCTTAATAAAAATTAATTTTATTAATTGATACATTTCTCTCTCTTATTTATATTTTTTAAAATCAAACTATGTTTTTAAAAATAAATGTTACTAAGGAAATTAAAAAGTACATCTTTTTATTAAATAAAAATAATAAAAAACAAAAGTTTTATATAATATAAAATTTTCTAAAACATTAAATCTTTTTGAAACAAAATATTTTAAATCGATCTTTTTTATAAAAAAAATTATAAAAGCATGAAATTTTTTAAAAATAGTTTTATTAGAACAAACAGAATAATTAAAAACCCAGGTTTTTAATAAACATGATTTTTATAAACAATATATTTAAAAAAAAATCTTCAAATGATTATTTAAAAATAAAACTATTTAGATAAAAGAGTTAAAAAAAATAGTATAATTGTTTTATTTCTTGTACTATTACGTATATATAATTTTAATCATATCTTATATTAAAATATCGTACTGTAACCATTCGTTTTTATTACTAACTATAATCCGTTTAATAAATAAGGTTCTATCCTATCTATTTATCTATCTATTAATCATAATTGTTAGCATAGTATTGCTAACAATTTAAAAAATACATAGATTCATATAACAAACTCAAGTCAAATTATATCATAAAAAGGAAGTACTCGTAAAGTATTACTTTGAAAACATATATTATGTATTATCTCGTAAGATGTTTGAAACTGTAAGATGTTTGAAATTCCTGTCAAAATAAGTCGTAATATAAACAGGGTTTTAGCACATATATCTTCATGCACTTGTTTAAGTTTGGGGACAGGGAATGATAATAATGACGTTAACGATACGCTTTATTATTTTAAATGATCTTCATAGACTTCAATCGTCGTGATGGACTATTATATGATTTTATATCTTTGTGATTAAACCTTTATGTCATAGGGTTATTTTTAAGCTGAATATATTGTTTAGAAAGTAATACAAAATGTACATCAAATGATATATGTATAGTTTTAAACATGTTTAGAAGGTATTGAGACTGATTATATCCATGGGCGGACCCAAGTAATAGGGTGGGAGGGTAGTCACCTCTCATAAATTTTTTTTTTTAGTGTTATATGTAAATGAAAATCCTGAACGTCCCCCCTAAAATCGTGCAATAACCCCACTTTTGCCCAACATAAAAAAATTTCTGGTGCGCTACTGAATTTATATCCCGTATTAGTTATCATTATGTTGTTTGTTGTTATTTCTTTTTTTTTTTTTTGGCTGTTAAAAAAATAAAAGTTATTATCGTGTTCTTTAGTGACGTTATATATTCTATAGTTGACATGAACATGTGATTATTAACAATGCGTTATTATTTTCTCGTATATTGATGTAATTCATTAATGGATCACAGCATCAGGAATAAGTTTTGCTATTATTTTGATTTTATAAAAAAAATAAAACAAATATCAAAACTGAATATAAAAATTCAAACCCTATATGTGTGCAGGCCGTTTGGTTGACAATGGGCCAAAGTCAATAAAGCCCATCTTGTACCCACACACAGTCCACTCCAGAGTCCAGATCAAGTGGGTCACCGGTCACGCACTCACGCACATAAATTTATTTCGGTTTTGGGCTATTTTAGAAAAAAATTAAGCCGCTCTTTGGTTGATATTTTAAGCTAAAAGCTTAAATTATTTTATTACGGTAAAAAAATTGAATACAACACATTTTAACCTCATTAGTCTAATATGCATAATAAATATACAATTTAAATGATGATATATGAGTGTATGAATCGTCGTTGTAAAAAGAAATTTAGATCCTAATAATAAAATGATAAATGTTTGTTGTATGTTAAAAATAAGATCGAAGGGGAGAAAAGATGAGAATACAAGAAATTTAACAATTCATTTATTTATTCCGGATGTAATGATTTTCTTATTATTTAATAGTGTTAATTATTAAGACTAACAATTATCTTACATTTTTCTATTGTTGCGTACCATGCTAATCAGGTGGTACATGCATGTTTGATGCTACTTAGATGAAGGGCAACATGTTGTTTATGAGAAACTAACGCCTTTGTTGTTCATTTTTGTTTTTATAGCGTATCACTTGTTTAGAGTTTTATTAATTAATAAGGTTATTCACACATTCCGTTAAATAAACCAACTACCTGGATTTTAAATGAACATGTTAGGATTTGGGTATTCGATTTAAGAAACCATGACATAGGTTCATCTTATTTTAAGTGAAAATACTATAAACATCCCGAGTATGGAATAATCCCTTATATATGTCAAAGAGCATAGCTAATATACCTCAACGATAGTTTTTACAGGTCAACCAGGTTAATGTATTGACTTGAGTTATTCATATTGGAATGTCTTTTTGAGAATCTCCTATGTATCACAACAATGGTTTTGTTGGGTAAATCAAATTATCTTTGACACAAAACAACGTATATTTAATACTTGTACGATAGACACAACATGCAAGCCAATAATATGTATTTGTGGGTAGAATTCACGACAAGACCCAAAATCATAGTTTTAGATAATTTTGATTTTAAAAAAGTATATTTTTAATCAATATACTTGGTTTTTTTTAATGAAAAAAAGTTTTTTAAGAAGTTAGTGATTAAAAAAAGATATGGATTTATAATATAGAGAGAGAAAATGAAAATATTGAGAATTAGTTATTTGACTTTTTAAATTATAATAAATAGTTTGGGCGGGAAAAACTAAGATGAGAATGCTTGTGGGAATGCCATGTGACACCACATGTAAAGGATTATTAGGTTAAATTTACTATCGTAAGAGTGAATATTAATTTTGACATAATTAGCACGTAAATACATGTTCATTTTTAAATTTTATTTTCGTATGATCTTATTTAAACAGACTGATTGTTTCACTCGTTTTCTAATGTTATAAAAGTTCTGAGACAATTCGTAATGTGTAATTGTGTATGACTATTATGTGTCATATTGATCGATGTATACGACTATGTAGTGTATGTTTGTTGAATCAAATCATATTTTGATGAAACATAAGGAACAATCGAACGTGTCTATAACAAGCGTTTTGTCACACATATTGCCATAATGTATATAAATGTTGATTTGCTTTATTCATAATATGTTTGCGGTGTTTTTAGATTTTTTATACTTCAACAATATAAATAATACTCTTTAGGGTTAATTTTTGCAAAACATTTCAATATCACAATTGTTTTTGAACCATCCATACAAAAAAACCTCTTATACATATATGCTTAGGCCATTTAAATAGGTCACGCAAAAAGAAATAGGCAAACGACAGCATCAATTTGCCGGATGGCATGATGAAATTGTTTAATACATCCGGATTATCAAACGTTGTCGACATACGATCATCCCAACCACACCCATTAACACCCAATAAAAGGTGTTTCACACTAGCATTAACGACAACTCTGATATCAAGGCCGAGGTGTGAGAACATACTTCAAAGCCTTAGGTATTTTCTTATCAAAGCCTTTTAGTCGAGTCATTCAAGCAATCAAGAGCATCAAATTGCCGGATGGCATGATGAAATTGTTTAATACATCAAAAGCATCAAACGTTGGACATACGATCATCCCAACCATAGCCACATAATCTCACCTTCTTTCATACTTTTCTTTTTTCTAAAATTAATATCAAATTAGTTGTGCATAAAGGGACCCATGCCATCACCCTCACGCTCGTTAAGGATGCAATGCGTGAAAAATTCACACCCATTAACACCCAGTAAAAGGTGTTTCACATTAGCATTAACGACACCTCTAATCTCAAGGCTGAGGTGTGAGAAGATACTTTAGAGCCTTATGTATTTTCTTATCAAAGCACTTTAGTCGAGTCATTCCCTTCTGAAGGTTCGTGAATGTGACTAAAATAAAAGATGACAAAATAAATATATATTTTACAATATGAAAAACATTACACGTAACAAAGAAGATCATGCAATGTTTTATATAATGATTTGCATAATCAGATACCATATAAAGATATGTGCAACTTTACTCGGATTATCTCTACATGTCCGACATAACACGATATCCAAAATACCAGCCTCCTTTCTGCAAACACCAATCTAATGCATTGGTGTGCATGTCTCACACACACTTGTATGTCACTAGGTGCATAACGCTTCAAACACAAATAGACCCAACATTTGAATGGGTATAAAATGGGTTACATATAGAAAGAATGATTTTGATAACGTCGTACATAAAAATGTTTTATAAAAGAAAAAATAAGTAAAAAGTTAATGTAACATGATCACTGGACTATATTTGAAATACAAGATGAAGCGTCGCAAACCATCTTAGTATTTTTAAACACATCGTGTCTTCTTGTCAATAAATCAATACTAAACACTTTTACTGAGGAGCAAACTTAATCCCTTGGCTAAACTATGATGTAAAAGACATTATTACAAATGTTATTAGAAAATCATCACAAGTCACATTGTAACTCCCACGGTATATTTATCCCAAATTATTTGCATTTCAAAAATATCTTTGCATTTTATTAATTTCCAAAAAAAACACTTTTCGATGTATTATTGCTTTATTCTTTTACTTACGAAAATATTGTTTTTTCCATGATTCTCTTTGTTAATAACTATTTAATGTTTTTTTATTTAACCAATATAATACACAAGTTTTTAACATTACATGTAACTGTGCGTGCGTGTGCGCACATGCTTGTATGTGTTATGAGGAGAGAGAGAAAGAGAGACACACGCCATATAACCGGTTACCAGAACTTGCTTCGGATAGATATTCACAATCATTAGCTTAAAATACCAACAAAGTCTGTCAACCAAAAACCTATCAAAACTAGTAGATATAGTGTCATCTCAGTGATTTTTTTTCATATATAGAATCATCTCAATGATTTTTTTTTCATATAATATGTATTTTTGGGCAAGAGTAGAATTGAAAGTCAACCTATTTGCGTGAAAATACACAACCCAGGTTGCATTTTATTGTAATAGGGTCAACCGATCAAGTAAAAATAATAAGATCAAGTAAAAATAATACAACCAAAAGAACAACATTTCAATACGCGTGTTATTATGTGAACATACGAAAAACACATTCCAATGTTTTGAACCATATACGGGATCATGGATGGGCATAACGTGTAAGGGTCTAGAGATACTTCTCAACTAACCCGATAATTAGGGCTGCAAACGAACCGAACGAACACGAACAATGACGTGTAAGGGTCTAGAGATACTTCTCAACTAACCCGATAATTAGGGCTGCAAACGAACCGAACGAACACGAACAATGACTTGTTTATGTTCGTTCATTAAGAAATAAACTTGTTCATTAACTGTTCACGGACACTTACCGAACGAGTTTCATTGTTGTTTCATACTATAATGTTTCTTCTTATCAGCGCCCATCAATTAGAGGTCACAAATAATAGAATTTAGGTTGGCCCATATTCAATGCGAGGCCAAATAAGGTAAAACCATGTACATCAGATCAGACAATTCAATCCCAGAACACCAAGATTACTTCAAACCCATAGGAGCGTCGTATTTATCATCAAGTGAATCATCATTATTAACATCAAACCTACTAGCCTTGAAGCTATTTCAATATCTTCAAGTGCTTCCAACATTTTCACCTACAATATAGAGAATAATGGTGTTAAATGAGTCATAATAACATATTAATTTAACATTTTATTGTTTCATACTATCATGTTTCTTCTTATACCAAAAAATGGGTTGAACTAGGCGCTATTATCATCCAACGTGAAAAATTTAAGAAAGTAGCTAAAAACGAAACAAGTTGAAAGTCACCCTGAGTGTATGCAAACCCTTACAACCTCTCTATCCAAAACAACTACGAGAATTATTTTACTAATACTACTTTTTATGATCATATTAATTATTAATAAAGTCCAAGAAAGTGTAGTTAGGAAACCCAGCCCCACCCATTACAACCTGTAGTAAAACTTAACCATTTTGACTCAAAATTGTTTTGAAGTCACCAAACCCGCCTAACTTGCCATTTTGTGTATTCTTACCATTCATTTAACCAACCTTACATAATTTATTGCATCCTTTTGTTTAATCATTATAAAAGGTAATAAATTAAAATGTTAATACCACTCTCGTAACCTTTGATTTAAACTCATCTTCATCCTTGGATACATGTTCATTCTTCGATTTAAATCATCCAGTATCAACAATTATGCTTTCTTTGAGCACAGGTTATCGGATCCGGAAGCCTAGTCAATACTTCAAAACCTGAAAAAGAAATCAAGAATGCATTTATAATACAGAAAAGATATTAATAATCTGATATTTAGATCATAAACAATTTTGAATTTTCAGTGTCTTTCTAAAAATTACTTTTACTGAGCTTCTCAAAGAGCATCTCCGCCTACTAATCTCATCATGGCAGCAACGCAAAGTTCAAATTTATAAAGAATATTCCTCCCTTAAGCATATATAGTACATTAAAACAAGACAGAAATTGTATTACTCGGTTTGTTTCCATATTGTACATCTTCATCAACTCTGCTAATGGAGGAGCAGGTTAGCATCTTTAATTTTGTTCTTCCGAACTAGATCTTTGTTCACATTAGCCAAACTGGTCTTGGCTAAAACTGAAACCAGGCAAACAGCTTAAAATTTCACCAAACAGTGATATATTTATTCTCAGATCCTAGATTAATTTCATATTAACAAATTAGGAACACACGAAAAACAGACAAAACTTGTTGCCAGGTCAAGTGACCAACCCATATTAGAAAATTACGGACCATTCTTACCCAACCTGTCCATTTTTGCTATGTGATTTAAAACAATAACATTAAAATAATCTTCATTTTAAATACCCAAATCGACCCATTCATAATTAAGTGGTTTAAAATGCCACATTAGCCAAACTATAGTTCGCAAATTTGGTAAAATTTGTGCTCAGTTTTGGTTTTCCACTCATTCTACACAGTAGCACTTATCAGAAACTTGTATGGTTTAGAAAACTTTAACAAAAAAAGCTATTTATTAGAAATTTTACCATAGTTTTAGGTGGGAAACCAATAACAGTAGGATGACCAAGCCATTAATCAAGAAAATATATAGAACTTGTGTGCCACCAATCTATCAAAGTAGAGGTGACAATTTCAACCAACTTACTTACGGATCAGTTGATTTGGGTTGTGTTTTATCTCAAATCGGTCAAATAAAAAATTATAGGTAAAATAGGAACAGGTCAAGTTGTCAAAAGCTCAAATTATTAGCCTATCCCTTAAGTGTTTCAATACTATCATTTGTTTTAGTTTGTATGTTGAGAAATGAAGATGTGATCATAGAGTTTCACTTACTTGAGATAGAGCTGGCAAGATGGACGGGTTGGTTGGTTAATGGGTCAAAACAGGTTTGGGTTGGAAAGGGTCAGTGTTTAAGATACTTCTGGAATGTTACATACAATTTACACGATCAGGCTCAGAAGAGGAAAATGCACACTTGCTACATTCGGTTAGAAACCCTTTGCATTGCAAGTACCTCCAGGATAGTGAAGATGTCTAGAACATATAAATATCATCAGCACCTACCAGAAACAACAAAAAGCACATAGAAAATTTACTGTACCCCCAGAAAGACTGTTATGATGATTTATACCCCAGATATCCAAGATCTCTTAATGCCAATGACCCGCATGATGCAAGATAATATGTGTGCGTTAATCATAAAGCGTTAATAGGGGGTTTACAGTCATTTTATAGCCGTTAGAAGTCAATTTTACTCTTTTAATTGTTTATAGTTATAAAGAGTTGAAAGGAAAAGAATTCACCAGCGGACTAGCAGGTTTGGTTCTGATCCTGATGAATCTTGATTATTAGCTTCTAGCATTTCCTTTAACTCGGCTATTGATACATGTTTTTAAGGTCATCTATAAGAGCCCATAATTCTTTACTTGAGCTTCTAACAGGTTACGCAATTTAGACGGGCCCAATTTACGTTCCCCTGAATTGCTGTTTTTTTTTTTTTCCCGCAATCAGATTATTGTTTCCAATCTTAGCCAACTTTGACTCCTGGTAGCGGTGAATGGCTCCTTTATGCTTAGAGCTTCCGTTCAAAGTCTCTTTTCTCCTTCCCTGCATCTTTGCCAAAAAAAAAAAAAAAACATAATTTATCGCATAACAGCATAATAAACCCAATAAAACAAGTAAAAACATAGTCTTACTTTCTGTTAATCTTCCCAACAAAGTCTTTCAATGCCCTTCCACATCATAACAACTAGAAGTTGCAACAAAATTTAAGAAATTATTGTCTAAGAGAATAGATGTTTAAGGAAAAAAACATGAAGAAACACGTATGATTTTACCTTGTTACACTTTCTAATGCAGTGAGCACGCTGCCACATCTGTTCAAGAGTCATGCATGATTAATATTTTTTTAACAACAATCCATAAGAGTCCACACGTGTATATAAACCCATCTTGCAACACCCAGAAAAAAATATTTTTACTAGAATACCAGTAGAAGGGATGAAAAAAGAACCCTGAAAAAACTATAAATGAACAAATGAACAACCATTATAACAAGCCTGTATGTGTTAACAAACCATAATACCCTTTAAAATGCAAAGTTTCATATGAGTTTGTAATAATGGACAAATATATCCATTGATTATCTGCTTGATAACGGAAATCCAAATACCTACACTCCATTAAATTACCTTTCCATTTTATTATTAATATAAGCCCTCGTCGATTAAACGCCTTGAATTTTATCTCCTCAAACTGTAACGCCTCATTGCAACAATTTACCCCATTTCACTGAAAAGCCCCAAACTAACTGCTAGTTTTCAACGCAGTTACAAATGAATGGAGATAATACCTGTATACAGGCTTGAGCCACATCTGCTCTAGCATCATCATCATCATGACAAAGTTGCAAATCGGTACCATTCAAAGTGGACTTCAATTTACGGACCGAGAAGGAAAAAGATCATCATGACTAACCTTTTAGTAATGTATGGAATCCCAGAATCTGCTATATACTGTTAACCGTTTCTCTTCCAGACCTACAAGCATCAATAACAACTATCCAAATTAAAACGCCTTTTCAAAGTCACTTCATCCATGGACACATATGGATGAATAGAAGGGATAACCACAAAAAACTGATTTTTGGCATAATAAACATGACCACAGGGTTAGTTTTACCAGTAGCCATGATCAATAGATCCTGAAGCTAAGTCAATACTTCAGAACCTGAAAAAAGAAGTCAAGAAAAACTTTATTAATACAGGAAAGATATTAATAATATGATATTTACTTCATAAGCAATTTCAAAACCTTTCAGAATATTACTTCTGCTAAGCTTCTTAAAGTGTTGTCTCCGTCATGTTAATCTCAAATTCCATCATTGCAGCCCTGCAAAATTCATTTTATATAGAATGTAAAGTACAATAAAACGAAATAAATTGCATCAACTGGTATGTTTCCATGTCAAACAACATATTCATCAACTCCGCTAACTGGGGAGCTAGCTAACTTTTATCATCTTAAAGTTTGCTCTTCTGAATTGGATCTTTGTTCGCACCACAATCCTATAAAATCAAGAATGTGAAAATTAAGGCAGCAAGCTAATGAAACATTACCAAGGAATCTGGAGATGACCAGGTGGCAAATTTGACCCATTTACCTAATATGGAATTTGGGTTATATTTAATACCAACAGGGTCAAACGGGTGGCAATTCAAAAACTTGGTTAAAACTAAAACCAGATAAACAGGTTAAGATTCACCTAAAAACCTCAAGATTAATTTCATATCTAATACAGTAAATATATAAAAAGCCTCAAGAAAGATAGACAAAAAGTTGGTGTTTGGTTAACTAACATGACCAGCATTAGAAAATTACATGTTGACCAACCCGACTAGACCTCTTGCCCAACCCGCCCAATACCAAAGTAACTAGAGAAAACCACATGCATCATGCACAGCCCTACCCATTTGACTTCTACAACGACCATGCTGCTGTCAAAGTTCAAATTATTAACCCATCCCTAAAGTAATTTCAATATTTTCATTTGCTTTAATTTGTACAATGAGAAGTGAAAGACCTGATCATAGCATTCCACTTACTGGAGATAGAGGTGATGATATGGGCGTGTTGGTAAATGGGTCAAAAGAGGTTCGGGTTGGAAAGGGTCAGCGTTTAGTTTCTTCTGGAATGTACCATTTATGATATGCAGGCTCAGAAGCATAAAAACACACTTGTTCCATTCGGTTAGAAACTCTTTGCATTTGTAAGTACCTACCGTATAGTGAAGATGCCCATAAGAAAGTTCACACTTGTTTTAACAGCTCCAAAAGGCATCCCATCAGCACCGACCAGAAACACTGGAAAGCGGATACAAAAAGCATTTTCACATGATATGATAATGACTGGGTATGCCCATACATACCCCAAAAAGGATTGTATAAAATAGATAAAAGAACATTATTTTACTGTATCCCCTAGAAAGATTGTTATGATGGTTTATACCCCGGAAATCTTACATCCTTGATGCCAATGACCCCGATCATGCAAGATAACATGTGTGCCTAAATCATAAAAAAGTAACAATGGGTTTACAGTCATTCTATATCGTTCGAAGCCAACTTTAATCTTTTAATCGTTTAGACTTAAGGAGTTGAAAGAGGAAGGATTTACCAGTGGTCTCACCGGTCTAGTTCAGATCCTGATAGATCTTGATTATTAGCTTCCAGCATTTCCCTTAACCCGGCTATCGATGCCTGTACTTTAAGAGCCTTTAATTTGATGTTTTGCGTTAAAAGGATCGTCTTCAATTTTAGCCAACTTTGACTTTTGGTCAAAGTCAACAGCTCCTTTACTGCATATTTGCCTGAAAAGAAAATCATATTCATCACATAATTGCATGATAAAACCACACAAACCTAGTAAAAATATAGTCTTACTTTCTGTTAAATCTTCGCAACAAGGTGTTTCAATGCCTTCTACATCATCACAATTCACAACTAAAAGTTGAAACAAAAATTGAGATATTGTTGTTCATAAAGAATATATGTTCAAGACAAAAAGTACTATGTGGAAGCACATACGAGTTACTTGTCTCCCTTTCTTCTGTATGCATATTAAGCATATTCCACATCTGTTCAACAAGTATACATGATTAATCTTTTTTAACAACAATTCATATAAGATCAAACATCTATATAAACCCTTCTTGCAAAACCCAGAAATTTTATTTTACTAGAATACCAGTAGAAGGGACGAAAGAAACCAGCAGAACCCTGTGAATGAACAACCATTATAACGAGCAGAAGGGATGAAAAAAGAACCCTGAAAAAACTATAAATGAACAACCATTATAACAAGCCTGTATGTGTTAACAAACCCATAATACCATTAAAAATGCAAAGTTTAGTATGAGTTTGTAATAATGGACAAAGATATCCATTGATTATCTGTTTGATAACGGAAAAAACATTTTTACTGAATACAAGTAGAAGGGATGAAAAAAGAACCCTGAAAAAACTATAAATAAACAACCATTATAACAAGCCTGTATGTGTTAACAAACCATAATACCCTTTAAAATGCAAAGTTTCATATGAGTTTGTAATAATGGCCAAAGATATCCATTGATTATCTGTTTAATAACGGAAATCCAAATACCTACACACCATCAAATTAACTTTCAAATTTATTTTTACTATAAGCCCTTGGCGATTAAATGCCTTGAATTTCATCTTCTCAAACTGAAACGCCTCCTTGAAATAAATTTACCCCATGTCACAGAAAAGCCCCAAACTAACTGCTAGTTTTCAACAGAGTCACAAATGAATGGAGATAATACCTGTATACAGGCTTGACCATATCTGCTCTTGCAAAGTTTTAGTTTCAGTCCCCCAGCCCTGCATCATCATCATCATGCCAAAGTTGCAAATCCTGTACCTTTCAAAGTGGATTTTAATCTTCGGACCGAGAAGGAAAAAGATCATCATGACTAACCTTATCGTCTGTATGGAATCCCAGAATCTGCTAGATACTGTTCACCGTTTCTCTTCCAGACCTACAAGCAACAATAACAACTATCCCGATTAAAACACCTTTTCAAAGTCACTTCATCCTTGGACACATATGGATGAATACAAGGGATAACCACAAAAAACTGATTATTGGCGTAATAAACATGACCACAGGGTTAGGTTTACCAGTAGCCATGATCAATAGATCCTGAAGCTAAGTCAATACTTCAGAACCTGAAAAAAGAAATCAAGAAAAACTTTATTAATACAGGAAAGATATTAATAATATGATATTTAATTCATAAGCAATTTCCAAACCTTTCAGAATATTACTTCTGCTAAGCTTCTTAAGTGGTGTCTTGGCCATGTTAATCTCAAATTCCATCATTGCAGCCCTGCAAAATTCATTTTATATAGAATGTAGAGTGCAATAAAAAGAAATGAATTGCATCAACTGGTATGTTACCATATCAAACAACATATTCATCAACTCCTCAAACGGGGGAGCTAGCTAACTTTTATCATCTTAAAGTTTGCTCTTCTGAATTGGATCTTTGTTCGCATCACAATCCTATAAAATCACGAATGTGAAAATTAAGTGCAGCAGGCTAATGAAACATTACCAAGGAATCTAGAGATGACCAGGTGGCAAATTTGACCCATTTACTTAATATGGAATTTGGGTAATATTTAATTCCAACAGGGTCAAACAGGTAGCGCTTCAAAAACTTGGTTAAAACTAAAACCAGAAAAACAGGTTAAGATTCACCTAAAAACCTCAAGATTAATTTCATATCTAATGCAGTAAATATATAAAAAGCCTCAAGAAAGATAGACAAAAGGTTGGTGTTTGGTTAACTAACATGACCAGTATTAGAAAATTACATGTTGATCAACCCGACTAGACCTCTTGCCCAACCCAAAAGTAACTAGAGAAAACCACATGCTTCATGCACAACACTACCCATTTGACTTCTACAATGACCATGCTTTTATTAGCCACTTCATCGATTAAATGCCTTGAATTTCATCTCCTCAAACTGTAACGCCTCCTTGCAACAAATTTACCCCATGTCACTGAAAAGCCCCAAACTAACTGCTAGTTTTCAACAGAGTCACAAATGAATGGAGATAATACCTGCATACATGCTTGTGCCATATCTGCTCTTGCAAAGTTTTAGTTTCAGTCCCCAGCCCTGAATCATCATCATCATGCCAAAGTTGCAAATCCTGTACCATTCAAAGTGGATTTTAATCTTCGGACCAAGAAGGAAAAGGATCATCATGACTGACCTTAATTTGATGTTTTGCATTAAAAGGATCGTCTTCAATCTTAGCCAACATTGACTTTTGGTCAAAGTCAACAGCTCCTTTACTGCCTATTTTCCTGAAAAGAAGATCATAATTCATCACATAATTGCATGATAAAACCACACAAATCTAGTAAAAACACAGTCTTACTTTCTGTTAAATCTTCGCAACAAGGTGTTTCGATGCCTTCTACATCATCACAATTCAAAACTAAAAGTTGAAACAAAAATTGAGATATTGTTGTTCATAAAGAATAGATGTTCAAGACAAAAAGTACTATGTGGAAACACATACGATTTACTTATCTCCCTTTCTTCTGTATGTATATTAAGCATGATTCCACATCTGTTCAACAAGTATACATGATTAATCTTTTTTAACAACAATTCATATAAGATCAAACATCTATATAAACCCTTCTTGCAAACCTAGAAAATTTATTTTACTAGAATATCAGTAGAAGGGACGAAAGAAACCAGCAGAACTCTGTGAATGAACAACCAGTATAACGAGTAGAAGGGATGAAAAAAGAAGACTGAAAAAACTATAAATGTACAACCAAACAAGCCTGTATGTGTTAACAAACCATAATACCGTTAAAAATGCAAAGTTTCGTATGAGTTTGTAATAATGGACAAAGATATCCATTGATTATCTGTTTAATAACAGAAAAATCTTTTATACTAGAATACCAGTGGAAGGGATGAAAAAAGAATCCTAAAAAAACTATAAATGAACAACCATTATAACAAGCTTGTATGTGTTAACAAACCATATAATACCCTTTAAAATGCAATGTTTCATATGAGTTTGCAGTAACGGACAAAGATATCCATTGATTATCTGTTTAATAACGGAAATCCAACTACCTACACACCATCAAATTACCTTTCAAATTTATTTTTACTAAAAGCCCTCATGGATTAAATGCCTTGAATTTCATCTCCTCAAACTGTAACGCCTCCTTGCAACAAATTTACCCCATGTCACTGAAAAGCCCCAAACTAACTGCTAGTTTTCAACAGAGTCACAAAGGAATGGAGATAATACCTGCATACAGGTTTGTGCCATATCTGCTCTTGCAAAGTTTTAGTTTCAGTCCCCAACCCTGCATCATCATCATCATGCCAAAGTTGCAAATCCTGTACCATTCAAAGTGGATTTTAATCTTCGGACCGATAAGGAAAATGATCATCATGACTAACCTTATCGTCTGTATGGAATTCCAGAATCTGCTAGATACTGTTCACCGTTTCTCTTCCAGACCTACAAGCAACAATAACATATATATAAAACTATCCCGATTAAATCGCCTTTTCAAAGTCACTTCACCCATGGACAAATATGGATGAATAGAAGGGATAACCACAAAAAAACTGATTGTTGGCATAAAAAACATGACCACAGGGTTAGGTTTATCAGTAGCCATGTTCAATAGATCCTGAAGCTAAGTCAATACTTCAGAACCTGAAAAAAGAAATCAAGAAAAACTTTATTAATAAAGGAAAGATATTAATAATATGATATTTAATTCATAAGCAATTTTCAAACCTATTAGAATATTACTTCTGCTAAGCTTCTTAAGTGGTGTCTCCGCCATATTAATCTCAAATTCCAGCATTCAAACCCTGCAAAATTCATTTTATATAGAATGTGAAGTACAATAAAAAGAAATAAATTGCATCAACTGGTATGTTTCCATGTCAAACAACATATTCATCAACTCCGCTAACGGGGGAGCTAGCTAACTTTTATCATCTTAAAGTTTGCTCTTCTGAATTGGATCTTTGTTCGCACCACAATCCTGTAAAATCAAGAATGTGAAAATTAAGTGCAGCAAGCTAATGAAACATTACCAAGGAATCTGGAGATGACCATGTGGCAAATTTGACCCATTTACCTAATATGGAATTTGGGTTATATTTAATTCCAACAGGGTCAAACGGGTAGCAATTCAAAAACTTGGTTAAAACTAAAACCAGATAAACAGGTTAAGATTCACCTAAAAACCTCAAGATTAATTTCATATCTAATACAGTATATATATAAAAAGCCTCAAGAAAGACAAAAAGTTGGTGTTTGGTTAACTAACAAGACGAGTATTAGAAAATTACATGTTGACCAACCAGACTAGACCTCTTGCCCAACCCGCCCAATACAAAAGTAAATAGAGAAAATCACATGCTTCATGCACAGCCCTACCCATTTGACTTCTACAATGACCATGCTTTTATTAGCCACTTCATCGATTAATTGCCTTGAATTTCATCTACTCAAACTGTAACGCCTCCTTGCAACAAATTTACCCCTGTCACTGAAAAGCCCCAAACTAACTGCTAATTTTCAACAGAGTCACAAATGAATGGAGATAATACCTGCATACAGGCTTGTCCATATCTTCTCTTGCAAAGTTTTAGTTTCAATCCCCAGCCCTGAATCATCATCATCATGCCAAAGTTGCAAATCCTGTACAATTCAAAGTGAATTTTAATCTTTGGACCGAGAAGGAAAAAGATCATCACGACTAACCTTAATTTGATGTTTTGCATTAAAAGGATCGTCTTCAATCATAGCCAACTTTGACTTTTGGTCAAAGTCAACAGCTCCTTTACTGCATATTTGCCTGAATAGAAGATCATAATTCATCACATAATTGCATGATAAAACCACACAAATCTAGTAAAAACATAGTCTTACTTTTTGTTAAATCTTCGCAACAAGGTGTTTCGATGCCTTGTACATCATCACAATTCACAACTAAAAGTTGAAACAAAAATTGAGATATTGTTGTTCATAAAGAATAGATGTTCAAGACAAAAAGTACTATGTGGAAGCACATATGATTTACTTGTCTCGCTTTCTTCTGTATGCAAATTAAGCATGATTCCACATCTGTTCAATAAGTATACATGATTAATCTTTTTTAACAACAATTCATATAAGATCAAACATCTATATAAACCCTTCTTGCAAACCCAGAAAATTTATTTTACTAGAATACCAGTAGAAGGGACGAAAGCAACCAGCAGAACCCTATGAATGAACAATCATTATAACGAGTAGAAGGGATGAAAAAAGAACCCTGAAAAAACTATAAATGAACAACCATTATAACAAGACTGTATGTGTTAACAAACCATAATGCCATTTAAAATGCAAAGTTTCATATGAGTTTGTAATAATGGACAAAGATATCCATTGATTATCTATTTGATAACGAAAAAAATATTTCTACTAGAATACCAGTAGAAGAGAACCCTGCAAAAAACTATAAATGAACAACCATTATAACAAGCCTGTATGTGTTAACAAACCATAATACCCTTTAAAATGCAAAATTTCATATGGGTTTGTAATAATGGACAAAGATATCCATTGATTATCTGTTTAATAACGGAAATCCAAATACCTACACACCATCAAATTACCTTTCAAATTTATTTTTACTATAAGCCCTCGTCGATTAAATGCCTTGAATTTCATGTCCTCAAACTGTAGCACCTCCTTGCAACAGATTTACCCCATGTCACTGAAAAGCCCCAAACTAACTGCTAGTTTTCAACAGAGTCACAAATGAATAGAGATAATACCTGTATACAGGCATGAGCCATATCTGCTCTTGCAAAGTTTTAGTTTCAGTCCTCAGCCCTGAATCATCATCATCATGCCAAAGTTGCAAATCCTGTACCATTCAAAATGGATTTTAATCTTCCAACCGAGAAGGAAAAAGATCATCATGACTAACCTTAATTTGATGTTTTGCATTAAAAGGATCGTCTTCAATCTTAGCCAACTTTGACTTTTGGTCAAAGTCAACAGCTCCTTTACTGCATATTTGCCTGAAAAAGAAGATCATAATTCATCACATATTGCATGATAAAACATAGTCTTACTTTCTGTTAAATCTTCGCAACAAGGTGTTTCGATGCCTTGTACATCATCACAATTCACAACTAAAAGTTGAACAAAAATTGAGATATTGTTGTTCATAAAGAATAGATGTTTAAGACAAAAAGTACTATGTGGAAGCACATACGATTTACCTGTTTCGCTTTCTTCTGTATGTATATTAAGCATGATTCCACATCTGTTCAACAAGTATACATGATTAATCTTTTTTAACAACAATTCATATAAGATCAAACATCTATATAAGCCCTTCTTGCAAACCCAGAAAATTTATTTTACTAGAATATCAGTAGAAGGGACGAAAGAAACTTAGATACACCTCAGCAGAACCCTGTGAATGAAGAACCATTATAGCGAGTATGTATATGTTACAAAGCCATTATACTGTTTAAAACGCAAAAATTTCATATAAGTTTGTAGTAATGCACACATATATCCATCAATAATCTGCTTGAGAACACAAATTCAAAACCCTAAAATCAAATTACCTATATATAGGTGCTCCTTACATTCAGTATGAAGCAATTCGACTTCGGATGTCAAATTAAAAGGGTTTGACGTGATTAGAAAAGAAGAAAAACCCTAAAATAGCAGAACTAGTACGATACCGTATTAACAATACAGAAACAAACCGTAAAATCAAGAGACCTAAATGGGAAGATCGATGAAGTAAGACGAATCGAAGCAAGAAACAGAAGTTTTTGAATGATTTACAGCCATGAAACCGTCGAATTGGTGGCTTGAATCATCTTTGTTTATTGGGTTCTTCCCGATGGTTGAAACGAGAAGATTAAGAATTAATATATAGATGTTTGATCCTCTCATCATTGCTCTTTCTCGCAAAATCTTTCCGTTTGATACTCGACCGTTTGGCGCAAAATCTTAAACAATTAAGACCAAAGATACGCGATGATGGCAAATATATTGTTTTTTTAATTTGGTAACCTCTGTATTTTTTTAGCGTAAATTCTTTGTTTTTACCAGATGTAAACTATTAAAAAAATTTAACATTTCATAATGTATTTCTATTAATCGTAATATTCATGTGTATTTAACGTTATTTTTTTACATCTTCTTGATAAAGGTTGAAAATTATTAGCATAATATTGCTAACAATTTAAAAAATACATAAATTCATATAACAAAACTCAAGTCAAATTATATCATAAAAAAAAGTAGTCGTAAGTATTACTTTAAAAACAAATATTATGTATTATCTCGTAAGATGTTTGAAATTCTTGTCAAAATAAATGGTGATGTGAATAGGGTCCCGACACATGTCTCTTCATGTACATGTGCAATTTTGGAGACATGAAATTATAATGATGATGTTTACGATTATTTTAGATGATCTTTGTAGACTTCAATCGTCTTGTGATGGAATATTATATGTATATCTTTGTGATTAAACCTTTATATCATAAGATTATTTTTAAGTTGAATATACTGTTTAAAAGTAATACTAAACGTACATCAGTTGATATATGTATTGTTTAATGTTTAGAAAGTATTGAGTTTGATTATGTCCCGTATTAATTATTATTATGTTGTTTGTTGTAAATTTTTTTTTTGCTGTTCAAAAAATAAAAGTTATTATTATGTTGTTTAGTGACGTTATATATTCTATAGTTGACATGAACATGTGATTATTAAAAACGCATCATTATGTTAGCGTATATTTAATTTATATTAAATGGCAACCTTAGTTTGTGAGAGAGTGGTACTGTAGCTAAAAGTATTACTCTCTAAGCTCATGATACAAGTTGTTTTAGCAATCTTCCTTATCATTTTTTTTTTCTTTTTCCCATCTCTCTCATCTAATTTGCAAAATTGATTGACCGGATCTGGAACAAAACATCGGCGATGGCACAACTATTCGACATCTTCCCTTGCTCCTCGGCTGTTGTCGGCCACAAATCTTCCCCTTATTTGCCACGCCTTCGGTTTACGCCTTTCATCTCCCCCTCTTCTTCTTCGAGACAGGGTCCTGGATTTGAAAAAAAAAAAAAAGAAACAAATCTCAAAACTCCAATATGAAAAATTCAAACCATAAATGCGTCATGCGTGCAGGCCGTTTGGTTGACAATGGGCCAAAGTCAAAAAAGCCCATCTTGTACCCACACACAGTCCACTCCAGAGTCCAGATCAAGTGAGTCACCGGTCACGCACAAAAATTTATTTCACTTTTGGGCTATTTTAGAAAAAATTAAGCCACTCTTTGGTTGACATTTTAGGCTAAAACTTAAACTATTTTATTAAGGGTAAAAATATTGAATACAACACATTCATTTCCGAATTTTAACCTCATTAGTCTAATATGCATAATAAATATACAATTTAGATGGTGATATATGAGTGTATGAATCGTCATCGTACAAAGGAATTTAGATGCTAATAATAAAATAGTAAATGTTTGTTGTATGTTAAAAATAAGATCGAATGGGCAAAAAGGTGAGAATACAAGAAATTTAGCAGTTCATTTATTTATTCCGTATGTAATGACTTTTTTTATTATTTAATAGCGTTAATTCTTAAGGCTAGCCATTATCTTACGTACGTCTATTGTTACGTACCATGCTAATAAGGTGTACATGCATGTTTGATGCTACTTAGATGAAGGGCAACATGTTGTTTATGAAAAACTAACGCCTTTGTTGTTCATATTTTTTTATAGTGTATCACCTTGTTTAGAGTTTGATTAATTAAAAAGGTTACTCACACATTCTATTACATAAACCAATTAACTGAATTTCAGATGAACGTTTTAGTATTTGTGTCATACATTTAAGAAACCATGACATGGGATAATCCCTTATATATGTCGAAAAGCATAGCTAATATATCTCAACAATAGTTTTTACAGGTCAGCTAGGTAAATGTATTGACTTGAGTTACTCATATTTGAGTTTCTTTACGAGAATCTCCAATGTATCACAACAATAGTTTTGTTGGGCAAATCAAATTATCTTTGACATAGAAAACGTATATTTAAGACTCGTACGATAGACACAAATTGCAAGTCAATAATATTTTATTCATGTCAATACTCAAAATCATTATGAACAAAACGCAAAAATAGGCTTTGAATTGTTCAGAACAAAATCATATGCTAAATGAGTTGGCTCGTTAACCCTATTATTGTTGTTGTTGCTTTTATTAGTTGACCTCGTTTTGATTTATCAATTGTTTTTCGGTTTAACCTTTTTTTTTTTATGGGTGTAACTAAAAAATATAATTCTATAATCTTTATGAGTAGTCAAGTGGATTTCATCTAGAAGTAAAAGTATCATCTTTAAACCGTTGTCTCAATTTATACGTTATATAAATAAAATGGAAAATAGAAAATGTGAGTGAAATTAGGTGAGAGTAACTAATTTTTACCCGATTTACATATTTTTGTAGAGTGACATTTAACTGTCCCACTGGTGAGAGTTGAACAAGCCCATCCAAATCAAGTTCACATAGTTTGCACAAAACTTCACATGCAACTGGCTTACATTGTGTCATGTATTTTGTATAAAAATTGTCATATTATTTTAGAGGAAAATAGGTGTCTAGTTTTCTGTTTATTTAGATGCGCACAAGTAGACCTGTAAACGAACCGAACGAACACGAACATCGGCATATTTGTGTTAATTCATTTAACTTTAACCGAACACGAACACAAACGCATAATCGAACATAATAATTGTTCATGTTCGTTCATTAAGAAAATGAACATATTCGTGTTTGTTCACGTTCGTTCGTTAAAAAGCTAAACGAATTGATCAAGAACGTAAACGAACACAAACGAACAAAAATAAATGAGCATAACTGACAAACATAAATGAATACAAACAAACACTAATGAACACAAACGAACAAATTTAACACATCATAATTCATCAAAAAACACATGTAAATTAATGGTTCAAATACATACATAATTCATCAAAAAAAATATGATTCTATTAAAAAATCTATAATGATTTATTAAAAATCATCCATAATCCAAAAAACCATTAAAAAACTATGGACATGAAATTTTGATTCAATACATAAACGAACAAATGTAAGCAAACGAACGTATATAAACAAACGTAAATAAATGAACATAAACGAACATAAATGAACGTTCACGAACGTAAATGAATGAACAAAACACGTGTTCACGTTTATTCGTTTTATTAAAAGAACAAATTTTTTTGTTCATGTTCATTTATTCAATTAAATTAACGAACACAAACGAACTTCCCGTCGAACAACTCATGAACGTTCGGTTCATTTACAAGCCTACACACAAGTATTACGCTATTTCTCTTTACGTATGCATAGAGTAAAATAATAAATTTTAAGTTCAAATCCGTAAGTATCAAACATATATCTTTAACTTAATGATTTAAATATGATACATCAGATGATATTTTAATCATTTATATCTCTCTCTTCCATGACTTGTTATTATCTTTTAAGCAAAACATACATGTGTTCATACAGTTTAATGGTTCTTATAATTTTTTATTTAAATTTGGTTATGAATTGAACACATTTATCTTTACAACATATCATATTCTTTTAGATGCATAATTAGAAATAATGAATTTGCTTCTCCAATTTAGTCCAGGCAATTTACCTTTTTTTATAAAAATATATACTTTTGTGATCTTTTTTTTCATTTTAGATACGTAATTAGAAACAGTGTAATGCCTAGAATAAAGTAAGTTATAATTAAGTAAACTGTTAATTTGTTATTGTCTGTAAATTATAAGAGCATTCACAGCCCGTTCTCCATAAATCTATGAGTGTGTTCTCTATATTATAAAGAATGGTTATTAGTGGTCGTGAGTGGAGGATAGAGAACATGTTACTGTTCATCTCTATATTTGATAAAACACTGTTAATCTCTATTAATTTTTTAATATTTGTTGAAAGTGGTTGTGAGTGGAGGAGAGAGAAAATATAATGATAAAAGTATAAAAAAATATTATTTTATTGAAAAAGAAAGAGAAAAAGTAGTGAATTTTAATGTAATTATAGAGATGAAGATGGATGGTGGGTTGTGAATGCTCTAAATACTTTGCTGAAATGGGAATGTAATGAAAGTGGATATTACCTTATGCAACTTTCTCAGTCCACGAGTAAGAAAGTCCAATGAACTAATAGATGAAATAAATAATACTTATCTAAATTGATATTTTCAGTAATATAAGGTTTTTTAAATGACTAATTCACACATTAATGTACAATACATTATATCAAACCCTCAATCACTTAGAAGAGTATATTAATTTATCAACAACGTTTAACATAGTCAATCTTAGAGTTCCAATATCCAGATCACTTGTTACATGTAACAATTAAAAATTTAAGTTTGATGTATTATATAAGCTTATTTTTGTGGTGCCGCACACAATTACAACAATATCTTTTGATATAGTTTACCTTAAAATATATATTAGTCAAAACAACTTGTTAGCAAAGTAGCATATTATGTAAATATATAAACCTTAACAAATGGTAATATCCTTAATTTAAAACTCATCTATTTAATACACTAAAAAAATAAACAGCAATCAAAAGACAATAATTTTATATTTTATATAGCAAGATACTTATAATCTCTTGCATAAAAGTATAAAACACATGGTAGCCGCATCATATGTGTGCACTAAATAAGTGATTAGGTCACCAAAGAACAACACACGTACCAACCTTGCCTACCTGTCATCTACCTCATTATGTTCACAAATATCATATAAAATTCACTAATAGTCACAAAAATATTGTTCTAAGAACTTGTACACTAAGCATCAATACTTGTAATCTCCTCTGTATTTAGCAGTTTTGGCTCTAGAAAGTGGACTAACCAATGTTTATTATAAAGATCAGTAAACATGCATGCCTCTTTTATGAATCTTTGCCAAATTTTAATACTCCATCTTTCCTTATCTCTCTCTGATAATCTTGTTGATTTGATTGGGGTGGTTGGATCTCCATGAACAAGACTCAATGGATCCCAATTGTGTGCCTAAGGGTCATAGCCATGGTCGCAACTTTTGTAGCCACTGTTCTTATGGTCACGAGCCATGACTCAGCCAAGGTCTTGGGCATGACCTTTCAAGCCAAGTATAGCAACTCACCCACACTCAAGTAAGTCACTTACAAACTTTAAACATAATTCTTTTTTTTTGTGGGTGTTCATAAAAACTTAATCTTGAAAAAGTTTTGTGAATCTATGTTTGGAAAATTTATAGTTATTAAAAGATGATACAAACCAGTGACAAAACCGGAATTTCTTAGTTAAAGATTCATCATATGGTTCGGTTATCAGCTCACGATCAATAAGATCCAACTCGTGTTTTATTTATAGACATTCAACTTTTATATAAAACTAGACGGATAAATTGGATGACCGGATAGTCAACAGATCCTCTTAACCCTTGGTTGGTTCCGCCCCTCATACACAAGTCAAAGGATTAAAGTAAGCCATTGGAGGTAGCCACATGACATGGATAACTTGAATCACACAAATTTAAATCTACACTTATAAGTTGTATTATCTAGTGAATATTAGCACTTCTATGCACGAATGTGTACAAAATGTATATTTACTGTTTAATTGACTGAATTTTCTATTAATAGGGTATCTAACATAGTTGTTTTTTATAATTTGATCACTAAAGTTGTTATCAATAGAGTATTAAAATGTACGTGGTTCTTATAATATAATGCTGACTTGAAAATGTTTTGTGTAGGTATTTTGTGGTTGTTAGCATCATCACAACAATCTATAGTTTTGGAGCACTCTTCGTTCCTCCAAAGAAGTTGGGGCGTCATGTCCTTGTTCTAGACTTGGTATCCCAAAACTTTTCATTTTGTGCTCTCACTTTTCAGCCGGTGAATATTCTTGCATAACGTTCTTTCACTTGTTTGTAGATCATAATGTCGTTTTTGATATCAAGCTTCTCGGCGGCAGTTGGAATAGGGCAGTTGGGGAAGGAAGGGAATTCTCATGCCGGTTGGATACCGATATGTGGTCAGGTTCCTAAATTTTGCCACCATGTCACAGCGTCTCTAATTGCGGGTTTTGTAGCGGTCATTTTTTACTTTTTGCTCGTCATATACAACCTTAATAACGTGCTTAATTTGGTTGCTCTTAAAGCTTAGTTTATATCACTCACATGATATACTCTCATACTTACTTACAAGATATATGAAGTCAGGATTTACATGTTACATTGTACTACTTATTGTTGAACGTTCCTCTAGAGATTTTGTATCTTACCATGTTATGTCGTCTCAAGAGTTATGCTATAATGATTTGTACCTTGTGCAATGAAAGTCATACATTGTTTTGGGTCAATCATGTTAGTTGAAGCAAAGATGTCTTCTTATTTTTAAATTTAACGTGTTAGGATTAGATTCAAAAAAACAGTAAGTTTGACATAAAAAGTCAATCATACAGCTTAAGAGGTTGTAAATACTTGACTCATGGGTGACTAATTAATTATGTACATATTTAACCGGTAAATGGGTTGAAATGTAAAGTTCATCACGCAATGGAGGATTCCAAATAACACAATGTTTTATCTCACGCGAAAGGAAGTAGGTAACAATGTAACATGAATGTATCGTACCCAATTTTAAAATGTAGCATATAATATCTAAAAAAACAAATAAATGTAACACTAACTGAATCGTAGTGTGTTACATAGTTCCATTCTCTTAGATGTTAGGGGATCAAGTCTTATGAGAAGATTGTCGAGTGTAATTAAAATTATATATTAAATCGATGTTTGAGCTGTCGTTCTAAAAAAATATGACATTGAAACATATACAAACACATATATGCATGAATGAGTGTCTAAATCTTCAAATATCACAAAGATTAGCTAACACGTTTAACTAAATAGGCAACGAGTAGTTTTAACCTTGAATTTTAGCATTACATTACACTTTTCGCACTTCTTATTAGTTACTTTAAAAATTTACTAATTTCACTAGAAAAATATGGTTTCTTTTGTAAATAATATCTAAATACTTGTTATAACTTGTACTTATTTTGGGTCATTGAGGTTGATTCATAAGTAGAATTAAAAATAAGGTTTAGGAAAAAAATTATTAGATATCTAACGAAATAGGTTATTACGAAACATAATCTCTGTACAAAATAACTGACCATTTAACACATTGTTTGCCAAATCTTTTAACTTAATCAAAACAAAATTTAATTAACCCTATCCTGGTTAAACCCAATTCGCTAGCTCATCATCCCTCACCCATCCTTCTGTACTTCTGTTTGCTGCAAGGCATAATACCGAAAATGCAACCTAGAAGCCCAAATCACCCATTCCTTCATCTTCTGTACTTCTGTTTGCTGCAAGGCATAATACCGAAAATGCAACCTAGAAGCCCAAACGGCCCAAACAAAATCTGGCCCGCCACAAATAAATGATCGGATCCCCAATACTTTCCGGTAGAGGTGGGCAAATCGGGTCCGGCCCAATACCCGAAACCGGGTTGAAACCGGGTTGGGCCCAACCGGGTTTTTTCGTACCCGGTTTTTGGTGAAACTGGGTTCGAACCCGGGTCGGGTTCACCTAATGCAAAACCCTACCCTGCATACCCGGGTAGGGTCGGGTCGGGTCGGGTCCGGGTCGGGTCCAAAACCGGGTTCAAATCGGGTTTAGTTTTTTTTTTTTTTTTTCTTCTTCTTCTCTTTTCTTGTGTGTGTCCCCAAAATCGGGTTCAAATCGGGTCCAAAACCGGGTTCAAATCGGGTCCAAAACCGGGTTCAACCGGGTCGGGTCCGAAACCGGGTTCGGGTCGGGTTCGGGTCGGGTTCACTAAAAAACTCAAAATCTAAAACCGGTTCCAACCCTACGGTTTCAAACGGGTCCAACCCGGGTACACCTCCCATCGGGTACTACCCGTACCCGGGTCCGGGTCGGGTCCACCGGGTCGGGTTCGGACCCGGTTTTTATGCCCATCTCTACTTTCCGGTGCTGTTTGTTTTTTCTGCAGCAAAATGTCTGCAATCTGCGGACCACATCTGTAGACATAGACTGCAGACATCTGTAGTAGAAGAGACGACCAAACCTCTGCAGTCTGCAATAAAAAAATGTTTGTTTTTTAACGTCTGCAGACTGCTAAAATCAACTAGTATTTTTAAATGATATTTTTAAAGTTTTTTTTTTTTAAATTCAAAAATTGTTGTATTACATTTTGATAGAATTTTTCTTATTTTTAAATATGTTTTTATATCTTTATATAAAAAATGTTTTATAAACTTATTTTTAGAAATTTTTTTTTCTAAAAATGAATTTTTTTTCAGGGGTGGTATATGACACGTTTTAAAATTATTTTTTGTCCAAAAGTATGACAAATAATTGATAGGGGTGTGTATAGCCTAGCTTTAATTTTACTAGAGTGATGCTATATGTACTTTCTTCTATGTTATATTTACTTGTTATATTTTTCTCTTTAACTTTTTAAAATAGTTAACTGTTTCTTTTATGCTTTTTTATTTATCATATCATCCCCTAATTATGTTATACTATTTTTTTTAAGTTTTATCAATTTTTTTTTTTTTTTTGTCTTTTATTGTTTATTTTCAGTAATTACGAATGCTTCAAAAAGCCAAAAATAGGAAAAACCGAAAACCGAATCGTATCTAATTGAAAAAACCAAATCAAAAGGTGACTTTGGTTTTTAAGTCGGTTTGCGGTTACACAAAAATTTGCGTATTCGGTTTGGTTTTCCGTATAAACCGAATAATATACGCTTTAATAGGTTTAATTGTTTATTTTTGATTTTTTATTGACGCTTTTTTTTTTCTAATTCAAAATGTTTACATTAATTTTTATAGACTTTATAAATATGTGTTTATATCGTTATATTTTATGTATGGAGTCTTTTCAAAAGTTTTTTAGAGAAAGGAAAAACTTTTATCTGAAACTAAAAAAATTTTCAACGTAAAATATGATAGGTTTTGAAACTTAGTTTATCTTTTTTTTTTTTTTTTTTTTTTTGAGGGGGGGGGGGGGGTGTTGTGAGTGTGACAAGTAACAGAGGAAACATGTACAGCCTTTAACTTTTTTTTTTTTTTTTACTATTTTAGAGGTTAATATACCTTCTTTTTGAATATCTACGATGTTATTTGGTATATAATCAATAGTGTAATCAAAATTAAGTAGTATGATCAAATAAAAACATATATGTTCCAAACCTTTGATATATAGGTTTATATTCCAACTAAATTGAAGAGTGGGCTGGTAAAGCCTTAGTTGTTTCGGTTTCGTGGTAAAGCTTTAGTTGTTTCGGTTTATTAGGTTAATTCAGTTTTGAGTGATTGGTCTTGTTGATATGTTTTTCCTTTATAATTCTTGTGATCTATTATGCTTGTAACCATTTTTTTTTAAATCTTAATACTAGAATTGATTTTCATAGTCTGCTTATATCAGTATCCTGTTTATCGTTGATTAATTAAAAACATGTTGTTTTTTATATCAATTGGTCTTGTTATGCATACTGATTTAACAATTTAAGGTACTTATTATCTGTTTGCCATCCAATTATTAATCAAATTTACTATATATTGACAATACAAACTTATCCAAGCAATCGAATGCATTAAAACTCTATTATTGTAGAAGTTGTTCAAGCTCAAGGTATACCTATTACATAAAGTGGTATTAAAGCAAGTTAAGATGTATACGAAAGAATGACTTAAACCCCTGCGTCACTTGTTCAGAAAGGATAAAAGAATTGAAAATATAAAGATTCTCCAAATAGAATAATGAATGGCTCGTATGGCCATAAAGATTTAACCAACCAACCATAATAAAAACATGCCGCGTACATTAGAAAAATGAACGATGTTTAAAAAAAAATGTTACACTAGATGTCCACGTCTACTGTGTACATACACTATATTAAGGGAAAATTACTGAATTAGTCCCAAACAAAATTATCATTTTAGTCATTAATTTTTTTTTTTTTTTTTGAAATTTAACATTGAATACCGCTGGCCAACGATACATAACCCAAATTGTATCACCCAAATGAGGCCAATGGGTTTTCAAATAACAATTTACACAAACAATCCTATACTATCAATTATTTTTTTTAACTTTGAAAATACTTTAAATTAATAAGTTCTAATAACATCAACTTTCAAATATATAAAAAAAACGTTTATTTTTGAACATTTAAAAAAAACATTTATTTATCTTAATCAAAATTTTTTTTTATTTAAAAAATCATTCTTCATGTTAAAAAACGTTTCTTTTGAGGGTTGTTTTAGCTTTTTTCTAAGACAAGTTTTTTTTTAAATATCTTTTCGGATCATTAAACAACAGGCAATATTTTAAATCCAAAAAAATATGATATTGAAATTCAATAAAAATGTATTAGCTAAATATAAAAAATAAGATATGTAAATCGAATAAAAATTATCTTAAAAAGATAGAACGTTACTTTCAAACTACTATATTATTTTTATTTTTTGTATTTACTAAATTTTTTTGCCATGAAATTGATTTATTAAACTAATTTTTTAGTTTTGATTTATTATAGTTGTGTGTGAAATTAATTTATTTTTTTAATTAAATTATGGGTGAAAACAAAACATACAAATGTTAAAAACAAAAATGTAAGAGGTAAAAATAAAATAAAGAAAAAGATGAAGTTAGTAGAGTGAAACAAAATTTGGAGATACAATCCCATTTGTATATTGTTGGCGATATCATATTTATTTATTTTTTATTTTTAACCTTTGGCGATACAAACATATTCATGCATCGTTGACTCAGCGATACGAGAGATATGTACTGCTCTTGTATCGCTGGTCAGCAATATTAAAACACATGACATACTCTGATTGATTAATTATAATATAGTAAAATCTATTTTCAATGACCAAAATTATAAATTTACTTGTTCAAATGATTATATTAGTAAATTTTCCAATTAATATGTCGCTCAACACCGAATATTATGACGCCTTTTGGTTTCCTTTGTACAAACTTTTCCAAAGAAATATTATTAATCGTACATGTTAAAGGAAAGCAGGATACTATTATTAACGTACTACATACCACCCAAGCGACAGCGTTTTGAAAGAAACATAATGAGATTCTGAACAATCACATACGAATTGTGCAGTGCACGTGACACTTCTGTTACCACTTTTGTCTTTTACTAGCTCCTTTTTTCTTTTTTTCACTCCCTCCTTTACGTATTTCAAAATGTCTACTTGATTCTGAAGCACCTCATGACGTGGGGACCCACCCATCTCTTTTCAATCTTATTCCATATTTACCCCCATACCCCCACTTCCACCCCATCACTTTCAACCCCTCAACGCGTGCCCCTCACGTGCCTGTATTCTTTTGTAACTTGCAAAACACCACCCACTCAAAAACCTACCCAAAGAAACACTCATCAAAACCCACAAAAAGAAAAATACTCAATCAACCAAACCAAAAGGTACGATCCTTTTTCTTTATTCTGTATGCATATACTCTCACTGATTCTGTATAGCGTCTAATCTTGTGGATATGGTGTGCAATTCGTTATTAAAATGGTTGATTGTGAGTAATCAGGGCTTTAATTATTATGATTTCGCTTTGAAAATTGGTGTATTCTTTTAGGGGTTCTGTATATTCGTTTGAAAAACTTGTTAATTCGCTGTTGCAGGGTGTTTTTGAGAGGATAATCACACCGGAAAGCCGATTAGAGCACCAATGAGATGAATTTGAGGCAAAGACCAGCACCCACGCGCGGCCGTGACAACCCCCACGCGCCGCCTTTCACGGCTAGGCATGAAGAACCCTATAACATAATTCCCATCCACAGTTTACTCTCCGACCACCCATCTCTCCGGTACCCGGAAGTAAGAGCCGCCGCCGCCGCCCTACGCGCCGTCGGGGACCTCCGGCGACCACCGTTTCGCGAATGGCGTGATGGTATGGACCTTATGGATTGGCTGGGTGCGTTCTTCGGGTTCCAAAACGACAACGTTCGGAATCAACGGGAGCATATCGTCCTCCACCTTGCAAACGCCCAAATGCGGCTATCGCCACCGCCGGCGATCGCCGATAACCTCGACCCCAAAGTCCTCCACCACTTCCGCCGTAAGCTCCTCCGTAACTACGAGTCATGGTGCTCGTACCTCCGGAAGAAATCACAGGTTCGCCTCCCCTTGTTCCGACAAAACCCCGATACCCACCGCCGTGAGCTTCTGTATGTAGCAATGTATCTGTTGATCTGGGGTGAAGCCGCAAACCTCCGGTTCACACCCGAGTGTATTTGCTATATCTATCATCACATGACCATGGAGCTGAACCAAGTTCTCGCCGGAGATACTGATGTCAACACCGCCCGACCATTCAACCCGTCCATCTACGGCGAAAACGCCTTCTTGAACAAGGTCATCACGCCCATTTACAGAGCGATTAAGACCGAGGTCGAAAGGAGTAGGAATGGGACAGCCCCTCATAGTGCTTGGAGAAACTATGATGACATAAACGAGTTTTTTTGGAGTCGAAAGTGCTTTAAGAAGCTCAAATGGCCGTTGGATCTTTCGAGTAATTTCTTTGTTGATGACCCGAAGGCTACTAATCGGGTTGGGAAGACGGGGTTTGTTGAGCAACGGACGTTTTGGAATGTTTTTAGGAACTTTGATCGGTTATGGGTGTTGTTGATCTTGTTCTTCCAGGCTGCAATGATTGTAGCTTGGCGAGAGACAGAGTATCCGTGGGACGCGATCAGTGATCGCGATGTGCAGGTTGAGTTGCTTACAGTGTTTATAACATGGGCTGGGCTGCGGTTTGTTCAGTCTGTTCTGGATGCTGGGACACAGTATAGTCTGGTGTCCCGTGACTCGAAGCTGCTTCTGTTTAGAATGGTTATGAAAAGCTTGGTGTCGTTAACGTGGGCTGTTGTGTTCATCGTCTTCTATGTTCAGATTTGGATTCAGAAAAACTCAGACGGGCGTTGGTCGGATGCTGCAAAAGATAAGATTATTGTTTTCTTGAAATCAGGTTTGGTTTATATCATCCCGGAATTGCTTGCTTTGATCCTTTTCGTTCTCCCATGGGTCAGGAACTTCATTGAAAAAACAGATTTTATACTGTTTGACGTGTTAACTTGGTGGTTTCATTCGCGTCTCTATGTGGGAAGAGGTTTACGGGAAGGGTTAGTTAGTAACATTAAGTATACACTCTTTTGGATAACCATATTACTCTCGAAGTTTTCGTTTAGTTACTTTCTGCAGATTAAGCCGCTCGTTAAACCCACAAAGGCGTTATTAAGCCTCAGAATAATCGACTATAACTGGCACGAGTTTTTCAGCAACACGAACCGAATGGCGGTTGTTCTTGTATGGGCTCCTGTTGTTTTGATGTATTTAGTTGATATTCAGTTATGGTACACAGTTTTCTCAGCTTTCGTTGGGTCAATTATCGGTTTGTTTTCACATTTGGGTGAGATTCGGAATATTGAGCAGCTCAGGTTACGGTTCCAGTTTTTCGCTAGCGCGTTACAGTTTAATATAATCCCCGAGAATCAAATGCTGGTTGCAAAAGATAGCCTTGTTCAGATGTTACGTAACGCGATTCATCGGTTCAAACTTCGGTACGGGCTTGGTCAGCCTCACAAGAAGCTGGAGTCAAGTCAAGTTGATGCGAGGCAGTTTGCTTTGATTTGGAATGAAATTATTTTTACGATGAGGGAGGAAGATTTGATCAGTGATCGGGAGGTTGAGCTGATGGAACTGCCACCGAATTGTTGGAAAATTATGGTGGTCCGGTGGCCGTGTGTTCTTTTGTGTAATGAGCTGCTTCTTGCACTGAACCAGGCAAGTGAGCTCGCGGGTGCACCTGACCGGTGGATCTGGTTCAGGATTTGTAACAGTGAGTACAGACGGTGTGCTGTTATTGAAGCGTATTGCAGCATTCGGTTTGTGCTACTCGAGATTATTCAAGATCGATCTGAAGAACACACCATCGTTTCAAAAATATTCGAGGAAATCGATTCTTTTGTAACGCGGGGGAAATTTACAGAAGCCTACAAATGTCAAACACTTCCTCGTATTCACGCTAAGTTAGTTAATCTAGTTGAAATTCTGATGTCACCGGATCAAAAAATGAGCAAACTTGTCTATGTATTGCAGACCCTTTACGAGCTTATGATCAAAGAGTTACCAAAATCTAAGAAACCAGCGAGTCAATTGATGCAAAGTTCATTTGAATCGTGGGGAGGTCGAGTACTACTCGGTTCTTGTGAAGTATAACGAGCAATTGAAGCAAGAAGAAGAAATTTATCGGATCAAATTACCAGGCCCGATGAAGCTCGGTGAAGGAAAACCCGAGAACCAAAACCACGCGATTATTTTCACTCGGGGCGATGCACTTCAAACCATCGATATGAATCAAGATAATTCGTTTGAGGAGGCGTTAAAAATGCGAAACCTTTTGGAGGAATTTAAAGTCAATCATGGGATCCGAAAGCCGACCATTCTCGGTGTTCGTGAGAACATATTCACAGGCTCTGTTTCGTCACTCGCGTGGTTCATGTCAACTCAAGAAATGAGCTTTGTGACACTCGGTCAAAGGGTGCTTGCAAACCCTTTAAAAGTTCGAATGCATTACGGTCACCCTGACGTTTTTGACCGGTTCTGGTTCTTAACAAGGGGTGGAGTTAGTAAGGCTTCTAAGGTAATCAACATCAGTGAAGACATATTTGCAGGGTTTAATTGTACTTTAAGGGGCGGAAATGTGACACATCACGAGTATATTCAAATAGGAAAAGGTCGAGATGTCGGGTTGAATCAGATCTCGATGTTTGAAGCAAAAGTTGCTTCAGGAAATGGAGAACAGGTTTTGAGTCGGGATGTGTACAGGTTAGGACACCGGCTTGATTTCTTTCGTATGCTGTCGTTCTTTTATACAACAGTCGGGTTCTATTACAACACAATGGTCATGGTTGTGATGGTTTACACGTTTCTGTGGGGTCGGCTATATCTCGCATTGAGTGGGGTCGAGGGAGCAGCCTTGGACAACACACGGTACAACAAAGCATTCGGTGCAATCCTGAACCAACAGTTTGTGGTTCAAATCGGGGTTTTCACAGCCCTCCCGATGATAGTAGAGAACTCAATAGAACATGGGTTTTTATCTGCGGTGTGGGATTACATTACAATGCAGCTACAACTCGCTTCCATATTCTTTACATTCTCAATGGGTACCCGTAGCCACTACTTCGGACGAACCATTCTCCATGGTGGGGCCAAGTACCGAGCCACGGGACGTGGGTTTGTTGTAGAACATAAAAGTTTCGCTGAGAACTATCGTCTATACGCTCGAAGCCATTTTGTGAAGGCAATCGAGCTTGGTGTGATCTTAACAGTATATGCCTCAAACACCCCGTTAGCTATAAGTAATTTCATTTACATAGTTCTGAACATCTCGAGTTGGTTTCTTGTTGTTTCATGGATCATGGCCCCTTTTGTTTTTAACCCCTCAGGTTTTGATTGGTTGAAAACAGTTTATGACTTTAATGAGTTTGTGAGATGGATGTTTTACAGTGGCGGGTCGTTAGCAAAAGCTGATGTGAGCTGGGAAACATGGTGGTACGAAGAGCAAGATCATTTACGATCCACCGGATTATGGGGGAAATTGTTGGAAATAGTTCTCGATTTAAGGTTCTTCTTTTTCCAATATGGGGTCGTGTACCATCTCAAAATCGCAAACAACAGCACGAGTATTGTCGTGTACTTGGTCTCGTGGGTTTTCATGATTGCTTTAGTATCAGTTTACATTGTGATAGCGTATGCACAAGACAAATTTGCAGCAAAGGAACACATCAAATACAGGCTCGTGCAACTTCTCGTGACGTTTGTAGTTGTTTTCGTGACTATGATGTTGTTGAACTTCACAAAGTTAACAGTTTTAGATTTGTTCTCGAGCGTGCTGGCATTTATTCCAACCGGATGGGGGATTATCTCGATTGCGCAGGTTTTAAGGCCGTTTATTGAAAACTCGGTTGTTTGGGATACAGTTGTATCGTTGGCTCGGCTTTATGATATGTTGATTGGGATGTTTGTTTTGGCTCCCCTTGCGTTTTTTTCGTGGATGCCCGGGTTTCAAGCGATGCAAACGAGGATTTTGTTTAACGAAGCGTTTAGTCGAGGGCTTCAGATCTCCAGGATTCTCACCGGGAAGAAGATTAACACAGAGTCATGATATCAAGGTTATTATATATTTCTATTTTTTAGACTGGCACTTTTGATTCATTAATGGTATAAATAAAGGGTTGATTTGGGTCGTGTTTTATTATTAATTTTCAGGATGCTGGTGTATGCAAAATGACCTTTACGCGCCCTTGTCCTTATTAAGCTGCTCACTAGCAGTTGCTGTTTTCTGCAGACGACATAACTTAGTTAACCGATGTAATGAAAAAACTTGACGTTTTATTATTATTTCTTATTGTTTAGTGATTGAACCTTTAAATATTGACTCCTGTTAAGGGTTCAAGCTTTTTTGTAGCAGTAGATAGATTTTCAGTTCAATCCGTACGTATATATTTGTTTATTTCATTACTGCATATAATCGTCATTCACAAATTTCAAAAGTGAATTTTGATCTGATTAAACTGCTGTTTTTACAACTAAGTTTACATATAAAGCACAAACATCAACATTCAAAATTCAAAAAACCTTAGAAAACTTGCTGTTCTTGAGTAACAACAGGTACTTTCTGGTACAAAACTTCGTCTCTAAACCTCTTTGGCAACACAGATCGACCCCTGAATCGTTGTTGCACGTAAATCATGACAACACAAAGCATCCCAACACAACATATAACAACATCCCATGTTGTTGAATAATAATCCATCCCAGGATTAGCGTATATCTTGTCGTAAATCCAAGAAGAACTGTGTGCTCTATAAAGATCATATACATGAGGCAACAGACGAACTATGGTCGACCCAATGTAAAATGAATGAGTAAGAACCGTCCCTTGCGTGTCACAAAACAAATTGAACATAATTTGAGGTACCAAGTATGTATCAAGAACTAAACCAGTATATGACTCGAGTGCACCCCAAAAAGTTACATTCTTGGATGCTACGTGAAATCGTGTTTTTATGTGAGAATTTTGGAACGAGTGTGCAAGCCAAGCAGTGAGACCAATTGCAATATATAACGGACATGATATATAAAGAACCTTTTTATCGGATATCCAGAGGTTCTTCTGGCTCTCGTGACCAGTTCTTGAAGACCAGGTAAGCTGCAGTAAACGGAACTTTAGAAGGAAGGCGACCATTGTAATGACCCGAACCAAAACCTCGTTGACTTCTAGCCATTGGTCAGTACCGAGAAACACGTTTTGTTTTCTGTTTACCATAAAATAGCTTCAAAGTTGAGCAGTAATGGGATCATATGAGCTAAAGTGAGAACAACCACATGACAACGGATATGAAAGAAGCATATCAGGATTCCTTTTAACATGAAGCAACTGCAAGCCGATGAAAATGCAAGCGAGAGTGTTGGAGATTAGAACCATGGTTATCTCAAGATCCATCCTCCATATCGATTCTCTGGCTTGGACTGTGGTTATTGAGCTAGAACCGAACTCAATGGGTTCAAAGTAAAGCGGGTCAGGTTTTCTCACGAGTGCTTTTAATGTTCCCGGTGAATCAGTCCCCCATCTTTGGTTCAAAGAGAGAAATTAATGTTGATTGCTAGTTCACAATCTAACAATATTTTCTTTTGGAATTGAAGGCGACCATTGTAATGACCCGAACCAAAACCTCGTTGACTTCTAGCCATTGGTCAGTACCGAGAAACACGTTTTGTTTTCTGTTTACCATAAAAATAGCTTCAAAGTTGAGCAGTAATGGGATCATATGAGCTAAAGTGAGAACAACCAACATGACAACGGATATGAAAGGAAGCATATCAGGATTCCTTTTAACATGAAGCAACTGCAAGCCGATGAAAATGCAAGCGAGAGTGTTGGAGATTAGAACCATGGTTATCTCAAGATCCATCCTCCATATCGATTCTCTGGCTTGGACTGTGGTTATTGAGCTAGAACCGAACTCAATGGGTTCAAAGTAAAGCGGGTCAGGTTTCTCACGAGTGCTTTTAATGTTCCCGTGAATCAGTCCCCCATCTTTTGAGTTCAAAGGAGAGAAATTAATGTTGATTGCTAGTTCACAATCTAACAATATTTTCTTTTGGAATTTCTCGTAAGGCATATGCTTACAACCTATCATACACATAGCACCATTTTTGGTATTATACACACCTTCTGCAGATATTTCCACCATTTTTGATCTGGGAATTTTACCACCAAAGTCAAATTCATCACGGGTCGTGAAGCTAATCACATAACTAATGTTGTTGTACCCATTTGTTGAACTATGGTTCCATTGATTAGCATAAAGTGTGTAAAATCTGTCACCTATGTATAATGGAGATGCATAACCATACGCCATTTGACCTTTCTTGTTTCTAACCATCATGTCGAATCTCAAGTTAGGTGATATCTCAACAGGGTAGGTCCCTTTTCTCCCTTTACTCTCAAGATTTTTTCTGCACAACTTTAGAACTTTATCATGTTCTGAATACTCGTATGAAGTTCCTTTGATTCTTGAGTTTACATTTGCTGGACTGTAAAATGAAACATTACCAAGATTCTTGGTCGTTGTACTCCACATCTTCCCAACAATACTACTCCTATGTTTTAAACTTAGAGTTGAAGGAAAACTAAAAGCTAACCTAATCGAACAGCCTCTAAGAGCCCTTTTATCAAACAGTTGGCATGCAACTAATGCAATCCGTTTCTTCTTCTCGTCCCACTCCCCTTCTGCAACCAAAGCAGTAAGCGGATAAAATGACAAACCTTTACCATACGTCGAGTTTGAAAACTGCAAAATGTACCTCACTTTTCCATCCTCTAAACAGTCAACAACCTTAATCGACATAAATTGTGGGAAAATCTCATCTCCCACAGTTCCAAAGCTGCAAGACACATTCTTACAATCATAGCTATCATAATCCAATTCGAACCTAAGACCCCATGTTATGATCGAACATATCCCACGCCCATTAAGCGTTCGTGCATTGGGCAAACTAAGAGAACCATTCTCCACACCATCATAAACACTAAAAACACCATTTTTGATCTCCTTATTGATGTAAGCGAAATCATACCCCATACGCGATACACCCAAAATCGATACAGGTTTAAAGTATGCAGCAGAACCCACAGGCATTATACTTTCCAAAGTACCATTAATCAAACTAGTATCTAAAACAGAAGAATTGGGATAATTGAATTTGAAAACAACATTCACAGAGCTCAAAGAACTTACAGATCCTCTTCCCACCATACACAGTTTCCCCGAATGCGAATTCCAGAACCCGAAAAGCCGAAACTCTGCTCCGACGTCCCTACGAGGCTCAAACCGCGGTGGCCGCACGTTAACAAGCCGTAACCCTCGCCGGTGAACATGCCCGGTGAAATATTCAACAATCTCCGGCCCAATTAGATTAAGAACCGCAAAAACCTTAACAATCTCCTTCGATTTCGTCTCGTAAGCTTTGAGGGTGGAAAAAGATGCGACTTGAGAGAAAACAGGATTGAAATTGAATTGGGGATTTTCGAATCCTAAGCTATACACCGCCTTGTCTAGCCGGAGGAAATTCTCCGGCGAAAATGGGGTTTCTGTTGATTGGTGTTCTTCCACATCGCCATTACAGTATTTGGAGTACGGAACTCCGGCGAATTCTTGATGAATTGAAGTTGATTTTGCGATGAACAGAGTCATAATTAGAAAGAGTTTAAGGAAATTAAAAGGGGAAAATGAAACCCTAATTACAGATTTCGCCAAATTAATTGAAGCAGATGGTATCTCCATTGAAACACAGATTTGTGTGCAGCTGAATCTTTACATCTTCTTTGTAAATCTATATGTCTGTTTCTCTCTCTCTATACGTATCGTTGGAAGATTTTCTCTCACTAAAATAAATATAACTTCAACTAAAATCTCCCATGGGTTTAATTTTGACCTTGCATATACGTGTTGTACATTGTGTTGGACTATAGTACTACCTTTCAAGCATTCCATGCATTGAGTGTATTGTACATGCCAGTAACATTTCTAATGTGATCAAAGTCAACTATAAGAAAGTCAAATTTTAATTTGCAAAAATAAGTAACACTGAAGTTTGTGATTCAACTTTCAAAAGCATTGAGCATTAAACTATTATTTCTCGCCTAAAAGTAGGTTAAATATCATAATTTTGTAGGATGGTGGCTAGCAGTACGTCTCATAACGAAAAATTAAAGGATTAAATCCTACAGTGTGAAAGTTATGATATATTTACATTAGGAAATTTAAGAATAGTTGTTAAGGAACGTCAACATTCCCAAGACCTAACCTATGTTTCTTGGTCTCGTTATCATCTATCTAATGATATAAAACAGTACGTTAAAAGAAAACATACCTATTCATATATCATCAAACTAGAAGTAGACGATTCATTCGGCATTCAACATACTTTCTCTATACTCAACTTCCCATTGTACTTATCACGTCTCAATCTTCATGTTAGATCGGTTTTAGTTGATTTGTTAAACACATTGTTAAGTTGATTATTCAGTGTTTGGTATCAAGAAATATGAAATTATAATATTATTTCCTTTTTCTCCCACTGCTTTTAAGTCCCATAATGTGTTGACATGATGATATCATCTATATATCAGAAAACTGATAATAAACAGATTATTATAGTTTGTCAAAATTGTATATACAACAAAAAAAGTTTGTAACCAACTAATCTAGCTAAGAAAAGAAAAAATTTACTGAAAGCCCATCCGGAACATATTTTCCTAGCCAAAAAAATGAATTTTCTAAAGAATGATGTTAAGAATGATTTCTTTTGCTTACATTTAACTTCGACTTCAAGTAATGGCGTTTCTTGCACCCGCAGCAATTTTCCTGTGCCCCCTGGAACTCGACCTTTTGTCTCTACGGTGTCTTTTTGATGATGTCCTTTTTGAATTACTTACATTGGATTCTGTGGAATTTTTTGGCAGTTTGTCGATGATGATCGATGACTGGGAATTGAGAATGAAAGGTGTAGTAGGAATAGGTGGTGGTGGGGCCCAATTCTCCAGAACATCTCTATGGTATCCCTGTTGAAGGGTAGAGACAACAGAATCAGCATAAGCCATGTGCATGAACTGTTTGACTGTAGAGGTCAGCTGGATGGATGTCAACACTCAAAATAGATATGAGTTTCTTCAGGTTTGGAAAAAGTTCAAAAGTTCAATGAAACTTTTTTACTAATTCTTTAAATGGAAGCATGTTGATAACAAAATCGAAATATATCCTTATTGAATTGGCGTTTGGAGATAATCAGTTTTGACTTAAAAAGTCAACATGCATGGTTAAGAAACACAGTGACAGGAATAGTGATAACTTGATACCTGAAGTACAAAATTCCGTCTTTCACAATCCCAAAACATGTTGACTGTCCAATTAGTCTTTGATCTAATCTTGTCCCGTACCGTAGAAAAACTAATTTGATCTCTTGAAGTAAACCGGTCAACTTCATTGAACCAAAGACATGTAAACAGATTGGATATTGGAATGTGTTCTCTTATTACCACACAACCTTCCGGAACATCTGCAATGATTCAACCATATTACATTATCAATATATTGTGACTTAAAGAATCAGAATAAGGCTATTATCCATTTCCGTTTTGACCCTATATAATCAGAATCATAAAATGTTCTACACAAATACTTAAAACTGGTTATAGCATAGTTCATACGCTGATACGCATATCCAGACCTGGTCTAAATAATAAATTTAATTTTAAAGTGAATAAAATGTCCTACCACTTCTAATGGGAAGCTTGGCTGAAGAATAAGGTGTTAAACCCTCCTTTTTATAAAAGTCAATCTGGAAGTCAATGGAGGCGTTGTCATACTTTGCAGCCACCTTATTAGCTTCAGCCTCTAAGAACACGTCAAAACGCTTATAATGCCTTGAAATTGCAAAACTGGCATTCTCTCTCCACAAAAACCTGAAACCAATAAGAGTATACTTTTCTTGTATTCGATATAAAACACTATAACACCGCATTAGAAGGTAATAATACCTTTCAAGAATTTGATAAGGGTCAACAACAAGCTTAAGTTTCCCGTCCAACCATATAGAGTATCGCGCATTGGGAAAAAGCCTATGTGATAAAAGTTTTGGAACCTGCCATACATGTAACATTGTTAAAAAAGAGAAAAAGATGACCAAAAAAGATCCAGATATCTGTCACAATTGAAACTATTTTAGATATCCAACTAATGGTCAACACTTACTCTCACCTGTCTTTGGTCAACCGCTGCAAAGAATGGAATAAACATATAAAAAGTTCAAATAGTTTATTTTACCTTCCCATTGCGCCTTGGGTCTGAATATGGCAAATTGTAGATAACAACAACTTTCCACAGGCCTATCTTCTTGCTATCATCCAAATTACTTGAATTTCTCATAAATTTTTCTGTTTCTTCATCAATAAACATGAAGAAGCAGACATTTTGCTTTGCAGTTTCACTGATATTAGCGGGTTCTTGAATCAAATCATAAGCTCCTGTAAAAGTTAAACTATAAGAAACTCCCATGATTTAAAAGTGTGTGTGTGTACCAACATATTTGTAAATAGGTATGATTATGATATAGAAAAATACCAAATATTGCAGATGAAACCACCACTCCATGACACTGATCCATCTGAAAAAGATCAGAATCATTAATGTCGAATCCTGACTTGCGTCCAGGCCTCTCTCCTCTGACAAAGCTTTCAGTGTATTATGCACCAAACGAAAATTGATTAGACGATGAAGCCGATAAAAATTAACACAATTCCTAATTAAGGGGTGTTTGGATTTGAATTTTGTAACTGATTACCTCATATTGTCAGTTGAAGTAGTAATTATCACTTTTTAAATGTTTGGAACAACAGATTCTGTATATAATTATTTAGGCTGTAACAGATCTGATAATCTAAGGGTATGCTAGAGTTACCTATTTGGCCATTCTTTTAACCTAAAACTGTCTCCCATCTTTCACATAATGTCCTTTTTGGTCAATTTATCGATTATTTCCTTAAGTAAGCATAATTTGCCAAACAGTCAAACTTTGATTATGTGATTATTACAACTTCAAGGAGAAGCACATCCAAATATACAAGTAGTTTTATTCAACTGATTGTTTGTTTCTTAAAATCCAGTATCAAATAATCATTTTCAAAACGCACATCCAAACACGTCTAGATGACCACTGAATCTAAAGAAAATCACAATCATACCCGCAATGCACATCCATTGATTCTCTTATATCATAAGAATCATATCTCTGCTTTAAAGAAGGATATCCACCAAAATCCGACCCGCCAAATTCACTTTTAATCAAACTCTCATCATGAATGTAAGTTAGATTATGAACAGGAGAAAATGATGGTGATTTTGGCATTAATGCAATAGCATCTTCCACGGGGAGATAACACACGGGACATGCTAAAACATAAAAATATTCACATGATGATAATTAATAAGAATATACATTTCCAAGATGAAAAAAGAAAACTAGAACCAAAAGTTAGAGAATTAATAGTGGTGTGAGCTTACGTCGAGGGCCAGTTTTTTTCTTGTCTGCTGGTGGAGGTGGCAATGTGAAGGTCTCACAAGGATTTCCAGGAGGAAGGGTGTACCCTGTGAAATAAGCAGGCGGTGGAGGAGGAGGAGGGGTGGCATTGGGTGATGGTGGTGGTGGTGGTGGGGGTGGTGATGGAGGTGGAGGTGGGAGTGGGGGGGGGGGGGGGGGGGATACAAATCTTCTATCATCATATAATGTGATCTTCATTTGCTCGCTCATTAAAGCAGAATTTAACTCCTGAGCTTTTCTTTCATCAACATTTGGTGAAAATCCAGAAAATCTTATAGATGAAGGGTTCTTCTGGCTGATTTCACCTTCATATTTGCCCAAATATTAACTAACTAACTATTGATAAGAATATAAACAAACTCATCAACATTACACTTATTGATCTACCATGTGTTAACAATCATAAAGGTACTAAAATCTTGCCTCTAATCAACTTAACTGTCCACAAAAGCAAGATGGAAATATTCAAACAAAGCCCTATAGAACTAAAAGGGTGTTTGGATTTGCATTTCGAAACTGATTAAGGTAACATGAATAATCATGATCGGTTAATCACATAAATTTGCAATCAAATTGATTGAAGCTACTAATAGGTAGGTATTTTAATCCAACCACAAAGTGATTAATGAATAATTAGTTTAAACTAACATCCAAACACCCCCTAAATTGAGCTACAAACATGATACCAATGAACGGATTCAGCAAATTTCATTGATACACAATTGCTAATGAACATTACTCAACTACATTGACATCAAATCAAACAAAATGCATTACAAAACCTATGAAATTCAGCAGTAGTACACATCAATTTGGGGAAATGAAGAACAGACCTCTGGCAATATAAAGTATCCATAACATAGCTGCAAAAGAAGCAATAGACAACAGCAGCATTCCAACCTTCTTCCGAGGTACAAATTTAAAGATCCAGATGAAGGCATTATCCTTCTCTTTGTTAACAAACATCTTCGAAGCTTTTTTAGACGAAACAACGGGTGAAATCAATTGATTCATCTGTTGCTGTAATCCTAATCCTAACCCCACTTGATTCTGTTGCAAACTACCATTACTTGACGATCGTACGGCTAATGAACCTAAACTCCCAACTCTCGATGATCGTGAATCCACTGAACCATTCGTCATTATTATCCCAATTATACCTAAAACGATTCAATGTGTGGGGGAATCCCAATAACAATGTGATCACTTCGTTGAGAGATTATCCACCATTTCTCGAGATTCGATGCAATGAAAGGGGACAAACATTACATATTTACATTACCTCATCAGCAGGCTTGAATTGTGACGTGTAGATCTAGAGGAGATTGTGTTTTTCACGTGGGTTTGATTTTAGGTTTTGATGAAGCAATTTAGGTTAGATTTTACGTGGGTTTGTTATGGAAATGTGAAATAGGTTTGAGAACGAGAGTAACAGTATGGTTGTGGAGAAATGGAGAAGATGAAGAATGAACAGAGTTCCATTAGAGCATTTTTTTAAAGCTGATTCTGTTATTTTATGATTCATAATTCATTTATGTTATGCCAACTTCTTTTTATGTATATTAATTTCATAAGTCATAAGCAGTTTCGTACCAATACAATATTCGTGTTGTTAAAAGCTACATCATTATTGTTTTTTTATTATGTTTTCTTGAACACCACCAGTATACACTATACAAGTAGTTTAGCTTATATACAACGAATGGAGCTATACAAGTCACATTTGTACATCCATGTCCTTTACGATTTAGTATAGGCCAAGAAATTCCATATGTGTATCACTTATAAGATTATTTTATTGTTTAAAAGTTCATGTTGTTTAGTTGATTGTTTATTATATATGCTCATCGATTTGACTATCCATACAAAATTAAACTGGTTTATTAACAAATATACATAGAAACGAATAGAAGGTATTTTTTGAGTACAACAAAGCATTGGGTTGTACAAGGGGTGATCAATTACTAGTTTTGATAAAATAAGGTGTTTTTTTTATATGTGCGCAAACTATTTAACATGACATAAGATTCATCAGTATGTGCATCGATTACTTAACAAAACGTAAGATTTTGTCTAAAACTTGTAGAAACACTATATTTAACATGACGTAAGTTTTCTATACAATTTCTGTAAAATTATTATTACAATTTATATAAAGCTCATTAATTTAAGGAACAAAAAACACCATACAATTTCAGTAAAAAATTTATTACAATTTATATAAAACTCATTAATTTAAGGAACAAAAAACACTATACTACCCAAATGACTTGTATATGACTCTACAAGTTTTTTCTAATGAATATTAATCACTAGCTTTAGTAAACCCGTGCATTACACGTGTTGAATAAATAAAATAAAAATTATTAATTATAAAACGATAGACTAAGACATGATATGAATGAAATGATGTATGAGTAATAACTATAAGTAATAAAACAATAATATGAACTTTTTAATTTTTTTTTGTTTTTTTCAATGATAAATTAAACAATTTGTTTCAAAATAACATTTTAAAAATTTTTTATTTTTATAAATTTCCTTACTATAACTCCATATTTTAATTATTTTTGTTTTATAAAAAATTTACTTTAAAAAAACCAATTTTAGAAATATTACCTAAAAATAGTTTATTTTTTTAAATCTTTTTATAAAAAACTATCTCTATAGAAATAACATTAATAAAAAGCTCTTTTTCTTAATTTATTAAAAAACTAATTATAATGTAAAAATAAATAAATAATATTATTAGTAATTAATATGGTTATTTAATAGGAGAGAGAAGCGAGAAAAGTTTGATAAGAATGAATGTGATGCTGACATGTGGCACCCCTATTTACTATTTTATTAGAGTAGCAAGATTCTAAAAAGAACTAATATAAAGTAAACACGTCTTATTTAATTTTATATAGATGTTTTATATTCTTTAATCTAAGAACATCTTATACTTTTTAAATATTGTTTTGATTTATCCATACATTCAATTTCAAACGAATTGCTAAAGTGTATATTTTAGTAAAAGCTATATAAAATTAAAGATAGGAATTTTTTAGCAATGATACTTGACAAAATAACTTGATTTTTAGCTCACTCCTAAAAAAATCCGTTTTGGAACCATTTAATTTAGTAATTATTAAAGTTTTTGAAGCTAGTTTGAATTAAGAATCAAGCAACTTATTCCATGTTAGACCATCTCCAACCAAAGTGCCTGGGGGCGTACATGAACAATGTGATAGCGCATGTGAATAAGAGAGGGATGGATTGCACCCGTGAGAAACTGTCATTTGTGAAGGTTTTTAAGAGGAGAATGAGAGAGGAAAACAATCGACAACGTCTGTTGAACATAATATATGCTGTAGTGTAAGGGTGACCATAAACCTTTAATGATGATCATATATGGAAATGTATAACATCAAATCTTTATGGTTTTATAAATGAAACTAAAAAACAATAATTATAAAATTATCGTTTTAAAACATTCTTAAAAAATGATATAGTGAAATATGAAAAGGCTTACAGTATAAATATCTAGATTCTATCATTTTCTTTTTGGAATTATGCGTAATCCATACATTTCTTCGTCAATCAACATCCTTCTATGTGCCAAATTGGTTTCAACCATCATTTAAACGAATAAACGTACATAGTGGGTGAAATATTTCATATGTTCATGATAGGTCCAAATTGGTTTCAACCATCATCCACTTGCCTTTCTTTTTAGATATTTGAATTATTGACTATTTACGTTTAAACCAAAAGCTGATTTTTTTTGTTAACTTCAGAAATGATTTTTGTAATATTATTTAAAAATCAACTATAGGATAAATTTATTATTTTACCTAGATTGAAATTTTATTTATAACACCGCTTAAATAAGTATATTAATCCAAAAGGAAGAATGTCAAAAATGTAAGGAATATGAGCATTCTTTTTTTTTTTAATGGCCAACGAATACTTTTTAGCCCGGTCACCGGGTAAGCTCAATTGTGAAAGGCCACCACGCTCGCGAACACAGACAGCGCTGGTGACACGGCCCGCCCACCAATCCAGGGGAAACCCACCACCTGAAGGCCCAATGTGGTAAAACCCGTGGTACACATGAAGCATATTGCACCACTTGAATATGATCGTTCTAACAGTGTTAATTGATTTTATTGTAAATTATCATTTACCTCTATTTATTTATGTATTTTCTTTATCAAATCAGTTAACTTTAAAAAAAATATACCAAATCAATTTTGAATTTTTTTTTTATTTATACAATTAACCAAATTAATTGGTTTGGGTGGAAAAAACACTCAAATACTCAACAGATGCCTAATTTGTGTCACTTGACACACCCAGTTGGTAAATAGATTTAATTAACTTAGTTAGAATTAATTAACTTTGTTAGTATTAAATATAAAAACCTTACGTTCCACTAAAGAAAGGATGATAGATTAAAAACGATGTGGGTGAATTGATTTTTTATATATGTTCTAAGAAACCACTTGCGAACTAATCATTTCTTGATTCTGACAAAAACAATTTTAATTGACTTCTAAGTAATCTAATGTAGGATCAATTTGGGTTGTACTAAGAAGCCACTTGCGAACTACTCATCTCATCGGTCAACCTCGTGCAAGCCACTACTTGCAAGTTGCGATTTAGATCTCAGTCCCATCACTTGGCGGTGGCGATAAGAAAGTAGATGGAAGACGGTTTCATCATTAGGCAGTGATAATTAAGAAGGCTTAGGCGTGTGTTGGTGGGAAAAGATTGAGTTTTATTTTTGGATTTTACTAAAATAAGGGTAAAAGGGTAATTTTATATTTAATAAAGAATTTAACATTTGTTAATCTTTTGAACCATGGATGAAATAGATAGTTGGTATCTACGATTTTAAAGTTTAAGGATCAAATTCATAATTTGACTCAAACCACGAGGTTTATTCATGTAAATTTCTCTAATTTATAACTATGAATTAAAAAAAATATGATATATAGTGAAGACGAAAGTAATGTTGGATCATACATTTCTTATTCATTAACGATATTTCATTTTCAAAATTGTTTCAAAAATATGTGAACTAAAAGGATGCATCATTATATATGTGCATTTATTATTTATTATGCGTGGTGCTAGTGAGTGAAATTTATTTTGATTTCTATATGTATTTCTAAACTCAAACAATTTGCTAATTTATGACATCTTGTTTCACACATGTTTACCATAAATTTTAGAATTTAAATTTTAAATAACTTTATATTGAATTTCCTTAATAATTAAATAGGGTATTTGGGACAATGATGAAGCATTTTATTCAACCAAAATCTAACAAGAAACTAAATAAAAAGAAACACCAAAATCTAAACATACAGTATCAAGTAAAAAATATATATATATATAAATTATACTATATATTCTTCTTAGCATCTCTTATTCAAATACTTCAAAAGCAAACTAAAATTTGTTGAAAATTGCACAAAAAAGTGCAACAACAAGGTTTCACTACTATAATACCTACATTCTACAAAACTTCAACAATATGACCATAAAAACAAGACATGTTTGGCAGATTATCAACAAGATCCATAGTCAGCATCGATGTTCTAACTCTAGGCGGTCGGGTAGAACACTCGTCTTCTGCTAGTGGCTTGATCGTGATTGTGACCATAGACCGTTCTGTGACTCGAAGCCACTTTGCTTGCATGTATTGACGCTTTCTCCATGGCCCCAAATGCATTTTCTTTTCCTTCATACAATTTTTGGCTGCCGTACTTAGTATTTCAATTATAGTTTGTAGTCTGTCAGATTTCCCCACAAATATGTCAGGCAGTTTGCGTACAAGACTGTTGTACTCCTCACTCGCTTTCTTCATCTCGAATTGGCCACGCAACTCTAACTCGATTATCACTCGCACTGAATCTTTTTCATTGTTAGAACTATCGATGACGTCCAAAAATGTGTGCTCTCCTAAATCACACAAATTATATAAAAAAATCTTAACATAGTAACGACAACGGGATATTGTTAAAATAACAAAATACCCAAATGGAATATTCCCAAACAGAATAAAGTTATGAAAATACTAAAACACATGTGGAAATAATAGAAACATGTATTTGTGGTTTGCATTGAAAGCAAATGTAATAAATGATTTAACCTCCTATATCTAAATCTAAATCATTTTTTATAAACTCTTTACCATTTAATAATACATCATTCTAACATCTTGATACCTGATGGAAAGTATAACGAGTTATTCCATTTAGACTTGCAAATTGCGGAATCGTAACCGGACTTTTGTAAGCGGCTACAAATTGCTGTCATCCGACAACTGCGGCAGCCACCGGAGGCCGGCCTTGAGCAACAACATACATTCTCAGCCATCTCAATTTCCTCGAGTACTTCTTTCGTTATACTTCGAATTTTTGATTCCAAACTTGTTGTTCTAAATAAGGTTGCCTATTAGAAAAAAAAATATTTAATAAAAATAAGAATTTGTATTTTTGCAATAAATTCACACACTCATTATCGTATCATAAAATTAATAAGAACTTCTTGACGTTAAAATCGTTTCAACTTTTAATACTTTTTAGGAAACGACTCCTTGAAAATTCCAATGAACATAACAAAACTTACATGTAAATTTTGGTGTTGACTCCGTTGTCAACCTCCTTTGAATCTGAACATAACAAAACTTACATGTAAATTTTGGTGTTGGGTCTCCCAAAATTTGATCTTATTTTCGATATATTCGCGGTTTTCACATTCGTCATCGTCTTCTACATCTTGTTGAACGTCATGCATATTGTTGTCTAGAGACGATAACACCTTGGCTTCTTCCTCTAGGAACCCGAAGATTGAACCACACAATTGCACCGGCTGTGGATCGCTTGGGTGCTGACCGGTGTCGTTACTATGATTCGAAGAGAGGATGCGGTGGCTCATCGGAACACGAGTGGTGGCTCTACCCATTGAGCCACCACGGAGCAACCTCCACAACCTTCTCTTCTTTAAAGAAATAGAAGTTGTATTGTTTGTTGTTGTGAGATTAATATAGGGAAATTGTTTTCATATATAGGATGATATGTTCCACGTGGCATGTTTCTATTTGATGGTGGTAATCTATGGTTTGGGTCCACGTAGGATTGAGTCAAGATAATAGAGCCATGAGATATGATTAAGAAATTCGGATTTTTATTATACATTTTGTAATTTACAAAAGAGGCCCATGAACTCAAAATTTCGTATATCCAAAAATTACCTGTAATTTACATATAAGTTACACAATGGCATAACTTTTTATTCTTAACAACAATTTAATCAGCTCTTTTTTTTTTTGAACGGCAAATCTATCCTACTTTTACTCCTAAATTACTCCATATTACACCATGCCTAGGTTTGAACCCAAAACCTCCCCTCTAAAAAGCAAAGCCTCTACCAAGTGGGTTAGCCTCACATTGACATTTAATCTGCTTTTAATAAAACATTTCGTTCACTCTAGGACTCAAACACTTATGGGAAGATCACTGCAGGCAGGAAGGATAACATCTTTTCACTCTAGTATACTGCTAGTTCAAAGTCCATTTGATAAATGATACATCCGCTAACAATACACGCCCTAACCATAGATCAAAATCTCTTTACCATAAAAATGGTGGTGGATTCAAAATATATTTTACCAATTACCAATACTTTCATATTTTTGCCTTTTGATTTTTGAGTAACCTCTAATGTTATGACAAATGAAATTGACCTTAATCTAGTAATAATGTACACTTTGGGGTCACGAAAGCTATTACATAAACACAAACAGTAGTTCGGTTAACCCTATGTAAGAAATTTAATAATATTTCAACATCCACCATTTATAACACCATACCCTAATGTTAGTTATATTTTTAGACGTTAATTATTATAATTTTAGAGTATATTTTGGTATTTATTTTGCACTTCTTGCATGCATTTTTCATTTATTGCAATTTTTGTGGGATGGAATCTACTTTGGTGTGTTTTGGTTGGTTTTGTAGGTTAATTGAAAAAGAAGAAAAAGGTTTAAAGAAATTATTATTGAAGAAAATCCTGAATTTTGAAGATGCAGGAAAATTCCTTAAAGTTTGGGATTTTTATGAAATGTTTATCAATAAAGCCTTAGAGATAAATTTAAAAAGAAGCCCTACAAAAAAAGAGGAATTAGTTGGAGAAAAAAAGAATAAAAAGGGGCTGGAAATCAAAAAAAGAGGAGATTTTTGAAAGGGAGCAATTCAGTCGACCAAGAGAAGAAGGAAAAAAAGAGAAGAGCAATCATTGGAGTTTTGCTTTTCACTTTATTGACTTGAGGTTTTTGTAGAAGGATTAATTATTTTAGTTAGTAAGTTTTTTTTTTTATTATTTTGGTTTGATTGATCTAGCCGTCGTGTCCGGCTAGAACACTTTTAGTTTCAACATTAGGGTTTAATTTTCTTTGATTTGGTTTGAACTTATGTGAAACGTTTATAAGATGTTTTTATTTTAATGGTTTGTTTGTTTGATTCTAGGTCTTAAACCCGGATCTAATCCGGTGTATATATTAGATTGTTAATAAAATTGGCCACTTTATTAATTTTTCTAATAAAGTTCTTCAAGATTTAAAACCCTAATCAAGTTTTGATTTTTGATATAAGGAACAATTAACGATTTGGGTTTGTCTATGAATCCATCCTCGTTATAGAATCATGCAATATAGTTAAACATACCGAACGGCGTGTGTGTTTAATTATAATTAATACTTCTATCATTGCAACCCGCACACTAAGATCCGAACGGCGTGAGCTTAGAGTAGCGGGTTGGCTCTAATCAACGAACTGCGCTTGATTAGACATTAGATAGAGGGGATATCCGAACGGCGTGATGTCTAGTATCGATACAAATCATTAATTAAAAATAGTCATTGCACCATAATCGTTAATGATCGTAAGCCAAATCGAATCAAGAAATTACCTTAGTGTTGGAATTAGCTTTCACATATTAATTTATTTCACAATTTAATTAGAGTTTTTATTAATTCCTTTTCAGAATAAAAAAATACAAAAAAATGTCAATTTTCGTTTTTCCGGCAGAACCTTAACACGGCCGCATACAGTTCTGACATGGCCGTGTCAACCTACTAGAATTTTTTTACTTTTTGCAATTTACTTTCAGTTTTAGTTTTTAATTAAAACCTTTACCTTCCTTAACCCATAACCAACTATAGTAACTGTACTAAAACGTTTTTGGTATAAAATAATTGATACGTATCCCTGAGGACACGAACCCTACTTCCACTCATACTATTCTTAGTGTGCGTGACGGTAGATTCACATTATAATATTTTATTTGCTGGATTCGACACCCAACACCTAAAAATATTTGGTGTCCCTCGACTATCTGATACAAATATAACACATAAAATCTGTTTACGTGTTCTTCCAACCTAAATCCGCATGTACACATAGTATTTTTGTAACTTTACAACAAAGTGTTAACTTTCTATGTATTGAATTTTTTACTTTCCTAGTAGGTTTAAATTCTTGGATTTAATACTATTAGTATCCAATCTCCTTTCTTTTAAAAGGGTTATTAAATTTTAATAATCTCAACTTTTATTTATTGATCGAATTTAATCACAAATCAGGAACATGTTTATAAATATTCTTAATTTTGAGCTTATTTTCCTCCAATAATCATTACTACTGAGAGTTAGCCCCCATTAGTTTTTTTATTAAATGGGCTAACTTTGAGCCAATTTTCAACTCTGGCGCGCCCAACCTCCATCAGGTCTGTTTTTCGGTGTCGAGTCTCTATCATCACTTGAAATTGACCTCCAACGAGTCAAGTGATTCAAATCAGGAGGTGGATATTGACAAGTTTCAAGGCGTAGAAGTTTCAGATTGACGTGACCTGATGGTAGATTTTCAATTTTCTACCTGGCGTTTTGGTCACATAAGTAGTTCTCGTCATCAAAAAACTAATGGGACTAACTCTCAGTTAGGAAGGGATCGTTGGAGTAAAAGAAACTTAAAGTTGAGAGTGTTGTAAACATTTACTGAGTTGGGATTAATCTCAGCCAATAAATGAAAGTTAGGATTATTAAAGTCCAATAACCCATCTTCAAACTATATACATTTACTATATACTTAAAACTAAAGGTTAGTGGCTTGGCCATATTTTGGAAAACTGCAAAATATAGGCTAACCAACACAAAAGAAAGAACAAAGAACATAGTGATTTAAAATCAACGGCCCAATACCTCAAAAAATTGTAATTGCGTAACCATACATCTTGGAAATAACAACACATAGAATGTCACTAATTCTATAGTAATCTAGTCCGCCTCTTGTAGCAATGTAGCATATAAAAAGTTATAGTATAACCGGCCCAAAATGTTTGTTAGATTCTTTTTGGGGGTCCATCAATGCTTTGTAGTAGACAACATCATCATGTTAAGCCCACCATTAAGGTCCACAACAAAACAGGTAGCCCAAAACTTAAATCGGCCTAGTATTTTTCTATTTCTCGCGCATCTTCAGCAGCCCTCAGGCCCAGCAGTTAATCTCATATTGAATTATCTGAATCATTTTATTAAACGCTTCAAAGTTATGACTATGAATGTTCACAGACGAGGATAGTAGCGAAGTCGAAGACCTCTTTGCACATTGATCTCCATGGTCAGAGAGCAATTTTACGATCATAGACACTGATGTTCTCCGTTTTAAATCGAAGCTTACTTGGCACACGAAGGTCTTGAAGAAAATTCCAAGATACATAATCAAATTGAGGTTAAAAATAATAATATCTAAACGCTTGTTTTTTTCGCTTAACTCATAAAATTCATTACAATGAACACTACATTACGAATCTTTTGACGTAAAATAAATGCCATGTGTTTGTATGAAATGAGCTTTGAAATTTTTTTCTTCAAGCGATAAGCCACAGTCATCATAATTTGATTTATTTTAAATCAAATTAGAAGATAATTATATATTAGCTCGAGAAGAAGGAGAGCATCTGGCTAGTTCAAATGGACTAAGCCCCTAGACTGTGGGCGTCCGGGCCTTCTGGCGGAGTCCAAGGGTCAATTCCATTATGGTTCGAACAAGAGGTGTATTTTTATATTTACAAGTGTTAAAAATACACAATTTCTTTGTTTACACAAATTTTATAAATAGATTCAGTTGTTTTTTTTTTACTTCACCGGTACCTAATTTTATCATATGAGATTTTTGTCTAATGCTTAAATATAACTTTATCTTCAACAATTCGTCAAATTTAAGTCTAGAACTATAACTGGGCCTTGAGCTTCAACTAATAGGATTGTTTGAGGTGCGCTTTAGAGCTAGGCCTAAATCTTGTATTGACCTATTGGGCTATTGGGTCATCGTTTATCGATATACTTTTTTGCCGTTTTTGTTTAGGTATGCTAATTTCACAAAGGCTCCATATTTAAGTCTAGAAGATCTTGATCTAAATAGTGGGTTTCGTTCAGTGATACAAATTTCACAAAGTCTCCGTATTTCACAAAGGCTACATAGTTTATAAATCATTAACACTACTTATGAGTGAGATATTGCTAGTTAATTTTTTTCTAATTTTTTTGTTAAAATAAATCTTTTAGAATTTTAAAATGTCAAATTTTAAATTTGGTGATTGAGATCCAAAACTTACCAAACACAACCTGTTTATAACCTTTGCTTTTCAGTTTTTGTTAACTGTTTTATCTTCGAATTTTTTTTTATCTCATATTATTTGAAGTCTTAATGTATGATCATATTTCTTCCTTATTTCTCTCAACTTGTCTGGCTTCTCTTTGAAGTTTTGATTGTTTATATTTAATGTTTTGAATAAAATATTAAAAACAGTAAATACAATATTAGTGTTTCAATCCATCCCTTTTCCACAATTGTTTCGAAAGAATTATTTTGTACGTTCGATGCCTGATTTTATGGTATTCTATTGGATGACTTTTGTCAACAATCACGTGAGCCATAAGCGGCTGTCACGTGACCTCAAATCCCAATAGCTGTATTAAGTTATATTTTTGTTTATTATATGATAAATTGATATAAATAAATACTTTTATATTGACACGCTAAAAGTGAAGAGAATTTAAGACAGAGATATGGACGTGTGTCACCGATTAAAATTTTCATCCAAAATCACCTTCACGTAATACCCGAATTTAAGGTATCATCATCCTTAGCTCAATTTGTTAAAGTTAAATACCTCAAGATTTTATTAAAATAGAATTGGTTTAAGTTTCATCCGAGACAAAATAATAAGAAGGTTTTAGGTTTTAGGTTGGGTTAGCAAGTTTTTCTCACCTAAGTTATTTCCTCATGAGGGTGGTCAAGTTCGAGATTGATGGGGACGGACTAATACAAATTCCATTTGGGGACGTGCCAGCCTAGTGTCCCAAGGCCTAACGTTCCATACTCAAGTAATGAAGATGATCGGTTAAGCCAATGACGCGACATTGATCCACTTACCCGTAAAAAAGCACGTTTTCATTTTTAACTATTTTATGTAACTTGTATTTGTTTATTTCCCTATAGTAAACTTATAATCAAGTTTTAATATTATTCAAGAGAATCAACCATACTTTGTTCCAAACATAAAACACTAAAGTTCTAACATTATTTATTTTTTGAAATAAATGTCAAAACACTAAAGGATAAACTTTTTTCTAACCGTAAATGTCAAAAGTTTTAAGATCAAGTGATATGAATTAAAGAATATGTAACTTTGTTACTATTTAATGCTTGTTTTATTCACGTTAACATAACTTTAATAAAAAAACTATTATTTAGTGGATTTTGCACTTTGTTATTACATCCTATTTTAAGTTATACTTGAAAAAATAAACCATTAGAGATAGTAATCAAATTTTATACATTTTCATTTAAGTTTCTTAGTTATAAAAAGTTCTTAAATTTAAAAACAAATTACAAGATTGAAACAATATTAAGTTTTGACCGTCTACCTGTGTTTTGCAATTAAAAAAAAAGTACAAGTGACTTTTATGAAAATCGAGAGACAATTGTTTAATATTAGGTGAAATATAAATGCAAAATCAATAGGCATATACATATTATTTATTTATAGTATTTGTAAAATTTACACGCACATGAATTCATAGTGAGCCGTAAGGCAAACTTTTCATTACTAATTGAGTGTTAAAACCTGCAAGAACCAAATAAATATTTTTTATCATTGATTATATATATTGGTTAAGGTGCATGTAATTTTTAATATATTTAACATCAATGACGAAATTTGAACAAGGCAGATATAAATTATTTGAAATATAAAAAATTATAAACTATCAGACCAAAAATTAACATTCCTAACGAACTCAATATATATGATCTAAATTATTTGAAGTCTTTTATCTTTTTTTCCTTAACGTGAGAGTCATGCATTGTGTAATGGCGATCTTTAATCTACACACTTTATTCAATATGCGACTTAAACTCTCAATCATGACTAAATACATCTTTCTTACACACCTTAGATCATATGTAGTTAAGTCCGGAAAATAAGAAAAATATGATGACTATAAATAGACCTGGTATAGTTAGGTTGTAGATACTCTGATGATAGTTTTTTTTTAACTAAATGCAAATATGTATACATATTATTTACCTATGTGTATGCATATGTGCACATATGTGGATATTTTTATATAAATTAATGCAAAAGGCAAAGTTCGATAATAAAAGAAATAATATGAAGAGAAAAAAGTTATTGATTTTCATTATTAGAAATTTTATTGAAGCATAGTATACCTTTTTACTCTAATAAAAAAATATATACGAGAGACACGTGTCAGCATCATATTTCTCCTCATAAAATTTTCTCACTTCTCTATCTTATTAAATAATAAATTTAATTACTAATAATATTATTTAAATCTTTTGTAGATTAAAAATAGTTTTTAACAAATAAAAAAAATATTTTTATTAATGTTATTTCTAAAAAATATATAAAATAAGAAATTTTTCTAAAATATCAAAACTTTTAAAAATATGAAATATTTTAAATTTGATGTTTTTAAAAGGAATTTTTTTATAAACAAAAAATAATTAATACTGGGAGTTATAATAAGAAAACTTTTAAAAATTGTGTTTTTTTAATACGGTTTATTTTGAAACAAAAGTTATTTTTTTTTGACAAAAAATTAAAAAAGTTGATATTATTGTTTTAATTTCAATCATATCTTATTTTAAAATATCATTTTATACTTAATATGTTTTTATTATATTAATATTTAATTTATATAATTCGTGTAATATATGGTTTGCTAAAACTAATACTGTATATATGAGTTGACACTTAATAATTAAAAGGATAATTGCAAGGATAAATAGGAAAAAAAAACTAAAATGATAAAAAAAAAAAAAAGAAAAGGAAAAGAATGATAAATGCGAAAGCATGTGAAAAAGAATCAAGACCAAGAATCCCGCCATAAGTTGATGCTTCTTCAAACAACAATTAATGATTGAGATTTAATGATAACCCATCCGCTCCGCGTCTTCTCAGGTTATTAATTTTATTTATTTAATTTTATAGAAATTATCCACTAAAAATATTTAAGCTTTAAGATGTAATTAGTTTTTCACCAATGATTTTTAATCTAACTAGTTAAAATAAATTACTCATAACATGTAAATAAAAGAAAATCATGGATTCAAGTCTCACTCTCAGCAAAATGCTCAGAATTGAGTTAAAAAGTTGTCTTAGTAATGAGTTTTTTTATTGAGGGGGTTGGAGGTGCCGTAGCCAAGACTACAGATTAATAGGTCCGATTAAGATAACGTCTATCATCTGCAGGGTCGTACATCCGCCGTTCAAAAAAAATGTAATCTGTCTTTCAAATTAATGCCGTTAATTTATGAGCAAATCATAGAGTTATGACTTATGAACCTAATAAAGCACATGAACCTAATAAAATTTAATTATAAATACTTTTATAGTTATTGATAAATTAATTATAAATTGGTTCACAGTTTATATTAACTAACATATACAAAATAAATTATATCTAATTAAACTTCTTCGTGAAGGCAAAATTACATTATATATACTCAATAGCAAGTGTTGGTAGTTTTTTCTAATATTTTTTTTTTTTTCATTTTAACGTATTGTAGTACTAGATAAATAGGTTTGTGGATAGATACATGCACAACTTGGGGATGGTTCTTGAGAAAACCAATAGTTATGTGAAAACCAAAGAAAACCACAGAAAGCAATAACATAATTCAATTTTTTTTTTGTTATTTTAATTGTTAAAATGTTATTTAAGTGTTTGGTACATATATGTTGAGCATACATACGAGAATGAAGAGTTTTACGTATACGTAACACTATGTCGAATGAAAAATGGTTACGTATACGTAACCTATGTGTGACGTATATGTAAAACCATGCTACGGTTTTCATTTGGTCCATACCCTTATTTATATATACTCACACATATATATAGAGGGTAGTGATACAAAAATTTATAAATTATTTGATCGTTTTTATTGGTTTTCTCATAACTTTATGGTTTTCTCATAACTTTATGGTTTTCTTAGGATCCCTCCTCTACACAATCTATGCTTCCACCTTGGTTTTACTAATACTCAATAATCCAGCAAAACGTTACTGCGTTACATTACATGACCTGATAAATTATATTAATTTAATTAATTGGTACTTTTCGTATTTGGTAGTCGTATTCATCCTTTTAGTTATCATTGGCTAAAAGATAAATGCATCAAAGCGTGTCAAAACATGAAGGGTTCTACACATGAAGCTTTGATGAAATAGCATACTTAAAACATAACATAACATAGGTGACACTCAAAACATTTTGAAAATCAAACCGAAAGGTCCTGATCCAACTAGTTAAACCAAGAATAATCGATGTTTGCGGTTTGGTTAGAAACTAACAGTTGATTAATTTAAATGATAACAATTGATAAATCTAAGCTTTTAAACTAAACGTGTCAAAAGTGCTTTTTGATATTGGTTTAATATTATGCAAAATAACAATCCTTTCACGTTTCCATCTTATTTCACACTTAATCCCTTATAAATACCACATGCTAATATATAGTTTTTAACTGTTACTATACAACCCGGATTTAAAGGATAATTGTTATTTTAATCGAACTCAACTATTCGTTTTTTAACCGGAACCCATCTGAAAAGAAAAACCAATAACTGAAAAAACCTTCTACCTTAACTCAAAATATTTTACTATAACCGAGTCTCAAACCCAAGATATTTCGATTTTTTATTATTTTGATTAACTTAGCTCAACGAGAGACCGAGGTTCATTGGTTACCACATGCTAATATTTAGCCCCTAGAGTTTACACTTACTGTATTTGTACCCCTTAAACTTCTATTTTTACTCTCAGTATATTCAGCAAGAGATGTCCCCACTCCCCAGCGAAGCTGCTGCTATATAACCACCACCAACACCACCACCATCTTCACCATCCCCTTCACTTCTTCCTCCTATATATCTCACACACAAACACACACTGAGCCCACAATGGGTTTCAATGGTCTGTTCTCACTCTTGGTTCTCACCTCTTGCTTCATCACCAATGCCTTTGGTGGCGGCATTGATCTAGACCATCTGATCTGGACCCAGGCTCCACACCATGCCCCCTCGCACCCACCGGCCGGAGCCCCAGCCCCAGCCCCACACCCACACCACCACCGCCACAAGGGTCCTGGTGGCCACCACCACCACAAACCTGCGGTTCCACCAATGGCTCACCCACCAAGTGTGGCTCCGGTTCACCCTCCAACTAAGGCTCCGGTTCAGCCACCAAGTGTGGCTCCGGTTCACCCTCCAACGAAGGCTCCGGTTCACCCACCGATACGGAGACAGGTTGCGGTCCGGGGTATGGTTTATTGCAAAGCTTGCAAGTATAGGGGTGTTGATACACTCATGGCTGCTACTCCACTTCAGGGTATAAGTCTTTTACTCTTATTGGTTTTTTTTTACTAATTAACACACTGATTGTTATTTATGAAAAAATCTAAACACATACTAGAATGCTATAAAAACGCCACTGACATAGTTGACATTGTACGTACATGCAGTCAAAAGAGAAATTAAAGTATACCTATATATATACTAGTTTATATCGTATGTAATACACAGATTTAATTAATAAAATATTTAATAGTTTATAATAAAAATTATAAAATATGATTAATACTTCAAGTAAAACAATAATTATATCATCTTAAACTCTCGTTTTATGAGATTGTTTTTTTTTTACATTTTGTTTTTCAAATATAATTTTATTTTTTGATCACCCTTAAAATAAAAAAATAGTTTCAAAAAAGTTAGAATTTCTAGAAAAGTTTTTTGTTTAAGAAAATTTCTATATCTTATATTTTTTTAAAGTTTGTTTATTTTTATATAAAAATCTAGTTTATAATTTTACAATATCTTTTAATTTGGAAATGTTTTTTATAATATAATTACTAAATTTATTATTATCATTTATTATGAGAAAAAGGCGGAAAAATCAATATGAAAAAACATAATATTTCGATACGTGACGCTTTAAAATCTTTTTTTATTATAATAGATAGATTAACCTGTGAATATTATGTACGTTTCAGGAGCTAAAGTACTCTTAACATGCAAAAACACCAAGTACCCATTGAGGGTCAACGCTACAACCGACAAAAATGGCTTCTTCTTCATCATGCCACCAAAGACATTGACCACTTTTGGTGCTCACAAATGCAAGGTCACACTGCTATCATCACCAAAGGCTACATGCAACCAACCCACCAACCTACACTATGGACTCAAGGGAGCCATCCTAGTCCCCACCCCGAAAGCGGTTGGGTCCAAGCTGCCTACGTCACTGCCCTTCGATGTTTTCACCGTCGGCCCCTTCGCGTATGAAGCCTCTAAGAAGACGATTTGCCCACGTGAAAACATTGAGGCTTGATTTAGTCAAGAGTTACAAGTTAATTAAGGAGTTTAAAAGCTTGTTATGATTAGTGTAAGGCTATTAAGGGTTAATTAGCTAGATTTACCTCTGTCTTTTTTAATAAATTTGATTTGGGATTTAGATGTTTGAGTGGTGATTTGGTAATTCGGTGGAAGATGATCATGTGCTTTGATATGTAGTGTTTGGTAATAAGTATTAATAAATCTACTTTTCAACGAGCTTTCGTTGAATTGATCATTATGAGTGTGTTTCTTTTTAACTTGCTTTATCTTGGTAGAAACGTTTCAAAAGCATAATTATTTATAAGAGTATAAGGTTTTAAAAATTCAATTGATATGTGTTTTTCAGAATTATCCATTGTAATTAAATCATTAGAGGGGATGAGTAGTCACTAGAGGACTTTATTTTCACTATCTTCCTTCTTCTAATACACGTTAAATTATTCTTATTCAACTCTCATTCAAAGTTAGAAACGTTTGTAATTCGATTTACTATACTTCATCTTCTTAATATACAAGGTGTATAGTATAATGCATATGTGACTGTAAGTTGCACCCTTGATGAGAGCATTCCCTTCCCCTGTTTTTTTTTTTAAATTTAGAGTTGAAGTAATATTATCTCTTTTAAATTTTTTGCACAATCCAAATTTTAATTTCTTATTACATTGTCTCTTTTAAATTTTTTATATCAAGTAATTTTTGGATTCAACATCTACATATGATCTTATTTCCTTTACACAAAACTATAAGTTTGATGTCACGTAACAGCTCTGGTTGGGGTAGTCATTTGAGGGATCGGTCAGTAATGACAAACAGAGTAAAATTGGTTTGTGGTGTTGGGTGATTGGGTTATAGGTGCATAGACTTGAGAAACAACATATACGAGAGACTTTAATTGAGAAAAAAAAAATGATAGAGAATGGTTACCATTAGAGAAAGAAGATATAAGGGGGAGAGGATCACTAGGAGAAAATTGGATATCGAATCAAATAGATCTAGACTATATACAAATTTATATATTTATGTACATTATATAATGAGATACAACACTCAATTAATAAATATAGAGAAGCTAAACCAACCTAACATATAAACTATATTTTCAAGCATATTCATATGTAAGAGAAGTTATGATGTTATATAATTTCTATTTTATAAGTTTTTTGTCATGTGATCACATTTTATGTCTCCATAATGCAGGATAAATTTATGGTGGTGGGAGAGTAATGAAGGGTGGTGTCTAACAAATGTAGACATCGGAGTGGGTAAAACCATGATGGTGAATCAATGTGGCACCGCTCCCCAAATTTTACACATAAAAAGAAAAAGTTTGATTTGAAGGCCAACACAAAATATTTCACTTTTTCAAGACAGTTCTTCTCTCATGATATCATATTATTAATATTTTTAATTCTTTTTTAAAAACATACATTATAAAAGTTGTTTGATAATTAGAATGATGAAATGAAGCCATGATATTCTGATTTCCAAAAATGTTTACAAAAGGAATAGATGAAGACCCCGTTAAGCATGTGTGTGTGAAATGGCTTTTCTCCTGTTTGAGTAGAAATACAATGTTATCATTGCAAATTATGCTATTTGAATTATAGAATTTTATATCTAATGGTAATAGATAAAAAAAAAATTGTAATTAGTTCAAAGTCTCAAAAGGACGTCTTGGTGGAATGTGTCTACTCTCTATCAAAGAGGCGGATGGTCAAGTCTTGCAACATGTATGAATTAATGTTTATTTGAGTAGTTTAGAAGTATATTAAGAGCACTTTTAAGAAATTAGTTAATGGTGGTATTTAAAATTATTTTTATAGTTTTATTTATATTTTTTGTTGTACTTTAGAAGTGATTCCATCACAAACAGTTGCCCCTCCTCTCTCGATCCTTCTTGTCACAAGCTCTATCATTTAAATCATATGGTGAAGTCATACTTTTGAGCTAATAAGGTAAGCAATGATAAAACTATAAGGTTTGTACAATTGTGAAATGAGCTTGCCGCTAATAGCTAGTCATGTTCTATTCAACATTTAGAATGTAAGTAGCATTATATTGCATATTTTCTTCTATAAACTTAATCAATTATATATATATATATATATATATATATATATATATATATATATATATATATATATCTAACTTAAAATTTTAATTGCATCATTTCAAAACTTAATCATTTATTTCTATTCTCAAACTAAAAATTTAATTACATTTATTCCATTCATTAAACATAAATATTACATATTTACCCATTTGAATATATTTTATTACAAATAACATACATAATTAATGTTTTACATTTTTCTACAAAAACTATAAAAGTCAGTATTTACTCATTTCTTAACTAGTTCTTTTCTTTTTAACTAACTTTTGATTTATAATTATTTGTTTATATTTTGATATTAGCATTTCTTAGTTTCTTTATACTATGTTTATCTTTCGATAGTAGGATTCCTCGGTTCGTATACAAGACACTTTCAATCTCATCATGCAACACGACCCGAACACTTAATTTTTCTTGTTTTTGCGTTACGAATAACTCTCTAGTCTCTGGTCATGCTTTTGCACCTATTTAATTCGAAAACTGACAGACCCGAACTTCTCGTGAATCTATCCAAATTCTCGAAACTAATAAGAACTAACTTGGAACGGACACGTACTAATTATGTTGTAATTGTCTTATCACCATCCACCATGCTTGTACCATGCGCCATACACTAGAGACCGAAAAATGTAATCGGCCAAAAAAACATGATTCGATTAAATTTTCAACACGCAACTTTAGAAATTATATTTGAAGACAGATAGATTTTAGAAGAGATTATTTTTTATAATCAAAACTCAAAAGTTAGTAATTGAAACATTACAAATAATCAAAACACGTAAGTTAATTAGCTAAAAAAGAACGTAATTTCGTAGTTTAATAAAAAATAAGAGCAAAATACTAACCGTATAAGTTATTTTTGATAAAATAATCAAATGGGGTAATTATGTAATGTTTATGTTTAATAAACGGGATATATGTAAATAAAATTTTAAATTGGGTATGTAATTGACTAAGTTTTAAAGGGTATATATGTAATTAAAATTTTAATTTGGGTGTATACGTAATCGATTAAGTTTTAGAAGAAAATATATGTAATTAAAATCTTAAATTGAGTATATATAAAAATGATTAAATTTGTAAGAGAAATATGTTATTTTTCTGGAATATAATGACATCTTCTAGACCATTCATTTTGACCCAATAGGGTGTATTCATGTGTGATCCATTCATCTCATCACACATGTGAATGATAGATAGAATCACTAATGTTCTGACATACATCTACGTGAAGTTACAAATATTTTATGTGGACTCACAAAGTAATTATAAAAAGCTTCACATAAAATATTATTCAAAAGATGTTAAATATGTTATCGGATCAACCATTAAATATCAACTATTTAAGGCTCGCATTTAAAATGATCTTAAAGTTCCAACCCTAAACTTACGTTGTACACAAGAGTGTACAACTCATAAATTAGCTTAAATATATTACCCTGTATAATAAATGTAATGAGCGAATCATTTTAATTTTTAGTTTTTCTTCTTATATGTTCATGTGCTTTCGTCACCGACACCACAAATACATGATAGATCATTTAACAAGTAAAAATAACATGAAATATTATGGCAAAACTTTCACTTTAATAGTTGAGATCAATAAAATATTATAAATAAAACATTGTGTAATATACATTACAAATATATAAGATTTGCATGTCGTTGTGAGCAATAATCGGTTAAACAGGTAAAAGTTCAAAACTATTATTATTTTTAATGTTATAATTATTTCTAAACATATTTTTTTTCTTATAACTTTTAAAAATATATTATTTCAAACGTTCCATCCATAAAAGAAAAGAGAGAGCTCGTAGGTCTTATTCTGCAGATCAAAGAGCTTACAGAATTCTAAATATAAATACACTTTTATGACACATTTATTTATATCTATTAATCTATGTTTTGATATAAAAAGGTTTTAATATTGACCGGGGTATAAGCTCTCTAAGCAAAAAGGCAAAACTCCTCAATTATATTATTATTTACATAACTTTAAACATATTTTATTTTTCTCTTATAAATTTTAAAATAAAATATTTTGTAAAATTCAAATACGCCGTTGTGAAGAACCTATTTTCATTCACGCATTAGTTAAAATTTATTCGAAACTAACCAACGTCAATATAATATTTATAGTTCTTTTTCGACAATATAATAATGCTTTTTTACTTACGAAAATATCATTATGACGTATTTTTATTTTTATCTATCTTTCAATATAAGTTTTAATAAAAAAAATGACAATTGCATGACGTAAATAGTAGTTTACATACAAAAATAATGATGCATTACAGAAATAGAATGCCTAGACGAACAGCCCGAACTTAACCGACTAACCGTGCTAATCAACCTTTAAAAAAACCGGGCTAACCCATTACCAAAATCTGAGACTAAAGTGGGCCTACTGGGCTTTTTTATCTATTGGACTGTATTCGGCCTATGCTTTTTTGATACAACCTTTGATTGGGCCAAGATTGTACCAGGGAACTCAGGAACTGGACCGTAGCTATAACTTTAAATCCGATCACATATTGTTTTCACTAAGCAGTATAATATTAAGCATTTTTTATGGGTTATTTTAATTTTTTTTAAATATATGTCTTTTCAATATACTACATGTAATGATAAGCGTTTCAATGAGCCTTTTTGTTTTATAAAAAAAAATCATCCGTTACTATCAAGGTTCCCTTTGGACCATTCTCACGTCTTGACCGTAAAAGCATTTTTGTGGCCTCAAAAAAGTCGGGCCCAAATGGGTTTTGTGTTTGTGGGGGCTGTCATTCAAGGATGTTGCCCTTGGCTTCATTTGTCTAGTGATATTTCGCTCCGGTTAAGGTCGGCGTTTTTTTTTCCTATTCATGAGCAGATATTTAGATTTGCTTTTGTGTTCTTTTCTTGTGGTCAAAATGACTTGGTGTTAAATGATGAGGGGATCACAGGGGATCACACAAGTTGAACGCACATCACTAGTTGTACTTCTAAGTGTAAGTTGGATTTCACCCATCTTAAAGTGGTAAGCGTCAACACGCTTCCGGATAATGGTTAGTACTCACCCTTTGGACTCAAGTACTTAACTTAACGTAGGACTGTTGAAATCCTTTTGACAACAAAGCAATTACGAAAAAAAAAAGTGAATAATTAAGATGGTTGGATTCTAGTGTTATTAAGACATTTTCAATAGTTTGAATTAGTCAACCAATTGAGGATCATAATAAACAATCATACAATTAAGGTTATTCGAACTACACGCTTGTTCAAAATTCAAATGGTTTTTTTCAAACTACAATCTTTAAAGGTTTAAAAAAACGAACACCTCTAGACCATTGGAGTTTCAAGTAGGCATCACACTTAAGGGATCATGCTCAAGAAAGGTTGCATGAAAAGTGTCATTAGTAAGAACTAATCATAAGCGGTAAGCTACAACAAAATAATTGAGATCAGTGGCAACTCGGTTAATCAATGGCACACTAGATAAGTATCATTCATGTTTTAACAACCATTATCATATGCTTTAATGTAAATTTTAATCGAATTGCGTATGTACAGGTCATTAAATTGTTTCACGCTTTTGTTTTTAATATAAAGTGACACACACATCCTTCTCGTTTTATAAAATTTTAAATATAAAGTTCCGATATTTTTTTTCTACGTTTCATCAAAAACTTAAATCCAAACCAAGCATTACATTTTTTCCGAAGCATCAACAACCCCACCGAAACAAACGAACGCATTTACATCTGCCAGTTTATGTTTATTACTTGTTATCTATTTAGGATAAAAATAATAGTAATATATTATTACTATACAAAACTGAATTTTTGTTGTTTTTTTATAAAAGAATATTAATATTTTAAATATAAACATTGATATATTAAAGATATTTAATCCAAAAAAATCTATAATAAAAAAGAAATCTTGATTGACTTTGTCTTAAACTTGACATCTCGATGGTTGAAATTCCTAGGCATCAACCAATCGCTTATCACGTAGCTCACACATTTTTAACTCGCGCGTGAAGCTTTTGGGAATAGATCCGCCTGATCCCATAAAGTCATTTCATAGATCAAATATTATTTTATACCAAACACATCTCATGTCAAGTACTCGGGATCTATAAAGTAAATATATAATGAATCACATTTTAAAATGTAATCAAAAATAAAATAAAAAAGCAAACTATAATTTTCATGCATGTGGTTTTCGTTGGCAGTAATTTTTAAAGCAATTCATAAGTCGGTGAAGTTTAAGTGTCAAAACTAACAAGTCAGTAATGTAAAATTAAATATGAAATATAGTTCTGTGCCAAACTTGATTCGAACATACTTCTTAATGAGAATTTGAAGAATGGCTTATCGTTTTGAGTTTTGTTCTCAACAAGAAACTTCAAAAAAATTAGTATATTTGACATATAGATTATAAAGTGAGAGGTGTTGTTAGAGATACACCTATTTAATTGTTAAAACATCATCGCTTTCTTTCTCTATACGTGTATACATATAGAGCGAAAGAAAAAATAATAATAACATCAATAGTTGTCAAAATAACCATAGCCTTAAGTGTGTGAGTTAGGCTGGTTAGCCATTCAGGAAAAAATCATCTAACCAGCAACCACAGGTTAAAAATAAAAATGAAAGAGCAGCAGATGCGTAGAGCACATATGTCACACTGATGCTTTTTAAATCATTATTTAAGTATCCATATATATAAAACCTTTTCGTCTTCTTCGCATTTTAACCCACCCTCTCTATTCTAGATATTTTGTTCCCCCTAAAAAATGAACAATTCTCCGGCCACCAACAGCTCCTATGCCACCACCACCACCACCACCCACCACCCATCGCCACCGCCAACTCCGGTCACCATCTCCGACCCAAACAACCCATACCCAACAACCTTCGTTCAAGCCGATACCACCTCCTTCAAATCAGTAGTCCAAATGCTCACCGGCTCATCGGAAACCGTCAAACACGCCTCTTCCTCCGCCGGCCGACCAGACCCTCCGGCGAGAAACCCCATCCCGCCGTTGAAAACTAACCCCAACAAAAAACCCAATTCGAAGCTCTACGAACGGAGGAACAGCATGAAGAGCTTCAAGATCAACCCATTAGTCCCCGGATTCACGAACGCCGGTGAATTCTCCGGCTATCACCGGAATTCTAACTCCGGCGAGATTCTGTCACCGAGTATACTTGATTTTCCGTCGCTGGTGCTAAGTCCGGTGACGCCTCTTATCTCCGATCCGTTTAACCGGTCGCCGGCGACGGACGGCAGCCCGAATTTGGACGTTGGGGCGGAGGAAAGAGCGATAGCGGAGAAGGGGTTTTATTTACATCCGTCGCCGGCGACGGCGACAGCGACGGCGAGGACTCCGGTGAGGGAGGTGGAGCCACAACTGTTACCGTTGTTTCCATTGACTTCACCGAGAGTTTCAGGCTCTTCAAGCTCTTGAATATTATTATTGAGTAATGGTTTTTTTTATTATGTTTTATCATTGTAAATTAGTTTTTTTAACTGTAGTTATTTAGTAATAACTAATAAGATGATTTTATGATATGATTTTTCATTGGATGTTATTGTTGTTAATAACTTAATATGATGCCTTGTTTATTTAAAGTCTTAGATTTGCCAATGAGGTTTCGAATATGCGAAATGAACGTTAAATAACACATGACAATAAAAAAGAATATCTTTTTTTTTTCTTCTAGTTTTTTGTAATAAAAGCTTGAAACAAATAAGACTAATTAGTTTAAATCAGCAAAATTATTGTATACTCTCCCAAATATGCTTCCCAGAAAACAATTTCTCCAGAAAAATTCATGGAGAGTCTGGACTATTTTAATACAAAAATAAATTTTTTTAATTGAAAACCGTATAAAAAGTAATAAGTATTTATGATGTTTTTTATACATCTTATTCGAGTAATAGATACATGTGTATGTAGAGCTCACACCATTTTCAGTTTAAGTTATGTATTTAAACGTTCATAGCAAATCTATTTGTCAATAACATGGCTTAATACCATAAAATAGAAAAATATACAATTATTAAAATTTAGTCATTAAAATAGATAAGTGTTACATTCTAATAACTTTATGATCAATAATATTTTTTATAACGAGTGAGCATATTACAATAAATCAAGCATATTACAATAAATCAAGGCTAGCAAGATACTTGAGTTATATTCTACATATACGAGAACAATACTCCAATAGTTCCATTCTAAAAACTTCATTTCTCCTCTACTTTTTATCCAAACGAATAAAATGATAAAATAACATATTTTTGCTAAACTTATTAATCGAAATTGTATAACTAGGAAAGTTAAAACTTAAAAGTCAAATATATGAAATTAATTAATGTAATTGGTTGCGTTGAAGGGTGTGAGAAAAAGTGAGAGCTGTCACTTGAGAAAGGAATTGTAAAGAAATGGTTGTCGAATCTTGACTCTTTTGATGACGAAGGAGATGCCAAGACAAAAGCGCCCACTATGCGCTTCTCTTGCTTGTGATCTACAAATTATGCAACTTATTTTAAGTTATCCTAAATATACAGCAGCACTTCTTTATAAATTATATAATAATTTAACAATATTATTATATCATAAAGTAAGAATATATGTAACTTAAATCCTTTTTTAAAGCTTTAGTCTAGATCCAACGTTAACTCCATATATGCTATTTAATGCTATTTGATACGTTGTTTAAACCGATCACATCGGTAAAGTGAGAGGCATAATAACGTTGAACGAAAATATTAGTAAGATTGTGTTATTAGGTTAACTTATGAGAGATTATCTGTACATCAAATATCGATGTATATATTAATATTTTACATAGAGATATTATATCATGGATATTAATTAATAAAATAAGATTATCTCATACGCATATTATTATATATCAATAAAGCCTTTTCTGTTTTTTTTCTGGTTCTATTTTGTATTTTCGTTATTTAATACTAATAAGTTATTACCTAGACCTTTGCTAACAAAGGGTGGTTAGACCACACATGCGTGTAATATTCCCGTAACAAACACATCACATGATTTAAGTGGGTCGTTATTGTTTTCTCCTCAAAATGATATAAACACAAATAAATAAAATATGATATCACGGAGTTACGTTTTTAGAAAATTTAACAAAATTAAATGTTTGTTGATTTCAAAAAGAATATGAAAATATGAAGATGGATTAACAAATCGACACTCTATATTAAACAGAAAAAACAATTACGGCAATTACATAAAACTGGCTTTCATATTAATAAATGAGTTGTCATATCAAATGGACTAAAATGACGTATTTAATACGAATATAAAATTTAACATGTGGTCAAAACAATTAAATAATTGACAACTTATAAAAGTTTTGTCATTGGTTAAATGATAATTTCTGTCCTTATATTATGTTGAGTCGAGTGGTCAGTTTTTCTTTTTGTGTCTTTGTCATTACATTGTATTTTTTTAATTAAATAAAAAAACAGTTGTCTATAAAAGAAAATATAGGAGAGGAGAGTTGAAAGTTTATGAACAAATAAGTTTGAAACATGCTGAATTGGAGTACACGGGATAACAAAGTCACGGATGCTTTTTGAATGGCTTTACTTTAGTTTCTAACATGAAAAAATCATGGAGACAACACCTCCTTTTTGACAAGGTATGCATAAGCTTTGTAACAAACGCTTTAGTTTAATGGTATTCTGATAGGTTAAATGGTGTTGTTTCCTTACATGTTAAGGGTACGAGTCACACGCTAAACTGTAAAGTACAGTTTAGGGTTGGCCTAACAGATCAAACACGATACCATAAGATATGATTATTTGACATGCTAAACACGAACATGACACGATAACTTATTTATCGTGTGATTTTTTTCAAACACGAACATAAACTTGTTAAGAAACAGGTTACACAAAATGAACTATTTAGAAACCTGTTACAACTTACGTGACGATGAAGATGGTTGGATGACGATGATGATGATGATGGCTGGAGATGGAGATCGATGTACGATTGTATGATGCCGGATGATGATGCCCAGACGGCGATGATGGCAGGATGATGATGATGGCCGGACGACAATGTCATCCGAATGATGATGACGGCCGGAAGATGGAGATCGACTGAAGAGGATGGGAGATGCCGAGATGGAGATCGGCTTGTGAATTGTGCGTGAGCTGTGGTAATGAGTTCCAACTTCCAAGGGTAGGGTATAATGATATACTAGCAGGTTTTTGTTTTAAACAATACGTATGTATATATTTTATAAAATTAAAAATTATAAACATATTTATTAATAGTTCTTAACATGTTAACATGTATTTACCTATTTAGACACTAATTTTATCATGTTTTGACGTGTTGATTTGTTTAAAACACGAAACATGTTAAGATAAAACACAAAACCTGTTAATTTCGTAACGTCTTGTGTCGTATTAACATGTTCGTGTCAGAAACTATCAGCCTAGTATAGTTAGTGATGGATTAGTTGTACGTGTCACTAACGCTTCTAATAAAAGATGTATAAGCCTACTAAATTTATTAAAATTTTAACTTTATTTATATTTATCGCTTGATTGTGTATTTTCTTATTCTAATGATTCCCTTTTATTTTATTGCACGTTTATATTGATTTTTAGGCGAACTGGTCAAACCTATAGATCACTTTTCACACAACTTTAACCTTTGATGTTGAGAGAAACTTCAAAAGTAATTAGCAATCTAATTATGTTGAATTTATAAGCAACTCATATTTCTCGATTCACTTTTTCAATAACATATTTAACATGACCATAATCAATATTTTAAAATCAAAGTCCATGAATCTAGCACTCACAGGCTCACCGCGGATTGTAGTCACTCAAACGCCTGTAAGTGTAATTTCTTTTACAAAAGGTGCCTTCATCACTAGAGATTCGATGCAAACATAAAAGGTCAACAATAGCAACAATTGCCATCACATATGTCGTCACTTAAAACAATGGTTTGCCCTCCGACAAAGAATTTCGAATCGATGATAAAACAACACTTAAACCAATTGTTTGCCTTCCAACAACGAACTACATTGACAAGACCAAACGTAAGTAAGACAAGCAAGTTAGAATAGGTATTACATATCACAAATGTGAACCTAAATAGAATAATAGATCCAAAATCTAGTTAGAAAAGGAGATGAAACCACGTACACATTCATCCAACCTCATCATATAATGAATACACGTCATAACAAGTCTTGTAAATATTATTTAGTGTTGTGTTTCTAATATAGTTAGTTTATGTAACATAGGAGACCCCACATGTTACGACGGCTTGGTTTTACACATTGAAACGTAGATAAAAAGAACACGATGTGACCATACAATTGGTAATCAATAAAATTTACATAGTAATTAAAAATAATAATTTTAAACCATGTAACACTAAGGGGCTGTTTGGCAGTCTCTTAATCAGCCTCTTAATGGTTCAGATGTCTGAATGGTTCAGCACTTAATGGTTCAGACTGTTTGTTTCACGAGCAAATGTCTGAATGGTTTAGACATTTTCCTCTGAATGGTTAAGCATTATACTAATGCTAAATGGTTAAGAGGTCTAATGCTAAATGGTTAAGACCTCTTATCTGAATTGGTCAGACATTTGCCTTTGAATAGTTAAGCGATATACTATCTCTTAATGGTTCAGATCTCTTAATGGTTTAGCACTTAATGGTTCAGACCTTTTATTGGTTCAGCACTTAATCATTTAGATATTGCCAAACAGCCCCTAAGACACCATCAAATCATAAATTCATAACTTGATGTCAGACTTCGAATCAAATCAAATATTGAATTAATGATTTTCAATCCTAATCGAAATTTAAGGGGTCGTTTGGTTCGTAAAATGTGTTGCAAAGGAATTGGAATGTTGTTGAAGTTGACAACGTGTTTGGTTGGTCAATTTTAAGTGAAATTGGAATTTCAATTTTGAACATTTCATTGGGTTGTTAAACATTCCATAGGTAAGTGGAAGATATATGAATTCCAATGAACGAGGGAAAATTTTCCAATTCCATCCGTTGACCAACCAAACATGATTTTGGATGAAAATTTTTCAAATTCCAATTTTAATTTCTGAGAATTCTGTGAACCAAACGTCCCCTAAGTGTCTTGATTCAAATATTAAACATACCAAGTAAAAATGTTAAATCATAACTTGGTTGAAGTACTTCACGTGTTGACCCTTCACCATTGTTTGAATTTGTCCACCTTTTATTTTTGATTTAGGGAAACATGTAGCAATTCACAACCAAATGATCCATTGAACCAAGTAAATGAATGTGGACAGAGATATGACAATCTAGTTGTTAATTTGATAATATTATGAGTAAATATGATATAACACGTGCTTTAATTATAGTGTCTATCTATAAATAAAAGTACATGAAATTCATTTAAATCATTTGTCACTAATGTTTTAAAAAATAACGTGTGTAAAGAAATCACAGGTATGTCAGTTCCTACAAGTTTTGATGCCCACTAAATTTTCATAAGGGAATGATAACCTCAAGCTTACTTGTGAGCAACGGCCATAAGAAGTATATATGCATATATAGATCTTTATACACATTTGGCAAATATTTCCTTTTTTAATTTTTTTATATATTTATTATTATTATTACACTTTGAACAGCAAATGTACAACCCTTATTCGAAGGATATATGTTATTTTAATCGGACCTACCTATTCGTTTTCCAGCCGGACCACACTCCCAACCTCCTCAGTAGGAAACCCATTACTAGAAATACTAATGATTCTTAACACGATAACATTTGTCCGAAAGTAAATAGCTAATTATAACGGATGCATATTTTTTAAATAAAATTTATTATATGATTCATACTTCTATTTATTTTTTTTAGTTTTTTATGGTTCTAATTGTTTGAAATAAAATTTTTGTTTTGGTGCATCTCAAGTGTAAAAACGGCATCAATTATATCTACAAAACAATGCGAAACTAAAACGAGGAACAATAAAATGTTGTAAAATAAAGCCATCACCGTAAAATGATAGTTACAAAAATCAACTATAAACCTCCTCAAGTACATACCTTTTTATATATATTGGCCAAAACGCAATAAATTGCTTGAACCATTTGAAATATATTTTTTTTGAAAGTTTATATAGTTACATTTAATACATTAATTATTTAATTAATTAGTTTTTATAACAAAAATTTCTTAATCAATTGTAACAAACAAACTTATGGAACATAATTAATTCTTGTACGTTTTGGGTAAAAAAATGATTTTAAATATAAAGAAAACGGTTAACATTAATTTTTGTAGTGTTTTCATGTAAGTTATGTTATATTATCATGTATATTTTATTCATCATTATAACCAAAGGGTGATGTGTACGTATTCATACTCATGATGATAAATAGACATAACAAGGTAGAAGTATACAAGTTTCTCTTTAGGTTTTTAATAACTTTATTGTCTAAGTGGTAAAATAATCCGAGATGTTAACCTCGTATACGTTGGCCGATGTTAAGGTATAAAATAAATATGTGTTTAATCCGATGACTTCTATAATATTAACTTATGATAAAATCATCTGATTAAAATAAAAGTTTTCTAAAATTATACTGGTGGTTAATTGATTTAGTTTTCGCTTTGGATAGAGTTCAGAGAGGTGTTAGATCACTTTGCAATCTGAGTTACGTAATTTTACCATACATTTTGGGTATAAGACTGTTTCCATGATTAAACTCTCGATAAGAATGTTTTCATGATTAAACTCCTGACCTCAATGTTGAAATCATCAATCCTATCAGTTCCTATTATTCTTGCTCTCTAATATCTATAAGAATAATAAATTGGCAACAAAAATCTTGATTTATAATAATGATTTGGGTATGTTTATAATAAAAAAATATTTAATCTAAAAAGTTAAGAAGTATTATGGGTTTAACATGTGTCATTCTATTGTTTTAGTGGGGATGATATTTTGATCAATGTGTCATATATGTTAGTCATTATGTTTAAGACGTCAGGTCATTGTGTCAAATATTTTTCATCATTTGTTATATGTACTCGTTATTCTATTTTACGTTTTAGATCATTTTATGTTATTTTTGTCATTTTTATATATTATATAAACATATTGTTATCTTATCATTGTGTATTACAACAAATATGTTTTGTGTGTCCAGGATAACACAATAACAAACAAAAAACATAAAGAGATATTTTTATGACTGTGTTTTACATTTTATATTATTTTATGTTAACTTGGATTAATTAGTTTTTAATAGATCATTGTGTTTGCATACTAGAATTCATAATAGTATTATTTCATCGTTATATTTTTCTAGAATTATATATTAAATAAAAACACAATAACTAGCAAAAATATATATTGAAACATACTAATTGAGGAGCATATTTCATATGAGGTGAAAAATGGAAAAATATTACCTTTTCATAGGATGATACCTAAAGATGAAAAATGTTTGTGTTTTATGGTGTAATTTTTATAAAAAAAATAAGGTTGTATATAAAAGTTATGAGCGCTTAAAAAATAAATTTTTTTATAAAATCAACAAAATTGGCTATGACTAAAAACCCCTCTAATAAAGATTGTTCTACAATTTAATATTAACTATTAATTAAAAATATTAATGGTTGAGATTTTCTTCTTATGTATTTTAGATTTGTTTGAACTATTTATTAATATTTTCATTTTTGCTATTTATAAGTATTTAATAATTTAACAGAATTTCATTACTCTTATTAATGAAATGCCATGGTAGTCGTCATCGTTTTTATCTTCGGATTTTTCTGAGAGTAGTTGCCAAGTTAGTCAATATTTTGTTAGGAATTGTTTTTATAGAATTAAAACGAATGATGGTTTGTCATTTTGTAATTATTATTATATATATATATATACACACATATACATATTTATATAAAAACAATAGTATTAATTTTTTGTCTAGATCGTTTCATCTATTTTATATTGTACTTTTTTTTGTTTTATAGTATATAGGCAGTTAAATATAAAATTTATATTAGAACTAATTACCTATTTAAATTTTTTGTCTACCAGTAATATATTATCTAACTATGTTAGAAACTCGTGTATTATACAAGCTGATGAATAATAAATTAAATAGTTAGAATATTTTAAGTTTTAAGTATGTAAAAAACAATAATTTTGAAAATGTAAAGAAGCAGGAAAAACAAATAATGGGGAGCTAAATTGTGACGTGTTAGCACGAGTTGTTTATTAAGGATATGGATTTATATAACACTAGTTTTAGTAAACCCGTGCATTACACGGATTGAATAAATAAAATATTAAATATAATCAAAACTTGTTAATAATAAAATGATATTTTAATATAATATATGATTAAAATCTTTCTTATTATAAATAGAATAAAGTATTTTGTTTTAAAAAGAATATTTTAAAAAATATCATTTATAAAAACTTTCTTATTATAACTCTTAATTTTAATTATTTTATAAAAATTTTACTTTTTAAAAAACAACAATTTTAAATATTTCGTATTTTTAAAAAAGGTTATTTTTTTAAATTTCTTATTTTATATAAATTTATTTATTTAGAAATAACATTAATAAAAAAACTTTTTTTAATTTATTATAAATTATTTTAATATAAAAAAGAATTAAATAATACTAGTAATTAATATGATTATTTAATAGGAGAAAGAGCCGAGAAAAATTTGGTGAGAAAAAAATATGATGTTGTCATGTGTTCTCTCCATTTACACTTTTATTAGAGTAGGAAGATAATCAAATGTCTAATCAAACATCTTATTTTTATTATTTTTTATTATTTAATAAAGCCAAAATATGACTCAATAATAAAATTTATTGTACGTACCTTCAAGTATTATCTAATATGATAAAAGAATATATATATATATATATATATATATATATATATATATATATATATATATATATATATATATATATATATATATATATATATATATAAGCTTAAATAGCTTCCTGTTATTTTTAAAAATATAACATTCAATTGCAAATAATAACAAACATGTTTGTAAGCTTATCAACTTATAATCATTTTGTATGCTTTTACCTCTTATTTTAAATCATACTAATCACTACACATAACTAAAATTGGGTGAAACATAAAGCTCATTAATACTTTATATAAAAAGAATTAATTATCCAAGATGAGGGTGTCAAATAAGTTACTATTTTATTTAATTATATACTTTTTTACTTTAATAAAAAAAATAACTAAATAATACACGTACCATGTGGGGTTAGCCCATTTGTTAGAGTCTTTGCCTTTTAGATTAGAGGTATTGAGTTCAAACCCAAGCAATTGTGTAATTTGATGTAGTGTAGAAGTAGAGTATATTTGCCATTTAAAAAAAAAAAAAACTAAATGAGACACGTGGCAACATGACATTCATCATCATTAAATTTTTTGCGTTTATCTCTCCTATTAAATAATTACATTAATTACTAATAGTATTATTTAGATATTTTTTAAATTAAAAGTAATTTTCTTAATAAATTTAAAAAGATATATAAAATAAGCACATTTTTATAAACCATATAAAATTTAAATTGAGAGTTATAATAAGGAAATTTTTCAAAAAAAATATTTTTTAAAACAGTTTGCTTTGAAACAAGATGTTTATTTTTTTTGAAAACTAAAAAAGTTTAAAAAGTTTATATCATTGTTTTATTACTTATAGGCCTTACTCATACGTAATTTCAATAAAATCTTATATTAAATCATCATTTTATAATTAATAAATTTAAATTTCTATTTAATATTTTATTTATTTAACAATATAATACACGGTTTTATTAAAGCTATTTTTAAAAAAAAAATACGTATACAATTATATTAGCATTAAATGTGTAATTTTCTTTTTGTAATTTATGGATTGGGTGTAATACTCTTCTTCTTTCCCATTAAATGCTTTGATGTCCTCACCACCAATTTTATAAATCTCTCCCTGGAGCATGAGTATAGTTTGGTTCTTCGATCCATTAATATCTTGAGTTGTTTCTATCTAAGAATCCACATTACAGGTAAAAAACCAATTTCGAGCGAGTGTTAAACACAAACTTGTTGATCTAATATTATTTTTTTCTTCTTAATAAAATTCAGAAAGAACCACACTAGTACACTGCTACCGTTATGGATTCTGATAGTCTGCGTATGTGAGTTTTCTTCTTAACTTTTTATTTTTTATTTCTTACTCTCCTTAAAACTTATGGATGGTCATATGTTTTTTGATCGAAGTAAAGATATTATTTTTTATGATTAAACTTTTCAGGTATGAAACATGTATAAATATGGGTGTGTGTATATGCATATATATATATATATATATATATATATGTATATATATATATATATATTCTATAGTTTAACATGATACAAAATTGCTTTTTTCAATCATCTTAAAATGGATAAAATAAAATTACAAAAACCATCGATAGCCGACAAGTACTTGCTTTGGTTCTTTACTATCACCGGGTGGCCCAAAAAATAGACAAATCAAGTCATTGCGTGCTAAAACAATCATAGATCGGTCATGACTATTAAACCTGGCTTCTTTTATTCAACCTTTCTAAATTTCATTGGTTTTTAATTATGCTTTTATATTAATTAAGGTGTTTTTCTAATACTTTATACAATTTTCCCCTTGTTTTTCTAAGCTAGTAATGTTTTGTTTATAATTTTTTTATTTTCATATTTTATTTTATCAATACCCAAACTTTTATTTTTTAAGAGATAAAAGACTACAAAACTCTTAAACAATACCATACGTGCGCTTAGAAATAAAATATATTGGGCCTATGCTTTAAGCACGGAAAGCAGTTCTTCGAATTTCATGATTTAATCAGCGACCGATTTTGGATTGGGGCATCGATTTTCATTTACAGTAAATTAAAAAATATAAGAAAAAAGTAACAAAGCTGACTTTCTGTTAAAAACAATTTAATAAAAAAACGACTTAAATTCTTTTAAATACACAAAAATTTCATATACATTGACACCTTATTAACATACTTTTATCTTTAGGAGAAAAAACAGATTTCATAATATAACAGCTAAATACCACAAATTCTAAACTTTTTAAATATTTTGGTAGGACTCGAATCATTACAATATATGAGATTAATCGTTTGAGTTGATTTGGTCTATAAATCATATATTTGTTATCAATACAATCAATGCAGGACGAGTATTTAATTGTGTAATAATTTCAGTTCATGACAAATTTGTTCACTTACTATAAATAGGATTGTGAGATTAAATTTTACAAATCTATGAGAATCAACCGGGATTTCACGTAAATTTGATAAATATCTTTGTCATATTTATTTATTGACTTTTTAATAAATAATAGTATTTATCTTTTATAAAATCACTCGACTTTAGTAAAAATTTAAATTTCTTTAAAAAGGAGTTTTTATATAAAAATAAATTAAACACTGTATACCGTATATTTTTTTTTCTTTAAACCAATAGCTTTTTGTTAGTTGTGTTAGTTTTATGTTTTTTTAACTTGATTATGACGTGTAAGTGTTATCTATGTGTTGTATTTGTGTGAAGTTAACCTTTTTTTTTAAGTGCAAACTTTTTTAAAAACTAAGTTGTTTGTTTCCCTTTTCAACCATGTATTTTGTTAGTTGTCACTTAATATCAGGATCCAAAATGAATTAATATTTTCTTTTACATAAATATTATTTTTATTTAATTTTACAACATAAAAGCCAACTCAACGTGTTAGGCATTTGCAACGTGTCGTATTTATAGTCACGGGAAGCAGCGTCAGTAACATGACATGCCACATGTATTGTATTAGACAATTAACATGACATGACATGACGTGTCACATGTATCATCATAAAAATACTAAAATTTTATGAAATGTCACGTGATTGTTTTGTTACTCTTTAGTTTCTAACAATATTACTAACAATCTTTCGTTGTAATTATGGAAACTAAATTTCTAATCATATAAAGGGCTACTCGTTAAAACTTGTATGATATCGAATCATCCTTTCACGAAACTTTTATATTTGAAGGCAAACAATCTTCTTAACCATGATATTAACCTTTTTCTTAACTTCATATTTCAGGCTGCATCTTTACATTCTTGACCACTTTAAAACCCTCGGAATGCATCAAACGGCTGAAATTTTCGCCAGAGAGGCCGGAATCAGCGATGCAGACTCCGGTAAGTGCCCCCGTTTTTATCTCCGATGACCTTTAAACGCCGATTCCGGTGTATTCTTCAACTATTATTATATGTTATATTATATCTCATGCCATTGCATCACATTTTATATTATGTCAGAGTAATTCTAGTTATGTGATACAGTATCTTCGTTTCGAACAATAGTTAACTCGTTATCAACTGTTTATGTTTTAGTTTCGTAATTTTAACAAACCCTAGCCGATATGATCATGCTTAGAAGGTATATTTGTTTGGTAACGTTTGATCCGTAGTAGTGTAATGGATTCTCACAGGTTTTGAAGTTGAGAGCAGTGTATTTGACTTTAAATGTTGATTACTACATTTTTCCCTTTCTGAACTTAGGGTTTTTCAAGTTAGTGATGGTTACTGTAACTACACATGTTATTGCTATATTAAGGTGGTTGTTTTTTCAGGGCTTAATCTGCCTGATAGTTTTTTGAGAGATTGGTGGTGCATATTCTGGGACTCTTATAATTCAACGGTGCATCCTAGATCTACTGTTGGTGAGGTTGTCCCTGCATCCTCTGCTCAGGTGATCGTCGATCGTAATTCAAGTTCATCGTTTTGTGTTTGTGCTTGTAGATTAATGTATGTTGTAATGTCTATTTGTGCATTCTATGTAGGCTCAGGCTCTATCTCAGATTCAGGCTCAGGCTGAAACTCAGCCCGTGATTCAGGCTCAGGCTGAGACTCAGCCCGTGATTCAGGCTCAAGCTCAGGCCCAGGTCTCATACCAGGCTCAGGCTCAAGCACAAGCTCATGCTGAGGCTGAGATTCAGGCCCATGCTTGGGCTATAGCCAACAGTGGAATGTTGGGTTCTGAACCTTATGTCAATACCCTGGAACAGTTATGGGCACAACCATACTATGCCAACAATGCCAGCATGTTAAGTGAGCCCATTTTGGCTTCCTCATGGAATGATGGGCAACATGGTGTTCTTCCTTGTTATATCAATACAGATTTTCAACCAGGATGGGCTTTTCCAGATCCCTCAAGAAACCCAAGGTGATATCCTCAAATATTTGATTATTTAATCGCACGTTGTTACTTTTTTCTTTTTTCCACACTAACATAATAACTTTTCAGGCATAGCACTAATCAAATTTTACGTCGGTCCCGCCGCCAGGTACGATGATAATATGCAGGGGTGGCAAGATGCCTGGTTGGGTAATGGGTTGAAATGAGTCATTTTTGGCACAATTTGGCTAGTTGGGGTTGACATGCAAATACTTTTTTATTCGTTTATTTAATAATTAAGCGTCAATCATGGCTACAAAAGTTTTCTACTATTTATAATTTTAACCTGACAATTTGAATAAAATGATTTAGAGGTTTAGGAGGTTATATGCATTAAAAACAGAATTTGAGCAGGTTTTGACATGTTCCCTTTAGCTTTTTGGGTTGACCCGCTTGAGATAAAACACAACCCAACTTGATCCATTTGTAAGTAGATGGGTCAGAATTTTATCTTTACCAATATACATGCATATTCTAAGAATTGTAGAATTTCATATACCGGTAATTAAAACTTTACCTGTATTATAGGCTACTGGGATTCGATCATCGAGGGGTAATGCTAACAATCCAGCATAACCTAGAGCTAAAAGGATCAGAAATCAAGCCACAAGCAGGCCTGGTAGTTTGAATTACAAAGTGAAATCTCAAAAATAGTACTTTTCTTTGTTTTTAAACTTAAAAAGTAACACCCTTCCTTTGTTTCAAGTTGTCAAAAGTGGTTTTGTTGACTCATCTACCCTTTAGATGCAAAGAGGTTTTATTAGTTTACATCGGTATGCTATTGAAGTATAGTGACTTGACTTTAGTGAACTTGCTCAAGTATATGCTAATTAGGCATAGTTATATTATTAAGGAAAGTGGATTAGATCTTATCATAAAAGTTGGTGAACATACTACTAAATGAAGCCGAAGTGCTTTGGGTTTTACTATTATGAACTCTAACCTTCAATATACTCGTGTTCAACTTAGATTATTAAGATAAATATTTTACTTGTTCACAAATGACTTTTAGTCTAAGCCCATGTAGGCTAATGGTACCAAGGTATCGAAATAGTGACATAGTGTCCTCCCAAGTGGGGAGGTTTCAAGTCCCATTGTGGGTAAATGATGTAGATGTAGGAGTAGGCGGTGGGTGTGTGAGTTTGCCTTTCAAGAAATAAACTTATGTTTTTTCCACCTAAGGTGTTTGTTTAACAAACTAATACACCCTTTTGCTATTAGTTGTGTTATCCTCTATTGGCACTTAGTAGATGGAATTTCACTTCAACTTAACAAATCAACGATGCAATGGTCATAAAATTATAAAATGGCCTCTTTCATCTATGTGCATATGGTTAAGGTCCAAGGGGCGCCTAATAGTCTGATACGAACCCCACATTCCATAAAGGTCAGGTCAACCCACCTGGACCCTATACTTTCTTCGGTCAGTTGAGGGAAAAAATGATGGGGGAAAGTTTAATGGTAATTACTGAATATTAGGAGAATTTTAAGGGGAAGTAATTGCAGGTTTATTTTTAAATATGCAATTCCCTATTATAGTTTAGGAGTAGAGTTTTATCTTCGTAATTAGTGTCTTGTATGTGGAGATTAGCCCTCTCGAAGTGGCCGTGTTTGCTTTCTGTTTCAGTGAAATCTAAGCTTTCGATTTCCGATATCTATCATTTGGTTCCATTGCCAGGAAATTGACATGGTTCAAACCGTAAAGGTGTTTTAGTGTTTCACCTGATCAAATAGCCTCCCAACTAGACCTCGTTGCCATAGAGACACAATGGAGGGATGATGTTGCAATGCTCAAGATCACGATGTTTGGAAAACCAACCTGTAACCAAGCATCACCACCCGCACCTCTACCTCTCTCCCTCCCTGATTTTGGCACCAAACACCATATTAAAACCGCCTTCAAACCCTTGCACCACTGCCCTGCCATGAACAACCACCAACACCGTTATAAAGACCAACAACAAACCAAGTATCGGTACAAAACCTGTTGATCGCATCGTTTACACTGTTACCAAAACCAACTGTATTGCACAACCGAAATATTGCACCATCGTTACCTCCTATATCGGTCGCAATTGGCTCGGTTCATTATAATCTGCCTACGGCTTCAAGACTAGGGGTGTAAACGAGAGAAGCCGACTCGCAAGCTACTCGGGATCGGCTCGAAAAAAGCTCGAATCGAGCCGAGCTTAAACGAGCTCGAGCTCAAACTCGAGCTCACACTACGGCTCGTTTACTATACGAACTCGAGCCCGAGCTTCAGATATCGAGCTCGAGCTGGTTCGCGAGCCTAAACGAGCTTTTTTTATACAATTTTTATTTACATATATTAATATATGTAAATATATATATATTTACATAAATCATATTATGAGATATATTATTATGAAAAAATAATTAATAATATATATTATGTTATATATAAAAATTATGATTATATATAAATATAAAAGTAATTATTAAAAAAATAAAAATTTAATAATTTAACAAGAAAACGAGCCGAGCCCGAGCCAAGATCGAGCTTGAAAATTTCCTGAGGAGCCGAGGTCGAGCTTTAAATATAAAACTACAAGCGAGCCGAGCTCAAGCTTTCTAAAACCAAAACGAGCCGAGCTCGAGCCTTAGCGAGCTTGGGCTCTGTTCGGGTCGTTTACACCCCTATTCAAGCTCGGGCTCTGTCCAGTGGACAACAGCCATCAAGTGGCCTTTTTGCCTTCAAACATGTACCATGCAAATCAAAACTCTGGAGGATGACGTCGTATGACGTGAATGGCGCTCACCATGGGGCGAGCACAATGGCACCTTCAACCTGCAGTTTTCTGGCCTTCAAATAACACAAGATTTTTATCCATTTTCATTAGAGGGGGCCGATGTATTACATGGGATCAAATGGTTAGCCACTCTCAACACGGTTCAAGCTATTTGGAAAGAAATGTCACTAGTGTTCACCATCAAAGGTCATGATTACAAGCTGCAAGGGCTGCCACCGGATATTCAAAACTCAGCATCATTTCACCACCTCAGACTCGAACCGATCCAGAAGGCTTCAAACGCAAGTGCTATCCAGCTGCTTCGTTATGTGTGACTTTAGGACAAGTCGTGTCTCCGGGCGGACAATATTGATAGTAACCCCACATTCTAGAAGGGTTGGGTCAACCACCTGGACCTTATTCTTTCTCGAGTCAGTTGAGAAAGCGATGGGGAAGGTCGAGTGGTAGTGGTTGAATATTAGGAGAATTTTAGGGGGAAGTAACTGCAAGTGTATGTTTAAATATGTAATTCCTTGTTCTAGTTTAGGGGTAGAGTTTTATCTTGTTAATTAGTGTCTTGTATGTGGAGATTAGCCTTTTCGAAGTGACCGTGTTTGTATTCTGTTTTAGTGAAATCTAAGATTTCGATTTCCGATATCTATCATAGTCTTTCTCATTGCTCTAGTTGTCACCCTTGTTTTTTCTAAGATTTAAATGATAAAGACTTTTGAGAAATGGATAACACACCCTCTCGCCCCCATCTAGATGTTCCGGACCAACCAATACCCGCTAACAAGGGAGAGGAAAATAGTGCAACTTGTAGACAAGGGACATGAGGCTCGAATTGAACTTGAAAGCTATAAACCATGTCTCCGACCATTAAGCGACCATTGTTGGATAATAGAAGACTCTATGTAGTCAGTAGTCACATGATTTGATTAGTTGTAAATGGTTAATATATCTAAACAAATAGGAAATAACAATGTTAGAAGTAGCATATGTATTACATAAAAAGTCCAATACCTAGATGGATGAAAAAACACAAATAAGATATATCCTACAAGAATAGATCGACAAAATCTAGGGCCTCGAATATTAATGAAGGACCAATAACTAATTGGCCAACTTGTACTACCAATAAGAACAAGTGGGACGTCTTAGGAAACAACTTAGCTTCAAATAACTATATATACCAACAACCATCATTTACCTCTCAAATTTAATGCTTTTGGTCATATTTCTGTTATGCATACTTGATTTAGTTTTGTTCATTATTTAAGACTATTATTCATTTTACATTATACTTAAGGCCTGGTTTATTTTTTGGTTATTGAACATTTGAACCCCTATGAAAGACCTTCATAATGTTTAAAATATTTCAAAATAGTATAATATCCTTAGGTGTGTAAACTTGGCTCGTCTTAAGTGAAGCTTGGCTTGGGCTTAGTTCGTTTGTTATTTATTTATGTATATATAATTATTATTGATAAAGATATATAATCATAGGGTTAGGATCATTTGAGAACTCACAAATATCATAAGACCTACGAGAACTCCTATCAACACACAAGTTTTATACGAAAAATGATTGATATAATGTTTAATCGTCTCTGGTGAAATTCAAAAAGGAAATAATGAACGAAGTTCTAATCTACACATGTGTAAGTCATATGTAGGTTATAATATCTACACATGTGTAGCTAAACAATCAATAAAATTCAAAAGATATTAAACTACTGTAGGATTTTTAATTCTTACGGAGAATATTTGTTTCTTTGACTCTTTGTTGGCACTAGAGATATGATATATTATATTTGTATATTATATACACTTCGTGTGGTTATATACGGATACCTATATCATCAAAATCTTCTAAATATGCCTATAAGATGAAGAGGACAAGCTATGATTGTGTTTAATTCATTGGGGGATTCTCAACGCATTTTAACAAGTATTGGGCTTTAATGTCTTCTAATAGTTATGGTTCAAAATAAGGTATTTTCGTACGCCACATACATGGGGAAACGAGCCTCATTCAGGGGTTTAGTTAGGCATTTTTGGTCCTCACGATGATCCAAAAAAGATGGCAATACGTGGGAAGAATTGAAATCCATTAATTGATAGTATTGCCGGAAAATTTCAAACTTCATGTTGAGGGCATGCCTTAGTGTTAGACTTGCAGGGAACCTTGTTACTGCGTAGGTTTAGTAGGGGCCCTCACCCAAATTATTGATTAGACTTTATTAGTGGCCCTCGACCATTTTAGTAATTGGAGTTTAGTAGCAGGCGTTGACCCGTTTTACTAATTGGGAAGTAGCAATAAATCGTTATTCCAATAAATAATGAATTAACATAATTATGATAGATCTAGAGAAGTTGTAATAAGATGATTATTATTAGTTTCTAGTGTTTTTGGTCCAACCTTCGGATAGTCAGCCACCTACTTTGTTTTTGTTGTAGTTTTTTTTTCATGTAATAAACTTATTTTGGTGTCATTAGATTGTTTCATTAACATATTAAAGACAATTCCTTTTTTGTAATATAAGTTCGAGAATAAATCTAGCCATACTTTTAACTTTTCCAAATTATGCTCATCTTCCCACATCTACATGATAATCATCCGGTCCACTTCCGTTTCCATCTAATCAGCTTATTAGTCATCCAACCACATTAAGGAAGTGGGATTAATTGGCAAGTTATTTACTTGTTACTTAAATAATGGTTCTTTATGTGATGTTTGTTTGACATTTGGTTATAAATAAAATACTCTAACCGAAGACGTATCATGTATGTATGACTTTAAAGGTTAAAGATTACATTTTACTGCTTCTGAAATTGCTTGATGAGATCCTGAATGATGGTAATTATATGAACAATAGTTATTCCTATGTTCTTTCTTAGTTCTAACTCTTGCAGATATTTTTCCTAGTTAACTTAAAGTTTTACTGGTAATTTAAATGTTGGGTTTATTTTTCAGGGTTTAATCTACTTGATTGGTTTTTGGGCATTGATGGTGCTTAATTCCGGGACTATAATAATTTAAGAATGTATGATGGGTCTAATAATGGTGAGGCTATGCTGGAATCTTCTGCTGAGTCAACGAGGATAATTCAAAACCTAAAGTTTGTCCATCTGGTGCGTATACTGTTAGATTACCTAATGTTTTACATGTAATTGTATATCTTATGTAGGTTGAGGTTGAGGTTGAGACTTGGGTTCAAAGCTAGGCCCATATTGAAGCACATGCCTTGGCCCTGGCCCAAGTTCAAGCTCAGGCAACCATTTTGTTGGCCTGGTCCTTAGTTAATAATGAGAAGGCACTGATATGTCTAACCATGGACAATTGAATCACTTGAAAAATCCTCAATTTCTGTGCTCTGCTTATTTATTTTTGGAATTCTGTATGAATATACTCTTGCTGTAGCACACCTTTTATATGAGTGTTTTCCTTGCCCTGGGTATCGATATAAACACAGCGTATTAGGAAAGGAACGGAAGGCCAATAAGGCAATATAGACGGTAATTCATTAAACTTGGTGGTTCTTATTTATGGAATTCCGTGTAATTTTAGCTGGAAATAGTCTGCACGTAAAGTGGTTCTGAAATGAACACTTTAAAAGTTCTTGTACCAACATTTTAAATTCATAACCTTTGTTATATCTTCTGTTTTTTGAGTAAAACTTACCATGCGCATATCTCTTCGTAACCTTTTAATCTATATGCTGCAGGATGAGAATATTATGTGACATTAACCTCTTACAATATCTTGATGCTGGTAGAAAGATACTTGATACGGCATTACTTGATTTAAAAGTACACATGGAATCATGATACTGGTATGGTTGCTCAGTATTTGGCAAGTATAATTATTTTTACGTCTTTCATAAAACCTCATTTGTTTATTTATGCATAATTTCTTCTTGTTTGTGGTAGCTTTTCTCCTCTGAGAAAAATAGAAAGTGGAAAGTGTGAATATCATCTGTTCGCTCTCCTGATAAAGTTGTCACATCTAACCCCAAAACTTTGTTTGTAGCACTCGTTATTACTTGGAACGTGTTCGAAAATGTTTGATGATACGTTCATCATAATATATACACACACACACACATCCATTTTGAAGTTGAAAAGCTAGAGTTGAACGTCTAATTTTGTAACACTTTATTATCTTTCCAATTTCCATTTTAAGGCTGCATTTTTATGCTTGATCATAAGTCATGAATAAACTGCTGAATTTCTTTAAGAGGGTGGTGATGTTTGTTCTCACATATGTGCTCTTTTTTCCACCAATTGTCCTTTAGATGCTTTTATTCCTACATATATGCTAGCACTCTTTCTTTTAGTTTCTCATCTTTTTAGGTTACAACAAGTAAATGGAACTTAGGTGTTTATGATTCAGATAGAAAGCACACATTAAATGGCAAACAAGAACACAAGATTATATCAAAGACCCAAGTCACAAGCTTGGATCGCTAGTTTCACTAACAAAGGATATAAAGAATTCAACGTCTAACCAAAACAATAAACCTAGAATCCTAATAAATAGAAAAGGGACGTAAATGGAAAAGAACAAATCCCCAAAGTTTAGGAAAAATAATAACTAAATAATTAAAAGATAAATCCTCTTCATATTTGCTTCAAATTGCCACATTTATCCTTTTGGTCCTCTTCAATTGCCTCCAAGCGGTTGGGTTAGTTCCAACTTCCAATCAAATAAATATTCTGCGTATGAGCCTGTAGATGCTCTTGCATCAGTATATATATAGTAAGAGGGAAGAATTTTGGGTGGGGTGGGTTGGGGGATGATGACATAAAGTGTTCACTGATTTTTTGTAAGCTTAAATTAAAGGTATTACTAGCAGACTGCATCCAAATGTGATGGCGTGATGCAATTAAAATCTTCTTGTTTTGACCAGATCTAATACTTCATGTGGATGCCTACAATATGATGAAAGTCATAAAGGTTGAAAACTAGATTGATGTCCTTTTATTTATAATTAATCCGTTTATACTTTTAACGAGCTCATAAAGAACAAAGTTCCTTAAAAACACCACCATCCAACTTAAAAGAGTATATTGGTATCATGACATCCATTACGAGTACAAGAGAAGAGAACCGTCATCATAAAATGCATCTGCATTAGGTTGATATCCCCGTAGTTGATAAACAAAAACATCGATATCCCTCTTCCTACATCTCTTAAGTACTATAAAAACAAGAAAGGTAAAACTGTCACATGATTAGCTCCTTAATTCTAGTAACCTATGATTAGCTCCTCTATTTTTAGTAACCCACGATTAGCTCCTCTATCTCAGGTAAGTGACTAATGTAGTTGATCGTATTTCTGGTAACTGACTAATTGAGTTGACCCGAGTTGGCTTGATTTGTGGATACGTATCAATACTTCTGTCCCGTAAAATCGACTTGTCCTCAAGTCGAAAGGAAGGGAATTATTGTGCCAAGCAATAAGCCATTCGATTGTAGGCAGATGGACAATTTCCTTTTGTTTCAAAACTTCAAGAGACCCGACCAAATCAGAAACAGGGAACTTTCCTTCGTTTTCAAGTGGGTGGAGATAACACCATTGCTGCAGCGAAACAAATGTTTTATTCCACTTTTCAGGTCCCAGGGTACGTTCTAATGCTTCTGGCTCTTGCGCTTCAACATTTGAGAGATATGTAGGGTCCACCTTTTGCTGATCAACCTGAATGGATAGTATTTTATCTTTCCAACGGAGTACTTTGCCACTATCCATCCCTGCATCCTCTGCTATCTCCATGTGAGCTTCTTCATATAAAAATTCTGAATTTGCAGGTAAAACACCCTCTTCAGTATATGGTTCGGGCACCACTGTGGTTGGAACTTCTACTATGGAATCTGGAACCCTGATATGAGAAGCCATGATTTTACTACCCAGATTAAAGACCGGCATTCAACCGTTGATCTACTTGAAGTTCACTTGATTCGCAGCCGATAGCTGTAGGTCCACCTTTAAAATTTGAACTCCCATGTCTTTTTCTACCACCGCATCAACATCTTCAAGTTTTAAAGTGGCAAATGAATTCAAATTTTTGCTTGTTGAGTCAACTTTAGCTATCTTTTCAAACTTCTTGTCCATCCAAACCTCCTTGATTTCTGCAACATCACTCTTCAATTGCGACACTACGGACTCGACTCAGGATGCAATTTTGGCTTAATGGGCCAACAACCAGATCAAGGTGAGTGCCGCTACCTTCGAGTAGATGGTGTCATCGAAAGGATCCCGGCGATGGAACCAATGATAGATACCGGAAATTGAAAGCTTAGATTGATGATAAATAGCCTGATTCGAGATAGGCTAATTCTCCAATTACAAAGGAAAAGAAAACTTAGTTGATAAACAAAAACATCGATATCCCTCTTCCTACATCTCATAAGTACTATAAAAACAAGAAAGGTAAAACTGTCGCACGATTAGCTCCTTAATTCTAGTAACCCACGATTCTCCTCAATTTTTGGTAACTCACCGTTAGCAACTCTATCTTGGGTAAGTGACTAATGTAGTTGACCCTATTTCTGGTAACTGACTAATTGAGTTGACCCGAATTGGCCTGATTTGTGGATACGTATCAGTTGGGGTATTAAGGCTTGGGTGCGCCTGTGTGCTTGTGCTCGGTTGTGTGTGGTTGTCGTGGTAGTGGGTTTGTCGCGGCTAGGTGGGCTCGCGTGTGTAAGCTCATGCGTGTGTGTTGTGGGTGCGTGTGTGTGTGGTGGTTGATGGTGTGCGGCTCATGCATGTGTGTGTTACGGGGGTGTGTGTGTGCGCGGTGTTGAGTGTGGTGGGATTGGGTTGCATGGGAGGCGGTGGCATGCAGCCGCATGGGTGGCCGGTGGTGCTAGGGTTTTGGATCAGGTGTTGTGCATCGTGTTGGTGTCTCGGTAGGGGAAGGGTACTCATGGGTGTATATTAATTTAGTAATTACATAAATTCAGGTGATCAGGAAACCTAATCATTTGTCCTTTGCATAAAATCATTGCTGTGCACTAAAAGGTGAGTTTACAACCCCACTTTACCTAGAATTTTTTGGGGAAGAGAAACATGCTTTCAAATGATCTTTTATTAAGATCAGTATTACTGTATGTCATCTGTTTACTAGTATTGTACCAATTGAAAGTCCTTATTTTTGAACTGTTAATTTATGTGTTTTAGCGACTTAATTCTGATAATCTATTGGGTTTGACAAACCTCACCCAGGCTAGTCGCGCTAGCATGCTGGATGTCGAACGAGTGTTTGATCGACCTAATTTTTGTTGCTGTGGTCTGGTAACCACAACCGAGGCATACTTTACTTTGTCAGCTTCGGTTGCGAATTTCATACAATAAGTGATGAATTAGAAAGCAGATCCAGTAAATAAAGTATATCAAGTAGATGGCTATTCTACGTAATAAGTTGCTTATTGTATGAAATTCGCAACCGAAGTTGACAAAGAAATGTATGCCTCGGCTGTGGTTATCAGACCACAACAATAGAAACTAGGTCAATTAAACACCTTTTTAACATCCGGTCGTGCAAATGCAACTAGCCCGGGTGGGGTTTGTCAAACCCAGTAGATCTACTCAAAATTATCTCGCTAAAACACATAAATTAATAGTTTGAAAGTGAGGACTTTCAATTGGTACAACACTAGTAAACAGGTGATCATACAAAAATACTGATCTTAACGAAAGAACATTTGAAAGCATGTTTCTCTTCCCCAAAAGAGTATAGGTAAAGTGGAGATGTAAACTCACGTTTTAGTGTACATCAACGATTTAATGCATAGGACAAATGATTACTTTTACTGATCACTTGAATTTATGTAATTACTAAATTAATATACACCCGCGAGTACCATTCCCCTGCCGAGACACTAACACCATCCATGCACAACACCTGATCCAAAATCCTAGCACCAACAGCCACCCATGCGGCCGCTTGTCACCGCCTCCCACACTACTCGTATCCCACCGCGCACACACACATGCATGAGCCAACCAACACACACACACACAGCATGAGCTTATACATGTGAGCCCACCTAGCCGTGACAAACCCGTTGCCATGACAACCACACAAGCAATTCTAGATGGTGTCTTCACATCTATAATTTTCATGTGTATGTTGTTACTTACTAAAACTTTAATTTACTAATGGTAATAACTAGTAAATTCAATGATTCTTGGAAAATGCATAGATATGAGCATCATGCCTTTCCTATCAATGGTAGTGAAGTTTTAGGGGCGTTGTGTCCGTAGAAGTTATTATGTTGGGTATGGAAATGTGGAAGTTAAATTAAGCAAACATAATGAGCAAACATATCTACAATATTACATAAATAATTATGAATGTAAAGACATCACCTAGGAGGAAATTCCCATCCTTGTTCAACTCTTAAGTCTTAACTCACATAAGGAGGAACAACACCTTAGCCGGTACATGCTAAACTTAAGATGTTTGCATTGTTAGCATATGATTGCCCCATTGTATAGACATAAGGTTCCTAAGTGATAATTTTGTGACCCGCAAAAGCCCAAACATAAGGTTAACTTAAAATTTCATAATTGGCAAAAACCTAGCCTTGAGCTTGAACCTAGTCCATGGTAAATCTTTAAGCATGAGCTTTGACTTTGGTCATGGGCCATACTTCCCCATGGACAAGGTCTTCCCAAGACCAATGGCACAGTCAACAATGAAACGTTCACTTACCAACCTTATGATTGTGTTTTTCCCATCAATTGTCACTTATGAGCAATATGTCTTTGAATAGCACAATATTTAATACCACAATTTCATTTTGTGCTAACAATTCAACCATCATGAGTTATGCAATATCGGCATATTCTTCCTCATAATGTCAATTACAATGTCCAACAAGAATGAGCTTTTCGAGAATATTGAAGCAATTATAGGTGATGTCTTCACATATCTAATTATGTATGTGGATGTTGTTAGTTACTTAAACTTCAACTAACTAGTGGTAATAAAATTCAATGATTTTTAGGAAATGCACACATTTGAGCGTCATACCTTGCCTAGCAAGGTGAAGTTTGAGTAGTGTTGCGCGTGAAAAAGTTATTATGTTAGGTATGGGAACGTGGAAAGTAAAATGAGTAAACAAAAAAAGCAAAAAATAGATGGTAAATGTTTTTGGGTCTCATTATGTGCCACAAGAGAGGGGAATACAAGGGGAGGAATTGGATTCCATGAGTTGATGGTACTGGAAAACAAAAGCTTCAAATTTCACATTGAGGACAAGCCTTGTATTATGGTGCCTTTCGCAAGGGGAGTACTACTCTTGGGCAGCCTTGGCCCATTGGATAGGGGGGAGGTACCTTACCACCAGGATCCTCAGGGTTTAGACTGATATAGTAATTAGTGTTTAGTAGCTGGCCTAACTTTTTTAGAGATTAGAGTTTAGCAGTGGGGCTCAACCTGTTTTACTAATTGGGATTTAGCAATTAGTCATCATTTACTATAAATAGCGCATTTACCAAATTTTGTTGTGCGATGAAACTTTATTGATTAATATGGTTATTATTAGTTTATAGGTTTTCCAAGATAGAATTATGTCAGGTGGTGAAGGCGAGGTGTAAGTCGGCCAGGTGGTGAACAGGTGAAGGCAATCTCAAGGGGTGGTTGGAGGAGATAACAAGTCAAGGGACTAAAGGTGTCAATAAGTAGTAGTTCAGTTAATTAAGTCGGTCTTTTTTAATTAATTGTTTATGTTTATCTTAGTTCCTAGTTATAAGATAGGAACACTGTGTTTTTATTAGTTATATTGTTCTATAAACATAACTGATAAATGTGACTCTGCACTAAAATTAATAACAGGAACACTTTGTCGGAAAAGGAAAACAGAAAAGCCATATAAAGCAATATTTTTCCTTTTATGTGGGTTGATCTTATATCTGAATGACCTTTAAAGTTGAAACATGGAAATCTTTGTAATAATAGCTGCAAATAGTCTGAATATGGAGATATTCTGAAGGGAGTTTTGTTTAGGAGATTGTGGGCAGCAGTGGGGAACAAAGCTTGTTAAATGGCTTTTAAAACCCTATAATGCGAGTAAGGACAGAAATTACAAGTTTGGTAACCTGATTGTGAATTAAAAGTTTCATATATTACGCTTTCAGAGTAAATGGTTATATGCTTTATTTGGTATCAGTAAAAGACTGGGAATCGTGAAATGAAACTTTAAAAGTGCCTTTATTTTGTATTGCCCTCAGTTAAGTATAACCGTTGATATTGTAAAGTTCTTATACTGTTCAAGTAAAACTTACCATGCACGTATCCATTGATTACTTGTAATCTATTTATTTGTTAGAAAGGTTCTTGATTTGAGGTCCACATGGGGATCATGATATAGGTAAGATTGCTCAGGTACTATAATTACTATTAAGTAGTTCACATCTTATCTGTTTTTTTATGTAATATTTTTTTATTTTTGCGATTACTTGTGTGAATCTTATCTGTTTGGTTTCCTGACAGAATTATGTCACACGTTTTACACTAAAACTTAGTTTCTTGCGAATTACAGTGCGTTAGGCAAATGTTACATGAAAAGTTCATAATCTTTTTCCATTTTGAAGTTGAAAAGTTCATTACTATTATTCATTTTGAAGTTAGTGTGCTAATCAAGACAGTCTTATGCTATTTAGTAGTATGCACACTTCTTTTTGATAGCATTTGATCCATTTTTCTTTCATCCCTTTGAGGCCACGAAATGTTGCAAATAGGAACTCAGGCAAGCTATCTGAAGATACAATCACATATATTAGGGATGTAAACTGAAAAAACTAATATGTAGCTAATGGGTAGATTAGACTACATAATCACTTCTAGCCTTTAGGTACCATGTTAGTCGTTGAAGATTAAAGCAAGCAAAAGTATTATTTTTAATGAATTCGAAGCTTTGAAGACCAAACTACCTTACCATGTGAAAAGAAATGTTAAGGTTCTGCATATGTACATGTTCAAGGTAATCGTATGATAGTTCACAACCCTCATTGCTCTTTGTGAGGCTTGATTACTAGTGCGCACCCCTCCCTGTTTATTTCCTTGTCTGTTAACTTGTATGCCACGTAGAGTTTAAGTAGACTAATGACTGTAAAGCTCTATTATTCACTAACAAACACGTGGAGTAAAAGAAAGTTTCATGCTAGAATCATTGCCGCCAGTCGTCATATATGATTAGTTCGAAGATGCAATAATCAATTCTTTATCATGTGAACTGCACCCTGTACATAAACATACTTAGGTGAATGATAATTAGGGACTCTTTATATCTTTATGGCATTTTCCTCAGAGTTTGACAAATGTCTATGCAAACATCCCGTTTTCTTGGCAGAGTCTTTTACATATCTTCTCAAATCTTGTGTTGAGAAAGTTATTTTTTTTCCCTTGTATGCGATACTGCGATTCTAAATGGTGGTAGTGGTGGTTTAAAGCTTTGTGATGAATTTCAACAATGGAGGTCTTTACATTTCAAAGTTCGAGATCCTACTTCCATTTGTGTGCCCAAGAGAAAAGTTTACAATGCAAAAAAGCATGTCCCTTTTGCACACAAATACAATCAGGTATTTCTGTTCTATATCATGAGTAGCAGAAATGGTTTTTGAATTATTTAATTCATATGATAAGTTGTATCTAAAATGCTTAGGTTGATCAATGCCAGATTGGATGATGTTTATTAAGGGGGGTATTCTAACCATCCCTTACGTTACTAATTAAACCTATTGATACGTGTGTAACACATGGATTGACTGATGTGATATGGGGGAGGAGTGTATGCATTAAAAATTCCCTTTTTGGGGTACCAATAGTAGGACAATGAAGATCATTTGATTTGTAGCAAAAAGTTTTTATAGGAAGACTCAAAGCAAAAGAAGTGCTAAGAACACGTCAATGTTGATGGTTGCGTTAGGCTTGTGGTGGTGTGTTGGTGGAAGGGCCTATGGTGGTGCTTTGGACTACCCTACACAACTGCACATGTTTGGGGTGGTGCTTTGACGGACCAGCCCTACACATACCACTTATTCTGATGTACTCATGCACATTGTACTTATTTTGTAGTACATCTCTGTTCTTCATATCTATCTCCATCCTCATATCTTGTTTATAACAAAAAAAAAAAAAAAGTTAATTGTAAATACCCATATCCATCCTCGTCAATTTGAAGTAAAAATCACCTGGAATAATAGCATTGACAAAAGGAATTACTAATTGTTTTGATCATTTCCAGAATTCTTCTATCGGGAATCCATGCTCTCGAGCAACATCACAAAAACTCTCATTTGTTGTATTGCCACAACGGTCGCTCGATTATTGTTAAGTGTGGTGTTCTAATGCTGGAAAAGTATAACGGGTCTACAAGGATATCCATTTATATCATGTCACATGTCACTTAGTAACTACACGACAGTTGGGCCACTGCCGGCTAAAAACCATTGGTCGTGAGGCTGCCATGCGTACCTAGCGATTAATCCTCATGTAGTAGAACTTTGTTGTAAATTTTGTGGTCTAACTTGTTTATTTTGTGATTTTCTCTTAATAGAGACAAAAATGTGATATTAGAGTGCCTATATAGTGTTTTGACTTGGTGTTAACATGATATACTATTACAAGATGAAATTTTAGCTTGAACAATACATTTGTGAAAAAAATAACTGTCATCAAATCACCTTATTTAGATAAGTGGGTATTGTATTTGTGATGTACCTGTGATATTTGTTTGTATAAAGCAAAAAAACAAATGATGTGGTTAATAACAAAAGTAAAATTGAAGACCAAGATAAACCTTAGCATTTACATGTGTAATAGAAGTGTACATAACAAAGAGTGTCAAAACTTAGTCAAACTCGTTTGAAATGTATTATGGGTCAAATAGGTATGTTTGCGGGTCAAAAGATAGTTAAATTAGTTGGTTACCCGCCCGATGTATAGTCTTGTGAATAACCACCAAAATTAGTATACCTTATAAATACCGATGTAATTGAATCATTTAAATCTTATCGAATGCATACTTATTTCCTAAATTCGTATTCTATTCTAATCCCTTTCTGAACTCTTGAAAATTTAAACTAGAATCTGTATTATCTTAATCACATTCAGTCTCTAAATTCCAAAAAAAATTATTTAGCTACAAATCGAACTAAAAGATAAGAAAGAAAATATAAACTTAACTGTGGCTGGGTAAAAACTGTAATGAACTGAAATTGATAAAACCTTTGGAAAAATAATTATAATACCAATTATATATTTTTATACCTTTCGAGACTGACGGTGAATGCAGTTTTAGAAGAATAAAAGGATAAGTTGATGATAACTCATACAAGTCATAAAACCCCCACCACCCTTGTCTTACACGTATCACACTCTTCAACACGTGTACACACATTCAATCTGCCACCTTCTCTTCTTCAACCTTATAATCAAAACCTCACCACCACCAACAATGGCGGAAGGAAAGAAAGATAACAATCACACGTAAACACAAGCACAGAAGAACACACACACACACACACACAAGTGCAGATTCAAAGGTGATCAATCTGTTAACTTAACGAACAATGGCAGCTATGCATTTCACAAGAACTGCAATCCTCAACATCTCCAAAACACACATCCCTCGTTTCACTTCCCTCTCTTTGACTCATAAAGCCTCTAGGCTTTGCTTCACATCTGCCTCCAAACATTCTCAGGTGTATATAATTATATATATCAACACTATTTAGCTTCTATCGGTCAAATCAATCTTTTTCTTTTCAGGGGAAACATGCAAGTGAAGAGACGAATAACGCGTACAACGGAGACGAAGCGATCAGATACTCCTCCGGTGGGAAATCGTCGGAGAACGCTAGGAACAAAATGGAGGAAGGTAAAGACAGGATGAAAGAAGGTGTTGGAGAAATGAAAGATGTATCTAAGGATGGTATGAAGGAAGCTAACGAAAAGATGAAAGAAAAAGCCACAGAAATGAAAGATAAAGCCAACGATATGGCGGGGCGAGCCGCGGATCGAGCCGGCGAGGTTAAGGACAAGGCGAACGACATGGCGAGACGAGCCGCGGACCGAGCTGGTGAGATGAAGGACCGGGCGAAAGAAAAGGGTCGTGACATGAAAGAAAGTGCTCAGGAGACCGCCAGCATGGCCGCCGATAAGGCGGAAGAAGGGCGGAGCAAGGCCGCCGAGATGGCGAAGGCGGCGAAGGACAAGACGATGGATGCGGCGGGAGCCGTAGCGGAGAAGACGAAGCAGACGGTGGCGGGGGCGTGGGACGCGGCGAAGGAGACGTCACAGAAGATCAAGGAGAAGGTTGTGGGGACGTCAGTCGGATGATGACGATGACAATTGGGGCGACGATCGGATCGGGAAGCCGAAGAAGGTGGCGGATGAAGATGTGGCGAATTTGAGGAGGAAGGTTGGGAACCTTGATCATGAGAAGAAGGATTACTAGTGTATTGATTTCTTTGATGTTTTTTCCCATTTTGTTTATGGGTTGTTTTTGAAGATCTTGCTTGTACTTTTCACGTTGGTAGTATACATGTGGTGTGACAATTATATGTTAAAGTTCTTTGCTAAAGGCAGATGATCTAATTAAGGCTTGGAGTGGCGATGGTGTTATTATTGTTATAACGGATTTATAAGTGCGTATCTTTTTATTATACGGATTAATAATGAGCGTATCTTTTAGAACATATTAGAATCCGGATAGATTTTTTATTAGCGTATCTTTTAAGTTTTAAATTAACACTAGAATCCACGTACAAAAAGGTATCCTGATTGTAATTAAGGGGAGATCTAGTTAATCTTCTTCTTAAAGAAAGATCTTATTTATGATAACTGTATCATGATATTCCTTTTTTACTTATCGAAAAGCAACAAGATCAGTGTGTTCATTTTTTTTGAACTTTTTTCTTAATTGTGAAACACTAGATCAATTAGTTCGATTCTAGACTAGACTTCAATATTCATGTTGGATTCGGCACCAGAGAAATAACAATTGTGAATTTGTGATAATTTCTCCAAATCAATATAATCTTTGAAACTATATCACTTGTGTACAGGTAGGGAAAAGTTTATCTTTTTCCATACATCTTTTTTGATAATAAGAATTCGAAAACTTTAATGAACTCAAATGAAACACAACTACAACTTATTCGTTGGACAGATGACTTACAACTGAACACATAACTTAAGAAATTATAGAAGGCTTAAAAAGGATGAAGCTAAATAAGCATGTAAAATCTCGGTTAGAAGTACTAAAACAATTATTATTATATCGCCTCCAACTTGTTATGTACCACTTATGTACCAAAACCAAAGAATATCGAGGTTATGTACCAAAACCAAAGAATATTGAGGATGGGATACAAAAAAAGAGGATACTACTTCGCTCATGCACCGTCTTTTAACCTTCATGTTGCTGGTAAAACTAGTAGTCTAATAAAACCTTTGCTTGTTAAGACAACACACTAGAAGCTTCTAAGCGGTTTTGAAACACAGCTGTTCAATTACTAGAATTTAAGCTGTTGTTTAGAATCGTTATATCAACACAAGAGCATACCAAGAATGTGAAGACACTGTCTCGATTCTTTTACAAATAAAAAAATATACATTAGAAAAAGTATGTGTAGCGGCATCATGTATGGCATGAAAACAAAGATTATGAATTATATTACTATGTATTATAACAAAACAAAATAAAACAAACGACTACAGTTAATTTGATCAACGTTTTAAAGCAATACACACACAATTTAATATGGTTTTAAAAGAATATATACAACGCTGTACGTAGCACATCAAGTTACATTTTAATATATATATATATAATGTTATAAACATTAACTATTTATTGAAAATTAATTATAACTAGGTTAAAAATGATTTTGGTGAAAATACAATGTTTATCTGCAAAATAAACAATTTTAATGAAATTTAGATTTTGATAAGAAAGACATATATTAATTGATTAAATTTTGCCAAACATGATTTTAAATAGCTCAATTGATCAGATAAAATTTTCTTCTTTTTAAATTTAGTATAGACTTTCAATGTAGCTATTTGAGCTCAATAATTCTCAAATATATATTCAATATCTTTAAACAGCACTGTGATATTCAGAAATTCGCTTCATTAAATAGGAGTTTAGCTTTGCAAACACCAGTATAATAAGAATAAATTGTTTCGGTCCACAAGTTGACACCAACAGGATCTGTGGCGCAATGGTAGCGCGTCTGACTCCAGATCAGAAGGTTGCGTGTTCGATTCACGTCAGGTTCAAACCCTGTTGATCCAACAATTTTTTTAATTCTTATGCGACTCTAACTCCCACCATAATTTCATATCACCTTATCATTATCTCATACCTCACTGATTTGAATTACTTCAGCTTTTCCATTGAATTACCGACAAGCCCTGTTTGTCGCTATGTGAGCTGCAAATTAGATTAGTGACGCTGTTTTTCTCTTAGTCAAAACCGTTGGTGTCTACTGTTTACCATTGTAAGTATAAGGTGAATTGAATAATTTTTCAGTTTGCTACAATATAATTACAAATGAGTATAAAGTTAAATGCATATTAAGACAGTTTAACCCTTTATTAAAATTTTCTTTCCGACCGGCAACCCTTTATTAGTTAAACTTTTGTCATCATTCAGAAAAAATATTACACACGTTATAATTTCAAATGTTTAATTTTGTAAAGCAAGAAGAATAGAATATTACATTAAAAAAAAAAAAGAAATACCTTATTCCTATCTTGTGTCGTCATCTTGGCACTCATTCCGTTCTTTTCTTCTTTTTTATGTTAAGGTTCAGCTTCTGTTTTTCGCTTTTAATTCATTTCGGAGAGTTTATAATTCTCTTTTATAAATTATTGGTATCTATATATTATAAAAGAAATGATTGATATATAATTATCCAGTTTCAACTAACTATAAATTTGTAAATAATTAAAGTTAAACATGCTAACAATTTTGTAAATAACAACTTAATGTATTTACTAAATTTAAAAGAAAATTAAATTTTCAATGTGACTTGACCGGTTTCAATCTCAATCCGAACCTTCAAGTTTGGAACAATTTTGTTATACATGCACTTATACTTCAGCATTATGTATGAAGACTATATATTTGATGTATGTTTAGATAAATATCCTAGTAATAGTCTATAGACCCGTATACTACGAGTCAGAAAAATAAAATAAATTTCAGACGCGATTTTGGTGAGATCCTTTTGTCGACAGACGAGATTTTGATTTTTGTCATGTGAACCGCGATTTCAGATGTGATTTTGTTGAGATAAATATCCTAGTACTAGCCTGTAGACCCGCATACCCAATGCTTCTTTTCCCTTTTAGTTTCAGCAAGAAAAGCATCTACAACCTCTTTTAAAAACACCATTGTCCAACCACATTTCAATCGATCTTCCCACAATTTTTAGGGTGAGTGGCAAATAAAAATGCCTAATGAGAATGAAGATGGTGAGATTGAACAATATCAAGCAGCAAAAATGGCGAATGAGAATGAGGATGGTGAGATTGAACAATATCAAGCAGCAAAAAAGGCTAAAGAGAATGAAGATGGTGAGATTGAACAAAATCAAGCAGCCAAAACGGCTAATGAGAATGAAGATGGTGAGATTGAACAATATCTAGTAGCAAAAATCACTCATGCCATTAATCATCTAGGCGAGCTGCAGAATCTAGTGACGAAACTAAACTCACCCAAAGATGAATTCACAAGTTTACTAAACAATCTGCAAAGAAAAGAAAACGGAAATGTTAAGGATGATTGGCATAGTGTAAGAAGGAACAATCTTTACTCCCTCAACAATCTTGTGACCGAATGGCAGATTATCACCAAGAATCAAAGCGCGCTATCGGCCATAGAAGTTTGCCAATCCTGTGACAACATCAAGAAACGCTTGGGGAAGATGAAGAAAGAACTCAGTGGTGAAGAGTCCAGTTCAAGAGGTGGTAATGGTGAGCCTCAAACTCAACCTCAAGAACCAAATCATCCCATTTTCAAAAGAAACAAGGAAAATAAACTTTATCGATGCAGTTCAAGGCATGCACCGAGGATAGTTCATGGGCTCGAACACAAGGTGTTAGCAATGGTGAGAGAGCTTGTGTTGAGAAACGTTAACGCTCCGTTTAAGGTGTTTGGAGTTGTGGGCGCTGCAGGAATTGGAAAAACAACTCTTTGTCAAGCGTTTTTCGGCGAAGATTCAGTGAAAAAACATTACTCTCCAAAGATATGGGTATGCTTATCAAAGAAACCTAATGAAAGAAGTGACTACAAACAAGAGATTGTTGTCAGAATCTTGAAGTGCTTGGGGATAGAAGATGAAGTGATTGACTATGCAGGAAGTGATCATGTGTATGGACTCCAAAGACTGATTCTTCTTCTCCGGCAACAACTCATCGGCAAAAGGTACTTAATTGTTCTTGATGATGCATGGAATGATGACAAGAAGGAAGTTGAATTCTTCTCAAATTTGAACAAAAATGATCAATTGGACGTTAAATCCGATGAGTTATCATATGGTTTCCCAAAAGGGTGTGGTGCAACAGTCATTTCGTCGAGCACCTCAGAGGCATTACTGAAAAAAATGCTCGGGAAAGACGTTGGTTTGCAGCATTTGAGCCCACAACCCGATGAGATCATCTACGGCATCTTCAAAGAGACGGTGATCGGATACGATGAAGATGAGAGGGAGTTTCCTCAGCATTTGGAAGATCTGAAAGGTGAGTGGTTGAACAAGTGTGATGGGATTCCGTTAGCGGCCAAATTGCTTGCGAAAATTGCTCGAGAACCGCTGGAAATAAAGCCCAAGCCGCCGCCGCCGCCGCCCTCCGCCGCCGGAGGTCGTGAGGTTAAATTAGCTCCGGCGAGTGGTGTTGAACGGCTTATTGGTGGTGATGGTGGTGGTCATAAGGGTGCTTTGGCTCCGAAGATGAAGCATAAGGATGATTTTGCTCTGGTCGGAGATGATCAGGTGGCGTAAACGGCTGGCGAGAAGTGAACGGATAATCGAAGCTCCGGTGTAGGCGTTGTTTTCAATTTGTGTGTTCTATGTGAAGAAGGAAATAAAATTGTAATTTGTAATGTTGTTTTAATAATTACTCGTAATAAGAAAAGGATATAATATAAGTTTAATTTTATAAGCTTCTAGATCCAATCTAATGACTATAGGACTTAACCAAAATAACAAACTTATAAGTTTAGATTTGTCAAAATAAGCATGGTTTTGAAAACCAAACCGGACCGGCCAGTCCGACCGGTTGGACTGGGAACCAGACTCCAATCCGGTCCGGTTCGGTGTTTAAAACCGTTTTAATGTTAAACCAATGGTCGGACCGGGAACCAGACCGCTTGAACGCGGGGTCGGACCAGTTGAACCGGTTTTTTATATAATTTTTTATTTTCTATAATTTTTACATATATTTATAAAAAATAATTATAATTTTATGTTTCTTATATTCGGACCGACCGGTTGAACCGGTCCGACCAGTGGACCGGTAAGGCGTCTTGTTTACCGTCTGGTCCAATTTTGAAAACATTAAAAATAAGCATTTAACTTACAACCAATAATAAAATGTCAATTACTTTCTGTCAGTTTAATTATATAAAAGATAATAGTCTAAGGGTATTATAAAATGTGGTAGATGTGTTCTCTCACAAATGCTGAACGGCTCTAATACCATGACGAACAATATAAGTTTAAAACCATGCGAGTTAAACATTATGAATAAAAAAAATGCAAAATTAGATTCAAAAGGAGATCCTATAATCCAACAAGAATGCACAAGTGAAAGCTATATAAGACTATAACTTGCATCTTTGAGTTTATTTATCTAATCTACTGTGCATAGGATGTTTCCTGTGATTGCGGTCTAAATGATACTTATAAATAAAAAAAAAGCCGTTAAAATTATCAGTTTTAGTAATTGTAATAATTTATTTTTAAATAATAATATTATCTATATCTGTACTACTATATAAAGCAAAATATTAAGACAAAAATATAATTTTACAAAAATATTAAGACACCTAATACAATTTTAAGCATTAAGTATATGTGCTCTATGTAAGCATTACTATTTTGCCCCTCATTTAATAATTTTTTTTAAATAATACATTAATTAATACATTATTTAATAATATGAGATTATTAATTCTATATTAATATTATATAATTTATAATATTTTAAATTTATAAATAATATTATATTATTTAAATACTTAACTAAATAATTTTATAATATAATAATAATAATAATAATTAAATTTATAAATAAATATTATCTTATTTGAATACTTAACTATATTATTATTAATATTTTTATTGTTATTATTATCATATATTTATTTTAAGTGTAATATTATTTATGATATTTTAAATTAATATTAAAATATATACATTTATTATTTATATTTTTATAACTTAATACTATTTGATTTAAGTATTATTTTATTTAAACACTTAAACATATAATCACTAAATATTTATATAGTTATAATAATACTCAAATATATCAACGTTTTAGATGAGTCGAAAAAGAGATTCGATAATAATCATTGCATCACTATATATAACAAATAGAAATAATTATGAGTAGTGAACGTGTAGGTTTTCTCAATGTTAACATAATAATTTGTTTTCTTCAAACTAATAAAAAATCTATTTTGTTTTTTAAAATTTTTTACTTTTAAACATCTAAGGATTTTTTGAAACTAAACATAATACTTTATTTCGCTTTGTTTTTTATTTTAAATTGATACCTACTCGTTTTATTTTTCATTTTTAAATTTTATACTTAAGTCTTCGAGTAAGGTCAAATTTATATTTAATCACCTGAACTTTTTTTTAGAATTTTTTACTTAAGCCTTTGAGTTATGTCAAAATTTTTATTTAATCACTTGAACTTTTTAAAAATTTTATACTAAAGCTTTCGAGTTATGTCAAATTTTCTTTTAACCAATTCACAGTAGAGTTCGTTAATTATAGTAAAATCATCATTCACGTATTTGTTATTTTTTTCTCTGTTTTGAGGTATTTATTTTTTTATATTATTATTTTTGTTATATTTTCTAATTAGGATTTTATACGTAATTTTTTTTCGGATGATTAGTATTAAGGTATAAATAATCAGAATATAAATATTTTAACTTTTATAACTTTTATTGCATGACGCAAGACATACCCACTAGTAACATCTTATGATTCTATTAATTTATCATTCACATGTGGTAATTCAATATGTATTTTTTTCTTATACTTTGTTATTACTTTTGTGATTTTCACGGTAAACCGACTTTACCAAAACGCGTAATACGGCAATTACCAAAAATAATAACGCGTAATTACCAACGGCAAATTTACAGATTCTATAATACCAAAATATTTGCAATTGCGATTTCCATATCTTCTGATTTCATTTCCATATCACTCCTCTCCTCTGGTCTCTTCTTTTTCATATTAGAGGGAAAGAGGTTAAGAAACCGCCATAACCATTCCTTCATTCATTCATTCATTCTTCTTCACGCACACACACACCACAAGTTGTATAATTGCATTTGATCAGAAGAAGAGAAGCTGTTGAAAGAAGACGGTCGAAAAGTTGCCATGAGAAGATCGTAACGATGACAACAATGACGTTGCCGCCCTCTGCAGTTCATTAAGAAGATCATCGCATCCCTGATTAGTTAGTCATTTTCTTCTCTTATTAAGGTTTTTGGTTTGGTTCATTTTGAATGTTGCCTTTTCTGTTGATTTTTTTTTTAGTTTGATCAGGACGTTATTTTGAATATGCCCTAATTGCTTACTTAAAAACGACAGACGCTGATGCTGGAAGGTTTTACTCCTTTTGTTTCCGTCTATGGCTTTGATAACTTGCATTTTCTGTGTTAACAACAATGGCTCACTCTGTTTTTTTTATTTAGTTTGAGGAAGCATTTTGCAATAATTCAATCTGAATGGCATATTTTGGTTATATAATTGTGACACCACAACTAGGGTTTTGTGGTGTTATGTTTCTGTACAACATTTCTATGAGGAGGAAGTTATGTGACTGTGTGACAACATTGATATTCTGCCGTCAATATTTTAGACCGCCAAGCAAACTAGATCTAAATGTCAACAGTTATGGAATTGAGATAACATTTTTTGTTCTTGAATTTAAACCCTGTATGTTTGCCATATTAAATGACATTGTGTTTGAAGAGGTTATTATGTATTAGTGCAGGTATGCCAATGAAGTTTGCGATGCAATTGTGGTACAATGCCTTACAGGTCAGCCAAAGACGAAGGAGAAGGTGCAGATTGTGTTTATGTTTTGGGTGAAGTTGGAAGCAGTGGCGGTAACCCTGGTATGTTTTGTGTTGAGACATTGCATTTGTGCATATTCTATTTGAAGTTTAATTTATTACCATGGCCTTTGTAACATGGAATACAGTCTGGATTTTATAGGTTCATATGCTGTACCATTACCTGCTCCCTCGGTTGATTTCAGAAAATACACGTCATACCACTTCGACTTCTAGCTAGGGCAAGATTCACTGAAACTAGCCTTTTGTTCACGAGTAGAGATTATTAGTGACAGTGATACTCTAAGATAAGTGCTTACAACCAACATTTCATAGCCTATTTAAACTTAGATATACACTTGTTTTTTCTTGTTACCCTACACATAACTCTAACCAGAATTTTTAAATGACCACAATCTGTGTACCATTATGATCAATAAGAGCACCCTGTACAAAGAACTTCTTGCTAATGAGTATGCCTTAAACATGTATTTATATGTTATCACACTACTTTCTATGGTTTCACTCATTCACTCAAGCTTAGCAAGGGGTGTCAGGGTGTGTGCATATGGCATTGATAAGATGATTCTGTTTTCTTGTCTCTTAATCTCATCGTTAATGGTTTTAAAACTCTTATTTGTTATAATACCTATCGCTGCAGTTTGTATGTTTTCATAAGTACAATAACCTAACTCCACATTCACTACTTGGAGAAAATGCAGGATACATTGGTATGTTGATTAAATTTATTGCTTTCACTACTTGTTTTTTGTTTTTTAGGAATCTAATATTTGTTTCTTTCTCTTTCTAAGAAAAAAACTGGAGGTTGAGCTAGTCAATAACACAGGTACTGCTAAGCCTACTCTGAATATAAGGTGTGTGACACATTTAGATGTCTTACTCTTATCTCTAGCTGGGGTTGTATCTTGTTTGGCTTTACGACAATAACATCAGACGACGTATATTTGAAGGTATATGATGAAGGTTTTGCTAGAAGGTCACCTATTTGAAGGTCAGCAGCAAGCATGCTTAGCGTGAAGAAACCTGTACCTCCTGCTGTGAGTTTCACCTATTTCATGTCTCATGTTTTTTGTTGAATCTTTGAAATATATTATCTATCTTCCTCACATTCATTTTAGTTCTCTCTTTTCACTATTTAAGCTTGCTGTTAAGAAGGTAGGTCAAGCAAAGACGGCTGTTGGCAAGAAAGGAGAGGGACCAAGTCAAAACAAAAAAGTTGAACCTTAAGAGGATGAGGTGCATTCTCTGTGCCAAACACACACACATTAATAATCTTAATGCTTAGGAAGTTTTGGACTAACATTATGCCTTTTTTTAATTAAATACTATATCGGCCTGTTGCTTGTACGGCAAAGATGATCCTTGAAGAGATTGAAAGCATATTAGGATCTCTTGTTCAAGTAGAAATTATCATCCAGTAGAAGAGTGCCACATGGAAGGAGTGACTAGATGGTTTCTCATTTCACAAAAATGTTAAATAAAAATGAAACACAGATGCGGCATGTTCAGTATAATAAACATCTTATTGATTACGTACTTTTTTGGGTAATAGACTTTCTTTTAATTACTAATGGTAATTTTGTAATGTATTCGTTTTTCATATCTACCTGTGTTGGGACATCCACCAGTGTGTTTTTCTCATAATTATGACATTCTTTCTTGTAGATACTACCTCATTCAAAGAACAAGTTGGACCACACCAAGAACTTGACCACTTGACAGAATATTGAACACATGTACCAAGGCTGTTCTTTGCTGGACTGGCAAACTGTGCTGGTCGAGGGTTCACTGAATTTGTCAGTCATATAGCTTCTACTACATCAAAGTTAAAAAAAAAAGGGTTGTACTTTGAATAGGAGGTAAAAAATGATTACATAAATTCCATATAGTAATTATTTTTAATCATATAGTTATACTATAAATTGTAACTTGCAATAAAACAGAGATCTTATGAAAGAACATGGTCTTCTGAATTTGTTTTACATCTAGAGTTTATATTTTTGCATGATGACGGGTATTTGTAAAAGGGTGGCTGATATTAAATCCTGTGGACAAGCTATGAATGCCAAATTAACTAGTTTTTGAAAGAGTAAGTGTAGTCAAGCATCCCAGTTAGTTTTTGAAAGGGTAACTATGGTCCAGCATCCCAATTAGTGTTCTTTGGGCTCAATAAATGTTCTTATGAGCCTAGACAAATGCTTTTTTTTAAGCTTTAGTTTGTCATTTAAGTTACATTCCATATTATTTCCCTCAAGTTTGTTGATATTCAAGATGATGAAATAGCACAAAGAACCCTAACTCATCTTTTACACTTTGTTCCATTTTTACAGTGGAATTGTTTGGGTCTCTTTGAGTTCAGTTATACGACATCAACAAATATTTAACCATGGCTTCTCTTATGTCTATAAGTGATCTTGCATCTGCTATTGGACCCCAGTAACAAAGTCTAGCAAGGTCCAGTAGATACACCTGTATTCATCCATTTATAAATAAGGTTGGTCTTTTTTGAGTAAATTGATTCTAACAGTTATTCATGCCATGACTTCTTTTGCAGGGAATTCTGGAAGATGTTTTGAGATGCACATAAGAGAATGTACCTTGGCGACTTTGGATTTTCGGTTGCAGCAATATATACCTCAATTCTTTGTTTCTTGCTGTATAGTATTATATTAATATTTATTGACAGAGTATAAGTGGAGATTCCTTTAAATTTATATAGAAGCTAAACTCTACTTTAGGAAAGGAAAATAAATGGAAATCAAAGCAAATCAAATCTATGATTACAACTATCATCATTTTGTTACTGATGACTCTTGGTTTTCTGTTAGGTACCACGTATTACTGCTCTTTTGACTGATGTTAAATTTAGTGTGGATGGACATTGCGACCTTTTTTATTGCGGAGTGCACTGATGCTATTCAGCTGCTGCAACTAGCTGCTGCCACTACGACGGTATTTAACATTTATAGTAAATTTATTTGTCAATACGCAATTGAGAGTGAGTAAATTAACTAATTTCTGTTTGTTACCAAGATAATTCGATAGGTGTTCATAAGCAGGAGAAGTGTTCCTTGGGGATGTTAGAGTTTTTGGACCAGACATGGCATGTGAAACTGCTTATTTTTATAATGTGTATATTATGTTCCATAATCTTTCTGATCGATGTTCTCATTCGCAATAGGGCATGAAGAATGTATGAGACATCAAAGGACCTGCGCTAGCAAATGTTCTTGACCGAGTGAAGTAACTTGGTGCATTTCCAGATGTATATGACAACACTTGAACAATTTCAACTAGACAACTCAAATATTGGAATAATTTTATGATCGTGCATTGAAGAGGATATCTCCGGTATCATATAGCAGCTAAACTTTTTTGTTTTTACTGATCTATAAAATATATATTGAGTTATCTTTCTCAATTTTATGTTCAAGAGAACACGTGTCGCCCTCTGTGGCTCCGTTGCGGTTCATTACGAAGATCTTCGCATCCCTGATTAGTTAGTCATTTTCTTCTCTTATTAAGGTTTTTGGTTTGGTTCATTTTGAATGTTCCCTTTTCTCTTATGATTACAACTATCATCATTTTGTTACTGATGACTCTTGGTTTTCTGTTAGGTACCACGTATTACTGCTCTTTTGACTGATGTTAAACTTAATGTGGATGGACACGGCGGCCTTTTTGATTGCAGAGTGCACTGATGCTATTCAGTTGCTACAACTAGCTGCTGCCACTACGATGGTATTTAACATTTATAGTAACTTTATTTGTCAATACGCAATCGAGAGTCGGTAAATTAACTAATTTCTGTTTGTTACCAAGATAATTCGATAGGTGTTCATAAGCAGCAGAAGTGTTCCTTGGGGATGTTAGAGTTTTTGGACCAGACATGGCGTGTGAAAATGCTTATTTTTATAATGTGTATATTATGTTCCATAATCTTTCTGATCGATGTTCTCATTCGCTATAGGGCATGAAGAATGTAGGAGACATCAAAGGATCTGCGCTAGCAAATGTTCTTGACCGAGTGAAGTCTCGTGGTGCATTTCCAGATGTATATGACAACACTCGAACAATTTCAACTAGACAACTCAAAGATTGGAATAATTTTATGATCGTGCATTGAAGAGGATATCTCCCGTATCATATAGCAGCTAAACTTTTTTCTTTATACTGATCTATAAAATATATATTGAGTTATCTTTTTCAATTTTATGTTCAAGAGAACACGTGTCGCCCTCTGTGGCTCCGTTGCAGTTCATTACGAAGATCTTCGCATCCCTGATTAGTTAGTCATTTTCTTCTCTTATTAAGGTTTTTGGTTTGGTTCATTTTGAATGTTCCCTTTTCTCTTATGATTACAACTATCATCATTTTGTTGCTGATTACTCTTGGTTTTCTGTTAGGCACCACGTATTACTGCTCTTTTGACTGATGTTAAACTTAGTGTGGATGGACACGGCGGCCTTTTTGATTGCAGAGTGCACTGATGCTATTCAGTTGCTACAACTAGCTGCTGCCACTACGACGGTATTTAACATTTATAGTAAATTTATTTGTCAATATGCAATTGAGAGTCAGTAAATTAACTAATTTCTGTTTGTTACCAATATAATTCGATAGGTGTTCATAAGCAGCAGAAGTGTTCCTTGGGGATGTTAGAGTTTTTGGACCAGACATGGCGTGTGAAACTGCTTATTTTTATAATGTGTATATTATGTTCCATAATCTTTCTGATCGATGTTCTTATTCGCTATAGGGCATGAAGAATGTAGGAGACATCAAAGGACCTGCGCTAGCAAATGTTCTTGACCGAGTGAAGTCACGTGGTGCATTTCCAGATGTATATGACAACACTCGAACAATTTCAACTAGACAACTCAAATATTGGAATAATTTTATGATCATGCATTGAAGAGCATATCTCCGGTATCATATAGCAGCTAAACTTTTTTGTTTATACTGATCTATAAAATATATATTGAGTTATCTTTTTCAATTTTATGTTCAAAAGAACAGTGTCAGCTAAGGGCTCAAAACCAGAGCCTATGATATCCATCCAAGATATTAACATCCAGTCCCAGGCTTTTTTAACTGCCAGAGATTCTAACAAGGTATGCTCTAAGTTGCATATACCTTCTATTCTTTTCCTTCCGTTACAGAAACATTGATTTCTTACTTGAACTTCATTTCCTTTTCATTTTTAACAGGGATTGCACCTTTCAATCGATCTTCTCCAACCTTTGCTCTGATACCATGTTGAGGCCCTGGATCGATGATCGAATTTGATGAACAATCGATGGGTACTGCACAGATTTGTGTGGGGAACCCGGTGGAAGAACAGGATCAAACGAGAACAAAATTAAACACACAATACTTCTGTTATTCCACACTTAATTCGACATACAAATAGGGTATTTATACCCTTACAATGGCGGTTACAAACTACTAAACCAACACATATAACCCTTGAATTCCCGCCTAATTTACAGGTTTGACTTTTCCTATTTTGACTTTACTATTCTGACTTTTATATGATTAATTTCTTGATTACAAATATCCAACAAATACATGACCTTTGTGGGAAACTTGTTAACCCTATTATTTCTTGTTGTTTTGATGTTAGGTGATGACATCTATAGATGTGTCGGGGAGCTGACTGAAGCACAAAGAAGCATGGTAGATGATAGATTTAAGTGTAAGGTATATTATATTTCTGTTTCTGTAACCCTTTTTGTGTCAATTACGCTCACCCTATTTTGCTTTTATGTTCAAGAGAACAGTGTCAGCTAAGGGCTCAAAACCAGAGCCTATGATATCCATCCAAGATATTAGCATCCAGTCCCAGGCTTTTCTAACTGCCAGAGATTCTAACAAGGTATACTCTAAGGGGAAGTTTGGTTCATAGAATTCTCAGGAATTGGAATTGGAAAATTTTCCATCCAAAATCATGTTTGGTTGGTCAACGGATGGAATTGGAATTGGAAAATTTTTCCTCATTCATTTGAATTCACATTCCTTCCACTTACCTATGGAATGTTTAATAATCCAATGGAATGTTCAAAACTAAAATTCCAATTTTACTCAAAATTGACCAATCAAACACGTTGTCAACTTCAACAACATTCCAATTCCAATTCCAATTCCATTTCCAATTGCAATTCCTTTGCAAAACATTCTACGAACCAAACGGCCCTAAGTTGCATATACATTCTACTATCTGTCAATATAAAGTATAATTAAGCCTACTATAGTTTTCATATTTATCTCTTGCATGATGAAAGAAAGAGAATAGTGGTTTGTAGATTTAAATATGAAAAGTTGTGTTTGGAACAGATTAGTAATTAGTTTACATCCTTTTATTACTGTTGACTATTGGTTCACTGTAGATCCCTTAAATGACCGCTTCTTTGACTGATGCTAAACTTGGTGCATATGGATGCATTGAAGAGCAAATATGTATCTTCAGTATGATATAGTGGCTAAAATATTCGTTTATATATTATTTTATATCTAAAATTAGTTATATAATTATTTGTTTTTCTGTGTTGTTGATGAAATATGTTAGCTCCATCCATTATCTCATTGGCGGTTACAAATTTGTGGTTATGACATCAAAGGGTTCTTGTCAGTTGTCAAGCCTGCTCTTCTTAGTGCAGTAGAAGAGCAATGTGAAGAAAGTCCTTTTGATGCATGGGTGTTTTCTTGCGTCTAGATTCCTCTAGGTTGTTTTCTACACCAACAAGGATTGTTAAAGCAACCTGATTCTTAAAGCAACAGATTCTGCCAGATGTTGTGAAATGCAAGGCGACAACAAAAAGCACATGAGATGTTCACCTTGGCGACTTTTGATTCTTGGGTTGTTGCTACTCACCTTGATATCTATCTTATTTCTATGTTTTTGTTGCATAGTTTATTTTTTATATTTATCAACAGAGAGAATAACTGGGCACTCCTAAATTTTATATACAAGAAAAAGTGTAACTAAATCAGATCTCTGATCATAGCTATCATCATTTCTTATTACTCACTCTAGGTTCTATGTTAGGTACCGTTAATTACTGTCATTCAATTGCTCAGGCCAATTCTGTTGCTATGAGGGTATTTAACATATATAAAATCCCATCTTTATTATTTTGTCAATGTGCAATTAATTGGGAACAAAGTAAAATTGCTATTTGGAAATGTTCATAAAGCAGGATAAGTCAGATATTCATAAAGCAGTGAAAGTGTGATTTGGAAATTATTGTTAAAGAGTTTGTGGACCAGAAATGATGTGGGAAACTGCTTATTTTGAATCTGTATATTACGTTTTATAATCTTGCTTTTCAAAACCAGAGGCTATAATGCTCATTCAAGATATTAAGATCTACTAGGCTTTTGCTTTTCTCTATGTCAGGGATTCTAACAAGCTATGCTCTAAGTTGCATATACATTTCTGTTATCTTTCGTTATTAAGGATATCTAAGCATACTGTACTTTTCATTATTATCTGCGTGCAGGATGGAAGAGAGAGAATTGTGGTTCGTAGGTTTAGATTTGAAGAGCTATGTTTAGACCTTGTGATCTCTGTGGAAATTAAAGTTTACTAACATGATGTATGAATGTTTATAGTCATGAACATCACTATCACAATATGTATCAGGTAATAACCGTAATATGCATATTAGACAAGAATACCTGACCTTCGTCTAATATATATCACAATATGTATTATGTTATCTGCATATTAGACAGGAATACATGACCTTTGTGGGAAACTTGTTAACCTTATCATTTCTGGTTGTTTTGATGTTAGGTGATGACATCTATATATGTGTCGGGGAGCTGACTGAAGCACAAAGAAGCATGGTAGATGATGACATCTATAGTGTAAGGTGTGTTATATTTCTGTTTCTGTAACCCTTTTTGTGTCCATTACGCTCACCCTACTTTGCTTTTCTTGTTTTCTATAGGCTTGAGAAATGAAAGAAAAGAAAGGAGGAGAAGCCATGTAAAACAAGTGCGGCTTTATGGTGTTCTGTGAATAAAAATGGGTAAACATCGGCATAGTCCTTCTGTTTTACCTTGCTATTCTTTGCTTCTTACTTATACCTTCATCATCATTCTTTTTCAAGATCAAATATCTCTCAAGCCTTTTGACATTTCATGCATTAAATATAAAAAATTTAATTTTAGTTTTGTGGTTTATCATGTGTTAAGTGTTATATAGCTTGACTTCAGGCCACACAAATATACAATAATATCATAGTTCTATAAGAATATATGTTTTGATTAATTTGAATTTATTATTTTTCATTTATATAGTTCTGATATTGCTGAGTAATTAAGGAGGTTTCATGATCCATATCTTGTTTTTAGCAGGTTGTTAGACCCTTTTGTTTTTTTTTTCTCTTTACAATGTTTGTTACTTTGTTCTCTTTGTCCCTTTTCTTTTCCCCTTATGCCATGCTGATATGAAAAAAACACATTATTTGGTTTTTAGTTGGCTTTATTTCATTGCAAGCTGCTTAATTTGTCGTTTTAGGGATATTTTATACTCAGCGTGCACCTCAAATGGAAAGACATCTCATGACACGGTCATTTGGAGATGTATTATTGTTCTTTTTTTTTTTTTTTTTGCAGACTTTACAATAAATGACACGGTCATTTCGAGTATGGATGCTCAGCTTCTAAAATCAATAAATGTTTTAACACTTAAGATATTGTTTGGCTCCTTTGTCTAAACTCATGTACATTATTTCATTTATTGTATTGACTTGTTTGTAATTGCAGGATAATGTTGTGCGGACATCATCAGTCGTGGTACTGATAAATCTCTTAAAACAACCGGAGCCTTCTAGATGGCCAACTTCAGTATCAAATGAGTCTTTTGCTACAAGATATATGCAGTTTTCAAACTTGCTTGTCAAATGCTTGATCAAACTTACAAAGGTTAGTATTTCTTTTTTAATTCACTTTTCTTTTAGTTTTGTTTTGTCCATCTAGATATGATATATGTACAAATTAACAAACATGGTGCAAAATCAGAAAATCTACAATCATGGTACTCATATTCTGTTGTGCTCATCTAGACTTTATATACGGATAAAATGTCACCCACTCGAGGTATGATATAGAAAATTAAGCACTCCTTAAGCTGTAATAGGCACTGTTATAGGGTATGCTTTATTAAATAAGGATCCTTGTCACAAAAATGACCTCCTACCAAAATCAGTGTCGTATTATTCATTAGAAAGACTTTATTTATAGTAATGAAACCAGAAAATATATTTCTTTCGGGGGAAAAAGCTTTTTTACTTTATTTCTTCAATTTGAGATGTCAGTTTTGATCTATTTACTTATTGGTTAAATGAGTAAAGCTAAACGACTAGGTTAAGAAAACGGGCCATGTGGGTAAAGTTGGTCTTAAGTGAGCCAAAGTGCATATCATTGAACCTCCTAAGTTATTATTTTTTTAAAGTTTGATTATTATTGAAATAATGTATTTTGGCCCCATTAGCTTGAATAGATTGATTTTAACTAGGGATGCTTTACTGTGAATCTTGATGAATTTGAATGCATTTGATTATTCAGTGAAGTCAATGAAACAAGTTATATATGTATAAAATGTCCCATGGCGTTGGCTCGAGATAAATAAGAATCAAGTGATTCATGAGTCCAATACACATTGATTGCAAGGTATGCTTTATTATTTTCATGAACTCATCTGAAGTTCTTGAGAGGTTTATAAGATCAGAAAGAGAAATTTTAAAGATTGAGAGTTATATATATACTTTTATAGCACTAATGCGGAAGAATGCGCTGATGAAGGTACAGCTTGAAAGTCAACTTATGATGTTCTAGGTGTTTATTGCGCCTTCATGTTGTAATTGACTTGTTTGCAAGAAGTATACCATTTGACAGAAGCACCCACAAGCCTACTGAATCTTCCAAACTACTTGCACCAATTGAAAAAGTTGGTGGTCAAAATCTAAAAACATAAACTATAAATACTTAATTCAAAAAATGAAAATACTTTTTAATTAAAAGTTTTAGTTTAATTAAGTTTGTAAGTTTGTGAAACTAGATCTTAACACAGTCACGTTTTTTTAGCTTAGAAGTCGACCATGCATCAGTTAACATAGGAACTCAAATTTTTGTGTTTCCAATTTACATGTTTTGTTCTATATCATAGCTGGAGAAGCTGGTGATAATATACAAGAAGAAAGTTCCATGTAGATTGAGCTTTTTTGGAATGATTTATCAAGATTTGTAGTATATATCGCCAAGGTTTGACTTTTTTAAATTGTATTTTACTAGGACTTGGAAAGCAATGACGATGTTAACATGGTTGAGAGCATGACTAAGCTTGATGTAGTGATGTCAATGAGTCTGGTCAGGGAAACCGGATTATACGAGGCAGATGGCCTCATTTTATAGTCTTAGGTGATTTTGGGATCGTCGGATCGAGCTATCAACGACAATCTCTTAATCCAAGCTGGGTATTGTTGAGATGAAGATCAAACCAAAGAGTCTCAGGTGAAAGCCAAAACACACAGCAAAGCGTCGAAGTTTATCTAGATCTCTCCCAATTGACAAGAAGTTACCGTTAATGAATCTGTTAGTGGTTTATAAGAGCAAAAGAGAGCAGGTATGAAACGTTTGACTTTGACTTTAATTTCATACAATTTACATGTTATTTTTTAAAAAATATGAGCATTTTTCTATGCAGGTACACCAAGCCAAATCTGCGATAAGAAGCATAAAAACTTGCACAGCTTCTGGTCCTACTTAATCGACTCTTTTATTAGTATAATTTAAGAATTAATCAATCTATAATGATTACAATAATCGACTCCCTTAAATGATCACGATAGACTCAAAAAAATAGTAAAGATTACCTAAAACTAAATCATAATTATCTTGACCTATAAGACAACTACCAAACAATTGTTTACCAAATAGAACTTTAAAAATTAAGTGGCCCATAACAATTAGTATTCGACTCAAACACCTTAGGAAAAACCGTGAACCCACAAGACTTCAAACATAATCATTAAACTAGCCCTTAAATTTTGAGTTATCCATGTGATTAATTCAACAATCAACCCCCTGATTTTGTCATGTAAACATCGTACTTTACACTTTAGACTCTCTACCACGTAACAAGACTTTCATGTACGTATTAAGTTCAATGTTCCAGCCTACAAGCACGACCTCTTTACCACCCTTTTAATTACAATCATATTAGATGTTCTTAATGAGAAAAATAAAATTATAGCAAATATCGTGTGATTTTTCCTAGATTTAAAAAATGAATATGGCAATTTACTATTTCGGTATCAATTTAAGGCCCAAACAATATTCTCACTCTTGACATAAAAGGTTGCTCATTCGGTCGTATCAGTCGATGCTAATTGAGAATTGAGATTAGAAGTTTAAATTTTATAAGTTAGAACTGTTAGTATTTGGGTCATACTGGTGACAGTGTATTGGGTTTTAGCTCACTTATCGTTCAGGATACAATGGAGTCTCAACTCTCAAGTCACAAATGTTAAATGTCTATGCAAAAATGGCCCACCTTAAAGTCAAAGTCGGGATGCATATATTTTGGGATGGTTATATACTATTAGAATTAGAATTTAGAAAAAGGGTACGTATATGATATAAATTGGGTTCAAATAAAAATAAAAAAATTATAAAAATTAATAAATTAAATTTTCATCTTTTGATGTTAAAATTTAATGATTCATATATTTTTAACTATTTGTATATATGTTCTCATAAGAGTATAACCTTTTGTTTTTTTTAATATGAGAGTTTTCATTTAAACCTAACTCTATATGATATTATACAATTTGGATGGGTATATCTAATATTTATCAGGGTTTTAGTGGCATATACGTAATTCTCCTTAAATTTAAACAATTCTTGAAACTAATAAACAATTCTTGAAACTAATGCGATTCAATGAATAGTTCGAGCATAAACCTAATCTCATTTTGGAATTAAGCATAATATGGTTAACTTCAATATACGATAACAACCTCAATTTTGTTGACCTTCCTTGGTGTTAGTTATCTCAATATCTGGAACAAAAAGAAAAAAAAAGTTTTAGTACTTATTATTTTTTAAATTAATATTGTAAACAGAATTATTTAATTATTTGATTTTTTATTTACCAACATAAATATGATTCACCTGACAAAAAATCTTCACTCTTCACTATAATACGTTCCTCTCCTCTTGCTATGTTCCCGAGTAGTTGTTATATGTTAACGAAAGAAGTGAAAGAAGGAAACTTTGAAAGACGTGTGCTTCAAAGTTCTTTAATAATAGAAAATGAAAAGAAGTAGAAAGAAGAGAAATTCTTTTTTACTACTAGTACTCTTTTTCTAATTTTCCTTTAAATTAGAATGATTTGGAGCGAAAATAACTAATACTATTATAAGAATTTACTATTTGTCATTTATCCTTCTAACCTAGCTAATTGAACTATGATACAAAAGAGTATAATAAATCGAAAACCACAAAAACACATATGTGAGTAAGGAGTTTTGTTCAAGTGAGGTCTTCTAAAACAGATTCTGACCCACCCAGATGAATCTCGTATGTCTCTCAAGGTACAATAGCCTAATCCAACTTTTTTTTTCATCCTTTCAACTCGTGAACACACAAAATTCTTGATTTTTTTTTTTGAACTCTGAAACACGAAACTACAATATATTTTGCTAATTAACTTTCTTTCTTTCTTCATCTCATTAATTCATTTTCCTTTTGTTTTGCTTACTAAACTCGGGACATAGCATTAACGTTAATTTTCATTTTTTAGCCCAAATCTGCTTTCGATTCAATCTTTCTACTCAAATAAAAGAGTATATTGGGGTGACACGTGGCGGTACCACATTCATTTTCACCAAAATTTTCTCGTTTCTCTCTCATATTAAATAATTACCTTAATTATCTTTCTACTTTAATAAAAGAGTATCTTGGGGTGACACGTGGTGCCACCACATTCATTTTTACCAAAATTTTTCCACTTCTCTCTTCTATAAAATAATTACCTTGATTATCAATAATATTATTTAACTTTTTTTAAAACAAAATTTAAAAAACATCTTCTTATTAATGTTATTTCTAAAAATAATTTTTATAGAATAAGAAATTTTTACAAAACATCGAATTTTTTTAAAATTAGTGTTTTTAAAAAGTTAATTTTTTATACACAAAAAATAATTAAAATTGAAATTTATAATAAGAAAATTTTTAAAAATGAAAGTTTTAATACGGTTTGTTTTGAAACAAAATATTTATTATTTTTTTTGGAAAAAAAGTTTTAAACCAAAAGTTTAAAAAGTTGATATAATTGTTTTGTTACATATTGTTCTTACTATACGTAATTTCAATTATATTTTATTGTAAAATATCATTTTATACTCGATAAAATTTTATTATATTTAATATTTTATTTGTTTAATAAGTGTAATACACGAGTTTACTAAAGCTAGTTATGGATAATACGAAAAAAAATTAAAAAAAATCTATAGTGAAACCAATTGAAAAGTTATAAGCAGTTTATATACATATATATATGGTGATATTCAATTATAAACCACTAAAATTATGTAAACTAATAAATTACTTACTAATAATGTAACAAGTGACATGTTTTATTAAAAAAAAAATCTAATGTTGAGGGTATTTTAGTTATTTTTTATTTTTTCCCTTCTTTTCATGTGTATTATTTTTTAATATTTTATTAAAACAATAACCTATGTGTTAGTGATTTAATGTTTTCATACTATTTTTTATATTATATTCACACAATAGGCTATGTGTTAGTGATTTGATTTTTATCAGTAACTTAACACATGTGTAAAAAATAATTCTAAATACTTTAATACATGTGTAAGTAAATCAATAAAAATATAGTTTTGAATACTTTAACATGAATAAAAATAAAAATCATATATGCAATAATTAATTAAATATGAGTAAAAGACATTTAGACAAATCAAAAAACTAATCTATATCTAAGATCCAAAAGAATATTTACAAAATCATAAAAAAAAAAATTTGTATGCTCCTTTGTTGATTACGTCTTATTCACATCTTAGATCTGTACTATTAAACATGTACTGAAAATAAAAATTAATATGTAACACAAATCAACAACTATTTAAATTATCGAAATATAAATCTGAATAAGAAAACGAAAAGTTTACATGTGTGTATATTTTGTTTATACGTGTATAAAACTCAGTTTACACATGTGTAAAACTCACTCTACATATGTTTACATATAAAAACCTAGTAAAAATATTTATACATTTGTAAAAATCCAGTAAAATTATTTACACATTTGTAAAAATCCAGTAAAAATTTATACACATGTTTACATATAAAAATCCAGTAAAAATATATACACACATATGTAAACTAAGTTTACACATGAATAAAACACGTTTATATTTAAAAAGTCTACTAAAAAATAAATCTAACCTATGTAAAAATAGATATAACAAAGAAAACACAGATCAAAATTTTAACACCAACAAAAATTTCTTACATATTTAACCGTCACATATGATTTTTAGAATAAATCTAACCAACAATTACTCAAACAACTACCAACATTTATATTCAACAAATCCTGTAAAAATAGATCTAACAAATATAAAAATAGATTTAATCAAAAATAAAAAAATTTATAGATATCTGTAACTTAGATCTAAAATTTATATAAGAAAGGAACAAATGTTAATCATCATTTATTGTGATAACCATGTTAACTTTATCAAGATAAAGCAAAATCGTTATTTTTTTGTTGGAATAGCATTAATATACATATTCGATGTTATGTTTTTATGTATATGTGTAAATTCACAAGTGCAAAAAAGTTATGAGATGTGTAAGTTACACTTACATCTTTAAATATTTGTCATGTGTAAGTAAATTACAAGTGTCATATGTTTTTTACACTTATGAATTTATGCAGATATATAAAAAATAAACGTTATATATGTGTAACATAACGTTATATATATATTCTCCAATCATCTCTTTTTTTTGTAACTATTTACTAATGTTTTATCTTAGTATCAGTAACATGTATTATATTTTAAAGCAAACAGCCACCTCTAATAAAACTTTTAACCTAATCGATCAATCCGAGTACATGTGGTCATGCATTAGTTGTTCCAGTGACTAATGTACAAGTTGCTAGTGGACAAAGTACTAGCCTTGGTCATCATATAACTTTGTACAATATCCTATTCTTCAAGGCTGGCGGCCTACCGCAAGTCATTTTTCAATTACCTTCCCTCCATTGCCAATTCTCTGGTTCACAATATAATTCACATGAGAACCACGTTAGTTTTTTTTTATCATCTCTGAGCATTGTAATTTTCTTCCACTTTTTCTCTTAAAAAGAAAACCTTAACACTGGTTTTATTATATTAAGATAACAAATTAACAACAAATTAAAATCAGATATATCCTAGATTAATTCGAGTGTATTTAGAAATTAGAACTCTCTGGAATATATAAGCGTTCATAATCAAGCAAAAGAAAAAAGGTACAAAAGTCGAAACGGGCATGTGGTTAAGTGTGATGGTAACGGTATCATTATGAACATGTATAGTTGGAAACGTAGCCCATAAGCAAAGGATTTGTTCCTATTTTCTTAAGAGAATTAGATGGTGTTCGATTATTATTTATACCAAAAATGTTTGGTCTGTTATACTCTCAACGCAACTGATTTTTGATAACATTAATTTTGAAACCGAACTATTTTGCAAACAAATTTAGCGACTAAAGATTACGTCTTAGAATAATGAGTGATCTAGTGACGAGAGCATTTTGGTGACCAAAATTACGACTCGAAACTCTTATGACAGAAGGTACGTCCCATATATATCCACAATCGTTTCATTCCATGTAATAACACCTTTCCTAGCTTCAAGATTTTAATGATCATTCATAATATCATGTCTTGTATTAATTGTCACACATATCTATACTAATAATCCTTTATAATATGGGACACATGACATTCCTACAATGCTTCCCCCAATTATTTTCCCGCCTAAAATATTTTTTTTTTAAAGTCAAGTAACTAATTTCCAAATATTTCTCTTTCTCTCTCTATTATAAATTCAAATCCTTTAATTAATAATTTTTAAAATATTTTTTCATTAAATAAAAACTAAGTATTTTGATTAAAAAATATATTTTTTCAAAAATAAAATTTTCTAAAACTATGATTTTCTAAAAAAATAAAGCTTTTTTAAATTATGAAATATTTAAATTCAGTCTTTTTATTAAATAAAAGTTTTATAAAAGAACATTTATTTAAAACAAACCCGGAGTTTTTAAATAACAAAATATTGATAAAATAATAAACAAAATTTCAAAGCAATTTTTTAAAACAAAAGTTTTAAAAATTATAAAAAAATCAAAATACTTAACCATACGTAAATTTAATCATATGTTATATTAAAATAACGTTTTACAATTTCTACTAATCATCAATAAATATTTAATACTTTTGTTATTCAACTCGTGTAATACACGGGGATATAACCTAGTAAGTTATATGAGAAACAAATGCATAACTTAAAGATTACAAATTCAAGCATTTGTCCCAAATATAATCTCCAAAATTTAAATTTAAAATGGTGTGCACAAAATGGTTTTAAAATAATACAATCCTGTACCTTCGGTGCACATATATATGCTTCATCTTCATCATGCATGCTCCACACAAAAGCTAAAGCATCACATAAAAGACATGCATGCGCATAAAGGTAAGCTTTTTTCTATGCTAAAATGGTACATGAATTGTGATGTAAAATTATCAATGAATAATATACAAATCATTAACATGTGTAAAAGTTGTTTTAAGTGACAGTAATTATGCCAAAGTTAAATTTAGAGTTAATTACATAAATAGTCCCTATGGTTTATTTAAAATAACAGGTTTGGGTACTAAGCAAAAAAAGTAACACTTTTGAGTATTCACTTTTAATTTTGTAACAAGTTTGAGTATTAACGCTAACAGACGTTAGATTTCTGTTAAATATAAGGGTATTTTGGTCTTTTCACCTTAAATGACTTATTATGTAAATTAAAGGGACTACTAGTGTAATTTAATTAAAATAATATAATATATAACACACACACACACATATATATGTATATATATATTATTATCACATATATACACTATTAATTTCTTCACCACCAACGCCGCCGCCTATCACCGCCAGTCACCATCGTCGCGGCGTCGTTTATCACCGCCCGTCACCACTGCCTCCACCTCACGCCACCGTATCCATCTCCGTCCATCATCAGCATCGGGCATCATCACCAAATCCCCCTTTCTTTTTGCCCTGTAAAACCCTAAAATCCATCCGACCACCCACCATCAGCCACCACCACCATGTACCTGGGTCACCATCACCACCATCTAGCCATCATATACCACAATCTAGCCACCATATACCACCAAACTCTCTGATCGAGATCTAAATCCAGTCGCCTACCACCGCACCACCTCAAATTTAGGGTTTTTAATTTTTTTTAAGTTTAATAGAGGAATAGGAAGGGGATTTGGTGAGATGATGATGAGGATGCGATGATGAAAGTGGCGGTGATGATGACAGTGCGATGGTGAAGGTGGTGGTGATGATGACGGTGATGTTGCGATGATGGTGATAATGCAGAGGTGGTGATGATGCGGTGATGGTGGTGATGCTGTGATAGGGGTGATGATGCGGTAATGTTGGTGATGGTGGGTGGTCATCATGGTGCTAGTGGGTGTCGATGGTGGGCTGGTGGCCGGTGGGCAAGAGGGTTGGGTGGTGAGCCTGGTGGCCGATGGCTGATAGAGATAGATGGTGGTGATGGTGAGTAGATGGTGGTGATGTTGTGTAGATGGTAGGTGGGGGTTGGATTTTTCTAACTTATAGGTAATTACACAAATGATCCCTGAGTAAAAGAGACATAGAATTACTAAAGTAGTCCCTCCAGGGATATTTTAGTCATTTTATTGTAATTTAACACAAAAACTAATGTCCGTTAGTCTTAATACTCATTCTTGTTATAAAACTGAAAATACAATACCTCAACCTGTTACAAAAAACTCTTAGTACCCAAACCTGTTATTTATGATAAACCACAGGGACCATTCATGTAATTAACTCTTAAATTTATATATAAGGTGGACACCGAAAGAAGCCCTTAAAAAGTGCAATATCAAATGCATATCACACATCTTTCTAATAACAAAATCATGATTCACAACGACAGCATGAAATGTTTATATTTTATCAAATGGACATAATCTTATTATTAAATAATTGGATAGAATAGAAATTAGCCTTTAACATTTCCCCTAAAGTTTTTCGACATGAGTGGATGTGGTCACGTGCAAAAACAGCTTTAAGAAAGAGAGTTCATTGGGGTGCACATGATCAGCAGACTTAAAGAGAGGAAACTTGGACCACAAGGACTTGTACAACTTCACCATATCGATTAAAATTACAAAATATAAGTTTAATACTCTAAAGTGTCATTGATAAAATGCGTCATACACATTATAAGCTACAAAAGAGGTTTAATTAAGTAACTCATCTACAACACATATATAAATGCCACTGATGGACCTAAGATCTTTTTACTAGCTAGTGTCACTTATATATAGAAAATGTGTATTAAATCGATGTCACTGAAGATTGCGTATCCTATATTACACGCATAAAACGAGTATCAAATACTATATATATCATATGGATTTGTTTTATGGTTTTACCATCTTATATTCTTATTGCATGGAACATAACCCAAAGCTGAAATGCATCATACTAGTGCTCCACATTCCAAGAGACAGTTTAAAGAATCTAATAAAGTTGAACTGAGACATGTTCCCAGCAGGTTTCAAGATTCCTGGTTAACTCATATAAACACAATAGATATGTCAACCCTCGTTACCTTTAATTACAAGATTTATATCCACATTAAACTCTTTATACAACGTCTCATCTCACAATCACATTATCATAAATCTATCACTCACAAACGCATATTTGGACTGTCCAATGGTAACGTTATTTGAAGTTAAAGTGTTAAAGCTTTCTTTGATCTTTAAGGTCAAGGATTCTAGCCCATAGTTGGTTTATGTAAACTAGTTGTGTCGAGTAGGTGCAAAAGGATAGATAGGGCAAATTATCATCCAAAATAAAACAATATCATGAATTCACCAGCCACGTCTTTTGGCATTAAATCTAGTAGATTTTATAGTGAATGAATTATTAATAATATAAGAAAAACATCATTTAACCAAAACCATAAATGTTGAGTGTACAACGAAAAAGATGGCACGAATAAAGTTGAAGATAATTACTTAAAGAAGATTAAAATTAACAATCCACCACCATATACGTTTTCCCTCTTAATACACAAAAGATAAAAAACACTATGGTAAACTATCCACCTCACAATTAGAAAACCACTACCCACAAACCCTAATTTATATAATGCATAATACTTGTATATACAAGAAAAGATAGAAGAACACACCAGGAGTATTGAACCCAAATTCTTGTGTATCTTGATTCTGATGGTGTGGGTGCAACCACATGAACCGCAGTGGTTAATGGTCTCTTGACCCTTTTGTTCTTTCTGCAGCCACCACCCACAGGAACGTTCCTTAGGGTGCCACCTCTGGTCCAGTAACGTTTACAAGCTTTACAGAAGTGTCTAGGCTGTGACAAACTGTAGTTGTTGTAGTAACAAAACTTGGTGTTCGACGAATCGCATCGAGGGCACTTTAACGCTTCATGTGATTTTTGTTGTTGATGTTGAATCGGATTATTAAGCGGTTTCTCCATTACACCAAGTGCAGAAGCTGCCATCGATCGATCAACTCATTAATTCTTCTTGTGAAATAAATGGATCGATCTAATGGTATATAGCTAAGGTGTTGAGAAAATAATGAAAAAACAAAAGACGAAAGAATTATGCGGTGGTTTTGTATTTGGTATGTGAATTAAGGTGATGAAAAAGAAAGAAGAATTGAAGATGGAGATGGAGATAGATATTCCTTCCAAATGCTAGAAAACAAAAGACATGGGTCATGTTTTGTTGTCTAAAGACTTAATAATTGAGAGAACCTGTGGCCACTCGTTACGAGTTTTGGCATGGGTATACGAAAAAACCTCATGGTGAATAAAATACTCACCTCAAAAGACTCAAAGAAAATAAAATATATGTACTAAATTAATAACATCTAGTGATGATAAGGCGTCATTAATTTCTCTACCGAAAGATCAAATGTTTAAATGCTGCAAGATGCGTGTATTTTGATAGTTAATAAAGTAATTAACTCGGAAGTTGTATTAAGAAAACTATCTATTAGTATAATTACACTAGTAGATACATGATTTGATTATATTACGGGAATAATTTCACATTGTAAAAGTTACAATGGTTATAAGTATAGACCCTTACTTACTTGTCTGTAGCATAAATGGTACTTATATAGAGTGAATGGATTGAAAAAACAAAAGACGAAAGAATTATGCGGTGGTTTTGTATTTGGTATGTGAATTAAGGTGATGAAAAAGAAAGAAGAATTGAAGATGGAGATGGAGATAGATATTCCTTCCAAATGCTAGAAAACAAAAGACATGGGTCATGTTTTGTTGTCTAAAGACTTAATAATTGAGAGAACCTGTGGCCACTCGTTACGAGTTTTGGCATGGGTATACGAAAAAACCTCATGGTGAATAAAATACTCACCTCAAAAGGACTCAAAGAAAATAAAATATATGTACTAAATTAATAACATCTAGTGATGATAAGGCGTCATTAATTTCTCTACCTGAAAGATCAAATGTTTAAATGCTGCAAGATGCGTGTATTTTGATAGTTAATAAAAGTAATTAACTAGAAGTTGTATTAAGAAAACTATATATATAGAGTTAATTACACTAGATAGATACATGATTTGATTATATTACGGGAATAATTTCACATTGTAAAAGTTACAATGGTTATAAGTATAGACCCTATACTTACTTGTCTGTAGCATAAATGGTACTTATATAGAGTGAATGGATGTAATATTTTGGTTAAATTATGTTAACGTATTTAATTTTTATTTTTATTTAAATGGTCCCATTTTTCTTTTAAGTTAAAGTTTTGACAAAAGTAACTATTTTCCTTCAAACGATTAAAAACATCAATTTACTTTCAAAAGTTTAATAAGTTGTTTCAATTTCAGTTCAAAGATTTTATTATTTTGAATTCAAGATGAAACAACTAATAAAATTTTGGACTAAAATTGAAACAACTAATAAAACTTAAGATTGAAATTGAAATAATTTATTAAACTTTTGAAGATAAATTGATATTTTTAATATTTAAAAAAAATGATTATTTATGTCAAACCTCTAGGAGCAAAACCAAACTTAACTCTTTTTTTCATCTCTTTTGTCTTTTCGCATTAAGCGTACAAGAAAAATTGGTGTATACTTATAACCAAAATTTTATCAATATGCACTCCAGAGACCGCTTCTGTTAGGCGGAATGAACAGTAAAGGCTAAAGATTAGATTTTAAAAAGGTGAGAACTAAAGATGCAATAAGGCCTAATCGCATGGAATATTCGTACAATTAGCTCTAAATATATATGTACATGGGCATAAAACATGAAAAAGTTAGGGTAGCAAATGAATCAAACGAATACGAACAAAACTTTGTTCATGTTTGTTCATTAAGAAAATAAAGTTATTCATAAACTGTATGTTCACACAATGATATACTTTTACTAACGTTTTTTTCAAAACTCATAATGTTAAAGATAACACTTGTCGTTGTTTTTTATAGATATAAACTTGTTGTTATTTATTATTATGTTTTACAATTAGAAATACATAATAATATTATTTTATCAATGTGTTTTTCAAAACTTATAGTCTCAGGCTAACACAATAACGATAAAAAAACACAATGAGACATTGCGTTATTTTATCATTGTTTTTAATGTATTAGATTAATTAGTTATTAATTTATTATTGTGTTTTACATATTAGAGATACACAATAATGTTATTATACTATTATATTTTTTTTAAAATTTATCATTTTAGAAAAGCACAATAGTATTTAGAAAAACATAAATATATAATGAACTACATTAAAGACACGGTGGCACGATATGAGCTAAAAACGTAAAAAATTATTATCTTTTTATATAACAACACTGTATTTGTTTTAAAGTTAAAAAAAACGCTTGTTTTTATAGTGTGATTTTTATAAAAGAATAATATTGCACATAAAAGTTATGAATGTTTAAAAAATATGACGAAACTTGAAAAAAGTCAACCAAAATGTTATTTTTAAAGGGGAAGTTTACGGTACAAAGTGATAAGTTTGTGCGAAATGTACAAAGTGATAACAACCATTGATATAATAGATGAAGGGTTTAGATTTAAGATGAAATAATCATACATAAAATATGTCTGGAGGTGTACATTTGGAAATAGCCTATAAATATTGATTTTTTTTAAATTGCCCCCATTTTTTAAACTCATATAACTTTTTATATGATATTATTTTTAAAAAAAATTACACCTACAAAATCAAGCATTTTATACTCTTTAATATGAATATAGTATTGGTATATATTTTTTTAAAAAAATCAACATTTAAAAAAGAACTTGAATGATTATTGATTGCATAATTACAAACATAACTTGCGCAATAATTTTAATAATGTGAGTAATTTTACTTTGTGTAATAATAAATATAACTTTCATAATAAGAGACATAACTTGCATAATTATGAACAAAGCTTGCAAAATTATTAATATAACTTGCGTAATTATATACATTTTATGCGTAATTATGGCGCAAACAAAATTATCATTCCACCAAAAAACACGTGTCACGCGCTGGTGACTTTGTACACTTCGCATGAAAATTACATTTTATATAGTAACCGGCACCTATTTTTAAAATATCCTTCTAATAAACTTTTAACTTTAATTTGATTTTAACCGGATTAAAGAAATTAATGATTAAAATTACTTTTTATATTTTTTAGTTTTAATGGTTTTTATTATTTGAAGCTTTCTCATATTAATTTACACTGAATTGGGGAGAGAAAACGCGTATGATCTTTATATTAATTTGTGATGGACCTTATTAATATTGAGCTTTGAATGAATAACGACTAGTCTACTACTTTAGAGTACTCATATAATTTCATTTGTTTTTTCTTTCTAAGAATTTGGATTCATGCATGGAAACAAGAGTAAAAAGACAAAGAGTAGGATTATAAACCTTAGAGGAGGTGGTTTTCCAGTTAACGGAGGCATAAATATTTAATTAATTTCACGTGATTAAGGGTCTAGATTACCTCACAAAGACGTACAACTACTATACCGTGTTATCATTAACCTTCATGTTTTCAAATTTAAATATGCCTTTTTTTACTCTGAAAATATCAAATCCTAATTGTAATTAATTTGTTTTTTTGCCGCCATTGATGTACATAATTATCGGTGACGCATTTGAACTCAAGAATTCTAGATGATGTTAAAATATTAAGTCATATAAATATTATATACTAGGTTATATCCCCGTGTATTACACGGGTTGAATAACAAAAATATTAAATATTTATTGATGATAAGTAGGAATTGTAAAACGTTATTTTAATATAACATATGATTAAATTTATGTATGGTTAAGTATTTTGATTTTTTTATAATTTTTAAAACTTTTGTTTTAAAAAATTGCTTTGAAATTTTTTTATTATTTTATCAGTATTTTGTTGTTTAAAAACTCCGGGTTTGTTTTAAATAAATGTTCTTTTATAAAATTTTTATTTTATAAAAAGATTGAAATTAAATATTTCATAATTTAAAAAAGCTTCATTTTAAAAAAAAATCATAGTTTTAGAAAATTTTATTTTTGAAAAAATATATTTTTTAATCAAAATACTTAGTTGTTATTTAATGAAAAAATATTTTAAAAACTATTAATTCAAGGACTTGAATTTATAATAGAGAGAGAAAGAGAAATAATTGAAAATTAGTTACTTGATTTTTAAAAAATAAAATAAATAATGTAGGCGGGAAAATAATTGGGGGAAGCATTGTGGAAATGCCATGTGTCCCACATTGTAAAGGATTATTAGTATAGATTGTTTTTGCATACTTGCTCGGTTCTTACTTGATTTTTAGTCGGTTATGTTTTCGCTCATGCTTTCTGCTTTTTAATTAGAAAACATTGTTGCTTTCTCTTGTTGTTGTCGATCACCGAAACACCAATGACCGTCGTCTTCTTTCACGCTTTTCTTTTAAGGACATCGTTGCTAATATATATTTTTTATCAAGGTGTTGAAAGACATCAAAAATAAATATTATTTTTGTTGTTGTTGTTATTGCTACTACTACTACTACTATTATTGTTATTGTTGTTTTCGTCACCAAAATCAATGCCAAATTACTAACTTCATTATATTACAGAACTTTCATAAGCAATTACATAAATTCATACAACATTAGACGTACCTAGTCTTGACTTAACTCTTGTTTTGCACAGGGTTCGGGGAAAGGTCGGATCACTTGACAATGTAATGTACGATGCATAACCATGCACTTTGTGCGGGATGTTGTCTTCACAGATTGAACACATAATCTCAAGGTTACAAAGCAACAATATTACCGGTTGATACAAGACAGATTTGGTTGATATTCATGATGGTAGCAGGAAAAAGAAAAGAAGTAGAGAACCCTAGCTACACCCTTATTTTTATTTTTATTTTTTTGGAACATCAGCTACACTTTTAAATAATCTAATTTATTTTAGCATTAACTTTGTAATTAGTTAAGTAAATATTAATACCCAAACAACAAGCCCATACTAGCTACTAGCACTCTACTAAGCAGTGAACGTTTATAGTCTTGTTGATTTTTGAAGTGATTATATTACCGTGATACAAGATCACGATCCATTTTAAAGATTAAAATTTCTAAAATAATATGTTCATTTGCTAATTACCGTAGCAATTCGTCCTGAAAGAGAGTCTAATTTAACTGTTTATTAACGTAAAATTAATTTAGATTCAAGCACTTTTCCGGCACTAATTAAAGAGGTGTAACATGTAAAAAAAAAGACAATAACGTCTAGGTACATGCTTTGTTAATAGAAATTTTGACTGACAGAGGATTACAAACAACTCTATAGTTTTTTTTTTACGGCTAATGAATTTAAGCCCGGACATTTAGGTAAACTTATTGGTGAAAAGTCACCCATGCCCGAGAACACATACAGCTCTAATCGATGATATTGCCCACCTATCATTCCAAAGAAAACTACCACCATAGACCCACTGTAGTAAAACCTCTGATCCACTTGGAGCATATTGCATCAAATGAAACTCAAACCCATTATCTTCATTTTAAAAATTCATGGGGTGTGTATTCCTAAACCAATTGATTTATGACTCATTAGCACCTCTATAGTTCTACCATGTATATATATATACGAGGCTTTTCTATATATTACATGCTAATATGAACATCTAAATAATCAGTATTGTTTCCTTTACAGGTACTTGTAATCGTAAAATTAAATAGAAAGCAAAAGAAACCATTATATTGGTAGAAGGGTAGACATATACAGTCATCAATGCTTAATTAAAGGGGAGTTCATTTATCATAAACGATCAACTTGTTTAGATTAATTGTGGAACCATTATGTTTTGTTTTTAATCCAACGTGGATTATGTTTTTTTGTATAATAATAGTTATATAAAAAGGTAATTGAAGATTAGGAGGTGACAAATTAATATTAAGAAAAAAAATAAAGGTGTTGCAAGAAAGGTGATATTTAGATTGTGGGTTAGTAATAAGAGGATTAGAATCATTATAGAATTACTTTTCATTTTCAAAACCAAAAAACCATTGATTTATTAAATGTAAATTAAGTCCAGTAATATTTGAGTTGTTTTATATGTGTATATATCAGATAAGAATAATAAACTATGTAAAACAAATAAATATCAGTCTTAACTTACATTTATATAATTAATGTTTCGTAATTTATATTTATGTAAATCAATGATTCTTTTGATTTTAAAAATAAAAAATGGTTTTATAATAATGATGGCCCGGTAATAACATATATTTTGGTCTGTTTAATGATTCGCAAACGATCTACGTGATTTGTGTTCGGATTGATACAATCATATCATATATGAATTGTAAAAATAACAAGATCCTCACCATCATGAACCTTTAACCATATGTCAAAACAAATTAAGTAAAGTAACAGATATATTATGATTATAAAATTCATAATATTGCTTTTTTTTTATCAAGATTTGTAATCATTATCGACAATTCATCATGATTTGTCATCGTTCCCTCTAAATATGGACTAAAATCACTGTAATTTCTATGAAAATTGTGATATTAACTGAAAGAACCCATGAAGTAATAATCAACGATTTTTAAAATATATTACAAACCATTTATATTTTTAAAAATTAATTTAAATTAATAATTGTTATTCTATATTTACATGTGTTTTCCAGTAGGTAAATTACAAAAATCAGTACACCCACTATTCGCGGTTGACCTATAAGTGACATTCATATGTATGAATGTATGTGCGCATGTACATATATGCATATATACAGATGTACGTATATATATGTGTGTGGGTTATAGTGAACCTTCCGATTGAAAGGGACATGACGAAGCAAGTGGTAAGACCATAAGATAGTGGATGACCATTTTAGCTTAAACCGATTCATCTTTTCATAACAGAGTTCGGTACTTACTAGCACCATTTTGGCCAACCGCGACGGTGAAGATCAAGAAGGCTACGGACGTTAAATTGCTGGTGTGTCCGTAGCCGAAGGATGTAATGTGGGCCCATTTAAAAAAATTTTCTTTCTTAAAAAAAAATTAAAATTTTTTATATATTAAAGAACTAAAAGGATGTCCACACAATAAGTATCAAACGATATTCTAAAATAAGATATGATTGAAATTATATATGAGTAAGAAAAATAAAAATAATAAAACAAACCGTATTAAAAATATTATTTTTTCTAAATTTCCTCATTATTATTTTTCAATTTTAATTATTTTTGGTTTATAAAATATTTATTTTTTAAAACACTAATTTTAAAAAAGTTTGATGTTTTAAAAAAGTTTTTTATTTTATGAAAAACTTGTTTTTAGAATAACATTAATAAAAAGATACTAGTGCATTCATACCGGCCTCCTCTTCCTTACTACTAGATCTACGATTTGAAGTTCTATATGTATATATATATGTACTTCCACCATCCATACTTCCTCTTCTTTGCTGCTAAATCTTTGTTGTTAGAAGAAAATTGAAAAAGGAAATTATAATTTATGCTTAACATCTATTTAATATAAATTCCGTACGTTAATTCATTTGGGATTTGTATTTTCCATCAAGACTGTGAAGGGATCTTGAATACTTTTTTTGAAGGAAGCAGGTTTCTCATCCCTAACAATCAAACACATTTTTAAGTGATTTCCAATTAACCAAATAGCCCTACCATCAAGAGCATCATAAAATAATGGATATATGCATTAAATATAACATGTAACTTTGAATTTACAAACAATATATTATACATAGAACCATGTGTTTTCAATATCCTCTTTGTTACGTCTAGAATGAAGGTAATAGATCGAAGACAAAGAGTAGCAACGAAGGACAAAAGGGTACGTATTATTATATATATTGGATATTGGGGATGGGACCTTCCAAAGGACATAGATATACCAATATTGAACCCTTGAAAGGAACCCAACATAAACCCGCGTTAATGGCACCAATTTTGTAAGTATTTATATTTTATCTTTTGATTCAACGGGAACATTTGTTATGTTTGTCTAAGAAAACTTACTATAGGATAAATATTTCATTACATGGTGAGAAGGGAACCAAGTAGTTTAATTCTATAAAAACGAAAGTTATCAAACTTGCAAACCGACCTATGACACCCACGCCACAAAGGCACGACACAGGAGGCAATCAACCCACAAAGACATCCAGTACAACCAATTAGGGAACAGGAATTAACCCATCGTTCAAATAAAGCCGGAACACTAGTAAATCATTGATGGTGACTCGCCACGAAGAATGTCTACTTGACGATTCGAACCCACGTCTCCTTTAAAGACCACCAACACGTTTTATTACCGCTAGACCAGTGTTCTATCATATAATCAAACAAAGTACTCATGCCCCCTCTTGTTTCGGACCCTACAAACTTGAGTATTAATTAGCGGTCCTCATGCCACGCCATAATTTAAGCGGGGAAGATTGGTACCTCCTACAAACATGTGGGCCTTGTTCACTCGTGGTCAATTTCGGTTTTGATGTTACTTTTGGGTTTGGGCTCACTACAATCATCAATATATTTTTCAATTCACATTTCTACATCTAAGCCTTTGATTTAAAACTTTTTGTATTAATTTAACTACTTTTTATAATATTTTAATCTAATTAAAATGGCCTTTAATAAAAACATTCTACCAATTTTATCTTATCTCTCTACTCTAATAGAAGGGTAAATAAAAGGGACACGTGTCATTACCATATTAATTCTCAACAAATTTTTCCCGCTTCTATCTTTTATTTAATTGTTTCTAAAATTACTGATATTATCATTTCATTGCTTTATAAACTAACAATACTTTTTTAATAAATTAAAAAAATTCTTTTTTTAATGTTAATTATAAAGAAATAAACTTTTATAAAGTAATATTTTTTTTAAAACATCAAAATATTTTTAAATTCGTGTTTTTAAAAAGTAAAATTTTTATAATTAAAAAATAATTAACATTAGGAGTTAAAACAATGATTTTTTAAAACTGTTTGTTTTGAAATAAAATGTTTAGTTTTTTTAAATAAAAAGGTTTAAAAGTTAATAATATTATTTTATTAGTTATAACCTTACTAATACTTAATTTTAATTATATTTTATTTTAGAAAATTTTATTTTATTTAATATTTTATTTATTTAACACGTGTAATACACGGGTGACTAAAACTAGTATAGCTATAAAATAATAATCTAGTTGAAATGGGAAGTTAACTTTTATTAAGATTTATTTAGTTTTCCCTCCGGAAGAGATATAGGTTTGTTTTAAAATTGGAAACATATTCCAATTAATATCTCTCCTTTAAACTTTGTTAGGGAGGACGTACGATAATCTTTCTCATTTCTCTCATACCCAACATTTTCTTCTATTCATGTAAGAGTCGTATTAGTTTTTTCCATCTATTTCTTAACTCAACCTAAACCATAGAAATACAAATCCCTCCCCTCCATGGTCTCTTTCATTAGAGCTTAAATTAAATAAAAACTAGAAAAAGTTTAATAAAGTTTTGCATGCCAAAGGACACGGGACCACGTTATTTTATTTTTAAATAAAAGTCTTCAATGCAAGATTATAGATCAAGGAGGTTTAGCATCGGAATGCCAATAATTTGTTTTAACAAATCTACGTATTCAGATGTTGAAACAATTAATGTTTAAGGTTATTAGAGAAAAAAAGTAAAATGTTTGTTAGATTATTTGTTTATATATATATATATATATATAAGTACCGCGAGTGGCACCACACTCTCAAAATAACCTCTGTCATGCGGGTCGAGTGGTGTAGCAGCAAAGTACCTAGCTAGGTACCATGTGGGATGTCTTGAGTCGTTCTTAGGGCATCCTCCTCCCCCACCTCGCCACAACATACACACAACTATTAAACTTAAATAAGAGCTATTTTTCATATCACATAATAAAATTTTATAAAAGTTGGTTTGTGTTTTTAGACATGTAATGGAAAATTAGCTGAAATAAAAAAGAATAAAACCCGAAATCAAGTGTACCCATGTTTCACAAATATACAAGATTTGTACATAGAGATTTCTCACCCATCATCTTTGGTCACATTTCATTCAGATATCCTGCTTTCCATGGTACAATCGTGGTCCTATTTTTATCCTTATGTGTATTTTAACTTTTTTCCTAAATATGCAATAAAATTACACAACAACCGGCATCTTAAAATGGAGCTTAGAGTAGAAAATACGATTTTTGACGGTTACATCAATGCACATGTAAGCACTAAAAGTTTTCATGTCACTTAAAAGGTTTTTCGTTTTAAGTGAAAACATGCCTAAACATATGGATTTTTCCTGTAATTAACTCATTATTAAAATAAAATGTCACAAACTAAAGCCAAAAACTGTTGAAGGAGGTGATGGAAAACACACGTCACACTGCTGAGTTTGGATAATTACCTACTATTTTTTTTATTTAACAGCAAAACATAAAGTGTTTTTAAGATAAAATCATCATATCATGCATCTTACACAACTAGATCTCATAAATTTTTGATTAAAGAGTAGATTATTTAAACATGATATCACTTCAGAAAGTTACCCTTAGTCGTCAAAGTTAAATATAATGGACATGAATAACATTGTTCAATCATGTGTCATATTTTAAATGAACCATGTTAAATAGTTGATGAATTAGTCGTGTCAATCATTTTTATATCTAACTTACCTTCAATAGTGAATCCAACAATTTTGTCACTTTGTTCGCATTTATAAATGTGTACAAGATGGTTATATAATATAACAATATAAGTGTGAGATTATATATAAATTATAGGATCTTTGGTATTATAAATGTAAAATAAACGTTCAAACTTATAAACACATAAAAATAAACCGTTTCTACACTTCTATCATCTCTTTGTGTAAGGAAGCGTTAGAAAATAATTTCAATGAACATATATTTACAGTTTTAGGTGTTGGCAAATTTTATGTTTGTGTGCAGCTTATGGAAACATTTTTTCTACTATCAAGTATGAAGATCAGTTTGAATGTACTATCTGATATGTGTTAATAGATATATTATCTTATGTGTATTTTTTGTGTAATCAACTTGATAAAACCTTAAACATTCTTGAAAAAATGCGTGAAATAATATATAGAATGTTGCTCAATAATATATAGAATGTTGCTCTTTGCACCCTAGTCTACTTACGTAGTCATTTATTATTATCTAATCATTAATTAACTTAAGCATTGAAAACTTTCCAACTACTCGTTAATTACTATTTTTGAACCCACTTATCTATCGAATATAATAAAACAAGATTTTATTTGCCACTTGTCATTCTCTTAAACAATCTTTTTGACACAAGCATGTTATTCATTTAGATATCATGAATTCAATTTTCCTCTAAAAGGGTATTATAGTAATTTAAACACTTAAACAAATTTCTCTCTTTTAAGAAAAATCAATTTCATTAATTGATACATTTTTCTCTCTCATCTAGATTTTTTTAAAATCAAGCTATGTTTTTAAAATTAAACTTTATTACGAAAATAAAAAATCATATCAAACAATAAACCTCTTTGAAACATAATATTTTAAATCGCTCCTTTTTAAAAAAATATATAAAAAATATGAAATCTTCTAAAAGTAGTTTTTATTAAAACAACCAAAATAATTAGAAAACCAAGTTTTTAATATACAAGATTTTTATAAACAATAAAATTTTTATAAATAAATATTAAAACAAATGTTTAAAAATGAAACTATTAATATAAGAGAGTTAAAAAAAATAGTATAATTGTGTTTATTACTAACTATAATACGTTTAATAAATTGGTTTTTAACCTATCTATTTATCTATATACCTATCTATCTATATCAAAGAAAACTCCAAAATAAGATTTGATACAATTGTTAGTTTTATCATACTAACTTTTTTATTTCTCTTTATCATTACTAATAATATTGAATACTAATAATATTAATCATACCATTTTCATATTAAAAATTATATAATGTAATAAATTAAAACCTATTTTTTTAATTAAAAACACACTTTTTAAAATAAAAGTTTTATAAAATACAGAATACAATAAGTTTTTAAAAATAAATCATTTTTTTAAAACAACATATTTAAAACCCACATTTTTTATAAAATAAAGTTTAAAAATATATTATTATTTATTAACTTAAATTAGCTATTCATATACAATTATAATCATATTTTATCTCAAACATAATTTTATAATTCATAAATTTTTATTACTAATTATTTAGTATTTTATTTATTTAATTCGTGTAATACACGGGATACTAACTTAGTTAATTATACTGATGAAGTAGAATCCTTGCCTATATAATTTTTTTCCAAACGATGTTCTCCCTGGATAAATATTTCCGGTATATAAAGAGATTTTGAGAACTTAAGTTTCTTTTGTCAAACTAGATTCATACTACAAGAAAAATTAAATATATAAGGGTTAATCTATCTATTATAATAAAAAAATATTTTAAGATTCCACGAGTCGAATTATTATATTTTCTCATATTAATTTTTCCGTTTCTCTCTCATAATAAATGACAATAATAAATAGTAATTATATTATTTAAAACATTTTCAAATTAAAAATATTATAAAATTATAAACTAGATTTTTATATAAAAAATAAATAAACTTTAAGAAAATATAAGATACATAAATTTTCTTAAACAAAAAACTTTCCTAGAATTTTAACTTTTTTAAAACCACTTTTTTTTATTTTAAGGATGATTAAAAAATAAATTTATATTTGAAAAACAAAATATAAAAAAAACATCTCATAAAATAAGAGTTTAAAATGATATTATTATTGTTTTACTTGAAATAATTATTTATAAGTAACTTAATAATATTTTATTTGAAAATATCATTTTATAATTTTATTATAAACAATTTAATATTTTATTAATTAAATCCGTGTATTACACGGGGTATAAACTAGTATTATATACATACAACTAACTTTAATAAACACGTGTATTACACGGGTTGAATAGAAAAATACTAAATAGAATGAAAATTTATTAATAATAAATTAATATTTTAAAAAATGTCATTTTAAAAATTTTTCTTACTATAAATCCCAATTTTAATTTTTTTTATGAAAATTTACTTTTTAAAAACACTAATTTAGTTTATATATATTTTAGAAAAGTTTGATATTTTAGAATTTTTTTTTATATACAAAAATATTTATTTAGAAATAACATTAATAAAAAGATATATTTCTTAATTTATCAAAAACTATTTTAATCAAAAAAAGAATTAAATAAAATTATTAGTAATTAATATGATTATTTAATAGGATAGAGAGGAAGTAAAATTTGATGAGAATGAATGTGATGTTGTCACTTGTCCATCATAGTTACCATTTTATTAGAGTAGAGAGATTTTATATTATTTTACTAGGTTAGTATGCCGTGTATTACACGGGTTGAATAAATAAAATATTAAATAATTAGTAATGAAAAATTTTTAAGTATAAAAAATATTTTGAAATATGATATGATTGAAATTACGTATAAGTATGGATTATAAGTAATAAAACAATGATATTATTTTTTTGAACTTTTGTTTTAATTTTTTTTATCTAAAAAAAATTAAAAAATTCGTTCTAAATCAAGACATTTAAAAAAAAAAATCATTTTCTAATAATTTTTTATTATAACTTTGAATTATAATTTTTTATGGTTCATAAAAAATTTAATTTCTAAAAACATTGATTTTAAATATTTTACATTTTTAAAAAAGTTTGATATTTTAAAAAATTACTTATGTTATACAAAAGATTGTTTCTTTAAAAATTAAATTTATAAAAAAACTCTTTCTTAATTTGTTAAAATATTTTCATCTCAAAAAGAATTAAATGTAAAAGAAAATGACTCGTGACGTGATGTATAACATAGTTATAATTATATAATATAAATAAATATATTATTTCAATTCATTTTTTATAAAAGGTTATTTTTAAAGGTACTTAAAATGTAACGCTTTTGTTACTAGTTGAGTAGCATGGACACAAGAACTATTTTTTAATTTGTTAAAAACTATTTTCAATTATATTTTATTATAAAATATCATTTTATGCTTGATAATTTTTTATTATATTTTATATTTTATTTGTTCAACACGTGTAATACACGGGTTTATTAAATCTAGTTTGATTATGTGGTTTGAAGGTGCATAGAAATATAAATGTAATGGAGGAGTATAAAAAGAAATATAAAAAATTATTTGAGTAACGCATTTAAATTGTGGAAAATGTTGTTTGATTTCAATGTAAATTCCATCATAATTATGTTCTCATGTGGCCTCTTCTATTAAGACTCTTCTGCTTCTTTATTGTTCTCCTGGCCTCACTACAATTCTTTGTCGCAATTATTTGTTTAATTTATTAGTTAATTTATGTTAATATTAATTGCCTTCCAAAAGAAATATATTAATATTAATTATTTAGTTTCACAAATCTTTTTAAGTTCTTTTAGAGCATTCACATCCCGTTTTGTATATTTATGTGAGTGTAGTTCTTATATTATATGAAGTGGTTGTGAGTGGAGGTGAGTGAAATGTTACTATTCAATCATCTGTAAATTTAAGGAATTACTGTTCAACTCTTATAATTTTTTAATATTTTTAAAAGTTATTGTAAGTGGATGAGAAAAAAAATATAATGATAAAGGTATAAAAAATATTATTTAATTAAAAAGACGAGAGAATAATAATGTTTTTAATGTAATTATATGAATAAAAATAAGGAATAAATTGTGAATGCTATTATAGGAAAATAATTCCCTTTGATGGCAAATAAAAGGGCGTAGTATTCTTCTAGGGGCTAATTAATATTTTGTCTTATATGTAATTATTACATTAGATATAGGTTGGAAGCCCGTGTATTACACGGGTTGATAATATAAAAATGATATAACTTATAAATATATAAATAATTCTTAAGATTAAGTTACGTATTATATACAAAATGTAATTTGAAAAGTTCCTTATAATTTATGAATTTACCAAATACTTTTTTGGACAATCTAACTTACAAATGACTCGTGTAAATATATTATCCAGTTAATCTGTGTAAAATTAAAAACCGACTGCCTCAAAATCACAATAACCCAAAATATATAAATATATCAATAAGTGTTTTTTTTTTCTTTGTAACTTTTTTTAATTGAATCTTATTTGGCTATAAAAGTATGTATAATTTAAAATAATATGATTAAACAATTTAGTTGATAATAATAAAAAATTTAGATTCAATTGAATTTACAAAAACTACAATGAATTATTAATTTAATTTCTTAAAATAACAGATTTAACTAAAATAATATATTAATTTAGACAGAAAAATTTTCAAGATCTAACAGAAAAATAACATGGGTCATCTCTAATTACTTTTTATTAGATAGTATAGATGATTATAAATACACGTCACCAACTAATAGATCAAAAGGATTGTGTAAATCAGGTTGACATGGCAACAATTATTATTGATATTTTGTAATACATAATTAGTAAACTAAGTATATAATTATAAATAATGTTTTTAACCTTCATTACTTCAATTACATACATAAATATTTAAATGATTAACCGAATCAAAATATTAAAGACTAACCGACGTGTAAAATGGTGGAATCACGCAAGATTAACCGAATCAGAATATTAAAGATCTTGGTGATAGATGCATTCACAAAAATTAATAATTAAATGACAAAATATTAAAAGTGGTATATAAAATTACACCACGACACTGAAAAGTTTATTTTATTTAAAAGTTCATTATTAAATTATAGAAGAAATCTGAGTGGGATGTCAAGGAGAGATCACATTAGATTCTCGTACGACTAGTATATATCTTTAATTTCCATATGTATATATTAGATGTCACAAAAGTAATAGGAGCTCGATATTGGTTCCATGCGTAGTCCTAAATTGCTCCTAGGAGGTTTGGTCTTATAATGTAAAAATTCTAATGTTACTTGAGCTTGTTAATTTTGCACTGAACTATTCCTTATCCAATTTAATTTCTTTTAGGTTCCTTTGTATTGTTTTCATACCCACATCATGTCTCTCATGTAGCTTAAATTTCTAACCACACACATACACAGAGAGAGAGAGATATGTTCTTGATACAAATGATTTTTCAATACGAATCTGGCAAAGCATCAATGATGTGACACATGTATATTAACGTGATAAGTATAAAAAACACACGTCCATTAAATAAAAAATGTTGATTGCTGCTTTGACAGACCGAAGGGCCATAAATGAAACAAAACTACTCGAAATATCTATATTAATTTATGAATCATTTAGAAAGGGTGGAATTTGGTAATTCTCTTTGATAAGTGTTTTATATAATAGTTTTAAATTTGCTTATATATTAAAATTTTTTAATTAATACATTGTTTATTATTAAATTCATTATATTAAGTATTATTTTAGGGTCTTAATATAGAGACACCTACCCAGATAAATCGACACCCCCCTATACGCCACTTATGGATTCATACGCGGCGTATAGGGTCGAACACACTGAAAACGAGGAAAATTCAGGGGGGCTGTCAGAGCCCTATACGACCCCCCTATACGACACATATAGGGCTATACGACGCGTATAGCGAATTTCGACACTGACTACGAGGAAAAATTCAGGGGGCTGTCAGATGGCTATACGACACGTATAGAAATTTTGGGGTGTCTATTTAACGGGTCCCTTATTTTATTTATAGTACTTGGAGAATCTTATATTTATGTATTTATAACCAGGATTCAAGTGTTCTAGCCTAATTAAGTTTTCTAAAATTATTTGTTTTAATTCTTAAAATTTATCTCAATAAAAACATTAATAAATTTGCCTTCAAACATGCGCGACTCTCATTTAAAAGTGTTCAAATAAAATAGCTTTCAGACATGCGCGACTCTATCATTTAAAAAAGTGTTCAAATAAAATAGCCTTAAAACTAAAAAGTGTAAAAGTAATTATTAATTGTTTATCATACTAAATGAACAATTTGCAATTGAACATGTGCACAAGAGTAATTATTAACGTCAACATTAGACAAACTTAATAAAAATTATATAAATACAATATAACCAAAATTATATATATATATATATATATATATATATATATATATATATTAAATATGAGCCATTGATCTTCATAAATCAAAGGTAGAGATATGGTTTATTAGTTTACACAATTTGTATTGTTTTTTATTTGAACCCAATCATATATATATACACACACACACACATATATATAGTTTTTTCGTTTATTCAAATTTATAATAAAAAGATACTTATTTTCTTCTTTACTATTTATATTATTATTAATACTAAATATTACTTTATTTAGATATTTATGTGCATGATTACTAAATATTCAAATAGTTATAATAATAATAATAATAATAATAATAATAATAATAATAATAATCAAATTTAATCAATGTTTAAGAAAAGTCAGGTTAGATTACGTCTCTCCAAAAAGATTCAGTGAAACATGTCGTATCGCGTGGGCCAAACAACTAGTTTGATATAATAGTAATAAAGTTTAAGTTTCTTTAACGAATCTTACAAAGAAAATGTCGCAATGATAGTTTTAGGGTCGTTTTGGTTTAGTGGGTTCAATTATTTATGCACTCGGATTCTTACAGAAGTTTAAATAAAAGCCGTTCAATATGATATTTACAAAAAAATACACATCCATTAAATAAAAAGTGGGTCATAAATGCAACGTTTTTGATGGAGCATACGCACTATTATAATTGCATTGTTCGTTCATGTGTCAGAACAAGTCAGCTTAGACACAGTGTCGTACGTTAGACGTGCTATTGATGTTGGTTTAAATGTATCGTTGTAATTGGTTTAGACACATCTTTGAACCTAATTTAGGCGCATCATTGGACAATTTAGACGCACCGTTGTAACTAGTCTAGTCACGCATTTGGAAAACTTAGACGCACTATTTGTAACTAGTTTAGATGCGTCTTTGGAAAACCCTTAAGCATTTTTGTAACTGTTTTAGACACATCTTGGACAACCTAGACACATGATTGTAAGTAGTCTTGACACTTCATTATTATGTGGCATGTGACTAGCAATGACATGGCATCCAATCATCTACTTATATTTTTTTTATCAAACAGAATTTTAACCATCCAAATTAAGATCCACTGGGTATTGATCGACAATATTATATATTGTCAATTTTAAATATTGACACTGTTAACTTTTACTTTTTTTTATCAAGTGTAATCAAACTTTAATAGAGAAGTAACTTTCTTTGCCCCTGATAACGTAATCCTTGGTTGTATTGTTCGACAACCTTGGCATCTACATAGATATCATGCGGCAAAAGAGGCAATTCATGTAATTGTAATTGTCATTCAAGTAGGTCGCACCTAAATTAAACTGCTTTATTGGTGGAGCCAAGAATCCAGTCAACTGAAGGAACAATAAAAATTAATGCCTGTTTTACATTTGTAAAGAATAACCTCTTGTTACCACATGAGATCCACGTAAATGCCAATATTGTTAAAAATATTCTAGATGCTACTTTACATGTCTCATTAATAGGGGCAAACGAAGTATTTTTTCATTAGAGTGAGATCGCTATTCGAAGCAATGCAAGAGTTTAGAGTGTCATCGTTAAAAATTGTCGACACGGATTATTATCTCCAAGATTTCCGTCTCATACGGCTCCTCAAAGGTCACAAATAAATCTACAAACCCATCTATTAGTGAGTAATAGTTTAGATTACTATAATGTATGCTTCAAAAAATAGGGTTATTGGATTTTAATAATCTCAACTTTTATTTGTTGGTCGAGATTAATCCGAGCTCAGAAAATGTTTACAGAAACTTCTAACTTTGAGCTTATTTTCTTTCAACGGTCACTAACTGAGAGTTAACCCTCGTTAGTTTTTTGATGAAATGTGACCAACTTTGAGCTTATTTTCAACTTCACCGCTACCCGACATCTATTAGGTTCGTTTTCTAGTGTTTAGCCTGCATCTTCACCTAAAATCTAACTCCAATGAGTCAAGTGGTTCAGAACAAGAGGTAGAGATTGATGGGTTTCAAAGTGCAGATGTTTCAAATTGATGTTAGATTCAACTTTTTGTTAAGTGGTTTGGCCACATAAACAATCCACATCATCAAAAAACTAACAGGGTTAAGTCTCAGTTAGTAAGGAATTATTGAAGAAAATTAAACTCAAAGTTGAGAGTGTATGTAAACATTTATTGAGTTGAGATTAACTCCGTTCAATAAACGAAAGTTGGAATTATTAAAATCCAATAACCTAAAAAAATAAAATCTAAGTAGATAGCACATCATATGTCAATTAATCACATACACAATCATCATCTTAACTAGGGTCAAAGTCATTTTAGGGTGAGAAAATTTTCCTACAAAAGTGAATACAATAAGGTAGAATTGATTAGTGAGTTATATTAGTTATTTATATTGTTAAAATGCGATTTGTCAATAGAGAATAAAATAAAAAATCTTACATATTAATTAAGATGAAAAGGGAGATAATTTAAGTAATCAAGTATTTTATCATTTATAAAAACTAAAAATACCACAATGTTTTATATGTTATGGCGACAATGAATCTGATAAAAAATGATTTGAAACCTTGAGGAGGATCATCCAACCATCCAACAATCCAAGTGTAAATGAGAAAGACATCGATGAAATATCTTTGAAGCCCAAATCAAGTTTAGCCTGTTGGGTTCAACATTTTTGGGCCATCAAACAGATTAAAGCATCTGTTTTGTTCTTTCACGGATACTACTTCCAGACGGCCCAAAGCAACTTTATCCTCGAGATAAGAGGAAATTATAGCAAATTAAGATCACAAACACACGCAACAATTTTATAACATAAGTTAGGTTTGGCTCATAAACGAGTTTGAATTAACAGGTCAACATATAAATATGTTTAGATTAAAATTATTTTAATTTTCAAAAGTTTTATATTTTATTATAGCACTAGGTCAAAACTAACATATAATACATACTAAATAAAATAAAACATTAAAATAATTAGTAATGAATATTTATGAAATATAAAAACTAGAATAATAAACATATTTATTTTGAATAATGAAGAAGATTCTTAAAACTTATAATAAAATAATTAAATGTTAAAATTTTAATGAGTTAATAACTATAATTAACTTATACAAATCATTTAATAATGAAAAAAGTCAAAAAAAAATGAAGCATATATGATTAATATCTTTATGATATTATAATTTATTATTTTTAATGACAAAACAAATGCACGACCTTTTTTCAAATAAGATTGTTATTTTAATCAAGCTCATTTGTTTTTTCTTCTAGCTAGAATCATACATTCATTGTTTTTAGGAGGAAACCCATAATTAACAAACCTCTCTGACTCAACACAAAACGTTTTTTCTAAATGAAACTCGAATCCAAATCTTTTCGTATAAAAAAATCTCCTTACCTTTTTACAACACATCAACCAATTTGATTACATGATTCAATCCAAATTCCAAACTCAATGACAACAGAAATAAACACATTGGTAACATAGATAGAGTATATGTAATAATTGTCCGGTTAAAATTACCACACTACCCCTGAGAAACGCATGCGTGTTCTTCACTTCGCACGCAAGTCAAGGGCAGCAATAGTAAAATTCCTCCAAAACTGTGATTGCAAAACAGAAAACTTATTCGGCTTCTCACATCAAAAACACACACACACACACAGTCGCACCGTAATATCGTTCATTCGTTCGGTGGGTTTACCGGCGGCGACTAGAGTCAATGCCTGTTCAAAAGCGTTCGAACGATTCTGCATCTGAAGACGACGATGATGTTGAGCTTCAACGTAATAATCAGAATGTTTCCGAAGAACCTGAAGACGACGACGTAGAGCAAGAGGAACAAGGTCTCTTTGGTCGTAATCTTCTTCTAATTGCCCTTGAGATACGTTCAAATCTCGTGATTTATGCTCTGCATTCGTGTTGATTGCTTGATTTTTCGCTTTTTTGATCAGTGGAGTCGGATGATGATGAAAGCCCTTCCTCTAGTTGCAGCGACAAAGACGAGTATGTTCACTTTCTATCTCTACCTATTCGTACGGATAGCTTGCTGTTTATGTTTGTTTGCGTTTATACGAGTTGTGATTTTTGTTCGTGCCGTCGGTTGTGAGTGAAGATCTGCATGCTTTTTAATTTGAGTAATTGAATTCACTGAATGCTCGTTTGTCGCGTTGGATCTGTTTACCTCTAGGAGTTTATTAGTTGGATGTAAGAATGCCAAGGATAGTGTGAGGAGATTTAGTAGTTATCCCTCTCTTTGCGACTTTAAACGCAATTTCAAATTCGTATTTTGTTCATGTAACTTTTCGTGTATTTTGGCTGAAGCAATTGGTAGGGAATTGGTTCCTGTTTTTCCAAGTATTAGATGAAATTTTGAAGCTTTAATGGTGCTTTTATGCAAATTCTTCGATTGAATACAAGTTACTTTGGATCTGAAATGTACAAGTTTGGCATCTAGGTCAGAACATAATTTATGAGGAGATGGAATATTGTGTTTTTAGGTGTGACTTGTGTTTACAAAGAGCTCTGATTGGGAAATCTTTACAAAGAGATCTGATTTTCCGATGATATACAATTATACATGCAATATGTGAATGTGAATATTATTTGTATTATGTGGGACACTGTTCACTGTAGATTTGCATCAATTCTAAATTTGGAAGTCAATACTTTTCAAGAATTGTTTACCTACAAAAAAACTATTTGAAGTATTTCAAATGCTTGATAAACTTTCCAACTTAGCCTCTTGCTATGTTATTAAATGAAGTATAGTGGTTCATAGGATTCAAATATCAAAGTCACATTGAGCATATGCAATTAGTGGGTGTTGAAAAGGAGATGTTTTTATCCCATATACTGCATTACTGCCTTCACACTACCTTTCTTTTTGTAATAATAGTAGTATATGTGGCCATTTGGGTCTCTGTGAGTATGCTCTCTTCAGAGGTAGAATGAGAATGTAAGAGTTTCCTTTTAAGCAAAAGCAGCCTTGACTGTGAAGGATCAAACTTTATGTTCATAAATCATAACTGATACCACTAAGAATTTTTCTAGCATACTTAAAAAATATTTCCTTGTGCAAATTTTATTTTGTCCCTTAACTCCCTAAACACCATTATATGAATATGGCATGCAATTTTTTTATCATACAATCTGATTATATGGCCTATATTATAATTGGGTAATGAGCATTGATAGTAATGATAATTACTTATAAATGTGTGAAATGCTAACATTCCTGGGAGTTAAAGCTTCAACTTCATTATGTCTGCAAGGAACCAATATTCATAAGTTCCCCATCCACATTTCATACCCTTGTGTAGGATAAAGGCTCTTTTCAATGATAAGAAATTAAACTTTCTAGCTATATTTCTACAAAAATTATATTACCATTAGTAATTATAATTTCAAAATCCATACTTTTTGTGCCTCCCACTTACAGTCTGCTTCTAGTTCATTTTTAGTCCTTGCATAGTCTCAAGTTCTTCTCCTAAAGTGTGTGGCAAGCTGGCCAAGAATTCTGTACAAGTGCACCATGGAGTGTAGAAATAGGGGTTTTGTCAAATTTGTTACTATGTCCTGTTGATAATCAAGTAACTAATAATATAATCGCCTTTTTTTCTTGTCACATTCATCTTTGACTTAATATGTTTGGAGTGTCAGAGCAGAAGGTTTTCTTGTATATATTTGGTATGTATACACATATGTCTACATGCACATATGCTTTTTACTGTCGTAATTGTTTATCACAGATAATATCGATTAAAGAACAGTATTAGAATTGTAGTATTTAAACTTGATTGAGTTACCTGAGGAAATTATAGTTGACACTTTTTAGCAGAAACAGTTGCAATAGATTGTTTTAAGTGTCTTATCTGGGAAGGGTATACAAATTCATTTCGTGCAGTCAGCATTAATGTTTCAGTAGTATATATCTACTTAATTATTTTGTGTGCAGGTATGTTTATGTAAATTTGGCTGAAGTTCGCAAGGATGTGCAATGTCCAATTTGTTTAGGTACTTTTTCAGGTTTTAAATTAATATGGATATCTCATTACAGATAAGAAAAGTTCGGGAGTATATCAGGGCATGTTAATTTCTAGAAAAAATAATATATGAAAATACAATCCATTATTCATAGACATATCTATTCTTGGTTATACCACATGTTGGTCCCTAAAGAGTAGCAGACATTCTACAATGTGATATAATAATGTGTTGCATTTAGAAAAATACTTCTTATCACATGACATAAAATAAAGATGTATAGTCGATCTAAAACATTTTATGCTTCCACCTGTACCAGGGCATGTGTTTGATCCATATGAACCTCCTTTAAAAAGTAATTAAGCCTAGATTATTTTTGTATTCTTGGATACTTTAGTTAAAATCTCAGTTTTATGCTGGTTTTTCCATATAGGTATAATTCGGAAGACCAGAAAAGTTATGGAATGCCTTCATAGGTTTTGTCGAGAGTGCATAGACAAATCAATGAGACTTGGGTATGTAGTGAAGTGTTTAAATAAGTCAACTTGGTCTTTTATGATCTTTGACTCTGTTTGATCAAATATGCAACAGGAACAATGAATGCCCTGCTTGTCGTGCTCATTGTGCAAGTCGTCGTTCCTTGAGGGATGACCCTAATTTTGATGCCCTTATTGCATTGTTGTATCCTGACATTGATAAGTATGAGGCAGAGGTACACTTGTACAAATTTGTCCTTTATTTTGATTATATAATATTATTTTTCTGTGATATTAAACACTTAACCGTCCATGTTTTTCACCGGGACAAAGGAACTGGCCTTTTCTGATGATGAAAAAGCTCGGAATAAGCAGGTGAATCAATATTAAATACTTTATATTAAATATTATTATTTTGATTTTTTAGATTCATTCTTGTTATTTTATTATTATTATCTTGAATGATGTTCACAGATTCAAGCATCGATCGCCCAAACTTCTCGCCGCCAATTAGAGGCACTTGGAAAAAAGCGGGCAAATGCTAAAGCTATCGAGACTGCATATGTAAGACGATCACATTCGAACACCAGAAATCTCAGGGGAAGAAAACGCCAAAGGTCTACTGAACCTCAAGATTCTGATGAGGTTGATGCTGATAATGGTAATGGAGGCAAATATTCATCTTCTGCAGACGAACTCGAGCCCTCTACAGACGTGAGACCCATACAATACAAGAGATGGTCAGGAGGGCCATCTTCATTGCCATCATCAAGTGGTGCAAATGGAGGATCCGGTGACAATAAGCCAGAGGGTTCTAGAAAAACGATTGGTGGATCTATAGGGTTTGTTGGCAGCCCGGAAATTCTAGCCTGGGGTCGTGGCGGTATGAGGAGTCATACACGCTATGGTGGCCAGAGTAGTACAGCTAAAAATGCAAGGAACAGTCAGCAGTCTAAGCTGATTCATCATCTCCAGAAGTTACCACAAAATGACGATGAGGTAAATTTAAAATTCTAATTTTGTTCAACAAAAGTGAAACAATCTTTTCTTAGCTTTGAAGATTAAAAGCGACACAATTGAAACCCAAAAGCCAAATGTGGAATTCTTCTAGATGGAGTATTGGAGTGGTAATTTACTACATGGGCATCTCTTTCTAACTTCTAATTTTGACTTTTTACATGATTACGTTATTTTCCAGCTAGATATCAATCTCAAGCTCGTATCTTTGTTTGAGCAAAATATACCCAATATGCGGAATTTATATGTTTGCTGCAAGCCGACCATGTCAACTACTAATATCTGCCAGGTAGAATACTTCTTCTATCTTTTTTAGTATTCTTTTCCCTTCTAAGTTGTAACTTATATTGGTTTTGTGATGTATGTTTCTAATCAGTATGTTGCTACTGAGAATGGTTTGCGAGCTGATGAGATTGAGTTGTTGGTAGTGAAAGGGGCCAGTTACTTGTCAAGTGTATTAGCTGATGAACAATCTGAACACGTTATCAATCCTTTAACCGATGAATTACAAGTATTGGAAGGCCATCAAATCATGTTAGATGTTGCCAAAATTTCCAGTCAAAATAATCTGGTAAGCTCTCCTCTTTAAACCAAATAATAACTTGATGCACACATAACTCACTTTTGCATTTTAATTGTTTGTTGCCACCAAAGTTAGAGGTCGTTTTTGACCCATTTATGGAGTTGAACCTGCCCATCTTGGCCCGTTGGTTTCTAATTTAGTGTTTTCTTTGGCAGACTATAGCCTACCGGAAGAAGTCACTTGGCTCATAAGGTCATTTTGAAAGGGTTCGCTCACTCAAACCTGGGAAGATTTGTATGATATGCTTGAGCTCAACTAATGTTTGGCCTTTTTTGTAGTACATTATCTATTACATCAATTATCTATCTATATTACACTACCGTAGTTGTTAACAAAAAGGTCCCTCTTGATAAATTTCATGCTGCAAGGATACAAAAAGGAGAAAATCACGAAGGTAAACGTTTGTATGGATGTATTGCATATATGTATATGGTGCTGAATTACACGTAGTGTATCTGACTTTATCTAATCTATTCTAGGAAGAAATCATTAATTATCTAATATCTAAAAATCATGGTGAAGTGCACCCGTGTATCTTCAATAAACATATGACCAACTAAAGAAATTTGGTACTTACACGAAGCGAACATAAGATCAACTCAAAAATCTTCAGAACACGTGCAGTGTGAGCTCATGCTGTATCTATTTCGTTTGTGTATCTTATGACATTTGGTTTACTGGTTAAGATACGGACAAAGAGTATCACTAATTTATTATTCATTTAAACTCTGGATAAAGAGAGATTATTATGCATTCGTGGGGTTTAGTCATAAACTCATAATGGTGATCCAAACATACTAAGGTCTTTAAGAACAAAATACCAATCAATGTTCCTAGTTTGTTCATGATGGTAAATCCTTACAATTGTTGTTAAAAGAATTTAAACACATGCAAGTTGTTATGGATTGAAAATAAAATCTTTCATCTATAATATTACTTTTTTAAATTGAGTACTTCTGTTTTGTCTTTCATTTAACATACGATTATTAAAATATCAAGTCATGCACAGTGTAACATTAGACATTTTAGATAAATATCAATCTCCTTTTCTTTGAATCTTCAATTCCAACAAATTAGTCCACCAAAATTATTGTACTATATTTGATACGTTGCTATCGCGGGTCACCTCTAAACTATTCACCCTTTTTAGATTAACATAATTGCAAGTGTAACATCGTAATCATATCCAAACCAAACGGATGATAATATTAATTAATAATATTATAATATTAATTAATAATATTATATTATATAACATAAAGAAAAATAATTAAACACCACTAGTCAGGCTTCACATGAACCCACCACATAGTACATATGATCAAGCTGATACACATCTTAATCTAATAGTAGTAGCTCTTATCCACCGTTCATATCATTCATCCAACCGTCTACAACGCTTATCACATGAGCATACGCTCTTCTTTGAAACAAAAACCAACTTCAAACAGACACCAACACGTGGCCATCTACCACTGAGTGAGTAGCCTATTTACAATCACCCACCCGTGACTTTAGCAGTTTACCGATGCTTGCTCCTTGTTTCCCCACTGTAGAGCCTGCGTACATAATACATATAAAATTAATATTAACTAGCGTACAGTTTTAAGGAGCCTCCTTAAAATACGAGTACAAACAAGATGGTTTAAGTCTTAACTTTTAAATTTTAAGAGCCCAAAATAAATAAAAATTTAAAATAAAAAATAAAACTTTAGAAAGAATTAAAAAACGATAACAAAAATTTGATTTCATGAAGAAGATAATATGATTGATGCTTTATGATTTCTATATATGATAAAAAAATAAAAAAGGAAACAATTTTTTTGTATCATAACAAAAACATTAATTTCATAGTTCGCTTTAAACTCTAAAAAAACATTAATTTCGTAGTTTGCTTTAAACTCTAAAATATATCGTCACATGCAGTGCACGTACCCTCTCCCTCTCCGAAAGAAATATTAATTGTCGGCGGGGGGCATCAACTATGCGATAGGAGAAGGGGTACGTTTAGCAGCAACCTAATGGTCGAAATTCAAATCAAATTAACTCTTAGAATCTAATATTCATAACTTGTGCATATTATTAATTAATATAGTATATATAGTACCAGTCATAAACAGTGGGAGATCCAGCAGTGTTAGGCTTATCAAAGTAGTTGGATCCAACGCCTTTGGTAGCAAGGTTACTACCGGGGTTAAACACGCTCCTCCACACGTTCTCCTTACGCGCCGCCGTGGGCGACGGAGTCCCCGGCGTCGTTGGACTCTTCGGCATCGATAGAGACTTCTGGAACTTACTGCTTCCTTCTCCTGCACCTCACAGATTTTAATCATAAATTCAATTATATGTTAAGCTTATGTGTGTATATATATACATGATTTTTGTACGTACTTGACAGTAAAAATATTGAATCTTTGAAAATTTATTATATAACGATGCTTAAACGACCCCTAAAAGACTCTGCTTTTTGAAAAAGATTTCTGGGTCTTTCACTTGTTATCCGCTGCATATATGTAAGATATGAATTAGAGATGCATATGATATAATATTACCTCTTTCGGTCATGGTGGAGACTTTGCGGGGATTGCTAGGGGTGTGATCGGGCTCAGGTCCGGCGACAACTTCATCCCACATGGCTGTTTGTTTGATCTGATGTGTGTATTGATTATTGAAGGTAATTGAAGATGCTACTTCATATATAGAGGGTTAGTGATAAAATATCTGAATGTCTAGACTCATCTGTGGTTATTTTTTAACTATGGTTAACTTTTTAAGTTGCTATTTCCAGGCCGCAATCACCCTTCTGCAGTCGCTCGTTAAAATCCAGCCCATAGAGAAAGTATAAGATGAATATATAGTGCCCGTCGTAGATTTACTGTATGATGTATGACAAGTGAAAGTTGTATAATAAGTGAAAATAAACTTTTTAAATTTGAAATTTATACATGATAGAGCAGGAACCTAGGTTAGGGTGGTAAGTGGTTGGATGCAAATCATTGGGATATCTTTTAAATATTTTATTATAACTAAAAAATTTAATTACAACTCATTCCAACATGATTTAATATAATCTAGTTTATACTAATTTATCTATTACTCGTAATATGATTTGAACTTTATCTTAAATAACAAATCTTATTTATGTAATCAAATGGATAGAAGAAACTAAATTTGAATGTTAAACTAATTTGACCAATTTGTCAACTTAAGTCCCCAAATTTCACCGACTTGTGAAATAGGTTAGAAATTACCGCCAACAACAATCATGCGGATGATTCAGTTTAGTCAATTGTCGAGTGTGTTAAAATAATTGGGTGCAAACCAAAATAGATTAGGATTTTGGTTTTTTAAACTTAATTTGGTTAGTTGGATTAACCATCACACATCTTGAACGTGTTATTGAGTTTTAAATAAGTTCATATATTTCTTTTTAACTTGTTAGTCAAAACCTTCTACCTAGACGACAAAAATAAAAATAAAAATAAAAATAGCCCCAATAGGTTTCGGCTCTGTACGTTACCCACTCAACATACCTTCAAGACCAGTCATAAAACTCCGGAGCAAACCAAGCAAACACATTAAGCTAACGACTAGAATTTAAAGAAAATGTAAGAATTAAATAAATTATATTGATTGGATTTATCATTTATGTAATATAACTCCGATCAATAATGTACGGTTAAAGTTCGGTTTACATTTGATCATTTTCATGAGTTTATGTAAGTTTAAAGTACGATATAAAACATTATTATAGCTAAATTCAAAAACTTAGGAACATACATAAAAATGTATTCGAAAATTTCAAAAATAACTACATAAAAAACTTGAACAATATTCTCATGAATTCAAAGACAAGTGAAAATCAAATAAACCTCAAATAACCCGAACAAAAATCATTTTTATATTTATATAATCTAGAAGTCTAATACTAACTTCAATTATTTAGTGAGCTAGTTTGGAACTAGAAAACAAATTTGAATTATGAGGGTGTGGAAATATAGAAAGGAGAGTGGAATTTAGCAAATCCATACGGATAAGGATAAAGAACAAAGGTGGCCCACAAAAGTATCTCAATTGCAGGATGTACACGTGTTATTACAATACATATCCTGAAATACATGTCAATTTTCATTTTCGCGACCTTAGTTTGAGACTTTTAAATATAGTCCCCTAAACTATTTTCTATTTTCTATCATAAAAGTAAGCCCATATTTCTTGCGAGGTTGATGTAAAATACGATGAATAATAGCTATATTATACAAAAAAAGTTTTAGAAAATATATATGTGCGCCAAAGTCACACTTGTTAATTTCTAGGTGTTGATAAATAAAAACAACATAACAAATCCTGACTAGAAAACTTGGTGAGAAAGTGTTACATATTTTAAAGCTTTATAAATTAAAATTCGTTGAGAGAACTGAAGCTATTATTAATGGTAAACTAAAAGCTATTTCTCCATTCAAATAAGGTTTATGGTAAAATAAAATATTTAAAAGAAAATTGAACAGGAACGAAAGCGACGTCGTTAGGTGAATGAGCACCAATGATAATCCGTCCCTTTTGTTCCCTATTTCTCCATTAAGGTTTTGAATCAACATAATGATTTAAAAATAATTGAACATGACATCTGAATACATCATGTTTCTTCCTCTTTTGTTTACATATTTAATAATTTTGTTAAATATGGGCATATGTTTCACCAGCATTGAAGGTCGTCGGTGCCATAGAGCTAGAAAGGGCACAAACAATCCCTTCAAACAGACGATAAGTTTAGATCTTAATACAGGCATTCTACTCTCGCAGCTTTTGCAACAAATTCATAGCAAACCAGTAATCCCCATAAACACGGCCATTCTCGACAATCAGAACCAATGCCAAATGTCCAAGGAGTCTCTCCCATGACGAGTGAGCTATCCAACCCACGCACAATCAACCCCTCATTGATTTTCAGATTGTTGGACTTGAACCTACAACCACTTAATTGACAAGTCACCAACTCACCTTTGATACAGCTAGATGAAGCTTTTTTTGGTAGAATCGAGATCTATATTTTATGAACAAGTTAAACAAGTTAACCCGAACACAATCTTCATTAAGCAGGTAGTGATGAATCCAAAACTCAGATTATTTTGTTCCATGATTAAATTTCATAGCTTCCTGGTCATAAAAGTGTAACATCATCAAGCCAAGAACAAACATGTTCATTCAGCCAATGGTAAATATATATTTGGCCACAACAATATGTAACTACTAAGTTTCATGTATTCGACTAATATACCTTATTCTAGATCATCTTTTACGCGGTCCTAATTTATAGGTTCAAAAAACTAATATTTCTCACAATCTGTCCTTGATGATCAGTAACTTAATGTCATTACAGTAAGAGCATATTCGTCAAATCATTCTCTTTCAGCCAAAAAGGACAGGTGGGCAAAAAGTGACTGAATCCCCAATTACAATGAACAAATAATTAACATCTACAGGACAGTTGTGTAATTTTTTTTACTTGCGTAACAAAGACCAAACAGATTTTTCCAGATCAAAATAGAATATTGTGAGAAATATCATGACATTTTAATAGAAAGTCAACCTTAAATACAGATTTTAGATATAAGGTATTAATATAAAACAAAACATTGCATAAAGATGCATGCTTCAGCCAATATCTACACATACTATAAAATCATATACTGTATAGGGGGAAATATGGGTAGGTCGGACAGATCGGGTAATGGATTAGGATAGGTAACTACTTGTTCACGTTGCGTTAACCTAAAACACTTTTTGTCCCATAAATAATCAAATTTTTATATACACAACTAGTATTGCATATGATTACAGATGTTATACTATTTCAATAACAAATTCGATTTACTAAGGTAAACAATTTAAGAGATATGGCTTTAAAATATACTTTGAGCAACCTTCAACCCATTCCACATGTTTCCTCTACAGCTAATTATTTTGATTTTACCAATATGACTCGTTAGAGATAAATCCTAACCTAAATCAACCCATTCATAAGCAAATAAGATCTTATTGTCTCTGCTAATATGAACTTAAATTTTCTGTAGGTACTCACATACCTTAATGGTTATCAAAGCCAACAGAAACAAAGCTCGTCAGACTCTCTCCCCTTTGCCGGCCTTCTATGCTTTCAAGAACAATAATCCAAGCCCGAGCGCAGTCATGTTCAACCACCATATCTCCAGTTACTGTTAACCTGTGCAATAATTCCCACAGAAAGATTCAAACTGTGCAATAATTCCCATTAGAAAGATTCAAATTTTGGGTTCATCAGCAGTAATAAACTGTAAACATAATAGAGTATGTAGTACAGCTGGTCAATGCAGAAACTGAGAGACTGCTGCTGACAGTTATTGCAGCAGTTGCTGCTGGGCTAGCACCTCATATTGTTGAGGTTTCTATTATTTTCTTTGCAGGTATTTTTATGCATTAATGCAACTTTGAGATAAATTATAAGGCCATAAAATGGAGGCTCAGATGCTGAAGACATGAAAGATGGTGCAACATAAAGACATTATTTATGAACATACGGAAGGCAAAAACACAAATACTGAACCAGATGAGATCATGCATTCCCATTAATAAGAATTTGGACCTTTGAACATCACAAAGACAGTTTATTTATAAAAATTATATATCCAGACTATCCTCCCATTTAGGTTCTTTATTAATTTGTTTCAAAATTTAAAGTCAACCAAAATAGAAAAGCCTTAATATAATTCAAAATTCATACTTTACATGGCCTTATTCTGCAAGCTAGTTCTCAGTGAAGAATAGATGCTGGTCTTGGTAATAAATCATGTACTCAAACCTAGGGTGTTTCAAGAGAAATTTTCAAAGATAAATATTATTCAACCAAGAATTTAGCTTTTGCATATTTCACACAAATACTGAAGTTCAAAATCTTAAAGCCTCCTATCAAGATAAGTTCCTGAATCAAAGGAAGAAAACAAGCAAATAAAAACCAAGTTCCTCCAAATATTCTATAGAAGTCATATTTTATCATAAAATTCATCATAACTGAAAATGGGGGTTCTATAACCTTTTGAAATCCTTTAATCTTCTTCAACCACCCTGTTTTTACATAAACATCAAAACTAATTTCATTGTTATTAGAATATATAATAGCTAGGCTCCTTAGTTCAGCCCATTAAGGTTTAAGTCTTTCTATGTATTGAAGAGATATAGTAAATATTGTAATAACCTTTACCATAATTAGAAGATATGATTTGATTAGCTTTCAATTGTATTTATCACTTTACTCCTATATATAGATGATCAATAATACATGATCCTTTATGAAAAATTTCCTTTTCTTTTCTCTCTCCTATCCCTCCATGTCCCACCAAATCTTAGTTGGTTATTGGTTCTCTTCTCCCATCATCCCTCTTGAGTGACGACTCTCTTCCTTCTCCCTCTTTTCGTGCCCCGGAGACCCATTATACAAATATACTGATTAGGTGTTATTTATTCTTTTCTTGTCACCATCATGTCACAATAGTCGTAACTCCTTTCGTTGCAGTTGTGGCTCCAGCTTCGTTGACGAGCTCCTACCATCGCAGTTGTAGCTCATGGCTCTTTGTTGTGGTGACTCTTGCCGCCGAGAGTAGTTTTTATACTTGTTCCCCTTCATTGTAATTATTCAACAACCATAATTTTCTCTTTAAATGAGCTAAGGCTTTTGTTTTAAAGCTATAAAGGAGAAAGATTGATGGATATTAAAATTCTCAGATTCTTAAATGCTCAAGGATATCTCGTTTCCTGACGGTCTATGATTGGGTATAGTGTGCTTATCGAAGGAAACCTTGTGTCCTCAGAAAGTAAGAAACAACCAACAACATCTAGGAGTATAGAGCCATGGCAAACTATACGTAAGATATGATACGAGTTTGTCATATATTAAGATAACTTGGAGTTGTTGCCAAAGATTTGATGAGGTTATATGCTTATGTTGGGACAAACAATAAATCTCATGTGTTTCGTGAGACGACGAAACATATAGAGGTCGATTGTCATCTAATTGGTTGTGTAGTTGGCACTCGGCACATAGAACCTCCGTCCATACAAGTGATTCTATAAGGTTTTTCACTTGAAAGAAGGGTTATTTATAGTATTTTGTATTTATATATATCTAGCCATGGGTCCCAAGATAGACTTTCTATAAGGTTTCTCACTTCTATAAGGTCTATAAATTGTTGTCAAGACTGACTTTGGTAGAATTGCTAAATCCGTTACAAGCACAAGAGAAACACAAGCTTATGAGACATGAACATGTTGATGAAGGTGTTTTGCCATCCAAGCACCAAGATAATATAAAGTTGTGGTACGAGTGTATGACCAGCTATGCTATAAGGAATATAGTGTTGGACAATCAAGAAAATGTATGCACTCAATAAAGGTAGCAGAGATGAGGATGCTGCGGTGGATGTGCGGGCACACTAGGTCAGACCGGATAAGGAATAAGGATTTTCAATGTAGGTCGTTAGCAGCTAGCATAGCGGATAAGATAAAGAAAGGGAGATTAAGATGGTTTCGGCATGTTAAGAGTAGAAAAATGACGTTGGTGGGTAGAAGTGTAGAACAATAGAGAACCTCAACATCAACAATAGAAGTAAAGGCGGTCCTCGACTGACTTAGGAGGAGAAGATTAGTCAAAGTTGTACCTTCCTAAGAACATGATCCACGATAAGAGTAGGGGAAACATTGAATTAAGGTTAAAGACGTCTAGACGATAGAGAGGTGTTATATAGGTCTTATCTAGTGGCCACTACATGTTGGTACAAGATTGTTTGTACATTGTTGAGCATCTTTTGCATGTTGTTGACATTTGTAAAGTGATGCGTTAGCGATAAGTGTATATTGTTGTTTATTGCATGCATTTGTTAGTGTGTGTGCATTAGAGACGAGGGTCTCACTGGAAACAACCTTTCTATCCCCAAAATATGGGTAAGGTTCGCCCTACATCCTACTCTTCCAAGAAACCCCCCCACAACAAAAAAAAAATCTGTAGCCTTGCTATGGACGTGATATACTAGGTATGGTTATAGGTTATAGTTTATTTTGGATTTGAACAAGCCTATCCGGTCAATTATGATATTAATTATTAACACATTATAGCTTATATTTAAGAGTTTATGTTTTGTGTAACTCTATAAATTGATGCAAGACTTTGGGTTAATTGTTCAGGTAATTTAGAATAGATTTATCCATTTCTTCATCTCCATCATCAAAACTAACAAGCAGCAATCCTTGATGTGATCTCACCAACCATCCTAACACCACAATAAGCTGAAAAAGCACCTCCTTGACATTATATAACATCCCAGCCAACATAGCATTCTCTATTTGCTTAGAAGTTCACAACCCGAGCTCACAATTGTACAAAGCGTATCATAGTTGTAGAGCTACCCATTAAACACCCAATATCTTTCCTAAGGTGGTACAAAAGCCATTAAATTTTGGGTAGATGACTTGTAACAATAAAGTATGAGTCATAATCCCCAATGATATTGGATCAAAGTTTTCTTTCTTCTCCTTTTTAGCTGGCTTTCCATAATCGAATTTGCAAGGAAAGTGCATAGACACGGTGAACAATTAATTATCTCCTTCATGGACATTAGGAAGAGTGATATCTTCGACTTTGTTTCTTTTGCCTAAAATTGCATAAGCCTCCACAAACACTAAAGGAAAGATTGTCATGAGAAGCGATGCAAAATGTTAAATATATTATTATAATTGGATTGACTAGTTGACCAATGTCATCATAATATCCATCAAAACAAGTCAGGAAGTGCGAAGTGCATACTTGTTTAAGTTTATTATGATCTCAATATCAAAACCTCATTTGTTCTTAGAGGCGAAGCCCTTAAGCAAGGGGGCTCCAAAAGGGAAACGTTCCCATGACGGGGTTTGGGGGCAACGCCCCCGACAGAACGGTCCTAAGGGGAGAAGGCCCCAGCTAGGTTCCAGCTTTATGGTCAGCTTGGAAATTTCTTATCTTGACAATTGTTGCTTCATTAAAATACATTAGTAATTAATTTTCTTGGAATTTGACATGTGAAATCCAGAATGGAAATTCATTGCAAACTGAAGCAAATTAGCTTTTAGATTGGTGACTGCACATAGGCAGGGTTTCTAGCCTTTTCCTACATATACGAATTGATTATCATATTGGTCACGACTCTACAATCTTATTTAGAAAAATGCAAACAAACACGCATATTTAATTCTTGATATCTTCTGAGTTTTGTCCAATTGATTTATTCAGGCAAACCACTAAATAATTTTAATGTGAAAGTGTCCTACACGACCCTTAGATTATTTGGGTTTTTCCATGTCACTGAAATCGAATCCCCAACACAAAAGCTGGGCATCAAGTTGTTGCCCCCCTAGTGTTCACAGTCGTCCCCTAACCCTTCTACACCACCCCCCCCCCCCCCCCCCCCCAAAAAAAACCCTCACTACATGAAATCCTAAACTCAAACAAGCACATTAAAACCACCTTTGTTTAACTTAAACTCCACCATAACCCCGCCTATCTCCCCAATCCTTAAATCCCACAAACAAACCTTACTCAACTCTAACCAGCACTCAACAATGACTCACGAATACCGGGCATTAATAGCTAATAACACATGAGAATTGGTGCCTAGACCCTCAAATGCTCATGTAATTAGGTGTATGTGGCTTTACCGCCACAAATTTCATCCTAACGGCACCCTACAACGATACAAGGCTCGTTTGGCTGTCAATGGTAAATCCCAAAGGTAGGTATTGACTGTGAGGTGGTCAAACCATCGATCATCCATTCATCCGTATGGTTCTTGATCTCACCACATCGCGCTCTTGGCCCATACATCAATTGGAAGTCAAGAACGCGTTTCTACACGGTGATCTTCATGAAACCATACACATGTTTCAGCCCTCAGGATTCATGGATACCTCTAAGCCGACGCATGTATATCGACTTAAGAACTCTTTATATGGGCTAAAACAAGCACCCCGTTAATGGTACCACAAGTTTGCTTCTTACATTCTACGATGCAGGTTCACATCTACCACCGGTGACAATTCTTTTTTTTGTTTATAAAAAGGGGGATCAACTAGCATATTTATTATTATACGTTGATAATATTCTTTTAATTGCTTCTAATCAGACATTACTACAGTCCATTATTAATATGCTTTCTACAGAATTTGCCATGTCTGGTTTAGGCAGCCTTTACCACTTTCTTAGAATCGAAAGCGCTAAAAGAAATGGACTCTTTTTGTCACAAAGCAATTATGCATCTTCCATCTTAGAATGAGCAAATATAAAAAATGTCAAGCCCTCTGCTACACCAACCGATACAAACTCCAAGCTAAATGACACAGCCGGTGATCCTTTACCCGATGGAACCCTCTATCGCAACCTTGTCGTGGCACTTCAGTATCTGACCTTTACATGACTGGATATATCTTACGCCGTCCAGCAAATCTGCTTATTTATGCATTCACCCTAGGTACCACACTTTACTTTTCTAAAAAGATTATTAAAATACATTAAAGGCGGCCTACATTTTGGTATACACATTACGCCATCTAAGTCACTTGACTTAACTGCCTATTCTGATGCTAACTAGGGAGGGTGCCCCGATTCTCTTCATTCCACTTCTGGCTACTGTGTTTGGGAGACAATATTGTCTCTTGATTTTCTAAGCGCTAGCCTGCTATTTTTAAATCTAGTGCAAAGGCAGAATACCAGGGTGTGGCAAACACGGTTGCTCAAACAACCTGGTTATGCAATCTTCTATTTGAACTTCATGTTCCTATTCATCGTGCCATGGTTGTCTACTGTGATAATATCTTTATCGTGTATTTAACTCAGAATGCAGTACAACATCAACGTACAAAGCATATAAAGATAGATATACATTTTGTACGAGACAAGGTTTGTATGGGTACAGTTCGAGGCCTTCATTTGCCAGTCGATTACCATACCAATATGCTGATATTTTCATTAAGGGACTCCCTTGATAATTATTTGAGAGATTCAGGTCCATTAAACGCCGCCCTGTCTAGGGTTTGAACGTGGTGGTGACGGCTAGGGTTTGTATTTTTAAGGTGGTGCAGCGGAGAATAAGGTAAGCAAAACCTAAGGCTCTGATACCATATTAAATGGTAAAAGAGTTGATGGAATATTATTGATAACTTAGGTTACATTATATATAGTTTACAATGAAACCCTAGAAACCTAAACAGACCCGTGGGCTCAACCCTAATAATAATAGTTACTAAACCCTAATAATAATATACTCTAATAATATATATCTCCTTGATTAATGAGAATCATCAAATTATTCAACATAATAGTTGCAACATCTCAATGGACGATTTAGACGACTATGATGGCTCCAAGCAACGAAATATGTAAATAAATATAGGGTGGGGGTGTGACATCCTTGTGCACGAAAAATTTCATACATATGGCGTTGAATAAAATCGCATTCTTGGTGCACGCGCGCATCTAATTTGTTCAAAGCTTGTTTGTGCATCTCAGGGTGTCCGTCTTGTCAAAAGAGGAAAGCATGTCTAGTCTAAGGTCGCATTTGCCCCTTTATTGATCTACATACGTGATTAATCAAGGTAACCTTCTTTCTAATCCTTTCGGCTTGAACAAATCACATGGATTCATGGGTGGACTTTGAAACATTTTTATATAAGTTGCTTGCCTAATTATTTGTTCCCTTTGAACTGCACATTGCTTTATACCAGTGAGAGCAGGCGGCTGTGCTATAAAAGAATGACCAACGATTCTAGAGAACACAAAGAACTTATGTTTTAGAATCTGAACAAAAACAAAACAAAAGGTATAAGAAATCTAAAACCCGAATTTGAAAACCGAAACATGATAGGAAACCTGAAAAGAAAATCTAGATAAAAACAAGTTTCTTGAAAGAACAAGAATCTAGGACTGGAAAAAATTTCTTGAAAAAACAAGAACACAGACTGGATTTGGTTCTTAAAAGTGGCTTGCTAGCCTTGGCTCTGATCCCATGTAAAAATACACTTGAAGAAATTAAAATGAAGTGGAACCCTCAAGAAAGAAACCAGAAAGAAACCAAAAACTCTAGAGAAACCTTAGGCATGTAGGTTATAGAAGTAAACCCTAAATTTATAACATTAATAGTTATATTTAACAAAGATCGATTGAAGTTATTCAGTGAGCAAAATCAAAATCACGATTAACCGAGGAAAGTAGGAAACTCATTAACATTTACTTGAAGATAAAGACTTCAACGTTAAAAGATCTCGATGTTGAAAGTGAGGTCGTGTTACCTTACCATCTTTAACTCTTTAGTCTTTACACTTTATCATGATATGCATAAGGTAGGTGTTCCTAGTTTCTAAAAAGGCTCGCTGACTAACTTTAGAGTTCAAAACTACTTCTTTGCTACTTAAAAAGAAATTTGATGACAAAGATCAAATTCATGAAAAGAAGGATGCCTTCATGATATTAGAACGACCTATGAAGTCCTAAAGTGACAACAATAAGAACCATCCCATGTATACTTGCATCAAAAAGGTCGATAAAAATTTTAGCCTCCTTCTTTGGAGGGTCATTATAAGGCATGAGGTCTTGGCATAACTCTACCAAAGCCACTTGAATAATCAACAGAAACATTTTATGACTCCTAACATAACTACCTATTTGTAAGAAACTATTCTACATCCTTAATATCTCTATTTTTATAATTCATACAAAATAACACCCTTTAGGGATCCACGTACCAAATTCATCTAAACTAAACCAACATACATTGGTTAAAATTTAGCAAAAGCAATATCATTGGAAACACCTTAACATGGCCAGTTATATGATTAATGTGCTTAGACTTCCAACATAGGTTTAACGCAACAAATACATTTTAACCACATTTGAAAATTTTAATCCATCATTTCCTCCATAGGCACAAAAAAGGAGATTTCCATAGAAACTCACAGCATCTGAAAGTAGGATGATTCTTATACGTTTACAAGGAAGGTTGTCATAATTTTCCATACTTCTCAATATATCCCTGCAATCAGTAGTAACTAACTGTCAATATTATCTAATATTTTTACATAATCTAGGGTTCCTGAATATACATAGTGAGAAAACGCACCTCAACAAGTTTCACAAGTTTCTGTTGTGATGAAGTAAGATATGTGTCAACAGATTCTTGGATATTTGGAATATGCTCTGGTGGTAAACTGGTGAGAACTTTATCAACAGCCTTTTTAACAATCATTTTATGAGCATCTTTGCTCAATTTACCATCACGCCATGTTGGTCTCACTAACTCTTTTACAAATTCTATCAAAGCAGCACGAAAATGTCTAAGGGGTTTAGATTCCCTATGCATATCCCCTTCTGCATCAAAATCAAGCTTAAAACTATTTTCTTCTTTTGTGGCCCCACCATCGTGACTACTAGCATTTACTTCACTTGCTTGTATTACATCCCCTACATGCTTTTTCCCTTTACTTTCACTTTTTGTATTTTCCTGTTTGGTATCAGCAATTTCATTACTATCCACATCCATATCATTATCATAGCCATTTACATGACTGCCAATAGAGAATCTCTCAGATCCATTATCTGTTTTTAACTTCTCTTGTAAAGGGGAATGTGTGCCAGAAATTGATGGCACACGACTGGAAGATGATAGTTTGGGTAACTTATCACCAATTTCTGTTGGTTGCTCAATACTATCATGAAATGGATCATATTGGATATCTGGAGCAGATATTCCTTGTGAAATAAGAAACTGTGATCTAAAAGGCTTTGATGGCTCCCAATCATAACTAGAAAATTTTGAATTAGACTTCCAAGATGATGAACTCAAAAAAGTTGAAGCCCTAGGCCAAACCGTACCATGATAAGTTGAGTTATAATTGTGATGATGAAGCCCAAAGCGGTATTCTTTACAGCCAAATTCTTCCATTTTTGGTGCGTAGGAAGCCCAATTGCTTCTATGGGTGTTTGGACCCATGAACATGTTACTTAAAGATTCGTTAACACGAGGATTTGTTACAGGATTAGAATTATCTTTCTGTGACCCGGGCTTAGATTCAAAAGAAGAAGCTCTGAGAGTTGGTGCAGCTGCAGAAGTTGCCAGATCAGATCTTCCTGTGCCTTCTCTTACACCTGATATGGCAACAAGGACTTCTAAATATTGAAAAGACTCACAATTTCTGCTATATTCAGAAACTCTCAAGAAAATATGAATTACCTTCATCCTGAGGTTGACTTTTTTGAGGCTCGTTTTGTTGGTCAACCACATTTTGGGGTGTATCTTTTACATGAAGAAACCTACAAGAACTTCCCTTAATGCACCAACCTTTTGCAAAGAAATCACAAACAAGAGCTTGGCGTTTGTTTCCTTCATTGATTTCCATTGCAGGTGACAAACTTCGAGGTCTTATCAAGGGAGCATCAACATCCAATCTGAGAAAACCTAAAAGATATTAGTATCTGATTCTACACTAAAGCGACTAAAAAGTCAACATATCTGTTAACAGATACTCAGATTTTTCATGTGCCAAAACATGAGTGCACCTGGGTTCCTTTTGATGTGCATCACTCACATCCTTTATGTTCATCTGTGTAGTTTGTTCCTCAGAATGTGGAACTTTGTCAGATTCATCAACTGAATCTCCAACAGTGACTTGTTTACTGGATTCGTTGATAAGATTAGTGGTCTCAGCAGTCACAATTCCACCATCACATTGAGAAGCTTTCTCACCATCAGATATGATTTTTTCTGTCCCTGCAAGGGTCCATAATGTATCTATTATCAGCAATCAGAGTCCAAGTTCATGATCCCCAACAACAGCCCTACTATTCCTAATAATAATGTATTATTAAGAATTCCCCCAATGGCGTGTTAAGCCAAAAGATAATAAAACAGCATATCTAAGACATGCATAAAAAGAAAATCAATAGTAATTACAAAGTGAATCCCATGACATAAACTGCATCCTACCATAGGCTCTAACCTAAACAAATCCAATTATCATCCTATAAAACCTATACTTTAACATCAATGGTTTTTAGTGGTTTAAGACTCTTGAAACATCTCACCCACACCAATTTAATCATATTATTAAAAGATTCATTGATATCTCCGTACTTGTCTAACTCATATCTCAGATGGCACAAACACATCCCTAAACGTCTTCATGTCTGCACATGTTTACACCACCTGCTTTCCTAACATTGTCAAAAGCTGTACTTAATTCAACTTTGTCTAAGACCTTGAGATACCAGTAGTTTAACAGATTGTTTAATCTCATCAACTAAACCAACGCACTAAAAAGCCAAACTTAATTGCATAACATATTAACATCCTATATGTTCATTAGTAATCTCATCCATATCAAAGCAAAAACTTAATTTCTCCATGCACCCTTCCTGTATAAAAATGTAATAAAATGTGTCAGTCCCATCAATATGCCACTGGTTATACATTAGATCCATTCACATAGAGTGTACAGGGTATCTAGTTTGCCCAACCCATAACTTTTCTTGGGAGGCAAATACTTTCATCTCCCCCATAATTCGAGCTCTGTTGTCATTGGTCACACCAAGAAAAGAAAGATTTATAAGTACTTGATCAAATGAGAATAAAAACCTTCATTTATTAATTTCATTACTCTCAACATGATCAGGTGAACTTATAAAATTATTATTAGCAGGAATGAAGGCAACCAAGTCCAGGTTCAAACTACTTAAGGTGAGCATACATCAATGCAGCCTACTCAAATTAACAAATTTAGGTTGCCCATAATAGCATGAAAGCTCCGTAAGTCCTCCATGTTGGCCAAAGAAGTTGAACTTAGAGTTTTTGATCCTCCCAGATAATGATGAAGTAATAGTTCTTGTTGGTATTAAAGCTTAGTAAGCCTTCTCATCCAACAGTTTCCTCAGTCAATTATAACTTGAGAATACTTCAACAATATGCTTCAACTTCACCTCCATCAATTAAATTCTTTTAGAACTTGATGACCAGATTATGCAGGTTCACCAACCTGATCCCAAAGAAAGTAATATATGCTTAAGGTGTCTTTATTCCATACACAAGACAATTGTGCTTTGTTAATTAGGCACTTCACAAGTAAAACTAAGAGTAGCACAGATGTTACTTTCCAATGACTTCACAAAGCAAATTGTCAATACACGTGGTGTCTAGTGAAGTTTGCTATTGAAGAACCCAAGGAAACAATGATCCAATGCATAACTTTTGCACCCTTAGGACATGGATTGAATTCATAACATTTGAGGGATCCTGACATTTGAATCAACTATATAACACCTAGTACACTTTTTTCGGTCACGCATAAACCCATATTGAAGATACAAGAAAAATTCTTGTTCATTCAATATTTTTCCTCCATGGTATCCTAGTAAATATTGCTCCTAATTTGCCAGAGTTCAGTAATTTTTCAACATGGAAAAACTCAATTCACCTATGGGATCAGCCAATATGGTGCTTTGGAAGCAAAGATACTATAGGTAGTAAGAGTCGTAAGGTGCCAATGGCTCGCCTGTCATCTAGGAGCAAGGCAAGCAGACAAAAAAAGAAGAAAAGGGCAATAACTGTAGAATACATATATACAGATATATGCATACATATATATACACACACATATAGATCTATACATATGTGTGTGTATAAAAGCACAAAAATGAAAAAAAAAACATAGTATTGTTCCACAAATATAATAAAAGCCAAATAAGTTTAGCAATTAAATCATCAAATTAAAACCAAAAGTTAAAAAAAAAATAATTCAAGAAAATTAGCAAGATATCAATGTTCATCATACTAACCAAATGGTTAAAACTACAAAAAAATATATTAAAAATCTCACACTCCTTGACAAAAGCACATGGCCACAAGCCTCGATGCGCCTTTAAAAGTTTCTCGCTTGCATCTACTTATGGCTCGCTTGGGCGCCTCATGCACTTTTTACAACTATGAATGTTATATTGGCATTCGCTAATATTATACATTATTTATTATGGTTCATTAGCATATGGCTTGTAGGCTAAAGTTAGTTTCTCTAGGGTTCATGAAATCTTTCTTGTATATACATTGAGGATTCTACTCCATTGTATTTGATTTTTTTTATTCAATCCAACTTATTTTACATGGTATCAGAGCCTTAGCGAGGCTCTAGATACAATGAAAAACCTAAATTGGCAGTCATCGGCCTAGGCCTCCTCTCTATCTCTATCCTTCATGTTGTATGTCCCTATTGTCCTTGTTCTAGATGCATTTTTACTCCAAAATCATAGTTTTCAGCTTATAGTTTATTTTACTAGCAGATGTTCCTCAAAGCCACCGTCCACAATTTGTGGTCCTTCAATGAAATTTTTTGAGAAACAATTGAATCTCACCACCACCGTTTTTATCCATAAATCTCCGACTAAGGCACCATGAAAAATATCCACCAAACCACCGTTGTGCGTGCCCACCTTTCTTCCGCTCATGACACCCATGCGTTGACAAGGGAGAGCCAATGGCATGCCCGTTTCTACTATGACTTCAACTGGGTTGCTATCGTCCTGGTCTGATTTGTCATCTGCATCTACCCTTGTTCAAGAAAGTCTTCGTCGTTTTCTGTTGTGATTCGCCACCGCCACAACCACTAGTCGAGCTTAACAAATCATGTTTGTGCCTGGTTTTTAGCTTCAATCCTTGTTCTGGATTCTGGCTTCTGTCCGAGAATCCTACTTGTGTTCTTGTTCCAATTTCAAATTCTACCTCAATTCATGTTCAAGATTGTGGTTTTTTCTAGCCAATTTCCAACCCGTTCCTATCCAATTTCCAGTCCTAGATGGTGAAGTTTCTAATTTTTACTTGTAGCAAGTTAAGGTATGATTATCATCTACGTTCCAACTTGAGGAGGGGTGATAAATATAGTTATTAGTATTCTATTATTAGGGTTTATAAGTATATGATCCATAGGCCCAAGTTAGGTTTCTCTAGGGTTTCTGGTTTCTTTCTTGTATATACATTGAGGGTTTTACTCCACTGTGTTTGATTCGGTTACAATTAGTTCATTCAAACCAACTTACTGTAAAACTTGTACGGATACTATTACTACATCTGGTAAAATTAACCATGGTACATAGGTTAAGTAGATTTTTTTTGGTAACTTAATTTATACAAAGATGTGACCAAGCTCTTAATGATGCCAGTTTTCTAAAAGCTCATTTCGGTAATTTGATTAGCTTTACTAAATAAAAAGTTCATTATATAAATGCCAAATAATGGTATATTTGCATAAAGCTTAGTTGGATATTCTCATTCATTACTTTTTATCCTCATGTTTTTTATTTTTAGCTTCCCGCTTAAACCTTATAAATTATGTATGCCTCAATTAATATCATGATAGATTTACGTTCTGTTGATCGCTTCAACGGCTTGTACATTAAAACCAACCATGTATAATAGGGGTTGTTTTGATTAAGACATAAATAAATGATCGTACAGCTAGACCCAATTGAGTCATCACTTTAAATGAAAAGTACAATCACATTTATTGAACATTGTTTGTTTTTGCTTTCTTTTATTTCATCCCTTTTTTCACTCGAGCATTAAGCAGGTTAGGTTCATGGTTACAAGTTTGGTTTCTATATATAAAATAGCATGCACATAACTGATATCCTTTAATTAATATTTTACAAGCTTTTCGTTGAAAAGAACTGTTTCAAAATCCCTGTTATCTAATTTCTTTACTTTGTCTAATTGAAATTGCGATTATACATTTACAAGCCTCAAATTGGAAATTTGATGCTATATAATGCATTGTGTTTTCCTTTTGTGACGTTCATGCCAACATTTTTCTCAGATGACGGTGAAATCAACATTATATATCCGTCCAACATAAGTTAGGGTAAGAACAAATGATGGTCTATTAGTTACCCTTATAGATAGATTAGAGCCTTTCCATCATTTTTGAATGCTTCACTTAAAACACGTACAAGTTTTAGCCTTTCCTTAATAAACCGACCAAACTAACTAACAGTCCCTACACTTCTTGCTTCCTAGTTGGATTGTCCTACAATCTATACAATACATACCAAGGATTATGACAAATAAAAAGGATGCATGAGAAACCTACATATCTAGGTCCACTTAGCTTCATTCCTGATCATACAAGTTCTTGTAACCGTCACCACTAAGACGATTCAAAAGTATTATTTTCCACTCTTTCGGGAGTGTATATATACGAATGTATAACTAAGTTCATTAGTCAGCCACATCCCAACATTCATACATAATATAAGCTCGATACAACATAACCATAGCAAGAATATCTTTAAAGCATACTATTATTGCAAATGTCCAAGAAAGAAAAGAGCTATACTTAATTTTCTTAATGACAAATCTAGTACATCAAAATATGATATGTATTATGTAACCAAATCATCAGCATTTTCTTTTTGATAGAACATTATTAACTTTTAAACTTGTTACAGAATTGACATAATCACACAATTAATCACAAATTTTTTTAAGATTTTATAATTTGCAGCATTTTCAGATTGAAAAATGACTGCTTGACTTTCTAATACAAAGTGTAGCTCTCTTGTTGAAACAGATGGTTCTTTGACGAGCTTATAACTACACATGCACTGATTCACAAAACAAATGAACATGGATGAGCATTCATGCATTGTCAATTGGAATGTCATAAAACCCGAGAATCCCATAATCAGGATAAAACAGAGATGATCGTATAAACATGACACATGGTAACAGGCATTGTTCACAAATAGATGCAGTATACAATACCATAGCTCGAACGGATGATTAATTAAACAGCTAACATAAACAGAGAAGATACACACCTTTTACAACGTCTAGGTCTTCGATCGGCCGCGATACATCTTCTTCGGTCCCTTTATCTTGTTGTTCTTGTTGTTGTTGTTGCTCTACTACTTCTTCTTCTTCTTCTTCCTCATCTTCTACTTCTTCAAATTCTTCTTCTTCGTCGTCGTCGTCGTCGTCGGAGACTTCTTCCTCAACTTCTATCTCTTCTTCTATTTCTACTTCCTCGTACTCGTATTCCTCAGAGTCCGATGCGATTGGAGATCGATTGGTGGTCGGAGGAGCTGCGGTGGATGTAGGCATTTTCGAGGTTGGAAGAGTGGTGGCCGAAACCCTCTGCTGTGGTTGAGGCTTCAAAAGGGTTTCATATAAAGCCAATGAAGCTGGTGAAATTATAAACGTGGATTCCCCAAATAAAGTTGAGCATTCACGTCTTTATAATTTTATTAGTTTTATTAAACCTTTGTTTTACACGAGTTAAATAAATTAAATATTAAATATAATAAATATTTAGTAATTATAAAATAATATTTTAAAATAAAGTATGATTGAAATTATGTATGAGTAAAGATTATAAGTAATAAAACAATGATATTAATTTTTTTAAATTTTTTTCCAAAAAAGGTTTTTAATATTTTGTTTAAAAAAACCCGTATTAAACAATGTCATTTTTAAAAATTTACTTATTATAACTCGTATTTTTAATTATTTTTTATTTATAAAAAATCTAACATCAATTGAAAATATTTCGTATTTTTAAAAAGGTTTGATGTATTAGAAAAATGTCTTACTTTATAAAAACTTTTTCTTTAGAATAACATTAATTAAAAGATATATTTCTTACTTTATGAAAAAAACTATTTTTAATCTAAAGAAAAGTTCAATAATATTATTACTAATAAAGGTAGTAATTTAATAGAAGATAAGCGGAAAAATTTTGGTGGGGATAAATGTGGTACTGCCACGTGTCCCCCCTATATACTCTTTTAGTAAAGTAGGAAGATTGTTGTAATTTTTGTTTTTATATTATATAAAATGATTGTTAGTGAATTAAAAATAAATATTGTTGTTTATCTTTATACTAGGCTAGTGCCCCGTGTATTACACACGGGTTGAATAAATAAAATATTAAATAATTAGTAATAAAAATTTATAAATTATAAATTTATGTTGGAAGATAAAATATGATTATATGAATACCTACTTTAATTGAATAAACAATAATATATTTCTCTTAAACTTTTATTTTATAAAAAAATATAGGTTTTAAATATTTTATCTTAAGAAAAATGAATTTTTTTAAAAAAAGTTTGTTGTATTCTGTATTTTATAAAACTTTTATTTTTAAAAAGCGTGTTTTTAATAAAAAATAGGTTTTAATTTATTAAATTATATAATTTTTAATATGAAAATAGCATGATTAATATTATTAGTAGTCAATATTAATAATAATACTAATAAGAAATGAGAAAGTTAATATCATAAAACTTATAATTGTGTCAAGTCTTATTTTAAATTTTTTGCTGTTATAGATAGATAGATATATATATAGATAAATAGATGTGGTAGAAACCCATGTATTAAACGGATTATAAGTTACTAATAAACACGAACAGTTATAGTACGATAAATTAATTTAATATATGATTAAAATTATATATACGTAATAGTTCAATAAATAAAACAATTATACTATATTTTTAACTCTCTTATCTAAATAGTTTCATCTTTGAACTTAGTTTTAAGATTTTTTTTATAAAAATTTATTATTTATAAAAAAAATTTTATTAAAAACTCGGGTTTCTCATTATTCTGGTTGTTTAATAAAACTGCTTTTAGAAAATTTCATATTTTTTATAAATTTTTTTAAAAAAGGACTAATTTAAAATATTTTGTTTAAAAAAGATTTATTTTTTTATAAAATTTAATATTATATATAAATTTTGTTTTTTATTATTTCTATTTTAATAAAAAGATGATTTTTAATTTCCTTAATGAAATTTATTTTTTAAATACATAGCTTGATTTAAAAAATATAGATGAGAGAGAAATATTACAATTAATAAAATTGACTTTTATTAAGAGAGAGAAATTAGTGTGAGTGTTAAATTACCCTAATATCATTTTGGAGGGAAAATAAAATGAGAATGCTTAGAATAATAACAAGTGTCAAAAAGATTGTTTAGAAATATGACAAGTGGCAAAAGAAACCTTCTTTTATTATAGTTTATAGATTTAGGAATACATTATTCAACCCTTATAATTCTTTACTTGTTTTTTAAAATGATTGTGAGTACAGGATAAAAAAAATATAATGATAAATGTATAAAAATTATTATTTAATTGATAGAAAAAATAATGATAATGTATAAAAATACGATTTAATTGAAAAGAAAAAAAAGAAAAATAATGATTTTTTAATGTAATTACAAAGATGATGATAATTAATGAATGAGATGCAAATACTATATTTATGATTTATGTTCCTAGTTTGTTTACAAACAAATTGGTCAAAAAAAAAAAAAAGTTTACGCGTCATTATAAATCAATTCATTTATAAATCATTATAAATCAAGTTTCTAAATAATAACTCACAAATATTATAACTCAGAGTTACAATATATGATCTAATATTTCATTTTACTATCAAGTTTAATTACTCAAAAAAGCCATGGACAAATTACAAATTTGAGCCTTTTTTATTAAAGAATAACGTATAAAACACTGAAAAGTATCATACCATATTAACCACTATTATTATTCTTATATCAGTATTGGTTTATCGAGTTAAAATTAACAAATTTAAAAAATATTTTGTTGTTTAAATACGTATTGATATGTGTAAATATTATGATGTAATTATGTTTTGTTGCGTATCAAATACATACTAAATAAATACCAAGTGTTACTAAATAAGTATATGTGACTATACTATTGTATGAATAATTATTATCGAAGTTACTTACGGTGAAAGTTAATATCAACAAAGAAATTGAAATTGACAAGAATATGATATCAACTAGCTTTAGTAAACCCGTGTATTACACGGGTTGAACATATAAAATATTAAATATAATAAAAATTTATCAAGTATAAAACGATATTTTACGATAAAATATAATTGAAATTGCTTATAGTAAGAACAATATGTAATAAAACAATTATATCAACTTTTTAAACTTTTGGTTTAAAACTTTTTTTTCCAAAAAAAAAATAATAAATACTTGTTTCAAAACAAACCGTATTAAAAATATCATTTTTAAAAATTTTCTTATTATAAATTTCAATTTTAATTATTCTTTGTTTATAAAAAATTAACTTTTTAAAAACACTAATTTTAAAAAAATTTGTTGTTTTGTAAACATTTCTTATTCTATAAAAATTATTTTTATAAATAACATGAATAAGAAGATCTTTTTTAAATTAATTAAAAAAACTATTTTTGTTCTAAAAAAAGTTAAATAATATTATTGATAATTAAGGTAATTATTTAATAGGAGAGAGAGGCGGGAAAATTTTGATGAGAATAAATATGGTTCCGCCACGTGTCACTTCAAGATACTCTATTATTAGAGTAGTAAGATTGATGTAATAAAGCATATTGACGTATGACCATAAAAAACGCCCCATGTTATAATTAAATGTTGTTAGCGGAGTTTAATAGGGTAGTTGGTTAAGAATGGAAATGGGTTGGATTTATAGCTAGTGTTAGGTATAATTAAATGTGAGTTTTATCATTAAGTTGTTTTTTTTTAATACCAGGACTCATATTTTCTTTTCAAATATTTGATTACTTAAATTAAATTACTATTTGGTTTGCGGGGTCAAGGGTCCCCGTCTATCTTAGGCTGTAAAAATTCATAGTAGAAGTTATTTTCTTAACAACAATGTTTTTACTCGCTAACAACACGTAATCATGCACTTGAAATAACTTAATCTCATACTAAATTCGTATAGGACTAATGTCATCAAACTATAAGACATCTTTTTACTCTAATAAAATAGTAACTTTGTGTGACACATGTTAGTACCATATTTTTTCTCACTAAATTTTTCTCGTTTATCTTTTTTATAAAATAATCACATTAATTACTAATAATATTATTTAATTATTTTTAAAATTAAAATAGTTTTTCAATAAATTAAGAAATAGAACTTTTTATTTATGTTATTTCTAAGGAATTAAAAATTTTAAAATAAGAATTTTTTTTAAAACATGAAACTTTTTTTAATAATACAAAATAATTAAAAATTAGTGTTTTCAAAAACTAAAATTTTTGTAAACAAAAAATAATTAAAATTTACAATTATAATAAGGAAGCTTTTAAAATGACAAATTTTTGGAACGTTTATTTTGAAAGAATATATTTATTCTATTTATAATAAGAAAAATAACAATCATTTATATCTTAAAATATCGTTTTATAATTAATAATTTTATATTATATTTATACTTATATTTATTCAATCCGTGTAATACACAGGGTTATTAAAGCTAGTATGTTTATAATCAAGTATCATTTAAAGTATTTTTTTTATTAAAATTGTTAATTCAACAGTCTTTGCATTCTTTAAAACGCAATGTCAAACTACTAGAGGTTTTAAACAATTTCACCAACTTCAACCTACAAACTAAAACAGCCATAAACAAATTTAAGAAAATCAAGAATCATTTGAAGCATCTTCTTTATTGAAATTGTTAACTAGATTACCTTTTTATAACAAGGTCATTGAACTTAAATGCATGATATTATTATAAAAATATATTTACAAAAAAATAATTAAATAAAGCTCATAAACAAATTGATAAATTGCCTTTTTACGTATTTTGTCGACATTCTTTTAAAAATTCAAAACAGTTAATTCCAGTTTTATAGTACAACTTAGAACATTGTCTAAAACATAATCACCCGCTCAGATACGTGATTTTCTATTGCAATTCTTAATTGAACTTTGTATCATTGTGCCTTTAAACATTTTGTTACCCGCTCAGATACGTGATTTTCTATTGCAATTCTTAATTGAACTTTGTATCATTGTGCCTTTAACTTTTGTTATCTCTCCAGGATTCATAATTGAGTCTCTGTCCAAGGTCCATTTGTGATATGTCTACTAGATGGGCCTAAATTAGCTTGGGCTTATTAACAATACATGGTAGCTTATTACTTCCTTAAGGAAAAAAATATATATGTTGCGTTTGCTTAAAAAAAATCGTAAAGTCTTTTAAAGTAGAATCATGAATCTGCTAGAGGTTAATGTTTGAAATCTGTCTTATAATGTAAAATTAGTAGTATATTATTATGTTAGATGTGTGTGAGTTCTTGTTATAAAAAAATATATTAATAACTAAGCTTGTTAAATTGGACTTAATTACGTCTGTGCAAGCGGAGTGAATTAATGACTTGTATTATTGTATCTCTTTGGTTAGTAACACAAGTTTTAAACCGTTTATATCACTACTATCAACACAAATCCACATTGGCCGAGCCTACCTTCTTATACGAATGGCCCCTCTCTACTCCTCTACTATAATCTTGTATAAGGACAACCTTCCAAACATATTTCACCCTCCCTATCTCTTCACCGCGTCTAATCCGCTTGTTTTTCGAGTAATTTAGACATGAACTTTGAATGATTCAAGCTTGATACTAACATGTAAACCCAAAAAAATTCATGATTCAATAAAGGGTCTTGCTATCAAAAATGGCCTCAACGTTAATAAATTTTTAAACACTTGTTATTGTGTGCACAACTTAAAACATGGCAGACCTTACCTTTTTATGAAACTTTACTAATATTAAAAATTTATAGTTTAACTCTATACAAGTCATTTTTTTGCGACACATTGCAATAAATATTTAAAAAATATATATTCGTTGATTGACTCCGAGAGTTGACCTCGAATCTACCACTCAAACAATGTGTTTAACTTGAAAGTAGGGGTGTAAACGAGCCAAGCCGGCTCGCAAGCTACTCGGGATCGGCTCGAAAAAAGCTCGAATCGAGCCGAGCTTAAACGAGCTCGAGCCCGAGCTCGAGCTCAGATTATTGCTCGTTTACTAAACGAGCTCGAGCCCGATCTTTATAAATCGAGCTCGAGCTGGCTCGCGAGCCTAAACGAGCTTTTTGTTTATATAGTTTTTTATTTACATATTAAATATATATAAATACATATTTACATAAATTATATTATTAAATATATTATTATGATAAAAAAATAGTTAAATAATATATTATGTTATATATAAAAAGTATGATTATAAATAATTATAAAAAATAAAAATTTAATAATTTAACAATAAACGAGCCGAGCTCGAGCTTGAAAATTTTCTGACGAGCCGAGCTCGAGCCTTATAAATAAAACTATAAACGAGCCGAGCTCGAGCTCGAGCTTCCTAAAATCAAAACGAGCCGAGCTCGAGCCTAAGCGAGCTCGGGCTCGGCTTGGCTCGTTTACACCCCTACTTGAAAGTATATGTTTAACACTCATTAAATATTGTTAAATCAAAATACATGTTAGAATACATAAAAACATGCTAACCCGATATCACCACAGAAAAATACCCTTGGCGTATCCTAAGTTGCGCTTAAAACTAGTCAAGCTCAAGTTTAATCTAGCCCAGGCTCATTTCGACGGGCTTAAACCACTACCTATTCCTATTGCCTAAATCTATCCATACACCAAGAGAATATAAAGTGCCCTTATATAGTACTATATATATAATGATAATTTCACCAACACTCATGATGTCATCCTTTAATTCAACATGCCAAGCTCGGCCCATTTAACAAACTTCATTTAAACTTAAAACGGCCCAGTACTGATAACACAACCAATATTTGATCGTTTTAACAGGTCATTTATTACATGTCACATTAACGTCTACACGATTGTAGAATAACAAGTCTTTAAGATTAATTATAAATAAAAAATGGTGTCATCGTGTCCAATAATTAAAAAACGATCATGCTGATATAAGAACTAGATTACTATTTTATCTCAGATATTGTTATTTTAACCAACCTCTTGTAACAAATGGAACTTTTTTTCATTAAAGACGTTATAAACGAAAAGTTTAAAAAGTGTCTATGTGTTCATATGTAGAAAGTAGAAAAATGAATGCGTTGAGAAACAAATTTGTATTAAAACGTGTTGAATTTTGGAACTCGGTAGTATCTATAGATATCATCTGATGTAAAACTACATACAACTCCTATGACATAAGGTACGATACTAACTAAACATTCTTGGTGGTATGCCAAGTGATTTTAATGGTGTGTCATTAACCAATAATAAATTTTAAATTTATATAGCGTCTTATGTCATTAGTCAAAACAAGTTTTGCTTTTTAAATGACCTGAAAACATGCAATTTTAAATACGCAGGCATGTGTTATTTGAATAGGTATAAAAAGGACTCACAATCAATGGCATTCATGTGGTACTAAAATTAGGTAAGATGGGCAAGGAATTAAATCATCAAAATATCAATCCTTAAAATTTATAATTTGATGACAACCCATCCATTGTCACATAATTGCGATTTAATGAAAATTTTGACTTATCAAGGCGATTGTTTACTTGTTTGCCTATTTTTTCTTAGACGATTGCAAAAACATAAAATTGATTAGCAAGATGCAAGAAAATAAAATTACAGTCACAAGGTACAAAAATAAGTCAAAAAGCTACATCAATCCAACCAAGATAAACTACTTAACTTAAATATCATTTTGATACAACAAAAGAGCCTTTACGTCGTTAGCCATTTTGAGAGGCTATTGGGTTTTCTTCTTGAAAAGTAAAGAATTACAAATGTTTTAAGTGCATGTTTGACAATAACTTTTGAAAAGTTATTTTTTATTTATTAATTTTTAAAAAATTAATAAGTTAAAAAAAATATTTGTTATACTCAAAATTATTTTTCAAACTAACTTTTCACATAATGTAAAAAGTAGGTTTTGAAAAATAACTAAGTGGTTACTTATTAACTTTTTAAAACTATTTTTAGTTTAATTTTTCATTATATCCCTCTACTAACTTATATTAACTACTCTAATATTTAAATTATGTGTTTTTTGGTCATTTTATAACGTTTTATTTTATAAGTTAATTCAAACACTTTTTAAAAACTAGTTTTGAAAAGTTATAAGTTAATAAATTATTTTTATCAAAAATTATTTTCAACCAAAATAAACAATCCCAAACATGCCCTAAATCAACCAAAAACTAAAGCATAACAACATCGTCTCGAGCTTGTTTTTCCTCTAGACCTAAAGAAATTTTATGACCAAGCAACTAATATCCATCCTATTGAAAGGATCGGAGGTGAAAGTGAAACAGCGCTTCAAGTATAAAAATGACTCCATTTTTTCGTCACTCACCATCCCATGCATAAACAAATCGAAGAAGCAATCGTAACTAATCTAAAGGAAACATAACAAGCATCTAAACTCTTAAGTGTTATTCTAACAACTATAAAATAAAGTATATAACCCCATCTGACATAATCGATCAAGCAACATCTATTGTCTATTGATTGAAATCGGTCAACACACTAGTCTGTTGACTTTTAGTAGAATATTTGACGTGTAAAATAAGCATAAAATAGTACCACGACTTTTTTCTATAACACCGCATATGAATGCATACATAACAAATATTAACATATCTCAAAAACGCACTTACGGCTTCATCACCAATGAAATTTCATATTAACAAAGAGCTTCATATCTCATACACTAAAAAAGAAAAATCACCAAAAAAAAAAAAAAAACATTAACATGAGAGAAGAGGTCATGAAACGTCGTCGTACTGATAATAATAAAAAAAGCCTACAATGGCATCATCTCAAAGCCAAATAGGTGGAGGCTCATTCAAATCTATACCCAACCCCCGTGTCACAATCCCCAAAAACCCCACCGTACTCCCACCGTCCTCCGCCGCACGGCCACCGGAACCACCACCACCATTGTCCACCGCAGCGGCGGAGCAACAGCCACCACCATGGTGTTGATCCCTAACCACACCACTACGAAACACCTCCAACTCCCTTCCAACCAACAGCTGCCGTGTCGGCGGCGGAGCAACCCACCAGACATGCTGGTGGTGGTGGTGGTGTTGTTGTTGCTGGTGGAGATGCGACGGAAAGTGGTTGAGGTCAAGCGACAGCGACGGCGGTGAGGGTGGCCATGGGAAGTTGGTTTTGGCTTTTGGACCACGGAGAGAACGGGCGGCGCCATCGTAGGCTAAGGCTGCTTCTTCGGGAGTGTCGAAGGTGCCTAACCAGACACGGGTTTTCTTCCATGGGTCGCGTATCTCCGCCGCGTAACGGCCCCATGGTCTCTTTCTTACGCCCCTGTAGTGCGCCGGAGAAGCCATGAGTCAATGATGAAAGGTTTTTACTTTTTTAGATAGAGAGAGTGTTGATGGGGGCGCTAATATATAGGAGGCAAGATGGTGTGTATGGTTAAATCAGTATAAACAGTTAAAATTTTGTTTTAAAAGGTTTGAAACGATTCTATTGGGTATTGTAGTAGTTTCAAATGGGGTTTAGAAAGGTTAATGAAAATAATAAATAACTTTGTTAAAACTTCATTGGTTATATGGTAACTTGCTAAAATCTAAAATTAACCAACTAACCAAGTAGATTAGTTAAAATAAAAATAAATTAAATATAAAATGTAGAGATAAATTAAATAGTTTATGATGGAAAGGTTGCTAGCAAGAGAGTGTTGAAGTTGAAATGTGGAAAAGGGTGGGGATGAATGGTGGCGTTAGGAGGCAAAATGACGTGTAACGTTAAAATTAGTATGGGTAATTAACATCTTGTATTAAAAAACTAAGTCAGGTATTAAGATGGTTTCAAATGGCGTTCAAAAAACATAACAAAAAGAATAAATAACTTTACTGAAACTTCATAGGTTACATGGTGAGTTTGATATACTTTAAAAATAACAAAGTAAATTAGTTAAAGTAAAAATAAGTTATATAAAATGTAGATATGTGCATAAATTATAAATGCATACGTGTGATGTATATAATTACAAGTTTGAAGGCGGCTACTCGTGCTACTCAATTGAATAATTAGAGTGAATAATAAAAGGTTCAAGTTCTACTAATCAAATGTGAATTTTTGGATTAAAACAGTTATAAAATATAGTCCGGTCAATATTAACGTAATTATAAAGTAAACGGGTAATACTATTCGGTGCTAGCATGATGAAATGCTACTATTAAAATATTTCTGGCGTTTCAATAATTATAGATAGAGATTTGAATAGTGTAACTATAAAGGTGGTGAATAAAATATTTAGTAAATAGAAGAAGTAGGTGCGTGTTAAAAGTGGGGGTCCATAATAGTCATACCTCCGTGATCTTCGACTAGACGGCAGACAAACCAGGAAGACGTGGGGGCCCGTTAGATCTCAGCCGTTTATTTCTATGATGTGATGCTAGTGGTGCGTTGATCATGCCTACGTGGAGGTTTGAATGGTTTTCTTAAGTAACGGTGGTTTTGCTCAATGAAACCAAATTAGTGGTTTCTTATCCTATATGTCATTTTTACACATTGTTTTTGTGGGTTTAAATATGCATTATTGGTTTAGCTAAGGATACTCGCCCTCAAAAGTCAAAACTTTCTGTACCCCTAGACACTTTATATCAATCTCTTTTCTTTATTTTTAACGGGAAAATAAGAGGGTATTACTAATTTGATATTTTGAAGTGGAAATGACAAGTACAAATGGAATGAGTTAAAGTGAAGTTTAACACAAATATATATATTTTATTGTGTATTTTTAAATGAACATTATTGCAATGTTAGTTTTTTTTTTTAGTTTTTATCATACGTGGTAGTAATTGTAAATTTTTTAATAGGCCATTAATTTGAAGCGTTCGGATGTTTGCTAAGTTGAGTATGATTTTTTATTCGAAACTACGTTCAACTCTAAGTTAGTTAGATATTCATAAGTTACATAGACTAATGCATCGTGTAACGAAGTTTTTTATTTATAGTTCATCAAAACCAATTAGGTTATAATCATATATAAAAAGCATAGAAAGAACAGGTCTCTCTTCTTTGAATTGTACTTAAAAACATAGGCTAATGTTTTAAAAAAAGGCTTTTGACAAAAAAAAAAATTTATACAATGCGCAAATGTCAATTTATATAAAGGAGCCATATTCTAAAATATACATGATCAAAAGTTATAATGTATTAAATGTAAAAAAACAGAGCCGAATAACTACAGTGCCGTATATGTAAGCAAGTCCGAGATGACCATATCCAATAAGTTTATATAGAATCTTTACTAACAAGTCGGTCATTTGTTTACAAGAGTTTATTTATTTTAAAAACGAAAAAAGTATTATATTCGGTTAATTAATTATTTATTTAAGGCTGTTAAAATATAATAAAATAAAGTAAGAAGTTGAGATGTTGAGTGGGAGGGACCATTCCATGCGGGGGCAGCCGCCGGCTGATATGACTTGTCAAAGTGGCGTCACGTGACTTATCCCACACGCAGTCTTTACTCACTCGCTTACGTATCCGCCATTAAAATATACAAAACAAAACCAACACCGATGGACGTTGTCACTACACCCACCGAATTCATCAAAAACTCAATAATCAAATATTATCGTGTCATGTTATATCACATATTTAAATTTGGTTGCAAAATTATGCCACGTGTAGTGTTGTTCAAGTAGCTCGATACGTGAAAACGTTTGAACTTGTTTGAAAAAAAACTCTGATTTTTGCTTGTTTGAAGTTTGGCTCGGTTGTAAACGAACTAATCGGCTCGGTTCGGTTTGAAAACGAACCGAGCACGAGCAAAGATACGCTCGCTCGGTTTCGCTCGAATTACTTTTTAATTTAGTTTTTTTATATTATATATTTGTTAATTAATTTATTTATTTACCAATAACACTATTTTAATTATTTAATCAAAAAGTCAACAACTCTAAATGTAAAATACCTAATTCTCTAACCAAATTATTATTCCACATTTCAAAAACCCTTTCACGGTTTCACCATTTCATCCATTACAAGCCGTCCCCCGAATACCACCACCTCCCTGCCGACCGTCAATCTTTGGCACTCCAACCTACAACCTACGACATTCCAACCTGCAACCCCTTACCTTCGGCACTCCGACTTGTGACCCCCGACCTCTGACAATTTGACCTGCGACCGTCCGACCTCGTATCCCTGCCTCCAACACTTGTATGTTTTATTTGTTATTTTGTTGAGTTTTAGTTGGAAATTGGAAGTTGAACTCTTGAATGAATTATAAGTTTTGTTTTAAATTGTAACACGAAACCGTGCAAAATCGAGCGCTCGATTAAAACCGAACCAAGTTCGAGCATGAAGTTTGCGCTCGAATTAATAGATTCGAACTAAATCGAACCGTTTTGTTTGAAACCGAACCGAATTCGAGCAGAGTTGCGTTCAATTCGGTTCGATTCGTGAACAACCCCATCCACACCCTACACACCATACGCACATATGAGGCAAAAGTCATTACGAGTATATGTCATAGCAAGGGGAATTTTCGGCATAGAGGGGGGCGGCGGCGGAGGTACCGTTTGGCGTCGACCCGAGCCGTGGGCTCATGGCGGGTGCGCCCACCCTAACCACGCAACTAAATATACACATCTTAATATTTAACTAGAGTTAAAGACCGCGCATTGGCAAATATCGTTGCGCGTATTACGACTGTGACATTAAAAATCTTATACCCCGAATCACTTTTTACGATGTTGTCAAATGACCCTAGACACTCAAAGCTTTTTACCAAAGGTTCACCGAGTACCTTTAGCATGAAATGTTTCATGTAATGGTTTGTGTGTTTTAGATTTAGTGGTTGTTGTCGGTTTTGATGTAGCGAGTGAATATGGAGTTTGTGTCATTTTTGGTAGAAATAGCGTTTCATAAACATTTCAATAGACCCAAGGAATGTTAAAATAGATATCAAAATAGATTTATAAAGTTAAAAGTTATTCGTTTAAAAAAATGTGGACATATATCGGTAGAAATTTTCAAACCAAAATAAATAACTTCTGAATTTGTCTCTGCTGTTAGAATACAATAGAACTAGGAAGGCAGGGACAGAATAGGTAGAGTAGGGCTAAATGACGTCATATGGGTTGTGTGTGTCAGTTGCTAATTGGTTGTACTTGTTTGCGTTAGGTAAAAAAATTTTATTTTAATTTTAAATATTATAATATGCTCATATTAATTTCACCTTAAAAAAATTTAGTATCGTTACCATTTTTATTATAAACACTGATATAATTATCTTATGGGTATCCACAAAAACGTTTTCTTCTTTAAGGACCTTATTTCACAAAGTACTAACTGCCATTCTTTGAAAAAGTTAAACATTGAAGTTTTATTAACCAATTTTTTTCTCAAAATGGTTACTATGCTTTTCACTCAAATATGAAATTTAACTTATTTTTGATTAAGTATAATTTAGTTTATGATCATCAGACTCGGTCAGAATTTTCTCAACTCTTTTAAGCCAAATTTGGAGTTATATTTTTTTATAGCCATCAAGTTTTTTTTATTCCAAAAAATATATTAAAGTTTTTGGAGAATATGTGATGTAATTGGATTGGGCGTCTATTAAAGGTGAGAGATAAGTTTGCAAGTTTTAGGTTAAAAAATTGACGTAAGTAATTGAATGGAGTGTTGAGGTTTAAATCGTGTGTGTCAGATGTGGCCACGTGGATCGTACATATGTGACGTCAGTGTTCCATGTGCAGGAGACAGCCGCTAGCTGCGTCCTGGGCCCCGCTTTGACTCGTATCCCCGCTGGACCGGTCCACTTGTTTACCCCTGACTCGGGTTACTCGTATGTTTTCGTTATAACGGCATGATGCTATTCCACACATTTTAGTATGCGAAATTAATAATGCAACAATTATCGTTAGATATTTTAATTTAATCAAATTGATATATAACAAGTATAATTATTATAATATCTATTAAACAAGTTAAAATATGTAGAATATACGTTTATTTAAGTTTATCATAATTTTTAACATTTGAATATGAGACTCTTATAAATGTGGGTTCCAAGGCGGCAGCCCCTGCTAGTTTACAATGGGCAGACAGTGACGAATCTTAAACAGTCTCGTTGGGAGACGGGGGCAAAAATTTTTTTTATGGGGAGCAAACTCAAGTTTTATATAAAAATTTCCACTATCGATCCAAAATTTACACTACCGAACTAAAGTTCAACACTACCGACGAAAAAAAGAGGGGGCGGGGGGCCCAACTAAGCTCCGCCCTTGGGGGCAGAGCCCCTTGTTGGGGTCGAGCTAGTCAATTCGGTATTCTCTCTGGTTCACGAAATCTCACTTGAATAATAATACTTGTTAATTATCTCTAAGTTTTATCCGATTAAAAATTGTACTGAACCCTCAAATTGTTTCAATTTGACAATGTTTCGTGACTCTTAGATAATCCAAGTTATTAATAATTAAATTAAGAATTCTCGACAATTATTTGATTTACACTAAAACTAAGCGGTCTACGTTAATACCCCGAGCGTTAAGTGTGAGTAATAAGTGTTAACGAGTAGACCACCACCGCTTATATGAGTTAAGGATGTTAAAAGTTAGGTATGTTAACATGTTAAAGGGGTTAGCTAGCTCTTTTGCACACACATTTAATTGAGGTTAATTTTTATTTATTGAATGAAGGGGATTATTTAAAATTTTTATTAAATTTACAACTTTTGAGTTCAAGCACAATATAATTTGATCACGTAAGAGATTGATAAGTACTCACAGGAGAAAAATTAACCAACTAAGATTATAAATGGCAATCACTTTCACATTCGAAGACATACCAGTAAACGTAACGATTAATGAGTATTCAATCTATTGTCATCTCCTGCAATATTATTTGAATGGTTTTAATAACATACTAAAGGTCTTTTTTGGACAAATCTAATTAAGTTAAACGAACAAATAACGTTATTTTGTCTATTTTAATGAATGTATTTCTATTAGCAATCCAAAAAGTTTATCATATCAAATAAACAAAAGGTTTAAAAAATTATATGAATTGCTAATAGACTTTAGTACCTCAATTCAGTCTTTTCAAATGTTATCTTTTTACATACCGTTTTTATTTTAAAAATAATTAAAACTCAAGTCGGCTGACTTGTTTTAACCTAGAAATCAAGACTGTTTAAGTAATTGTTTTGTGTCATAGTAACAAATCAGTGTGTGTGAGATAATGACGGAACACTCATATTTAACCTTTTTTTATTAGAAATAAATATTTTTTTAAAAACTATTCATTTAATTAAATATAATGATAACATATAGTTGTTTACAGGAATTAATTTTTAATTAAATTATTATTAAATAGTGAGGTATCATAATCAATTTATATAATATAAAAAAGAGAAATGATACGCCATATATATGGTGTAAATATTTATGTTAAATTATTGAATTCATTTAATATTACACCGCATATAAAACTATGATGGGGTAAAAGAAAATATCTATATATTCTATATACTCTAATAAAAAGATAACTATGAATGACACATGTAATCACTACATTTCTTCTCATCAAATTTTCTCGTCTCTCTCTTCTATTAAATAATTACATTAATTACGAATAATATTATTTAACTCTTTTTAGATTAAAAATAGTTTTTTTAATAAATTAAGAAAGGTCTTTTTATTAATGTTATTTCTAATGAAATACATTTTTATAAAATAAGAAATATTTATAAAACATCAATTTAAAAAAAAAGACAAAATATTTTAAAATTGGTGCTCTTCAAAAGTAATTTTTTTATAAAAAAATAATTAAAATTGGATTTATAATAAAAAATTTTTTATAAAATGACTCTTTTTTAAAAAGGATTTTTTTGAAATAAAATGTTTACTTTTTTTTTTTGGAAAAAATAAATGTATAAAAAATTTGATATTATTGTTTTATTACTTTCTTTACTTATATGTAATCTCAATTATATATTATCTTATTATATTGTTTTATAATTAATAAAATTTTATTATATTTAATATTTTAGTTTTTCAACCCGTGTAATACACGAGTTTACTAAACCTAGTAAAAAGTAATATAAGGTGAATGGTCTTTCCAAAATATTATAATATAGAAGAATCTTTTTTATGAACACCAACGAAATTTACGAATAAAGTTAGGCCACAGTTGAATGGTTTTTTGAAATGTTTTACAGAAAACAAAATACTCATTAGTCAAAATAAAAAGTGTTGTGTTTTAATAAAGATAAACAATTGCTTAAATATATAATTGTACGCTGTATACAAATACTACAGTTAATTTGTAGGGTGTTAGGTTTTGAACACATAGTTTTGTTTCATTTGGTATTATCAATTTATAGGGTGGACACATTATTTTATGAAAAATTATCAAGTATTCATTTGACCAAACACTTTTACAAATATAACCATTGATTTTTAGATTTACCAAATAATTCCACCAATCAGATAAGTTCATATGGTCTATTATCGCTGACTCAGTGATATATAATCTCTAACGTATCAATATATCGTTGAGTCAGCGATATCAAACCCCTTTTGTATCGCCAAGTTTAAAATAAAAAAATGAAAAAAATTGTTTTTTAATTCCATATCTTCACGTGGAGACACAACCCACCAAAGGTATCCTACCAATTGACTTTTCAAATGTAGAGAAAAAATTGTTACACAAACACCCCTAATACTTTTAGACTCTTTTCTATTTAACCTTAATTGAAAAAAAAAATTACACAAACCCCCTTATACTTTTAGACTCTCTTTTATTTAATCTTAAAAAAATTAAGGCTTCAAATATTCTCCAAAATCAAAATGGCAATTTCCTATCGGTAGATTTTTCTCGATAATCTTTTATAGTTTTTCTTCAATCGTAACTTGACGTAAACTTTAAGTTTTAATTTAAACTAAAAGTAGCAACAAATTTTTTAAAAAAATATCCAAAAGACTTAAAATGAAGATACTAATATTTCTAATAAAATCTATCCGTGGTAAAGAATTTTTTAAAACTGAAACTAAAGTTAATATTTTTAAAAACCGAAAGGTATCAAAAAAGTACTTAAAATTATAATTTAAAATATTTAAAACTTAAAATCACTAAATGCAAATACCTCTAAAACAAAACCTTTTTATAAAAATTTCAAAACGAAAACACTTCTAGAAACTTGGATATCTTAAACTAGTTAAATTATCTTTTTTAAATGTTATAATTTTAATTTATAATAACACTTAACATTATTTTCTAAAAATATATATGAATTTAAAATTATTAATTTACTATTTTCAGGTATTTAACATACAATGATATAGCAAACACTTTGATTTTATTTAAAAAGTTAAGATTATTATATCTTATACTTTTATAAATATTTAGAAGCCTAAAGTATCATTTATATTTTGTAAGTATTTGAAAACCTTAACTTTTTTAAGGTTAAATAAAAAAAAGTCTAAAAGTATAAGCGGTGTTTGTGTAATCTTTTTTTTTTAATTGAAAACAACATTAATTTGGGCGATACCCTTTGTCGGTTGTATCTCCGCGTGGAGATATGCAATTTAAAAAAACCATATTATTTACTAATTTATTTTAAACTTGACGATACAATAGGGGTTTGGTATCGTTGACTCGGGGATATAGCGATATATTAGGGATTATTCATTGCTGAGTCAGCGATAACGAACCACATAAACTCATCTGATTGGTGGAATTATTTGGTAAACTTAAAAGTGAATGAATATATTTATAAAAATGTTTTATCAAATGACTACATTGGTAATTTTATATTATTTTATTCCCTTAGGAATACTCACTCTGTCCTCCCCTCATCATGACATCTTCCTTCAATTCTTTCTTCACGAACGTCAGTCTCCTTTCTTTTACCAGCTTGGAGACACGTTTTTAGACATCCGTAACCTTCATGTTATGGATACTCTAAATACAAAATATGCTCATTGGACAAACCAACCCTTTTTCATACTAAATTGTTCTTGCTAAACCTTGAGAGCCTAGACTTTTATACTATTTATAACATTTCCAAACTTAGCGTTAATCTTTAATCTCACTTTAAACATAAAAGATGTTAAAACTCTCTTCGTATATAAAAGACGCTAAAACTCTCTTTTTATATATATACGAGTTGAACAAATAAAATATTAAATATAATATAAATTTATCAAATGTAAAACGATATTTTACGATAAAATATAATTGAAATTACGTATAGTAAGAACAATATGTAATAAACAATTAAATCATCTTTTTAAACTTTTGGCTTAAAACTTTTTTTCCAAAAAAAAATAATAAATGTTTTGTTTCAAAACAAATCGTATTAAAAATATCATTTTTAAAATTTTCTTATTATAAATTTTAATTTTAATTATTTTTTTTATAAAAAATCAACTTCTAAAATCACTAATTTTAAAAAAGTTTGATGTTTTGTAAAAATTTCTTATTCTATAAAAATTATTTTAGAAATAATATTTATTTTAAGATCTTTTTTAAATTTATTAAAAACTATTTTTGTTCTAAAAAAAGTTAAATAATATTATTGATAATTAAGTTATTATTTAATAGAAGAGAGAAGTAAGAAAATTATGATGAGAATGAATATGGTGCCGTCACGTGTCACTCATAAATATTATTTTATCATAGTAGAAAGATTTCAAATGAATTGTATTGTTTGCTTTGTTCTTTAATCCCTACAACATATTTGTTGATCAAAATATTAGAAGTTTATTTTTGTATATTTGTTTTTGTTTTTACCTGTTGTATTATTTTTTTTAGTCCACCTTGAACGAATGTCTTTAAATTGCTTGAAGGCTGAGGCTCGCACATCATATCAAACTATGATAATATAACACGTTATACTTGTATACAGGTCCAAAATTTGAAATATTTGAGTTCATCTTTCAATGTTTTAGTTTTTTTTTTTTATAATCGTTGAAATCTTCGACCATCTTCATCTATATATAATACCAAAATAGTAACTTTAAAATACACTTGACACATTATTAGGTTTCCTAAATTTGTTTTGCCCTCCTCTCTTTACTCTTAAATAATTACATAAACTAAAAAAGATGAAATAATTTTAACTCTTTTTTAGATTACAAATAATTTTTTAATAAATTAGGAAATTTGTCTTGTTATTAATATCATTTGTAGAAATCTTTTTAATATAATAAAATAGTAACTAATAGATACACATGACATCAACACATTCTTTCTCACTAAAATTTTTCCGTAAATCTCTCCTATTAAATAATTAAATTAATTACTAATAATATTATTTTATTTATATTAAAAAAAGTTTTTAATAAATTAAAAAAAGATTTTTTTATTAATGTTATTTTCAGAGAAATAAATTTTTATAACATAAGAAATTTTTTAAAACATTAAACAATTTTAAAAATATGAAATATTTTAAAATTTATATTTTTAAAAAGAAAAAATTTTATAAACTAAAAATAAATAAAATTTGGAGTTATAAAAGGAAATTATAAAAAATATATTTTCTAAAATGATTTACTTTGAAACAAAATGTTTTTTTTTTTTGAAAAAACAAAAATAGTTTAAAAACAAAAATTTAAAGAGTTGGTATCATTATTTTTTATTATTTATATTCCTCACTCATACGTAATTTTAGTCATATCTTATTTTTACAATACCTTTAATAATTAATAAATTTTCTATTTTATTTAATATTTTATCTATGGTGCACACATGGCATCAACATATTTCATCTCACTAAAATTTTTTCGATTCTCTTTTCAATTAATATCACATTAATTTCTAATAATAAATTAAGAAACATATCTTTTTATTAATCTTTTTTTAAATAAATAAACATTTATAAATAATAAGCTTTTTTGAAACATCAAACTTTTTTAAAAATATTAAATATTCTAAAATTAATGTTTTTAAGTAAAATTTTTATAAACAAAAATTAATTAATATTAGGAGTTATAATAAAAAAATTTTAAAAAATTAATTTTTTAAAATGTTTGTTTTGAAACAAAATTTTTAATTTTTTATGAAATTTTTTTGTAAAAATAGAAGATAAAAATTTGATATCATTGTTTTATTATTTATAGTCCTTACTTATACATAATTTTAATAATATTTTATTTTAGAATATCGTTTTATAACTATTAAATTTAAATTATATTTAATATTTTATTTATTCAATCAGTATAATACACGGGTTACTTAACCTAGTTCAATAATATTAATGTAATTATAAAAACCGACATTTAGTAAAGAAACTTTGCATTTATTTGTATCTTTATGTTTTTTATAACAACTGTTTTTCATTTTACATCATTGTTAACGACGAGATTCGAACCCCAATCACACGGGAAGACGCACCATTTTACACATCTAAATACCGTTAGATCAAATACTTTTTGGTATTTACATTCTTTTGTGTCAAGATTATTTTTTAAACAAAATGAAATATTGTTACGAACATCTTTAGCTTTCAAAGTCAGTTTTATCATCGATAAAAACACATAATAAACAAAAATCATTAGAGAGAGAGAAAGTAAAAAGAATTTGAAAAAAGAGAAAAAGCAAGGTTCGTCCCTAAAATCTTGATTATGGAAACCTTGTGTGGAATCAACTAACCCACTTTGGAGTTTATTTAAATAAACTTGGGAGGAGTTTATTTAAATTTTCACTACAATCCATTAAAATAAAGTTAAAGGTGCACCTAAACAAACAACCATTACGTGGTCAGTGTGCGTTGATATGACAACCGAATGACTTTCATTACTTGGTGGTACTAACAGAAACACCTTCCCGCTCTCAAGGTGCCACTTAAAAAGACCCCAATTCAAGAGGTGTGTCATGTGTGTAGTGGGTGATGCCGAAGTTGAGAGTGTGTGAGATGTTGACACTTGAAAGGCTGTATATTATGCATGATGTCTTGTAAATCCATTTATTTTATATATACTTCTTATTTTCAAAAAAGAAGGTTGTAGGATGGAAGAGATAGAAAATTGACTTTTGATTCGTAACGCTTATGTAAAAAAAATAGTAAAAGATGATGAAATATGAGTATCTGACATGGTGTAAGAAGAACTTTTAATGCGGTGTTAGCAATCTCGTATTTATCACAGGTTTACGTGTATCACATTATTTGTAACATGGTTTTATACGGTCTAATTTCTCCTTCATCCCACCCTAGATATGCATAGCATAAAAATATAATCACTAGCATTTGGTATATATTTAAATATATAATACATGTATGAAAAATATAAAACAAAAGGTCGGTTGCTGTCTCATTTTCTAGGGCTGTCTTTCAGAATGAAGATGAGATAATAATACACCACTAAGGTTTAATGTAGGGTGAAAGAGATAGAAAGATTGAAGATAGCATATGTTATTATTTGCTTGTTAAGAAAACATATTATAAGGTTTAATGTTGTTATAGATCCACAAAGACAGTGATCATGGCAACAGACAATTTGATACATTAAACGGGATGGAATAACGTTAGTCCAACTTTTGTGACCTTTTTATTTTGGACGGCCAACTATTTTGACATGATCGAATATTTATTTACATCGTGTATCAATAACAAATATTTAATTTATCAACCGGCTAAATTACAAAAATGAAACGAACTTTAAAGTGTCAATAACAATTTGAAATTTGACATTATATGGCACATTATAATAAAATAGTAATTTAAAACTTTTTCAAACTTTGGTAGAAAAGATATATTATAATAAACAATTTTTAAAAGTACGAAAATATAATTTTATATAAGTAAATGAGTTTATACGAGGCGTTTTTTCTCTTTTCATTTTAGCCTAAGTTGAGTTAATATATCATTACTTTCTATTGCAACAGAATAAATAATATACTTATTAACCTAAGGGTATTCTTCATAAAATAGGTTGGATTGGGTAAACGAAATTGTATATAGGTTCATTTCGCCATTTCGGTTAAAATAATTTATACAACAGGTTAATATGTACTCTGTTAAGTTATCAAACATAATAAAATTATTTATTTTTAAAGCATGTTGTTTTAAAAATGGGTCTAAAACTATCAGTGGCTCAACACCACTACGACAAACATTGTTTGTCGTCAATCCCTACAGCTCATCGTGAACGCCACTACCGTTGTCATCATTAGTGCACTGCAAGCGCCACAACCTTCATTGTCTTGTTGCGGCTACTGTCATTGACTTCATTGCCCCTGCCTCTACCAATATATCGACCTACTTAAAATTGCAGACATGGCCTTCATGGTCGTCGCCTAGTTTTTTAAGTAGACAGCACCTTTACACGGGTATAGTCGTTGGCACCTCTCTGAGTTCACTAAAAACCTTAAAAATATAACTGAGTCAATAGGCTCGTACAAAAAACTTCACGAGTGTGGTTAGGTTTAAAGGACTTTTTTATGATCTTTATAAATAATGACCTAACTATTAAATAATATTAATTTACTATTTTACTATCTTACATAACATACTAACACACTAGCATTATACTGATAGCAACAAGTAACTGTTTTTTCAGTGGATGTTCTGATAAAAAAATACTAGATTTAGAAAACACGTATATTACACGTGTTAAATATTAAAAATATATAAAACATGAATATGCAAATATTTTTAATTACTTACATGATTTATTATATATAAAATAGTTTTAGAATGTATGATATATATAAATACTTTTTCATTCATAAAATGACAAGTGGATTAGGAAACATTAAATTATTTATAAATAAAAATAAAAATTGAAAGGATAATCATAAAAGTGAGATTAAATTAGTGTCAAGTTACAAATTAACATAAAAAGAATGAAAGTAATTTGACAGGGAAAATAAAATTTTTAATAATTTACAATTGGTGCAAATGTCCCATTGATAAAAATTTTTATTAGAGTAGTTTAATTTATTCATTGATGTTCAATGATTCAGTTTAGAAAAAAAAAAAAGGAAAATAAAATATTAGTGAATAAAATAAGAAGTATTAGAGCATTCACAACCCACTCTTCATCTCTATAATTACACTAAAAATCACTACTTTTTCTCTCACATTTTCAATAAAATAATATTTTTTTATACTTTTATCATTACATTTTCTCTCTCATACACTCACAACCACTTTCAACAAATATTAAAAAATTAATAGAGATGAACAGTATTTTATCAAATATAAAGATAAACAGTAACATGTTTCTATCCTCCACTAACAACCACTAATAATCATTCTGTATAATATAAAAAACATACACACATATTTATAGAGAACGGGTTGTGAATGCTCTTAGAAAGGACGTATTAGTGAGTTATAATAATAAAATAAAAATAAAAGGGTGGCTAGTCATTCAAGTTAACGGCGCCGTTAAGTTGGAAGGGGCTGCACCCTAAGAAGAGGACAATAAGGGAACCGACGCCGTTGTCTGCGGCAGAAGAAGACAAGAGCATGCGAACCACAAAGTCGCAGGACCGCCGTGATGTCGCCACCTCCCTTTCGTATGCTGTCGACACGTATGCATCTGTGGTCCCAATGACGAGATATCTTTTCTTGTCACAATCACAATAAAATAATAGTTTACCACAAAGACTCCAACAGTAGTTGCTGTTAACCCCCTCAACTTTGCACTTTGTTTTTCTTCTTCTGTATAGAGGACCTGGTCTATTCTGTGTTGACATTATCGGTCCTTTATTTGTACTCCCAGTCAAATAAAATTCTACAATGATATCAATTACTTTCAAATAGTTTTTAGGTCGCTAAGAGCATTCACAGCAGAATCTTCTTCTCTATCTTTATATTTTAACTAAATATCATATTTTTTTACAATCATCTTTTAACTTTTTTTTACATTATACATCTCATTTTCTATCTTTATCTCTATCTCACTCACAAACAATTATTTTATTATTGTTTCTCTCTCTTATACACTCACAAAAAATATAGAGACGGATGAATAGTGAATCTCTATGTTAAGAGAATCACTATTCACAAAACTCTAAATTTTGGAGATAGAGAAAGAGATGGAGATGCTGATGGAGATGTAAAATACAAAAAATCTCTAAACAATACAGATGGAGATGAAAATGTAGTCTCTACTGTGAATGCTCTAAGAGCATTCACAACCCACCCTTCATCTCCATCTTTATAATTACACTAAAAATCACTACTTTTCTCTCTTCTTTTCAATAAAATAATATTTTTTTTATACTTTTATCATTACATTTTCTCTCTCCTTCACTCACAACCACTTTCAACAAATATTAAAAAATTAATAGAGATGAACAGTGTTTTATCAAATATAGAGATGAACAGTAACATGTTCTCTATCCTCTACTCACAACCACTAATAACCATTCTCTATAATATAGAGAACACACTCACAGATTTATGTAGAACCGGCTGTGAATGCTCGACCATTTGTAGAAGTTAAGGCCGTTTAAGAAGCAGTTTATGTTACACAAGCGTCAATTCGATCTGGATTACTTTTTTGTTAAAAACATGTGTAATGGTTGATACTTTCAATGCATTCAATTATTACCAAATTATAAGATTTACGAGAAGTTATTACGTTATTATTAAAACGCGTCTATCATGCTCACGGGGGTGATGTACGGGCGTTTTAAGGTACTATAATGCCCCCTAAATGCCATATTACGTTTGTTCTTAGTGTTTTAATAATCATAATGACTTTTTAGAGATGGATGCAGGAAAATGTTTGGAAAATAATATTGTAGTTGTTTATTTTTGATAGTTTTGCTAAAAATATCTTTTGCATTTTTAAGCATTTATAATTTCTATAATCAAATTCTGTGATTTGGTTTTGTTGGTTTTTTTTACACAAGAATTCACTCTCTATACGACTATACCCTGATGTATATACATCCATAAATCTTTATATACGAAATTGACAGTACGACATGATTGTCAGATGATGTTTCCTAGTGTTTTCGTTCTCAATCACTTTCTATGTGCTTTACACGCTCAATTTATATTCAATCTTATGAATGCTAAATAATTTCCAGTCCAACAACAAGACTTGGTCTCAAGATTCACATTATACTAAATCTTTAAAACGAAGTCGGTCGATTTGTCTTTATTTTATTGGTTTCTTTCAAGTCTTATACATTTATTTTGACACACTTTAACCAAAGGAGGTGTGATAAAGTTGGATAAATTTATTTGGGGTGAAATAACCCATCACGGTTTGATCCATACAACCCCGTATCCTGCAGGGACATATCTTTTAACTCCTTTTCTTCTTTTTTAACTCTTTTTTCTTTTACAAATCTTTTGTTTTTAAATTCTTTTTTCATTTCTATTCACAAATTCAGTTTCTTTTTATCTAGCATTTAGATGTTTTTTTAACGGTTTTATTACTTTATACAACATTTTAAATATTATTAGTGGTCTATCAACAACACCTATCTTTTTTATTTGGTGTTACTTTTTTTTACTGATTGCGTTCCTTCATGTGACATTAGTTTTATTGGTTTTGCTTCTTTATATAACTTTTTTAATATGATTAAAAGTTATAATCTTAGCAACACACGTGCTTTTGATTTTTTGATATAGAGTTTTGATGACGTTAGCTTTTCTACGCTTCTCTTTACCCAATTCGTCATGTCAGTTTAGTTTCAAATTTTGTTAAACTTTCGAGGATGTTATTTTCTACGTGGTTTGAGGCGTCGCAACGCGCCCAGGAGAAATTCTAGTTCTTTACATGAATTAAAAGTCTTAATGAAATTATAGTTATCTGATGTATGGTAATTTTTACCCATGTAAATGCACAAATTTTATGCTTGTGTGTTTATGAAGTTTAGTGGTGAAAGGTAAAATAGTAAACTCAAGTAAAATATTTGGAAGTAAATATTCTTTACAATAAACATATATTGAAATATGAGATTATATTTTATAAGACAAGAATAAATGACTAGTTTAATGATATATTATGTCTGTTTTTCGATTGTATAGAAGATTTGGACAATTGTTGAGTATATATTTAATCGTTATCGAGCCAATTGAAAACATGAGTTGACCACGGCCACAAAACCTGGGGTGCATTATTATATGACTTTAATATAAATATGTTAGTATTCTAAAAGTCTGTTTTCTAATAAAATAATATACTTTTCTTTCTCTATTTTTATTTGTAAAGTTTATGTTTTAACTCGTGGAATCAATAATATTCTATATACTAAAAAAACAGGAATTTTAACTTCAATTTTATATTGTAAAGGACACTTAAGATTATGTGTTATATATTAGTGAATATAACTAAAAGATACAACAACGTAGTTGACATTTAAACAGTATACATGATCATACATACATCGGAAAAAAAATCTTGTGAGTGTGGTGATGTTAGAGAAAAATCTCTATATATAAAGAGTCACTATTCACTTTCTATATAATTATTGTAAATGTATAAAAAAAATAATATAATGTGTTTGTGAGTAAGATAAAAATAAAAATAAAGAATGAGATGTTTGAGAATTTTTAAAAATAAATTTTTTTTAAAACAAATTATGTTTTTTTAGTCAAATTATATAGATAGAAATTTAAAAAAAATGTGAATACTCTAACATGGTCTACAAACAATACGTTGTTATCCATATATTTTGAAACAAAATATAATATTATGTATTAGTTTAATGAAGAGTGTGGGCAGGCCGTCTGGCAGCCAGTGGCGCTGTCAGGAGTGGCTGCCGTCTACAGTTGACGCTTTATTAGGTGGACCAAATCACCCCACCAAACCTTTATTCTTTCTCATCTACACTTTCTTTTTTTTGATTTCATAGTTTTCATTTATTTTATTTAAAACAACTTTTTCAGCCTCATATACAAGTTCTTATATGCTTACCGATAATGTTTTGCAAGTAAGATAGTTATAATAATTAAAAATAAAAAGGTTTTAGGTTTGAACTCTATTTAAAGGGTTAAATTAGTGAGTTTTCTTAATTATATGTTTTCTCATGAGAGAATTATGGATGTGATACGGTTGGAAAACGAATAAATAAAAAAAGAGTGTAGTATTGAAGTTTTAGGTCTCTAACCCTTTCGTGATAAACAAAAAATCAAGCATATACACATACCTTCAACTCTTAAAATAATTTGTGCTTGAATTTATAACACAATCATAATAAAATTCTAAAACCAAATTCACAATTTCTAGAAGAAATGAACCTTTTTTAAGTTATAATTTTTTTTAACTAAAGTGACAGAACATATAAACAGATGTACCCAGGGAATCGATTCTGTATGATTGTATAGATTTGATAAGGAAACGTCTGACTACATTAGACTGGTTTAATACTTCTTTCATTATTATTCACATATTATATTATTTTATGCTAATAGTGTTATTATAACATTACATACAGATATACTACAATTCACATTTATGACTTGTTGAAACTAAACTTTAGCCTAAAACAATTTGTTTTCTGTGAATTAGTCTGAATTTAGACTTGTTTAAAATAAATAACTCCTTTTTCGTAATTTCAAAGGCGTTAACAAAATTTATCCTAATGCACACACGTCTTGTTTCAGAACAAAAAAAAAAAACAATAATTAGGGTGGATGGGATACCACACCGCACCTCCAGAACCACTTCTCATTGAAAAAATTAAGAAACAGAGGGCAGTGTTCCTGATCAACCCACCACCTAACAAGAGCCCCTTAGCTAGCTAGCTCCCTCCCTCCCTCCCTCTCTCACATCTTCGCAGCTACCTCGGTGTGTCTCCCCCGAGTTTTGCTGTCCCCAGCAGTGGTGGAGCTTGAACTCCTTCGTACGGGGGGGCGGGGTCGAAATTAATTTTTTTTACGGGGGGCGAACTCGATATTTATATAAAAATTTACACTATTTAGACAAAAATTTACACTATCGGACTAAAATTTAACACTACTGGCGAAAAAAACAATGGAAACGGCCCCCAAAATTAAGCTTCGCCATTGACCCCAAGCCACGTCAGGCTCTATGCCCCGTTCCCGCATCGACTTCCCCTGCCTAAGTACACTAACGTATGATGCTATAATGTATAAAAAGTGTTTTATATATAAAAAAAAAAAAAAAAAAACTCTAAAATATATAACAAGTTAGAATTGATTTAAAATATTAAAAATGCAAGAATGGAGATTTAAATATAGACAGACGTAAGGTGGAAAGAGGTGGCGTGTAAGGTGGGATATGGACACGGGTGTGGGTGGTAGGCCCCTTCTTCAAACCGCACCGCAGTCTTTAATTATCCGACACGTGCCGACCGCTGCAGCCGCTCATCATTTGCCCCCACCATCTATTAAATTAAATTTAACTTTTAAATTTTATGATCAGTCTAACGTTAGCTGTCAACGTTAACGAAAATGCGACCTCCTTCCGTAACGTGTTGCTTTACACAATGCTATTCACATTCAAAGTCACATTGAATAGGTCATAACGAACAAGTGAGTTTAGTTCCCACTCGTTTGTGCCAAAAGTTTGATTATAAGTATGTATGATTTTGATGTTTATGGCTGTAATCAGTGGATTTTGAAAGTGATTTAAGGCTGTAACAAGAAAAAAGAATTTCAATGTGAAAATGAAAACAATTTATTTCCGACGATGCTTGAGTAAGGTGACTAAATAATTCACTATAATTTTACAACGGTGTTTAAGTTGAGCATAACATGTTTACTTTGTGACAACTAGACAGATTTTAAGTTTACAATAATTCACTATAATTCCCTAACAGTATCTCTACATAATTGAAACAATTGTAATTTCATTGGACTAAAGACATCTCACCTGCAAGGAAGCTAAAACACATAAATATTGCAATAAAATTATTAAAAGCAGTTTTCGGTGTTTAAAATCTCGTACAAACCAATCTTCAACTTTGTTTTACGTTTTGTTTTTCTTACTTTCTCGAACCAATAATGTGGGTTTTTTTAAACCAAATTGAACATCCTAATTTAAAAATCATCTAACATAAAACGAGACCAAATTAATTACTGAGTTTTTTTTAATAGTTTTGTTTAGTGTAATTTGGTTTAGAATTACCTAAGTTATCTTTTATCTTTACATAAAAATATACCAATTAACATATTATAACGTTACACAATGATTAAACTCATAAAAGAACATAACCATGGGCGAAGCTTCTTTGGGGTCGGGGCCCCCGCCCCCCTCTTTTTTTCATTAATTACACGATTGGTCTCTGTGGTTTGCCCATATTACAATATTGGTCCCAACTTTTGAAAAATTACAGTTTAGGTCATTACTGTTTACCAACTCGTAACACGATTGGTCCCTGACACTAACTTCTGATAAGTTTTTCAGTTAAGTGTATGTGAAAAGACAAAAATACCCCTTATATATATAAACACATGAACTGCAGCATCGTCGCCGCCCCACCGCCCGCGCAACCCTGTCGCCGCCCCACCCCCCGCCGCCCGAGCACCACGGTCGCCGCCCCACCCCACGCGCAACACCGTCGCCCGCCCACCGCCCACGCACCACCGTCGCCCGCCCACCACCCGCGCACCACCGTCGCCAGCCCATCGCCCGCTCACCAGCGTCGCCCGTGATACGAAGAGGGAAGGGTAGGGGAGGGTGGGGTGGGGTAGGGGTATTTTGGTCTTTTCACATCCACTTAACTGAAAACTTAACAGAAGTTAGTGCCAGGGAACAATCGTGTTACGAGTTGGTAAACAGTAAGGACCAAAATTGTAATTTCTCAAAAGTTGGGACCAATATTGCAATATGGGCAAACCACCGGGACCAATCGTGTAATTAACTCTTTTTTCATCAGCAATGTTAATTTTCGGCTCGGTAGTGTAAATTTTCGGTCTGTTAGTGGAAATTTTTTAATAAATATAGAGTTCGCCCCCACTAAAATAGTTTACTTACGCCCTTGCCACTCTTAATATCTGGTTCAAGCTCCGACACTGAACACAACTCATTCCAAGTGTTGCGTCTTTCAATAACAAGGTTAATACAAGCAATAAAAGCGAGTTTTCTCTCATGCGTGAGGCTCTAAAGATAATTCCTTTAAGAAAAGCATTGATGAAACAAGATATAATTATCTGGCATGTATTAACAGAAGGAGTATAGATGCATTTATGTTCAATCACCTGTTAGTTTCTTACACCTTGGTAAAAGTCATACAGTCGCACATTTATCCTCGTTGCTAGTTAAAATACTCGCATGTTGACACAACTTAGTTTCTTCGGGTTCCAAATTTCATTACATAGCCATCAAAGCACAAGAAGCTTCAATGGTTTTTTAAATCTTTAGTTAGTTCTTTGGCGAGTAAAGAATGATAAAAAATTTCAACCATAAAATACCAACTTTTTTTTCCCTTAAAATACCAATTAATATGATATATTTCACGCGTTACGTTATGTCGTCATTCCTTCATTTCCGCCGCTTCAGACAGCAACATCACGTATAAAAAAAACTAATATTAAATTAAAATGAAAGCCATATAATAAGTGGTGAACACAATGCCGCCATGCCACGTAACCCCCGCCTTTATGGGCGGCTGCCCCCCATCTACGCTCCTCTCGTTGACCCATTCTCCCCCACTCATCCTATATAATCAACCCCTCATTTCCTCTTTCTCCCTAATCTACCCTCAATCCCTTCCTTCTATTAATAATAAATATTATTATTATTATCATTATCATTATCATGTCGCCTAAAGATAGAGCGCCGGTGGCCGTTAAACTTAACGGCAACACCTATGGTTTGGGGGTGCAAGTGAAAGAGCCCCATTATAGGGGCGTACGGAAGAGGCCGTGGGGGCGTTACGCCGCCGAGATCCGTGACCCCGGAAAAAAAAGCCGTGTGTGGTTGGGGACCTTCGACACGGCGGAGGCGGCCGCGAGAGCCTACGACGCGGCGGCGCGTGAGTTTCGTGGTGCCAAAGCGAAAACCAATTTTCCTTTGTTTGATGAGAATAGTTTGTTGAAGGCGCAAAACGATGAGTTGTGTAAGAAAACGAGTTGTTTAGTGAGTCACCAGAGCACGAGTCAGGGCAGTACCGTTGAGTCGACGAGTCGCGAGTCGGAATCGGTTGTGCGGTCGTTGGATCTGAACCTCTCGTACGGCGGTGTTGCTCCGGCAGCTGTTCAGCTTCCTTTTCACCGGAATAATATGTTCTGTTATCCTCCGGTGACCGGATTTTTCTCGCCGCCGGCCAACCAGATGTTTTACTACGACGGAGTCATCTTCTCCGGTCAAGTTCTAGCAGGATCCGGCCATATTTTCCGGCAAGCTGTGAGCGTTGCGAAGAGTGATGATTCGAACTCATCAACAGTCGTTGATCTGAAGCTATCACCTCCTCCGGCGCCGGAGCGAATCGCAATCGATCTCAACCTTCCGCCACCTGCTGAAGCGTCGTGATTGATATCAAATCAGTAGAATCGATTATAATTAGCAATCGATAACGAATGTGAAGAATTTTAGGGGTAAAATTTGTTTAGTTCATCGGAAAACGTTAACGTCGTCGTCGGCTGTAAATACTCCGTCAGATCTGTTTATTTTTGCAACATTTAGAGAAAACTTCGTTGTAATTTCTTCTATTGTTGTTCCGCAACATTCGCCTGAAGTTGTAATCTGAATTTATCAAATGTTTTAGATCTACGCTCTATGGATCGATGAATCTGACCGGAATTTCAGTTTTCCGGCGATATCTCCGGCGTGTTGGTGACGTTGTTATCCGTACGGAAGGCACACGAGTTTCAACTTTATGACGCGTTTGTTTAACACTCTTATTTTGACTCCGAACTATATGTTAGTAAAAATCTAATTATTGACACGTTTACAAAAAAATTATTAATGTCTGTTGACTATAATCGTCAATTTTTACGTATATAAAAACTTGCTTGTAATTTTTGATGAATTGGTCAAAAGTGAAACGGTCATATCTTTATTACTAAAATCTTAAGAGTTGTGAATAAATAATGATAAACTTTTGATTGAAATGAGAATGGTAAACTAACTTGGTGAGAATGATGTTATTTTGTAGATGACCAATTTAATAATCAAGATAAGATTTGAAATTTGGGTTTGATGGAAACATATAGTGTATTTCACAAATACGTGCGAAGCCAAGCTTTCAATTAGTAATCGTTATCATGTTTGTTTGAAATAGGATTAATCTAGTAGCAACGTAGTAGATCATGTGAAAAAGAGTGTCAACCGCCAAAAAATAGTTTGGCTTTAGTTTCATCTTCTTGATATTAAATCAAAATAATGTATCTTATGGTTGTTTAATCTGCAAATCTTGTCTCAATTATTTGTGACTTGTGCTTCTTCCTAATGATTCAGTCTTAACAATAATAATTTCAACTACATAATTTTCACTCATATTGTATGACTTTTGTTAGTTGAATCTAAAACCTATAAATCAACCGAACCAACATATACGAGTTAATATTATCATTTTTACACAATATTATCACTTAGCTAAAACAATTAATGATAACTACTAGTGTGGTTTTACATATTTGATTTATCTCTAGTAAAGATATCAAGTTTGAATCTCTTACATCGACTTATTGTTTGAAATCACATAACCAGGATAAGTTATAATTTACAGTCATATATTTAACGGAGAGTAACAAGTTTTTTTTATATATCGCTAATGTAGTTTCATGATATCAAAAAATAACAAAAAAACATTAATAATGGATTCCTTATATATTTGTTAGTATGTTTCATATATTATATGAAATGTTTATAAGTTGAAAAGAAAAAAAAGTTACTATTCCATTTATATATTTGGTAAGAAATTGTTCACATCTATTAAATTTTTATTATTTTTTAAAATGATTGTGAATGAAAAGGAGATTAAATGTAATTATAAAAGTATAAAAATAATATTTAATTTAAAAAATATATAGTAATTTTTAATGTAGTTATAGGAATAAGGATACACATTTTTTTTAATAATAAATATATAATAAAAATATTATTTAAAAAAAATAAAGGAGAAATAATAATTTTTAGTTTAATAAAGGAAAAATAATATAAAAAAATGTATGAAATCTCGTGTTACACGTGGAAGGAAAGCGCGTGTGATGTGAAGTGCGGGGCCCAGGGAGAAGGTGTGGTAGTAGTGGGCGTGTGTGGAGGGAAAGTGTGTCGAATAAGGAAGCGACACGTGGAAAATGATACGTAAGGCGGACATTATTAGCATTGAGGACTATATCCGACAACCTTCCCTAAGATTGTGAAGAAGTCGGCAGGGGCCACATCTATTCTTATTTAATGCTCCTTTAACGTCACGTATTCCCATTCCTAACTTTATGATTTTCTACCATTAATTTGCTTTTCAAACTTTGTAAATAATTGTTGGAAACTGGTTTAGAAATAGACAACCTATGATTTTTCAAATTGAAGGTCATGGGTTGGATTCTCACTAGGTGCAATATGCTTCAAGTGGGCCAAGGGTTTTACCACAGTGAGCCTTTGGGTGGTGGGTTTCCCTTGGAATGGTGGGCGAGCCGGGTCACCAGCGCTGTCTGTGTTCGCGGGCGTGGGTGGCCTTTCGCCAATGGGTTTACCCGGATGACCGGGCTTAAAAATTATTCGTTGGCCGTTCAAAAAAAAAAAAAAAATTGTTGGAAACTATTTTTTCAGAACTATGTGTTCTTCTAATTTTTGTTATCTTGCAAGTATACTTATATGGTTTTTTTTTTTGTTTTTTTATTTTTTTATTTTTAAGTTTTCATCGGGCCTTAAATTGACTCTTTAAAAAATCTTACTAAAATAGGGGTAGAAAAAAAAAACTGAGGATATAAACTCATAACTCATCAAATACTCAGATTGAAAAAGTGAAGCAAATATCATTCTTGCTTACGGTTAAAAATTAATGAACTTTTTGGGGACTTCTAAATTATGGGTAGAGATAACAATAAAACAATATTTTGATAATCTTCATTTAATACCCGATTATAAAATTGTATTACATTCCTGGTCCCTTACCCGTTGATTACTTGATTATTGACTACTCTTTGTGTATCGAGTGTATCCGTGAGTTTCATGTACCCTTAGTTTTTAAAATCTCTCAGTAGGAACTAAATACATCCTCTATTTTCAATTTTTATACAACTTTATTACATAAAGATTTAGATATATAAATTTAAAAGTATGTAAATTACTTTATAATTCAAGGACAAATAGTAGGGTCGAGTAACAAGTATAAATATTCCTCGTAATCAGCCAAGGTAGCCCCTAATATCACACCATACTTGTTAGAATGATGCGTGCCATTTTGGTTGGTTTCATCTTGTGTAATATCGTTGATCTCAACTGTTTCGCCAAAAACAATATTCCTCTAGGGAGGCTGTCGTGTGCAATTAAGGATGATATTGTCAATTTCATGATTTTCATATCTTCAGTAAAATGTACATGTTTAAGGTAACATGAAAGATGATTGGTTTACTTTGATCGATTTTTCATCAAGCAGTATATATGATAAGACTAATATGCAAAACGGTGTATAGTAGTGCTATCTTCTTGGTGGTTATTGTAAAATAAAACTATTGTTTTATATGCATTGAAAATTTAAGTGGTAGTATAACTCAAACCCGTTAGACAAAATTAAATTGCTATGACGCAGGTCGTTTACTAAAATCCAAAAGTCCCCAAATTCAAGTATGAGAGTTAAAGCATATACCCATAATAATAAAAAGTTAAAGCCCAATCCAAAAGCCCAACACCAAAAATGGCTAGTAGCGACCTAACTTCATCATCCATTTTGGGCTTTGTAAAATGCAACAGGCCAACACCACCTCCTGCTACAATTCACACACAATCACACACACAGAAAAACACACACAAATCGAAGCACGAGAGACGAAGAATCGAACAGAAAGGTACCCACTGAACTTTTCCGTTCTTAATCGCTTTTATGCAGTAAATTTTTTATAATTCTTGAATGTTATAATCATCGGATGAATCGATTGTGTTTAGTCTATTGATTTAGTTATCTAATTGTATAAATTCATAAATTATTGTTTTGTTTCAGTATATATTTGAATTGTGAAGGGTTTTCACTTTAGTTATTTTAAAGATTTGATTTTGATGAGGTGATTAATAGAAGCTATCTGTATGCATCAGATTTTTAGGGTTTTGGTATTTGCTGCTAGGGTTTTAATGGTTTCCTTCCATATTGTGTGTCTGATGAATTAAGACTTATTGAGATCTGTAGGTTTAGGCCTTAACAGTGGGAGGCTGTAAACATTGGTCGTGCGTGTTGCTCGCTTATTTGGGCCATTTTAAGTTACCAAGTTTTATAAGAGTGACACATTTTTATCTGTTGTGTAATTTGGGTAGATCCTTGATGAACCAATATGCGATTTTTTTTACCCAAATCAACCCATTTACGGATGAAAGGGTCATGATGGGCATATATAGTTTAAGGGTATGCTTATATTCTTAGGATTCAGTAGAGGTAAAGTAAGTGTTATTGAGTTCCCTTTTTGTTGCAGTTAATTTGGTAAACAATTATAAACCATGGGTTCAAGAGGGGCAAATGTGTTGCTAACAAGGGCAAGCAGGATCAAAACGAAGCTTCAGGCGGTTCTAGAAGCCAAGGTTTTGGAAGTGGAAGATGTATCGTATCAGCATGCGGGTCATGCTGCTGTTAAAGACGATGCAAGTGAAACTCATTTTAACGTTAAGGTTGTTTCAGATAAGTTTGATGGGCAGAATCTTGTGAAGAGGCACCGTATGGTTTATGATGCGCTAGCAGATGAACTCCAGTCTGGTTTGCACGCGCTTTCGATTGTTGCAAAGACTCCTAAAGAAGCTGGACTCAATTAAAAAAATTTCAAGAAAATAAACCCAAATGATGTTGTCATGTTTCTCCTGTGTGTGATGCTTTTTATTTTGATTCTTTTGTAAAATGATAATGATTTGCCATCATATGGCTAAAAGAGAAAATGGAGTCGCTGACTGCTATCACATATTATCTTTCTGATAAATGCTTGCTTCTGAAAAACCCGCCAATACCTTGTTAATCAGTGCGATTGGCAAGTTTTTTTGCCGCTTCATCTTTTGTTTGACATCGTTCTTTCTATAATACGTCTGATCAACAAGGCTAAGCTGCCCAAACTGATCGACTCTTGCTTTCAGTATTTTGATAATAGGCCCGAGTTGATTGAGTCATCCTCTCTGATGATGCTAGCGTTTAGGGATGCTAAATGGGTCATGTTTGTATGTTGACGGGTCAAACAAGATTGAAATTGTACACATGCAAATGAACCGGAATATGAAACATTATTCACGGGTTGACATGAATACGATCCGTTTATCCCGTACATTTTGTTTACTTTACTTCTTTTGGCATATCAATGTTCTAAAGTTACAAATATAAAACCGAATACAAACGTAAATAAAACAATTACTTTTAAACTAACCTAAATGTACATCTATCTTTACATTTTAGTTTTTGATATAAAATCCTAACCACTTTAAACTATAATATATGAAACAAATACAATTGAGCCAATGAACCAACTAGCAAACGTGACCCATTTAGCTAAAAGTGTTTGGTGGCTTAAAATTGAAGCTAACGCGATCCATATAAACTAATTCTCAACCTTTGGATTTGAAAAAATGGAGAAATTTCACGCATCCCCTCTTCACATGAAAACTTATATATTTTTCAAGACACAAATTTTCAATGTATAGGTATATTATTCTTTTTAAGCATGATTTATAGAAATATGTAATTTTACTAATTTAAAGGGGAAAATACGCAATTGCAAATTTTTTTTTTACCCCTAGCACTGCAATTGCTATGTCACAAAATTTTAATTAATATTTTGATTTGGATATACAAATGAAATCATTTGATATTATATTGGAAGATGATTTTGTTGAACTGCTAAGTAGTTTAGAAGGAAATATATTTGTTGACCAATTAAGTTGCATGTGAGCGACTGGCCCGTTTCATTTCAAATTAACATCATCAATATCAGTTTTTAATGTTTAACAAATAAAATTAATATTTCTGGCAATTAAGTCAACTAATCAATTATAGACATTTTTTTAAAATAACGATTCTAATCAAGGTGGTTTTGTTAATGTCATTTTATTTTATTTTATTGTTATTGAAGTTGGGATATGTAAAAGGCTCGTAATCCGATCGTGACTGACAATGCGCTACTAAGATTGAATATGCCTAGAAAAATATATCATAATTTTATTACTAACGGCTAGACCAGCCTATTGTTATAAAACCATCTATACATAAATCTACACAAATGTATAAATCATTTAAACTATTTTATAAATAACTTTTCATAGTTTTTTTTCCTCTCTCTCTTCAACTTTTTTTTATCAACATTAATATTTTTTATTTTTTGGTGTGTATGCCAAGTTTTTGTTAAACAATTTCAGTTTTTTATATCAAGTTTCATTATTATCAACGGACTCGTCATAACACACGGGTTTGTGACGGTATCGTTTTTAATATAATTTCTCATTTTTGCTACCTTTAACGCGCTTGTTCGGGCAACGTTTTGGCGTTATTCTTTTTCACGGTTTTATGCATCACCGTAATGCAGGGTGTTCATAGTTAAGCTTAAAATTAGTCTCGACATCTATGTTATCTTATGCTATCGGCACATGTGATTTAGTTTGCCCTTAACAACCATAAAAGTAAGACCATCACAATTAAAATCTATTTATAAAATATGATCTCTTTATATTTGTAAAATCTATTTATGAAATATAGTATCTTTATATTCTGTGTATTATAATCTAACAATATATAAATTTAAGAATTAACTTAAACAAGACGATTTACCTGCCTTATGCCTAGTAATTTAGTAGATAACTTCACTCCGTTTTATAGATGGCGATCTTTAAACTATTCTTCTTCTTTTTCTTCTTTCTCTTCATACACTTTATACTAATCGTATAAGATAGATGAACTTTGATTTATATTTAACCTATATTTATGAATTAACTGTCACATTTGAGTATTTTATGTGGTGTCTCACCATTATAATAATATATATATATTAAAAGTTGTGTGCTCACACTTTGTATTTAATTTGAATCGGTCAACTTTCCCACCCTTACTGATTATTGGTAGCAGTCCAACCACTCTCATCAGAAGAATAACTCTCCATGCACTTCATGTGAAAAAAAATATATGCTCCATATGCCTTTAATTAAGACCCTCCGCTTCATGATTTTTATTAATGTGAACCCGCTTTTTTTATATTTCTTAATAGAGTGAAAGAAAACATGAAAGTTATCTTTTTTACCGACTATAATACTGTTTTTTTAAATTGATATGAACGTAGTTATCTTTGATCATGAAGATTTTGTGGCTTTTACTAACTCATTCCAAATTCTAGCACAAAAAACAACGAAATTAATCAGCAAAATCCGTGTATTTTTTATATCATACATTACAAACTAATATACAACTTCTATGAACAAAATCATGCATATACTCAAGATGGTTTCAAACCTATATATGAAAAGAAAAGACACTTAACACAGTAATTGGAAACCAAACAAAACCCTAGTTTTATATAAACTCGTGGTAAATATATGTATATTCTACTTTTGCGTATTTTTTTTCGCATGTTGTTATACGTTGTTGTGTCAATTAATAAACAAGGGTTACACTTACGATTAGACGTGATCATCTCCCCCTTTTTAACGACGATGTAAACAAAGGTATTCCTTCAACTCATTAGGAAAACAAGCGTATCGACTCCATGTATTACCATGCTTTTTGAACATATCCAACACTTTGTTCTTCATCGACGACTGTCCACTCATATGCAACAACACTACGAGCTTCTTGACCGCGCCATAGACCATCATTTCCTCCAAAACCTTATCCGTTGGATGAAAACTACATATCAATGAGAAGATCTTCACGCATATCTTTGAAGCCATCTCGGATTCATTAAACAATTTCTTCGCTACAGCGCCAATCCCTAGACGATGCTCAATAAACGCCACCCTTCCATCCGCACATTCACACAATAATTTAATTATATGCAATATCTTCTCACATTTTGATCCATTAGAGTCGGGTAGTAGCTCGATCAATGTACACATTGCGCCAGCCTCAATGGCTCGTGATCGGCTTTTCTTCGATGAATCCAAGATCTTTATCAACACTTGCAAAGCAGATGAACTTGCCTTCATTGAAATCTCATCTGATGCAAGCTCCAACATTGATTTGAACATACCAATCCCTTGTTCATTTACAATAACACTCCAATCGAATTCGGCTTTCGCAAGCTTTTTAAGTATTGTTATCGCGTATATTCTAGCCTCCATACTCCCCCTTTGAAGGATTATTGACATTGATTTCATGCATTCAGGTTTTGACAATAACTCAATTACTTTACCATCATCTTCTTCTGATATAGAGAGATGTTGAAGAAGCCCAAAAGCCTCTTCACAAGCTCTAAACACCATGAAATCCGAACAATCGAGTAATATTTGAACAATTAACTCGAAAAGCACATCCAACCCTCCTAATATTATGAAATCAAGCTTCATCTCATCACCTAATTCAACGATTTCTCTAATTTTCTTTAGAGAGTTTACCTTGAATGGAGTTGAGCCAAGGGTCTTGAGCAATGACACCAATTCATCGCGCTTGTACGAAGGCAAAGGCGACGATGAAGAAGACGAAGATGGTGAATGACTGTTTTGCCATACAAGAATGAGTCTCTTGAGGGTGTGATTTGGGGTGATACTGAAGTTTTCTATGGTTTGCATTGTGGCTGGACAAATCTTCTTCTTGTAGCTAAAGAACCATTTTTCGATGTTTTTTCGCTCGTATGTGACCCCTGTCGAGATGATCACTGGTTCTTTCATTAGCTCCATGGATATTGGACATCTGAAATCTTGAGGAAACTCCATTTCTTGATCAAGATTTGATCTTTCAATCTCCATTGTAGGTGAGGAGTTTGACACCAATAACATACAATTTGCTCTCTATATATATAGATATTAAAATGTATGTATGTATGTATGTATATATAAATCAAGTGGGATAGTTGTGAAAAGTCTAATTGAGGAAAAATCAAAGTCAAATATATATGATGAGAGTGAATAAGATATGTGTGTAACAGTGCAGAAAATGGAAGCAACATGAACGTGGTAGAGTTGATTTTCTTGAAAATTATAGATTTTAAATTATAAAAATGTATGGTTATATCAGTTCAGCCCCTCACTTAGTTATAATTACACAATTTACCCTTGGAATTGTTTGAGTTCTACATTATTTTAAGTTATAATGGGTAAGCAAAGTGGAAATAGGTTAACAAGTCATAACTATTACATAATATTTTAGTTACTTGTGTATAAATATACTTAGAGTTAGAATTAATAAATTTATTGTATATATTACTAACATAGGCGAAGGTTTATAAAAAAACAAATAGGTACGTGAAAATTAAAAAAAAACCACGGAAACTATTGACAAAATTTATAACTTATTTGTTCTTTTAAATGTTAAAAAAGTATTTAAATTTCTATTACAAATATGTTGAACATAAGTACGAGAATAAAGATTGTTACGTATACGTTACACTCCGTCGAATTAAAAAGTATAACGTGTATGCAACCTATGTGTGACATATATATATGCAAAAGTAAGTTGCAGTTTTCATTTGATCTCTACCCCTATCTATATATACACACATAAACATATATAGAGGCCAGGTAGAGATAAATTTTTTTATAAATTATGTGATCAATTTTATAATTTTTTTTAGTTTTCACATAATTAACTGTATGGTTTTTTTGTTATGAATCCTCATGCCACTACTAACATATAATTTAGACTCTACTATAAATCATCAATATAACGTTATTTGATATAATTTTTAGGATTTTTGAGATAAAAAGTATTAGATTTAAACTCAAAAAACACAAAAAGACATCCTATATACACCATGATAATCAGAAAATATTATCCTAAATTTGTAGCTTTTTATTGTAATGTGATAAAAAAAAGTTCAAAGAAATTTTTTTAACAAATTAGCGAGTCCAAGAAGTTAAAATTAACTTATTTACATCAATTAATTTAAATTTTTTACCCAAACTATTATTAATCAAGTCATAAGCTAGTGACATGTAAATAGTAATATAATATGGCTTTGTGAATAACTATTGAAGAGAGTATAGGGTTAAAGGATGCAACCGTAACATATAGTCTAGGTTCGTTGACCTACAATACCGAGGGAGATTAGATTTAAAGTATAGGGCTAAACATGTGAATATGTAAGCACATTTATTCAACGCCATACGTTATATATTAAAAAAGTTAATTTCAATTTTACTTTTCATCCAAAATATTAAAAACATCAATTTACCTCCAAAAGTTTAATAAGTTGTTTCAGTTTTAATCCAAAAGTTTTATTATTTTGGATTCAAGTTAAAACAATGATGAAACTTTTGGACTAAAATTAAAACAAATTATGAAACATTGATGGAAACTTTTGGACTAAAATTAAAACAAATTATGAAACATTTGGAGGTAAATTGATGTTTTCAATCTTTTGGAGAAAATGGTTATTTTTGTCAAACCTTAGGGAGTAAAAATGAACTTAACTCTATATTAAAATTTGACATATCTATATCTATTTTTCTTTTGAAATCACAAACAAATTAGGAGAATTCTGATCTTTAAATGATTTGGTTTATGGCTCAAAAAGCATATATGACATGATATGTTCTAGTAAATAAATAATTAAAGACTAAACAAAGAAGCTTGTGCAGGAATGTAATCATAATCCTTTCTTAATCGTCCCAACATGCATTACCCTCCTATTTTTTATGATTCGAGGAATCGTCTCCTGCCATCTAATTAGAGGTGTACGAACTTGTTTTTTTATTTTTTCCGCAAACGTATTCAACAAAATTCAAACTGGATTATGGTGGAACCGGTTTAGGCTAGAATCTGGTTTTTGATGAGGAAGTGATCAGTAGGTTTAATTATGAATAACAATAAGTGGTAGTTGGTGACTGGTGTTAGTTTTAACTAGCTTTAGCGATAAGTTGTTGTCAATAGAAAATGGGTGTTAGCGCTTTCTACGAGTAGCAACAACAGCTCGTCGGTTGTAGTTTGGTCATTTAGCAGTAACTAATTGATAGAGTTTCTTCTCGAGGGCCTTTCCGTTGTAATTGTCCCACTCTTGGCAGTCATAACCTTCGAGTGTAAAATGAAATGCTGTGAAGGTTCACCACCTATATAAAAAAGGTATCTGGTCTAATATTGGTACATTATTTTATAACCAATTTACACATTGTTGATCGATCGCAAATAGCCTCTTGTTTAAGTCACTGTATTATTAACACGAGAAAGAACATGAATTTAACATATAAAATTATAAACATTACTTCTGCTTTATTTTCATATGGATGTAAAAAAAAAGCATCACACCTTCAAACAGAGAAGCTATCCAAAACATTGTGCAAGCATGATTAATTAAAAAATTCAAATTTAAGATGTACATACGTCAATTAGAACAGCAAAACAAAATCTATTTGATTAATTAAGTTGACAAATTACTGAAGTGAAATATGAAACTAATCCATCAAGAATAAATGTCAACCTAAATAAGGTGGTGATCAAATAGGGCAAGATGATGTATATATTTATATATTTAATTATTGCACAAAGTAAACCTTTTGACAATGACATTATATAAGCACTGATTACAGGTAACACCCTTTTAAATAACATGGCAATATTCTATTTAGAAATCAAACTCAATCCCATAGAATACATACCATATGTTCATTTAAAAATTATGGGGTCAATCTGCTAATGCTAAAACATTTGTTAATAACTTAATGTAAATCACTACATATCACTAATATAATATTGATATAGTGGAACGATCAGACTTTTGATAAACTTCTTTTCACATATATCGTTTTAAAGAACAAAATTTTAAACTTATAATATTTGTATGTGAATTTAATCTTACACACACACATATATAAAATTTAGAACATATAATTTAACCATTAGCAGGCAGCCACTAAATTAGTCTGTTTCGTCGTAGGACCATACATATTCAAGATTTCTTATCCATCATACAAAAATTCTAAAACGCAACTTATATATTCTTTTTTATTCAAGATTTCTTATCCATCATATATAAATTCTAAAACGTAACTTATATATATATATATATATATATATATATATATATTCTTTTTCTTGTAGTTGTATATCAAATTTCTTTTGTCAACTTTATTGCTTGAGTTATGGAGCAAACTAGATGCCTTCCAAAGGTTGAAAATCTAAATTAATAACCCAACCTTGTGCGCTATGAGTTTGTTGGTCAACATATTCAGGCAATCAAATATGGTTTTTGGTTAACCACCATGTGATAATCACCTCCAAAAAATCAAAATGATGACACAAACAATTGTATATATGTATATATCTGTATATGTGTATATATATATTGTATGAAAATAAAAAAGAAGTATAAATTTGCTAGTTAGGTAAGACTATTTATCATGTCAGTTAAACTTGTAACACTCCTCGTATGAACACTTTTCCTTTCAAAATAATACAAACTATCCATTTATGCTATTTTTTGCATATTTCAAAAGAATGTAAAATATCCATTCATGTTAGTTAAACTTGTAACACTCCCGTATGAACACTTTTCCTTTCAAAATAATATAAAATATTCATTTATGCTATTTTTTTTGTATATTTCAAAAGAATGTCCGTTGCACCATAAAACTTTAATACTTATATAGAGTTAAAATTTGATTTTGCTTTATGATGTTTGATAAAAATAATAATCTTCTTTCAAAAGAGTATAAAAACATCAATTTATGATGTTTGATAAAAATAATAATCTTCTTTCAAAAGAGTATAAAAACATCAATTTACCTTTAGAAGTCTTATTAATTGTTTCAATTTCACTTAAAATTTTTTAGAGTTATTTCAATTTCAGTTCGGTTACTTCCAAATGTACTTGCCGGTCACAAAAAGAAAAAATATCGGTTTAAAACTAAAAGCTATGACTAAATAATATTTCTTTTGTAATTAATCTGTATTTCTATAAATAATTAATCAATTTTACACAATGTTTTATGATTCATTATTCTATAATAAGTGGCTACGTTCATATCTGATTATTATTCAGAAGTTAGTTACTTGAAATACAGAAGCCTAAATACGTTAATGCATTTTATTGTATTGAAGCTTAAGTAGACAATTTCCTTGATTGATACCGTTAAGCCTGATATGATAATATAAAAGCATCATCATGTGACTCAAGTGGCATGTCATTTTTAGTAGAATATGGCAACCATGAGGCTATAAAATCCAAACCAATGTTTGAACGGTCGTACTCTTCATTATATTATTTAATGATATTTTATATCCTAAGATACAAACCAGATGATATTTAAACTAAGAATATGACAACCGAAAGTTAGATTCACAAATAAAATATAGAGACAATGATAAATATATGAATATGGAAGCCACGGATTAGTAATTTACGAATAATGTGCGCCCACATGCATACAATAATATTATATGTACTGTGAACATAAACCATAACAATAAACCATAACGATATTATATAGATTTTAAGATTATGTATAAATATATTAGTTTTGAAATACGTAAAAGAAACATTTATAACATTAATCTTAATGGTAGTGTACGTTAATGTGAGTAACATAGTGAAGTAAAGGATTAGTTATAATGGTGAATAAATTAGAACTTAGATGTTATAATACTTCTAAAAATATGAAAAAAAGCATGAAATTTAATGAAAAAAAAAAAAAAACCTTATACTCTCCTGATTATTAGTGGTAAATAACCAAACCCTAACGAGACGGCTCCAAACGTAAAATATTTAGAATGGGTAACAGAATGGTTATCCAGGTATGAAATTAGTTTTAAAAGTCATGTGAGTTACAAATAAGATATGAGACGATACTCTCCTGATTATTAGAACTTGTTTACTACGTTAAAACTAAATACGTCGATGTTTTATACAATCTTAAAACCATATAAAAGATAATATGATAAAGTTATTGAAAACTTCAAAATTTTTAAAATTATAGAATTATTAGGAATGATTTTGAGTACTTCATAATTTAAGTCGGTTTAAAAAATTGTTAAGATTGAATTTCAAGTAATGAATAGGCTAGTGGTGTTTGTAATAGGAATGACATTTGGCATCAAGCTTGTGCTTGCTTTGAGGGATCCATCATATATTATTAAAAGGTGTTGTTCATGGTTCATGAAATATTCAACTAGAAAATAATCACCACAAGATATGTTGTAATGTAGCAAGGGAATCCGTCCTTTCGGCTACCATAGTCATCTGTGACTAATTCACCTTTTTCAATTTATTCAATCATGCATGTCTTATATAAATGATGAAGCAATAAAAATGGAGAATCCATCGCGGGGCTACGAATATGGAGCAGTTATCGCTTATAATAATCTATGTACGACCAAACAAAAAAAATGACTGAGTCGGTCAGGCTGGGACGAAATTGCATTGTCTCTATTTAAGTACGATCCAATGCGGTCTGGTCTGGTCTTGGCTCATGCCAACCCATATAAACCTGATTATGTTCTAATATTATTAATTCTTAAAACGTATTAAAAACGGTTTTAAAAAGTCATTTTGCTTGCTTAAATAAAAACAAAGAACATGTACCCCTTCATTGAATAGACCATTTCACCAATTTAAAGACCGGATCACATTGTATAAAATATTATGTTTTAAACCGACCGTAGCCTTTAATCTTTCGCAAGAACATCCATTTGCCAGTTACACAAAACGTTTGTCATCATAAGAGGACATTTTTTTCATTAAATCCCTTGGAACTTACAAGTATATCTTTAACAGTCAACATAGCTAACAACATATGTAGTATGCATGATTATCTTTTGACATTAATCATCATAATTTTGATGGTTACCTCAGAGCTTAGAAATGGCGTATGAAGGTAAGTTTGACCTAGCAGGGAGCTTGAGGTCTTCCCAATCTTTATCATCTAATGCTGCAAAGTAACGGTCAACCATATCGTTGCTGACAAACTCGAGTTTTGAAGGGTTCCACTAAAATATAAAAAATCAAAGGAAAGTGTCAATAGTTATTATTAGAGGTGACAATTTAACCCATTTTTATATAAATGGGTCGATTTGAGATGAGTTATATGACATATATCTAACAGGTCAAATGTGTTAAACTAAGAATATTAACTAAAAAGGAAACATGTTAAATGGATAAGCTAGTTCAACCGCTTGAAAGTCATTTAAGAAGTATTCAAATGCATAACCTTCTAATTCACTTTATTAGCAAAAGGTTAGGCTATTGTCGCAATAATATAGTTTTGTAATCATATTTAATACATTAACTTATAAAGTCAAAAAGAAAAAATCAAAAATAAATTTTTTTTTGCAAGTAGGTCCAAACTGATCCGACCTACACTAAAAATCACCCATTTGACCCGAACCAGTTTTGACCATTTACCCAACACGCTTGGCTTTCCATACAATCTTTTACCTTTGGATTTCTATCCTTGTCAAGCAGCAACGCTCTACATCCCTGTATTATACAGAGTTAATCTTGCATTTTGTCAACGATATTTAGGAGTTAGGACACATGGTTAATAGTACAATACTTGCTTTTATTATCAGTCAAGCATTGAAATATGCAATAAATATAGTAATAAACTGATACCTCAAAGAAATCCCTGCTAAATTCTCCTCGCATGACACAACAAACCATACGGTATTCACGAATAAGACACTGACCAACACCTTGAAGTCTCCCTTCTCTAATCTGCAAGCCATCAGGAACAGAGCTTTATAAATCAGACAATTGTATTATTCTGTAAATGAATTTATGAAATACAATATCTACTGTCAAGGGCACAATGAATATTTACAGAGCGAAGAGAAATTTTGAGACTTGTTGGCGATGCTTTCTTTAAGGACTGGATAGTCCATGAGATCCAATCATCCATGTTTTTATCAGCCTCTTTCTCCTAGCAAAAGACAAAGGTGCAACAATAGTAAATGAAATACCCATTTCAAAAAGTAAAATAGCATATAACACATGAGTTTCTTGAAGGTTGAGGATTTTATGTTTGACAAGTAGACTCACATTTTACTTGAATATGTGCCAAAGTCTACTACTGTGATTTTTAAAGTGATTGTAGAATAACAGATTTTACGAATATCAAAAACGTAATTTGAAGCAAAAAAATGCAGGATTCAAGTTTGATACATGTTGATGGAACCTACAAGTGCAAAGATAATGTCTTCAACAGTTCTCCGAGAGAAACACCTATCAATTGTTTTCAGCCTGCAGCATAGGGTAGCAAAACTCAAATAAAGGATGACAGTTACCAAAAAAAAAAAAAAAACTATTAAAAAATTTAACATATACCGGAAATATTGACTCTTTTCTTTCAACTTAGGATTTCTGTTCGAGAATTCGTTTATAATATTGCTGATGATATTTGGATCGCCCGTATTTGCTTTGCATAACGCATCTTCTAATAAGGATAATTTCTGTTCATAGAATCAAATAAATACACAACATTTAACATGGTAATAATGGAATGAAGGGGGGAATATATTTGAATTAAGGAAGCAGCAAGACTGAATATCTAAAAACAATACAGCAGTAATTTTGGGTAAAGGATAAATAAATCTTGAATCAAAATGAAATGTACCTCCAGCGGGACAAAGTGGGTTGCAAGACCACATGCAAGCATTTCAGCACCATCCAATCTAGCACCGGTAAGACCCACATATTCTCCTGCCAGAATATGAGCTTAAAATTCAAAAAGTAGCACACAGCATTACAACTTAATATGCCTATGAACTATCAGCACCCAAAATGTTGCAGATATGTTATGTTAAACTAATTAGCAAACATCAAAATTTCAGATGACTAACATACGGAAACATTGTTTCATATTTTGTTAGATGAATTCTTCAAGGTGTGATTATGATAACCAGTATCCACTACGATCATATTTTATTGTATAAAGTATGTCAACAATAAGGGTAAGATCAAACTGGAATTACCAAAGAATCCGGGTAGTCTTGACAAGTAATAAGATGCACCTACATCTGGGAATAACCCTAACGCAGTCTCTGGCATTGCAAAAACCTGAAAAATGATAATATTACATTTGTTATCCTTGAAAAGATAAGTGGTTTTTAGAAAAATTATCACTATTTAAACCAGTAGATATAAGTGTATGCTGTTCATGGTTCTCTACTTAAACTTGGTTTCGTATAGAAAATCCCCCCCCCCTTTCTCTCTCCAAACACACGCACACACACGTAATGCAAAAAAGTGATGCTTGAGAGCTTCTTCAAATGAATGAACATGGCAAGATGGATACCGTATTATCTGTAACAACTCGAAATCTACCATGTATTGAAACGCCTGCACCACCTCCCATTACAATTCCTCTAAGGAGTGAAACCTTCAAGTAAGAAAAGTTAACATAAAGATTATGATACATATCGTAAGCAACAATGCATAAATATGAATCTCGCAGTCAATATAAACATTCTGGAATCAAACCATCATAAAATATGAGAGCTGGTACCTGGGGTTTGGTGTAAGTTGCCAATAAATAATTCAATGTAAATTCTTTGGAGAAAAAATTTGCTCCTAGTTTCCAGTTACCTGATACAGAAAAAATCATCAGGTAAAACAACAAAAGACCATCAAAAACTCAAAATCATTACAGCAATTTGGAAATACTACTACTGTGAATGTCAACAAACGCATTTACCTTTACTAATATCATTAACAACAGCTGCAACATCACCACCAGCACAGAAAGCCCTTCCTTCACCCTGCACCCACATTCCATACAAGTCATCTGTGAATAATATGAAAAGTATGTAACTTGATTTTTCATATTACAGAATGAAGAAAACCTTCATAATAATCAGCTTGACATTTGGATCCTCCTCATACACATGAAAAACTTCCAAGAGCCGGGATACCTAGAAAGATAAGATACAAATGATATGGCAACGTTTTCCTTTTAGTTACATAAAAAGTTACAATATTTCATATGTGTGTGTGACACTGTGACATTTGATGGAAGCAATGTATTTCATGTCTTACCATTTCTAGTGAAAGCGCATTTAGTTGCTTAGGCCTGTTCAATATGATGGTCCTCACATTTGAGCTCTCTTTTATCAATACCTGCCAAATGTTAAAGCTAAAAGGATGACACCAAGTTGAATAGTTATAATTTCAAAACATGAATTTTTCCATGGCCCTCACTTCAGAAGGAATGGAGCTACATCATAGGAAATAGCATGCCATATACAAGAATTCAAATTCAGTTATAATTATAGACAAGCTTGAACTCCACATCTCCTAACTTGTATTATAACTTAACTTGAATTCCACTGGTCTTATATGCAAACCTAATTACATTAAATTACGTTGATAATACTAAAATCATCAACATAAATTGTAAGACATTTTATTCATATTTTGGGCTAGGCACCAAAGAAAACTAATTGCTCGATCAGGCTCACAAAACTTTGGTTAACATTCAGTAAAAGTCGCATGTTGCAATTACGTTCTAATCCAATATGGGATTAAATTCGTGTTTTTCCGCTTCTAGTTCTGACTTTTTCAATCTGGTCAGATTACAAGGGGGCATATTCTCTTATTATATTTCTTTCTACTTTGTGGTTCCTACTGTATATAAACTGCTTTTAAGTTTTTTGCATTGTTTAAATTCATTTTGGTGCAGATAAGATGCTGCTGCAAATCAGCTTTGCTGTTTCAATGCTGTTTTGTGAATAACCTTATGTACCATGATTATTATACTTCCATTGAAATGAATCAAAGTTATTGCTGAAGCATACTTACTTTGATTAACAAGTAAAATGAATTACCCTTCTTTCCGATTCAAATCTTATTGTTCACACTTTTCAATTTTGATTTACTTTTATCACCAATTACAGTAAATTAAACTAAATCCCTTGATCATTTCCTCAAACAAAAAACGAAAAGGGGGGAAATCAATCATCTGGAAATAGGGTTTAATTCTGGCAAATTAAACTCAATCCCTTGGGATACAAGAAATTATGGTACAGAGTTCAATCAAAGCAACTTAAACACTGTAATAATGAAATCAAAACGATAACGAAGCACTCGGGATGTAAATTGTAACAGTTGAAGATGTGGAAAGTATAATCAAGTAAAAAACAGTGCAGAATATCACTATAAAACATTCAAATAAGAAGGATTGCATAGATAGAATACCTGATTTGTTGGCGCCATGAAGATCAACCAAACGTCGCCAAGAACTATGACTAAAGGTTAGCAGTTTAGAACGAACATGTAGAAAAGCAATGCATTATCGGATCAGGAAGGTCGGGTCGGGTCGGATCGGCTTATTAATGGGCGGGGTTTTATGCGGGGCAAAATAGGCCTGGATCCGTTTGTATATTGGGTCGTCTGTGTTCGTTTTCCATTAAATACAGTAATAATAAATAACTAGTTTTGTCTTAATGTTAATTTTATCTAATACTTCATTGTATTTTCAAAGAAAAATTGGATGGCCAAAAAAACCTTAAAAAGAAAAAAGATAAGAAGAAAAAACTCACATTTTAGGATTCGAAACTTAATAGGTTGAGATTTAATGTCAGCAAACACTTACCACTTTACCAGTGGGGCAAACGCCTCTATTGGCTTTAACCCACCCCAAAACAAACCTAGGTTGAGATTCAATAGTCGTGCACGGTTACCAATGGGGCAATCAGCTCTTTTGGGTTTAGTCTTGTAATTATATTTTTTTAAGTATACATTACTTTCTAAAAATAAAAAAAAAATACAAAAGGATAGTCAATTATCGCTTGCCAACGTGACAAAACAACTAATCACAGCTAGTACTGTTTATTTAAGTTTATAATTCATGTGTATATAATAAGGGGTCTTTAAAGTAATTGATAAGGTTGTTGTTTTGTGATTTTAAGATAACAGGTTCAATTGTTCAAGTCATGGGAAACAAAATACTACAAAGTGTAGGGTAATAATACGCACATCAAATCTCTGCCTCGGCTATTGCGTAAACTGAAAGTGAAGTCAAACATCAAGTAGTCTTATTTTTGTCTGAATTTTAAACTATTGCCACTTAAAATAATTTTTTTTCACGAAACTTAGGGCATAAATAAACCATAACTAATCATAGTTTCTCAAAAATATGTTTTGTTCCTTCCTCAGTTATTAGATTTCTTTTGCTTTGGAGTCTAAATTGTGTGACATCTAAAGCAAACACAGAGAATACATTAGAGTAGCTCCAACCCCGTTTAGGGTCCATAACATCAAAATCTAACCTCAAAAACAAAATTAATTAACCTAAAAATACTTGTGATGTATGGCCAGCTTCCGGCTGTTATGATCTGGTAATGTGGTTATGTGCTACCTGAATAGCGTACAGTGACACCACCACAGGTGACTTGCATGACCATGATCGGCAACATGTTGATTGCTTAGGCTCCTATGACCATATCCGATGGTGTTCATGCGGTCACTTGTGAGCTTAGCCATGTGTTGACATATTCTTTTGTATGCAGACTCACTACAACTTCAGCTTTGTGTAATGGTCTTGTCACACGCACTACTTCTTGCGTTCGTGCCAACTCGGCCAAGATAACCAAATTCATTCCATGATGTTTCTAAAAAAAGGTTTGAGGGAAAGAATGCTGATAATTTAGCCATGTTGATGGAATGATTCAACAAACATATATGCATCTTGTATATATGCATCTGAATGTTTCCCATATAGTGCATCTAATAAACTATTTAATCTATACTAATTACCAACTTGTTTTATATAATATTTAAATTCCACAATTTTACACGCACATACAACTGAAGCCGTAAGACAAAACGAGACCAAGCCAGGCAGGTTTAATTCAGTCCATTTTATTGATTTCTTTACTTTGCATAGCTTGGTTCTGGTTCGGTCCAGTCCGGCCCGTGTGAACCCAACAAACACCCGCATTAGGTTCACAGCATTTTAATGAGTTACCACAAATACCTTACAGAACTTGCATAACAGAGTGATGGTTTATGGTACCCTAACGGGCCATTGATGCCTAGCTGCCCCTGTAGGTCGAGAATGAAAAAGGCGAAAGCAACAAAGGAACATGAAAATGTTCCATTTTCTGGGACTCTTTGACCTCAAAGACTATGGAGACAAACGGGAAGAAACCATCTGGGTTGTATTTGCCCGTGTTGAAACTTATTCTGTATACACCAGGGCTCAAATCATTCACTATTTTCATAAGCTGACCACTTCTTCCGTCTTTATCAGTAGTTGAAGAACCTTGCATTATCCACTTGTCTTTATCTGAATCTCCAAACACTGGGCGGGGCTGTTTGGTGTCGTACATTTCTAACTGGACTTCGATTCCAGCTGCAGGACACCCGCGGGCTACATCTAGTATATGGGTTGTGATGGGTGGGCGAACCCGTGTAGTTACTGATGGAGCAGTTAGATGACCTCCCAAAATGTTCATCCGACCTTCTACATTAAAAGGATCAATGTCAGTGGGAAGGGTAACCATATGATTATGGTAAATATGATATGACAGTGTCTCAACTTTTCTTTTGCTTAATTGCTTTATCATTTCATCTTTGTCACATTATCACATCACCTCATCAACCTTGAATATCAAGGTTGCAAAACAAGCGGTCTGATGACTGGTCAAAATAGGTATTAGGAAGAAATATGGACCAAGCTTATTATCATTATAATTTGTACTGATTACAACAGACAAACAGGTATTTCATCCAAAATTTAGCCTAAACATGGAGATTGTTGCAATTATTTTGAGACAGAGGGATTACTGTGATTCTATGAAATCATATGTGAGTTATAAAAGTCAGAAATGTAAAAGTTGGTGCTTTTCACAGCATCTACTTACGAATTGGTAAATCTGAGATGTCCTTCATATCCAACAGATCAAACAAAAAAGTTCAGGTTGATGGAGGAACAAATCAATTGGGTGAAACGGTTGGAACTCGAAAGTTGCTCAATGTCTATTCTTAATGCATAAAACCTCCTAAATGGTTTTATTCAAAGATTTAGATTATTATTGTAACAATATTGTTTCATAATCATATTTACATATTAATTTTTTGTAAACAGGTCAAATAAGCAAATTAAGAATTACCTTCCGCTTTGGTGACATTGCTTGCAGTGGACTGAGCCTGTCTTGAAGCAGAAACTTCTATATTTGAGAAAAGCTTCTGAAGACGTAATTCAGTTATTTTCATTTGTTCTTGGGCTGCATTCTCAAACTCAACAATTGGCCTGTTTGAAAAACGTCTCTACACGAATAGCAAAACGTCATTCAACATGGTAGCCTAACTTCATTTGTTCTTATGGCATCCTTGTTTTTCTGCTTCTTACTACATAATAGAAGATAACATTGATGAATATGCGAAGAGTACCTTCAACTCAGATAATATTTCAGGAGTACTTCTTCCAGATGCACATATAAGGAAAACAAACCCAAACTTCTCCTTATATCGAGAATTCCACTCATATAACTCCTGCAAAAAGAACCCAAATTCAAATCCCAAATTTTGATGTACTTTGTTTTATTCATGAACCGTGAATGTTTAAACAAAGACAATAAAAAGTCGGCAGCCATTCCCGAGCAGAGTATAGCAGGTGATTGCAGTTAAAATTGGAATACAACATAATTTTGCACCTCGGCAATTCAGTTGACAAATCACACATCTGTATATTTCTCATTAATATAACACATTACACTTTTAGTGTTAAGATGCATACTTGTAGGGTGGAATCAGTTGCAGTGGCTAGAGCAGTGGACTGCTCCCCTTTGCTCCACCTACAAACACATAAAGCAACAACAATTAGTCGAAGAGCTAACAAGAATGCAGGGCTTCACAAATAAAAGCACAATGGGATTTTCAATTTTCAACGCGTATAACACTTCAAGCTCTATAAATATCATTTTTCATGTTTTTTTTTATATGTAGAACGATGCGCAATCAACTTGACAGATAAATAAATTCCCAACAACTCCATGACCCATTGAAATTGTATTATGCATTTTTGCATTATGTTAACAAAGTATCTTGAGCATTTTTCTTAAAAAGACATGATGTATCCCCTCCAACCGAGGCCCATTTTAAGATACTAATACAGACTACATAGAAATGTATTGCCTCCATGAATCAACTTGTATTCATGGTTTACAATATTTCAAATTTCTATATGGAGTAGAACACTTACTAGTGAGGCTTATGTTTATCTGAAATTTGTAATAAATAACTATAATTTGAATTAAGGATAAGATCCTAAACTGAAAATGATTAAAATCCTCTCAAGTTATCATCAGTTTAGAAGTTGAAACTTGTCAGTTACACATTATAACAAAATCAAAGAGCATTTCAGATCTCAAAACACTAGCTTTCAAATTATATCAGTGATTTTCTAAAAGATTTAATCATTGGAAATTTTGAGATGATCACGCAAGCAAAAATCAAATCGATCGATCAATCGATATGGTGTATTCCAATCAATTAATCGATCAAGGGACAAGAAGTTAACTGAGCACTCGTGGAACTTTTGTGAGCAGCAGAAGAAGGGTTTTGCCCAATTTGGGGATGAGCGGCGAATGCTTCAAGCCAACCATGTACATCAACCTGCGGTCACTAAATCCATCAAAATTGAAACTCAATCTAATTGCTCACACACAGATGCATATACATACCTTATTGAACCAGATGTTGTTGGCTGCAGCAACAGCTTCGTCGTAAGTGGCAAAGGGTCCATCTGCGACCATTTCTTCAGCAAATTTGGTGCTTCCACAGCAAGAAATGAAATCAATTTTGCCTAATTTTATCGACATTGATGCTGTATATGATCACGATGATCTCCGAAGGAAAAAAAACACACACACAGAGAAACGTATGCAACCGGTGGAGAGAAATGAGGGAAATTGGAGAGATTAGAAAATGGTAGAATGAAAATAAGTTATAGGAAATTAAGCTTTAGTCCCTCATCTTAAAGATCTTTACATTCTATTACCCATAACATTTGTGGATTTCGGAAAGGATATTGTATTATTTGATAGCTAGCATGATTATCAGACACAAACATACATGCTACATGAACCATGTATGACAAACTCTTCTTGTGTTTTTTTGGTAATCTATCTATTATAATATTAGATGGACACTTAATAAAATTTTATATTTTATATTTTTATTTTTCTTATTTTTGTATCTTATTAAATGGTTACATTAACTACTAATGATATTACTTAATTTCTTTTAGATTAAAAATAAAATTTTAATTAACTAAGAATAGATTAATTTACAAATGTAATCCTAAAATAAATTAACTTTTATAAAAATTAGAAACATTTCTAAGACATCAAACTTTAAAAATATGAAGTATTTTAAAATCGGTGTTTTTAAAGAATAAAATTTGCTATAAACCAACGTAGTTAACATTCAGACTTATAATATTTTAAAATGGTTACTTTTGTAACAAATTGTTTAAACTTTTTTTTTTTTTGAAAAAAAACTATAAATAAACGTTTAAAAAATTAATATTATTGTTTCATTATTTATATCATATACTTATATGTATTTCAATCATATATTATCTCAAAATGTCATTTTGTAAATAATAAACTTTCGTTACTAACTATTTAATATTTTATTTATTTAACACATGTATACAAAGAGTACTAACGTAACAGAGAAATATACTAATTCACTTGTTTAGTTTTTGTATTTTTAAACATTTTGTGATAAAATTATATAAAATCAAAATAGTAAGAAATATACTTGACAATTTCATATAGTAAACTTCAACAAACTAAGAAGTATATTTAATACATACTGATACGTTGGATGACATGTATCCTAGAATCAAAAAGCCAAGAATAAAAAGTTTGCAAACCGGTACAAATAAACCGTCAATTTGAATAAGATTAAATATATATGTTACCTAGGATCTAAAATGACATCAGCTTTCGTTTCATGGGATCCAAGGTGATAGTAAACCATGCCATGTGATCATATGCCTCCCATTTTATAAATTTACCCACTCATAACAAAAATACACTTTTTTAATCCTCAAAGGTAAAATTGTCAACTTAAAATCAAATTTATTTCCTTTAATAAATGTACTTGATGGCATGATTTTATCCTTCTTCTCTTTGTAGATAAGATTATCATAATAAAAATGTTGGAGGTTTGATCATGATACTATAAGTGTAATAACAATCCGCCCTTCACTTGTAAAACTTGTAACGACGTTCCACCCTTATGTGTTAATCCTTGTGTCAATAAAGATTTAAAATATCTAGCTAGAACACGCTTGTTTCTATTTGTATTGATCATTAGGAGCTAACAATTAGATACGAGAGAGGTCATCACTTGTGCAATGAAAGTGAGTTGTGGAGAAGGGATGTAACTCAATTAGAGTATTCACAACCTATTTATTATATTTGTCCATATAATTACATTAAAAATACTATTTTTTCTATCATCTTTTCAATTAAATAAAATTTTTTATATCTTTATCATTATCGATCTTTTCGTTCTCTCATTCACAACAACTTTTAAAAATATTAAAAAAATTATAAGAGTTGAACCGTATTTACTTAAATTTACAGATTAAACAGTACCATTTCTATCTCTTTCACTCACTAGCACTCACAACCATTCCATATATTATAAAGACTACACTCACATAAATATAAAGAACAGACTCTGAATGCTCTTAGATTGGCAGATTTAAGAAGGAACTAGGTAACTTTGAGAGAGAGAGAGAGAGAGAGAGAGATGATGAAGGTTTTTTTCTGTATACAAACACAAAGATTAATATAATATGGCATATGATTGGTATCCCAAAATAGACTATATTGAGTATTTTATACTCCACTATGTACATATGGGCTTCAATTCTATATTGTGACCGTATGAAAGTCTTATTTTTTAACAAGAGCAATCTTTAAATTAACCAATATTACGAAGGTCATGATGTCAGGATTACAAGAAATGGTCTTGACCAAGCCAGCATACAAACATAAGTTAGGGTTTTTTTTTTAATAAGTACTTTTCAAGATTCACAAATCATTGTATAGACATGATTGACTCAATGTTCGCAGGATTCTACAGGAAAAAGCCTAAAATTAAGGTACTAACACTACTATAAACGAGTAAGCCTTTAACGAGCCATTCAAACTCATTTTGAGTCGAGCTTTTATATATCGAACTCAAGTTTGAGTTCATACATGAAGTTTGAACCATATAGCGAATCAAACTTAACTTACAATAGCTTTTATCATAATTTATAAGTCAAGCGTGTGTCGAGCTAGCTATCAAGCCAAACTCAAATTTAGCTTCAAGCCTTCAAGTTGAACTCAAGACCTATGGAGCTTAAACAATCCTTGACTCAATTGTCAGTCCTACTCAAAATGTTGTGTATGCTAAAAATACTACAATGTAAATATTTTAATTGCATTCGTCATTCTTTTCAGTATTTAAAATAAAAAGTTGTAAGACTGGAGCATCTATTCAGGAAAAGCTTAGATGTTCACATGCCCAGATTATTACCCCCAAGAACACATATTTATCCATCGAATTCAGCAACTACTACGAATCCAGAATGGAGACTACTTAAAAAGAAGATAAAATATGGGGTTTGCATTTGTTTAATCAACAACATTAAATGTAACTAACACACGAAAACAAAATAAAATATACAAATACATTGAACGACTTAAGAAATATAATATCCATAACAAAATGTCCATAGGCTCCTGAATATATATATAAATATAAAAACTGATTGATTAAGCTCCATAATCATTAAATATACGTTTGATTCCAAGAACTGATAACTACACGTTGATTTAACAATAAAATATTATCAAAGTTATTAAAAACGTCATTGTATTTAATATTGTGACCATCTTTAATAATTTTATAATATAATTAAAAAACTCATCAAGCCCAAGAAAGGAGATTAATTAGTTTAATATTCATAGCACTTGTTGCAAAACTTGCTTTTAAAAAGATCAAATAGTTTCACAAATCAATACAGACGATGATAATCTGACCTTAAATCTTAAATCATAATTCACAAAAATAAAAATCTAACCAAAACCTACGATTGGATCAACAAAATGATAACCTAATGACATCCCATACAAATGTCGATCCATGATAAATGTTGGTAATTGATGAATGATGATGACCACGATGATGACAATGAAGATGATGATGATGATGATGATGTTGGTGATGATGATGATCGGTTGCTTTGATCAGAACGGTGGTCGGCTGGCGGCGTTACCCGACCAACCACCACCGTCCACCGGCAACTGATGAACGTTCGGCATATTAAGTGGTAAGTTAAAAAACGGTAAACCCATCGACGACGGGTCTTGATACGGTTGACCACCGCCACCGCCACCGTCGCCGCCTTCTCCGGTGCCACCTCCGCCGCTGCTCGCCGCGGCTTCATCTTCATCCAACGGCAGCCTCTCATAAGCCACATTCGTGAAAGAAGCAGCAATAACAATCACCGGCCCGGACGCCACCAGAGCTCCGACGACGTTCCCACCGACCACCTGCCCTTGACCACCGGCTAAATAAATAGTCAAACTGGTGGCTCCCGGCGGCGCCGGAGGAGGTAAAAAAGAGCCCGAAAGCGAAAGTATCTCAAACCGACCATGAAGCGTGAGAACCGACCCGGCGGCGGCCGGCTGCCGGAGGCTGACGTTGTTGACGGTGCCGGTGCCGCTGAGTATGCAAATCCCACGTTGGCGTTTTCTGGCGTAATCAGCAACGGATTCGAAGACATCACAGCCGTTGCTGATTTCGAGGATGTGGGCTCTGAGGGTGTTGGCGCTTTCACGGGTGATGATCACCGGCGGCTTTGGTTTGTTCTTCGAGCCCGGTGGGCGGCCGCGTGGGCGGCGGCCGGAGCCGTCGCCAGAGCCGGCGGGGGTGGTTTGGTTGGGGTCGTCTTCTTCGCCGGAGTCTTGAGGGATTTGCAGGTGGAGATCAGGGTGGAGGTGAAAAGGGGGGGTGGAGTCAGCAGCCATGTGTGTGTGGAAGAATATTTGAGTTGAAGTAGAGGTGAAGAAGAAGAAGAATGATGATGAAGTATGGTGGTGATGGAGGAAGTTTAGGTTTTAAAAAAAGAGGACACATGACTACATGAGGGTTCTTTTTATTACATGAGAGGGAAATGTTTTGTTATATAATTGAGAAAAGGGAAGCATAAGTTAAATTAACCCTAGATGAAAAAATAATAAGAAACCAACCCAACCGAACAAAAGTGAACAAGGTTTTGGTTTTTAATTTTAACTCAATAAATGAACGGACATAAACATTTGAATGAGCATATTATCTTGTTTGTATATGTTGGTTAAAAATTGAACATGTTTGCGTTCATTTATGTTCCTTCTTGTTTATATTATAAACTAATCAGCTTTAAAATTAACCGTGTATTACACGAATTGAATAAGAAAATATTAAATATAATAAAAATTTATTAATTATAAAATGATATTATAAGATACGATATGATTGAAATTTTCCTCATTGTAATTATAATGAAAATTTTGTTTTAAAACAAACGTTTTAACAAACAAATGTCAAGTTTTTAAACTTTCTTATTAAAATTTGTAGTTTTAATTATTTCTTTTTATAAAAATTTTACCTTTTAAAAACATCAGCTTTAAAATATTTTGTATTTTAAAAAAGTTTGATGTTTTAAAAAATTTTCTTATTTTATAAAAATTTATTTCTTTAGAAATAATATTAATAAAAATATTATTTTCTAAATTTATTAAAAACTATTTAAATCTAAAAGAGAATTAAATAATATTATTAATAATTAATGCGATTATTTAATATAAGAGATGAACAAAAAAATTTGATGAGGAGAAAGTGATGTTGACGCACGTCTCTTTTAATTACCATTTTATTAAAGAATGAAGATATAAATTAGTGAATATAAATAAACGAAGGAGACGAACGTATTCCAGTTTGTTAATTCAATTTATTACTCACAATTATCTAAAGGTTAACATTTAATCTGAATTTGATTTGGGTGTTGTGTTTATGCGTGAGCCCATTAGTAATGCAGAAAAATTATACTAATACACATTTACAAAGGTCGGTGGGTTTTTTTATTTTTTTATTCTATCAAAATTGTGTTTATGCATACACATTTACAAATATGACAATAAAGTGGCTTTAGTTCGAGTGGTAGGTGATTTGTGTTTTGGTTTCGACTCCCACCAACAACATTTGTTATTTTTTTTTTCTATTTTACCTATATATATTAATATTAATTTCTTACGTTCATATTTTTGTGTATGCGTCGTTATAAATTCGAGTGTGTTTACGTTTGGAAGTAATCAGAAATGACCCGGTTCAAATATATAATGTTTCCGTGACTATTTTAATTTACACTTTAAGACTATCTACGTTTCAACATCCGTTTACGTTTTGACGTAAATTTTGTTCAGAAATGAGTTGGGTTAAATATAAAATGTGTGTATGCTAATTTTTACGTACGCTTTGAGCAGATCTACGTTTCGACATAAGTTTTATTTGAAAATGTGTTTGGTCAAATATAATACGTTATTATTTACTCTACATATTGTCATAAATTTAGTTTGAAAATGAGTTGGAGCGGTTGTAAGTTTATGTTTCGACATAAATTTTGTTTTGAATAGGGTTGGGTCAAATATAATATGTTTTATTCAATGGTATAAAATCAATTTACTCTACGTATTGACGTAATTATGATTCGAAAACGAGTCGGATTGATTGCATTCTATATTTTATCACGTCGAGTATGATGTCGTGGCAACGCGCGACGGGTAAAAAGCCTAGTTTAAATAAATATGCAAACATAACATAACAAAACAAAAGTAAATAAATACCTAAACGAACAATCAAAACTGAGTGTTCATGAACGTATTACGATCGAAACAGTAACTTCAACATGAAAAATAACAACATCAGATATACTTGGAATTTTTTGTGAACTTATATTACAATTTGAATCAGTTAGAATCAGAAAATAAATTATTTAATAACTGAGTGATTATTTACATAGAATAGACAAAATGATGGAATATACGAGGCGTGTTCTTTATTTTATTTAAAAACAGTTAAACGTACGTGTAATTTCTTTTTACTATCTGATAAAAGATTTTGTCAAAATCAGTATTCTAACTTTAAGTTGTAGTGATTATTTGTGAAAAATTATATATCCAAAACACCCCCTTCCTAGATTTCATGTGTGGATTCCATTTCAGTAACATCAAGACTTTAGTTAATTATGTAGCCGAATTATATGTTAGTGATAATTGATAGTTGGAGTTTTCATTTTACTAACTGGGTGTTTGATTAATTTTTGAATAACTGTAATCGTTAATTGGAAATTTTTGATAATTTTTAAGAACTAGTGAAAACCTTCGCACGAGGCAAGGAATTAACTACAAATAAAAAAATATCAAGCATCAAATTGAATATAGAAGTTGTGCAAACGAAAACAAGCTGAAAATCATGTTGTTGCGAAAATAAGCATTAAAAAATAATAAACTGAATTAAAAAATGAAAAGAAAAACTGAGCAACTTTATTGAGACTTGTATTTTTAGAAATTTATTTTACAAGTGTTTTGTGGTTCATATTTGGAATTTCTTTATACTTTTCAATCGCTAAATTTCAAACTTCGAATTTTAAACTTACACATTTTATTTATCTTTTAAGGTGATTTTGATGACTTAATCCTTTAAACTTATTCATCCATCCTTGTGAATTCTAATCGTCAAACCATGAGTTATACTTCACCCATTTTGTTTTAACAATATCTAGGTTGCAACATGTACCAATTATCAAATACACTCAATCATACATTCAATCAAACTTATTCTAAACTCAATTCATATAAACATGCTTGATTGTTATACTATTTGTAAATACATGTTAGAATACATTATCTTGCAAACAATCTAAATCACTCTTAGCATATATATAGCGCTATAAGACTAGCATATCTGTCCTATTATGATGGGTTTATGTTCAATTATTCAATCTTTCCCATCTTGGTCACTTTTGATGCTACTATTACGCTATTGGACACTTTCGTTTGATTATTGGCTTTGCATGCTCGCATAGCACATAACTTTAATATACTTTATTCATGTTAAATTAATATTTATTCACTATTATGCTATGTATTCGAACTTGTATGCTCACCAATATATTCATATGTTAACTAATATTTTATACATATTGTACGAAATGCTTGAAGCTTTATCAAAAAATTCAATTAGATAGACTTAGAAACACATCAAATCTATCTTTTTGTTGGTTTTGAACTTGTATTTTTTCAAAATTATTGTACGTTTACTTGAAATATTGTAAGGTTATGTTGATGAATGATTATGAAATTCAATATTAATTTATTATCATTTTAGTGCTATGGTGTCTTTGAACAATATATCACTTCCCGCCCCCTATGTTCTATCATCGGTTGGGGTGTGACAGCACATAAGACGGATTTATGTTATCAGATGGGCGATGTGTATATGAATGATGCTTGTATTTGTTATATTAAAATAATACTATTTGAAAAATTACCATTGACGATGTGATGTATGATTCTTCAAAACATGAAAACTTGTAGATAACAACTATAAAAAATATTTTCTTATATTTTGATGACATTGATTTTTTTTCTAGTGATAGTGTCTTTTGTTTGTGACCAAAACCGATCTTTGACCAACCCGAATTTATGGCGTATGAGTTGTTAGAATCTTAAAGTGTAAAATATTGAGACCATAAGAAAAATTTCTGGTTCCACCACTGCTGATATTGACAATAAATGTTCATGGAACAAATAAAAAAAACACAAAATATGCTTAAAAGGGTGAGATGAAGGGCGGGTGAGTTGGGATTGACCCCTAACACCTATTTTTTGTAAGAAATTAACAATAACCAGGAGGGGTGGGAAGTCTCTAGTTAACGCGTAGTATGATAAATGATAGACAAAATGAAATATATGATTGTGAGTAAATTAAACAAAAAAGATTAGTTGGTTAATGAAATAAGATTATCTAGTACACAAGAATTTCATTCCCTTTATATACACCTCAAAATCATCCATTCGCCTCCATTCCTTCTTTCACCTTTCGTTCCCATCACCATCACCACCACCCCAACCACCACACTACCAGCCACCTACCCTACCACCCGCCACCGCTACAACCACCAAATACTACCACCACCAGTGTATTTATTCATTCGTATCTTCTTATTTACAATACATTACAAGGTAATTATTTATAATATTTAGAGAAAATAGACAACATGACAATAAAATGGTAATAACCATGAGCATATAATGACACATTAAGGTAATAACCATTCTTTATTAGAATTTCATTTGATCGAAGCCTAAATGAATGTGTTTGATTGTTTTTGTTTTTTTACTTAAAAAACAACTCATACTCTCAAATACTTCTACATTTATAAACTAATCTAACTCATGTGAGGATTTGAAATCTAGTTCTTTTTTTAAATAAATTTTACTACCATCATTAACCCAAATGCTGTGTGTGTGATTGCCTAGTAAACTCTAGAAGCATTGGCGGAATCAGGAAATTTTTTGTAAGGGGTCACTATTTTTTAGTGATTTGATTTGCAACGAAACAACATATAATTTTTCGTGTGGTCCCATCGGGTCGGGTCGGGTCGAAATATACATAATTAAATTGCATTGAGAATGTTATGAAAAATATAATATCAAAATAAATCAATTAAAACTTACATTTTATGTTAAAAGTAAGGATAAATTGTAATTTCCTTTATTAAATAGTAAAAAAAAGAAAAAAAGTCAGAAACTTGCAACTTGCAAGGATCAAACCCACAACCTCCTATTTCACATGAGCACATGCTAACCAGTGAACCATGATCAGATTTAAGTTTTCATGTTAACTTTAAAATAGTAATGGGTTCACCTCTTGAAAAAACTATGAGTTCATTCAAAAATTCTGTATTATACGTTACACTACCGACTTAAAAATCAATGGGGTCACTTGACCCCGTTTGACTAGGCGTGAATCCGCCCCTATTTCATCCCTTATAAGCAGTTTTATCACATATATCTAGAACACTAACTTACAACGAGATGTGATAAATAAAATGCCGCAAACGATATATAAATAGCTAAGTAGTCAAACAAATAATAATTTAAAGTGCGAAATGTGTCCCCACCTATGGACGACATGTGGGCATGTGGCTATGTTTGTTATTTAATATTGGCACTACTGATTATTTGATGAAAACGATGTTTTAACTCTACATTCTGTAAATTATAAAATTACTCTTCATTTTAAGTTTAATTTTTTTTGGACGGTAAACATACGACTATATTTTAAAAGATAAATATTATTTTAATTAGATTTATTTATTTGTTTTTAATGGGGATCGCACCTCAATCACTTAAGAGAAAACTTATTACTGAAAAATACTTTAGCTCAACTCTAAGTATTTTTATTTAAAGTGAGACTTATATTCATATCACATGTCATGAGTATCACACAATAACCATTTACGGTAAGAATCATTGGTTTTTAAGTTTAATTTATTGTTAAGAAAATGTTATTAGATGGGTTTAATTTGACTATTCGTTTTAACTTCACTACTAAAAACTTTATATGATAAACATTTTTTCTAAATTGATTTTATTTTGTTTAGCCCTTAATTAGTTTTAACAAATGCAGATCTAATAAAACTTTAAATGGAATACAAATAAGAAACAAAGAGCCTTTTTATGTAAAGTTTTATAAATCATACTTATAAAAGACTTTATGAATAAAATATGATTCATTTTATCCACCTTTAGGACATTTCAAGTCGGGTAGGAAACTAAACACTAAACATACACTGTTGACTGTTAAATTGTATCAAGTCTTATATTCAGCCCTAAAATTTATTTTTATTAGAAGAACAAGAAGTCTCGTGCTGGAGTTAGTAGCTTCAATCTCCTTTTCCAATTTCACCCAATGTAAAAAATACTAAACTTGAGTCTTGATCTATCAATAATCATTCAAGAAGGTGTAAACTGGCTTAATTAGTGATTGAGATGTTTTCCTTGTATAAGTATGGTCCAGGGATGTATTATCATGGCACATCTTTTTCTTGCTTTTTAATAATAATAGTAGTAATAACAATAATAATGATAATAATAATAATAATAATAATAATAATAATAATAATAATAATAATAATAATAATAATAATAATAATAATAATATTATTATTATTATTATTATTATTATTATTATTATTATTATTTTGATATTGTTATTATAATGTTGATATTGTTATTATTATTCTTTAATTCGTTTTCAAGGTAATTGAGTATTACTAAAAGTTTAGATCAAAAGTTTTCTATGCGAATTCAAAACAAAAGGTTGATAGCTTTTGTAGTCTCTTATTTAGGTTTAGACAAGATTAAAAAAACATTTTAAATGAATTTTGAATTTAGTGTTCTTATAAATAAATAACCAAGTGTTCCTTTAAACAATAGTTTGGTTGACTCAATTTGGAGATCTCTTTTCCTGAGCAAATGAGGTCCACAACTCTGTTTTGGCAGCAAAACTTTTTTCTTAACTTTCATGTTGCTTTTTTATTTCATTATAATATATATTGTGTTGTTAACATTAGTACTAACTATGATCATGTCAGTTACGTTTCTAAAAATCAGTAGTGTAATTAGTTAAATTATCAAACTTGACTTAACCGGTAAATTTCATGTTGATGAAACTCACAAATAATTTAACATATTTTTATCTTTTTTATAGGCACCTAACCTACTCTATTAACTACCTTAACACCATCAAACATGCACTGTATAAAAATCAAACCCTCATTAGTTGGTGAGAAGAATACACCATTTATAACCAAAATGTTTTACTGTAATGTTTTTACGAATTGTTATCTAGTATTGCAAAACAAAAATACACCCTATTATTTAATTTACAAAAACATAGACAGATTAAGTGTCTATTTATGTGATACAAATACTTATTTTATTAAAAATTTGACTAACACAAATTGCTATATTAATTTCGAGCTAGGCTAGGTGTAATGAGGATGCGCAACCATTGCCACGTCGACCGATCACATCTATCCAAGACAACCGCTCAAAAGGTTGATATAAAAAAACTACAAAGAAACATCAACTTGCAACTACTTTACCCCAACGTTAGCCACTTAGGGGTTGTTTGACAACTTATGAATAGTTAGTGCTGAATGATTAAGAGTTTTGAATCACTAAATGTTGAAACAATAAGAGATCTGAATCATTAACAGCTAGTATATTGCTTAATTATTTAGAGACAAATGCTTGACCAATTTAGATAAAAGGTCTTAACCATTCAGACTCAGTATAATGCTAAACCATTTAGAGGTAAAAATGCTTAACCATTTAAAATCTGCTCACAAAACAAACACCCTGAACCATTAAGTGCTGAACCATTGAGACATCTGAATGATTAAGAGGGAAACAAACAACCTCTTAATAAGGCTAGAACATGAAATGACCCATTAGGAGAGCAAAATCTATTTGGGAAAAGTACGTACTATGGACAAGTGAAATGTTTCTTAGTTTTTTTTTTAATGTTTTTTTTTGTCTTTTAAATGTATTTTTATGTTTAACAGTAATATTGTTAAGTTTTACTTTATGTTTAATATTAATGTTAAGTTATAATTTTATTAAATAAAAAGTTAAACTATAATAAATATTAGAAATAATTAAAAACAACTGATTAAATAATAATTACAGACCTCGTTACAATAGCCGCGGGTATTACACCCCCAAGTGAGGGTAAGGGTGATGTACCACACTTACTGTCTACGTGATCGTAACATAACAATACTTTTACCCGGGCATTACACATGATGTTATGTGCAATTTCATTCATAATTTAAAAACTATATAAGATTGACTGATCATATATTGTTTAAATTCTGATCCACAGTTTTAAAAAATCATTTTCTAAGTTAAAAATCAAGTAACATAAGAATACGTGACATAGAATGTTAGAAATAAAAGTATAAACAACAATTATAAGTCGATAGCCTCTTCCAACATAGTGGCACTCATGTATATATCCACTGATACGTTGTCAAGTCTAATACAATGAAGATTAGATGAATTTATAAGTATATATTAGGGGTTGGGTGTTCGTCGTTGTTTTAATAAAAACAATAATTACAATATTAAATTATATATGCGGAGGTGTTATTATTATTATTATTTTTCTATGGAAAGTATGAGCCATAAATTAATAATTATAAGATAAGACAAGGGAGCTCGTCAACAACAACCGAGAACTCTAAATAAAAGATATATAATTATGCTTGTGTATCTAATTTGACTTATTTAAGTCAAATAATAACAGAAAAGGGCAATAACAAAGAAAGACAGAAAGTACCAAAATAATGTGCGTAAATGAAAACAAGAAATTGATCATGCACGAATTGGAAGAGGAAAATGGGGTTGATGCCACGAGGCGCATCTAAAGAAACACAGCAACATAAAAATAGAAGGTTTATAAATGTTAAAAGCAAACTGAAATTCGTATAATCAAACTCGTGGACTCGTGGTTATTTTGTATTGTTAAGGGATTTAATTATTAGACAATGTAACCTATACTTTATAGTAAATGAGTAATTAAGCATGTCATATGATAATCTCCTTTTTAATTTTGCAAGAAATTTTCTGTCAAAATTAATATATTATTTTAGTTAACTTTTTTATTTTAAAAAATTAAATTAATAATTCATTTTAGTTTTTTATCTATTGGTTTTTGAATTTAATTTTTTATTATCAATTAAATTGTTTAATCCTATTGTTTAAAATTATACATACTTTTATAGCTAAAAATAATTCAATTAAAAAATAGAAAAAACATTTATTGATATATATTATGAGTAGGGGTGTAACGGTTCAAACCGGCAAGAACGAAACCGAAACGGGGTGAAACCGGGAACTTGATAACCTAACTCTGAAAATCAGAATCAAACCTTATGGTTACCTAATTTGTTCGGTTCTTAACCAGGTAAACTGGTTCCGTTTTGATGAAGAACGAATAAGGAACCATTTTGGTTGAAAAACCTAAAATAACGACTTGGTATATTAGAAAAAACAAATTAATATTCAAATTAAACAACAATTTAGATACACAAATCATAAAATTTCTCTGCTACTATTGCGTTCTCATGGTTGTTTCGTCAATAAATATCGTTCTTCATTTTTTTTGGTTAGGATTGTTTCTTTTGATTTGTGAAGGTTTGAAAGTCAATGTTATATTTTAGTTTATGTAGAAAATACGATCAGATGTCTTTTAGATTAACGATTTGTAAATTAAATCTTGGTTCACAAATAAATTAGTAATTTATTAGAATTCAAAGTTCTCATGGGCTACTGGTTTTTATGTACATACACGGGTTCGGAATCATAACCGAACCGGGAACCGTATACGCATATTATAGGAACCGGAAACCAAACCTATATTAGCACAACCGGTTCTAAACGGTTGGTCCAACAAGTTTCGTCAGTTTCGGTGAAAAAAAAAACCGGTTCTTGTTCACCCCTAATTATGAGTTAGTGTGATTTTAAGACAACCATTTTTAATCTTACGCATGTTAACTGTAAGCCATATTATCCAATTAAGTATTTGTAGATTTATAAATTATTAATGCAACTTTTTTAATTTGTATTATTATATGTAATACTAGCTATAGTAAACTCGTGTATTACACGGGTTGAAAAAATAAAATAAAAAATTTATTAATTATTAAACGATATTTTAAAATAAGATATGATTAAAATTATGTATGAGTGAAAACTATAAGTAATAAAATAATGATATCAACTCTTTAAATTTTTATTTTTAAAATGTTTTTGTTTAAAAAAAAATATTTTATTTCAAAAGAAACAGTTCTAAAAATATATTTTTAAAAGGTCATTATATAGCTCTGAATTTTAATTATTTTAACTATTAGTAATTAATATAATTATTTAAGAGAAGAGAGAATCAGAAAAATTTTAGTGAGAAAGAATGTGAAAATAACATTAATAAAAAGATATCTTTTTTAATTTATTAAAATATTATTTGTAATCTAAATAAGAATTAAAATTATTTAATCTTTCTTAATTTAGGTAATTATTTAATAAGAGAGAGACGGGAAAAATAAAATTAGGGGGCCTAGAAATATGACAAGTGTCCCCATAAGTTACTCTTTTAGTATTATATATAGATATATAACTTAATCATAAGAAGTATTTAATTATACATTGACGAATTATATCATTTTCATATTTTAAACTCGTGTACCACACAAGTTTCTAGGTTCTTTCAATTTATCCAATGCAAATGACAATCGCTAAGAAAACCTAAGGTTTGTCTCGTTTAATTTTTGTGGATGAGTACATACGTACATAAAATTGGTTTAAATAAGAACTATTAAATATATAGAAATTAAACTTATTTTTTTTTACCTTTGATATATAATTGAGCATATAAAAGGAGAAGGTCAAGATTAACTAGTTATTAGGAGTAGGTCACGATTGACTAGTGAATAATAACAGATGGTTCCAAAGACGTTATTCAACATAAATCGAATGAACTCAAAAAAAACAAAAATAAAAAACAAAAGAAGTTGTACTCGTTAAGAAAGTTTTATGCGCAACTAATTTCTGAAAATGTCTCCGTGAGTACATAAAAAGTGGTCAAAAATGTGTCATTGCAACTTCCTTTTGTTAAATAATTTTAGGGAGGCATAAGAAACACATTCTATGTGCCATACTGCCTAATGGTTTTTTTTTTTTTTTAATTACATTACCGTAACCAATTTTAATTTTAGCCTTTTGATACAAGAGAACACTATTAAAAGATGTTTACGTATCTTCTTGTTTTATAACGTAAATGTGTTATGTGCATTACTTAATGATCGTTAACTTTAATGAATAAAATGAGATACTCAAAACATATAAATATGGGGAGTTCAGGTTCAAGTTTCACTTTGAGCAAAAATGTTCAGGGTTAAACCAAAGGGTTTTCTTAGTTGTAGTTTTCTTCTGAAGGGGTTAAGGGTGCGGTCCCAGCTGAAAAACGAATAGATGAACCTGATTAAAATAACACATATCCTTTGAAGCAGTGTCGTACGCTGTTGTTCAAAAGGAAAAAAAAGAAATAAAACCTACAAAGAAACCGATCTAGCTTGAGCCTATGGACCGTACTTAGCTAAAGCCTAACTACACATTATAGATCCTAATATTATGACACCCCTTATAAATCGGCATCCGCCTATACACCTCGTATAGCCCTATACGAAGCGTATAGGGTCGAAGACACTGAAAACGAGATCATTTTAGGGGCGGGGGTGTTAGATAGCTATACGCCTCATATAGCCTTGTATGATCCCCCTGTATGACACAAATAGGCTTATATGACTCGTATAACATATTTCGACAATGAATATGAGGAAAATTTAGGGGCTGTAAGAAGGGTTATATGTCCCATATAGGACTATACGACCCCTCTCTACGAAGTATAAGGCTATACGAACTGTATTGAAATATGATGCGTTGATTTATAATTAAGGGTGTCTAATAACCAGACCCTACATTATTAATGACTATATGTCTATATCTATCACTGAATAACAAATGTAGGATCATCATGATAATTTAAAAGGTATATATGTTGTATAACCGAAACAAACAAATATGCAGAAAATGTCTGGATATGATCATTCAACTAACTCGTTTAATTAGCGAGAAACTTTGAGATGAATGTCCCAATATATGTTACTAGTTTCTTTAGTATTTATTTGTAAGCTCTGTTTTCTTAGTATTAGAAATACAATTACTTATTACTATTTGTATAAAATAATTTAATATTATCTATAAATCTTTTAAGTAATCATTATTGTTGTCATAAATTTCATTCTATATATGCCAGGTCATGTATCGAATTTTTAACATATTTTAAGTTCTTAATTAAGATATGAAATTTTTCAAAAAATAAATTTCTTCCGTACACGTCCTATAACGACATGAACTTCAGTATTCATAGAAGATCAATATAAAAAAGTTATGAAACCAAAACATACTATTATTTTAGTGAAAAGTGATAATGCAAATATTGGATGAGGTTCAGTGTAAACAATAAAAATCACCAAGAATGTTATATAAACTTTGGTAATGTGTTTGTATATTAAAATAAGAGAATGAACTACATGTTAAAATATTAGCCAGCTGATGTTCAGTACCACACACTCTTCCTAGACAATTACTAGGTCGGACATTTAAATATATACTATCTATTTCAATCAAATAAATAAAGAAAACAATAAAATAATGAATCATTCCCTAAACTAACTGACTAAGTAAATACAAACCAGAAGGATCCAAGTGTGATTGGATGAGGATTCAATTTTGAAATTTTATATTATGAGAATTGATATGTATCTTAGAATTTTATTGTAGTTTTAATTAACTAAATAATTAATTACCGTTATTCTAAAAGAAACTCTGTTAAAGAATATAAAAACTATTACAAGCTAAAACATTACCACAACAAATTTGTACCAAAACTCATATTTTTTTTCTTCTCTTTTATACTTAAAAAAATAAAAGTACAGCAAACAAAAAACTTTTTTTCTTCCTTTTATCTAGCGTATGACTTTAAAGTTGATTAATTTCAAGGTTAAGCTAACTATTTTGAGTAAAATAAGCAGTTACCATAATCTTTAAATTTTAATAGAAGTTTTTTTTGTTAAATCAAAACAAAACGTGGCATCTTTTTAACTTTAGGCCATTGATATAATCCCCAAAATATGAGATATATATACCAGTTCTCTTAAAAAAATTAGACTTTATTCAAGATGTCTGTTATGATATGTCAATAACCTACTGCGTATGCATGTGTGTGCATACATACACATGTATGCATGTGTGTATATGTATGTATTATGAAATATATATAGAATTTTACTTCTTTAACTTTTAGTCCCTACTATTTTCGTAATTGTATTAGGAGGCGTACGTATCATGTTCAAGTCTTTTTGTAGTAATTCTTGTCAGTGGGTCGATCAAGTTAAAGCTCATGTAAGCAGTAAACTTTTTGTTATTATTTACAACAATAAGTTAATACAAGAATTAAACAATAATAGACTTAATCAATTTTCACTTGAAGTAAACAATAGTAGCTTATAGGTAATTAAAAGTATTCCGAAAACACATAGATACATGTGAATAAAGACTAAAGTGCAATCACCCCTTTCTTTGCTATTGATAGTTGTGACCATTCTAACATGGGATGAATAAATTCTTGGGAGACTTGGAGTCATATTCTTGGACAAACATTAAAAGGCTGGAAATACTCTTTTATTGTTTTACAATTTATTTATTTTTAATAAATAAAAAATTACAAATACAATAAATGAAATATGTATAAAACTAAAATTTGAATTCGTATAAACGATACTTTTTGACATGCCTATAAACATATAAAATGGTCATAGTTGTAAGGGTGTAAATACAAATGAAAAGAAAGAAAAAAATCGCCTAGTTTTTTTTTTTAGTTTTGGAGATTTAGTCTATATATCTTCACAAAAATGAGTTGAAAATAAAAATGTAAGTTGAAATGAAAATTTTAATGATAAACGTTTCTACACATGACGTAAATATCGAATGTAATGCATTTTTAACCTCATTTTTTTTTCCCGATTATTAACATTAGTATTTTAATGAAATTAATAACTCATATATTAGTATGTTGTCTCCTTACTTAACACTAACTTAACACATCGTATAATGAACAAAAACATATACAATGACAAGTTTAGGGGAGAATAGTACCGTCAACTATCCAAACCAGATAAAATTACATAAATAGTTCCTATTGTTTGATCATATTACATGATTGGTATCTAGATTTTGAAAATTGTAAACTTTATCCAAACTTTTATGTAGCTATTGCAAATTTAATCCTTAAATTTTACAAAGTGTAAAATTAGTCCAAAATTCTACATGGGCGTTGCACATTTGGTCCTAAATATTAAATTTAAAAGTTAGTTCAAATTTTATAAAATACATAAAAAATGAATGAATTTAGTGCCAGAGATCAAATATGCAATGATTACACAAAAGTTTGGATAATTTTTTTAATTTTTAAAGTTTAGGAACCAAACATGCAAATTAATTAAACCACATGGACCATTTATGTAATTTTCTCATAAAAACCAATATGCTTCAAGTAACTGTTCTAATATGTATAATAGGACTTAGTCACTTAAGGCTGCAAATGAACTAAACGTTCAGCGAACTGTTCGGTGGGAAATTCATTTATATTTATTCGTTTAGTAAATGAACGAACATGAATAAGAAAATTTCGTTCGTTTAGTTAAACGAACAAACGTAAACACAAGCTGCGTTTTGTTCATTTATGTTCGTGAAAGTTCGATTATGTGTTCATTTATGTTCGTTAATGTCCGTTCGTGAACGTTTGACAATGTGCTCGCTTATGCTTGTTAATGTGTTTGCTTATGTTCTTAATTTTTATGTCAGATATTTTTATGATAATTATGTTAAATATCTTTCTAATCTAATAAAAGAGTATCTAGTGGGACACATGGCAGCACCACATTCATACCCACCAAAATTTTCCCGCTTCTCTTTACTATTAAATAATTACCTTTATTACTAATAATATTATTTAACTTTTCTTTAGATTAAAAATAATTTTTTTCATAAATTAAGAAATAGATCTTTTAATTAATGTTATTCCTAAAGAAAAAAGTTTTTTTTAAAGTAAGACGTTTTTCTAATAAATCAAATTTTTTTAAAATATGAAATATTTAAATTGATGTTAGATTTTTTATAAACAAAAAATAATTAAAAATGCGAGTTATAATAAGCAAACTTTTAGAAATGACATTGTTTAATACGGTTTTCTTAAACAAAATATTTGAATTTTTTTGGGAAAAAAGTTTTAAAAAGTTGATATCATTTTTTTATTACTTATAATCTTTACTTATACGTAATTTCAATCATATATTATTTTAAAATATTATTTAATAATTAATAAATATTTATTATATTTAATAATCAATTTATTCAACCCGTGTAATACACGAGTTTAATAGAACTAGTTTTTGGATATTTATGTTAGATACTTGTTAAATTTTGATGGATTTTGTGTAATGTTTGTGATGGAAATGCAAATTTTACTTTAAAAATATGTGATCATCTGTATTTGTTTGTGTTCATGAACTTCTTTTTGTTCGTCATGTTCATGAGTATTTGTTTGTATTCGTTTGCATTCCGTAAGTGTTCGTGAATAGTTCATGAACATGTTCATTTCCTTAATGAACGAACACGAACAAAAAATCCCGTTTGACAAGCTTATAAATTTGTAAGGTTAAAATATTTTATTATTTTATTTAAATATTACCAATTATTTTCTAATATCTTAATATGTATTCTGAAATGAATCCAATTGCTAACACAGTTAACTAAACAAAATTAGACTATAGCGTTTATATATGTGTAAATGGGCTAGATCGAAGAGTTACTGGGCTGAAGGAGATCTAGCCCACTGAGGGCGGAACTTAAAACATATCACAAACCGTAGAGTAGAAAGTATAAACATGTACCCTAATTGAACCGGGTGAAACCCAAATTGAATGAGTATGTATTATTATTTTTTAATTTTTTATATATTTAATTTTAGTTATTACATTTATAATAATAATTCTTAAATCTGTAAATATTTAAATTTTAAAAGTGATCTTATTTTTTTAATTAACAGATTTCAAGCAAGATTCTTGTTGTGCGAGATTTTCTCTCACCTGAACAAAAAACTTTTAAATTTAAATAATTGATTTCTGATTATAAAGAATAATAAATAGAAAAGTTATGAAATTTTATAAATAAACAGATTTCTTTTAATTAATAAAATTTCTTTAGAAAAAGTATTTTTTTTTGGACAAAAATCTCATAGAATACATAAAAAAGGTTATATATTTTCATTTTTTTAAAAAATATATAAAAGTTACATTATTTTATGTACAAAAATATTAATATTTTATAAATTAATAAATATTATATTATTTTTATGTATATATTAATATTTTATAAATATTTAAAAAAATTTGGTGAGGAAGGACGAGTTTTTCTAAAAAAAACATTTTTTGCGTGAAAAAAACCACGATTCCTCGCATGGTCATTGAGGCAGGACCTGTCAACAAAGAAAATTGCCAATTCTCATCTGGTTAGATAAAAATGGGCATGCCAGCGAGGAATAGACATGTTTGTGAGGGGTTATGGGTTCACATGGCGGAGAGATGGACATATGTTTGCTCTTGATAGGTCCAATGACTAATTTAATAATTTTCCCCAAAAAAATGGGCATGCCAGCGAGGAATAGACAGTTTTGAATCTTTATTTTGGTAATGTGGTTTTATCAAATGACTAATTTAATAATTTTCCCCAAAAAAATACTACATTTTTATTCGATTCACATACAATATTGTAAACCAGCTAATGCACTGCCAACACCACCACTACCACCACCATCCTACCAAGCCATCACCACCATTTGTTCAACCGCCGCCCCCTCACCGTCGCAGCCCCCCACCATAGCCTGCTATTACAGCCTACCATCGCAACCACAAATGCCATATTCAACCTAACGTGTCTGTTGGCCACCAGTCTTCTTCATGAGAGAGAGAGAGAGAGAGAGAGAGAGAGAGAGAGAGATATGGATGATTGTTATGGTGGAGAAAGGGATTATGGTGGGGGCTTTAGTGTCAAAGGATAAGAAGAAGGTGGGGGTGGGGGTGGTGGGTTTGACTTAGATATAATTAGGAGTATTATTGTCATTTTAAAATTTTTAACATAAAAATTAACCCTTCATTCATGACGGAGACTTTTTGTGTTATGTTTTGTCAAACCTATGGACCGACTTTGGAGTTTTTCAAACTTGAAGACCGAAAGTGAAAACCGACCTAACCACAGGGACCTTTCATGTAATTAACTCTAAACTTTACTATTTAGGAAAGATTATTATTAATATTTATATATATAATGTGATACACCTTTTTAGTAAGATGAATTATTATATAGCGTCTTCCATAGCCTTCTTCACTGGCAAATCTTTAGATGACTCATGACCATAATGACATGTGCGAGTTTTAAATAATTTATCCACTTGTGGAAGCAAGAGCAATTATGAACCAATAATATGAAGGAATTGAAGCAGGAGAAGATTGATCGAAAGACAACCATGGAAGTTGCATACATCCTACACATGAATACCGGCGATGGGGAATCTAGTTATGCCACTAACTCGTTACTTCAGGTGAGTTTTCATACACTCTTGATTAGTTTGTGATTACCAACATTTTATTTTATATATAAGGGTATTCCTTTCGGTTTCTTCGGTTGGACGGCAACACTGCCTCTGGCCCTCGAGTTGTGCATTTCGGGTAAAACAATCGGGTTGCACGAGCCGAATCAATCCGTTGCTTTTGTGACTAGCAAAATCAATTTCCGTATATTATAGTCTCACTGAATTCTAAAACATAGAAAAAAAAAGTCACACGTAAGAGAAACACAAAAAAGGTTTCTCAAACCAAATTTGGTATGTGAAAATAATATTTTGAAGTAATATCTTGGTCACCCTGTATAATTTTTTTCTAAAAACAAATTGAGGCCATGTTTGTGATTGTTTATTTTGATTGAAAATGATTTTTGACAAAAATAACTTATTAACTTATGACTTTTCAGAATGAGTTTTTAAAAAAGTATTTGGATTAGCTTATAAACTAAAATGTTGTAAAATGACAAAAAAAGACGTGCTTTTAAAAACGATAGGAGTTAATAAGATATAGTAAAAGGGTATAATAGAAAATTAGATCAAAAGAAGTTTTCAAAAGTCAATAAGTAACCCCATACTTACTTCTCAAAACCTTCTTTTTACCCTATATGAAAAGTCAGTTTGAAAAGTACTTTTGAGTTTGCCAAACACTTTTTTTGACTTATTAACTTCTGAGAAGTTAATAAGTCAAAAGTTGGAAGAAAATAAGCAATCCCAAACATGCACTGAATGTCACTTTATCAAATTTTCATTTAATTTAAGGGTAACAAATCATTGTTCTAAATATTGTGTTACTAATATGTGCACTCTAGATAAGATTAGAAATTGCATATAGTAAAGAAATATTCCGTTCAACGGAAAGTATATCTTAGAGGGCATGGAGTAGTGATAGGGATGGTGGGAGAAACCTGGCTTCGGGTGGGAACACCAACCCAAACCCGATGAGCAAAATAAACCTCTAAACCCGGTGATTTTTCACCAGGCATAACCAATCACCCACACCCATTGGCAGTGGTACCGTGCCACACACCACACACATGAAAAAGGTGGGGGAAAATGAGAAAAATAGGACAACACCTTACAAAATGAAAAATATCTACAGACAATGAAAAAAACTGATGTCTCACCTGGAAAAACTGGAGAAAACGATGACACTGTGTAGCCTTAGAAATTGACTAATGATTGTGCATGAAAGAAACAAAATTAGATTGATGGACATTTTTTTGTTTTTTTGACATATTAAGAAATTTTAAGATATGAAAATTGGGTTGGGGGGTTTTGCCCATGAATACAAGGAAACTAAGATGTTTTTGTTTTTTTATAGGGAAAATGTTACAGAATAGTAACAAAGTTTTAAAAGTGTTCTAATTTAGTCACTCATGCATATTTTTCTCAAATTGAACCACTAAACGATCAAATCGAGTCATAATCGAATTTTCTTATGTTAAGAAAGTTACAGTGAAAAAGACGTGGGGGTCAGAATTTTCAATATATAAAATTATATTAAAAAATAAAAAAAACATGTTAATTATGAAAAAATAAAAAAATACCTAAAATTTACGTCAACATTCCATATCAGCATCAAAATATAGAAATAAATATTTTCTAACTGAAACAAAAAGTATAACATGCTAAAAAATATGTTAAGGCTTTTAATTTATATAAAATATGAAAATTGAGTGACGTAATTGAAACACTTTTAAAACTTGAGTTACCTAATTGAAACACTTTTGAAAGTTGGTTACTATTTTATAAAATTACCCCTTTTTTATAACATCTAAAAAAAGTAATCGAGTGTTGGAACAGAAATATTATCAACCGATTATATAAATTATATTTATTTAAACGTTAACTTAACACTTGAAATATTAAGAGTTTATAAAAGATTAAAAGTAATATACTTGATACAAGTTATTGATTAATAGAGTCGTGTAATACAATAAAACTAACCCACTGAGGTAATGATTCAAACCCACCCTTTGAAAAAAAAAAATGATATGGGGGTCAAATTCACATTGATTTTAGTTCATATATTGATTTGTGCCGTTAATGCAGGGATCACGTGGGGAAATTGTTAGCTTGTTAATTAATAAGAGAGAAAATTACATAAATGGTCCCTGTAGTTTAATTAAATTGTATGTTTGGTATCTAAATTTTAAAAATTGTAAAGATAGTTTAAAATTTTATATAAATATTGCATGTTTGGTCACTGACACTAAATTCATTTATTTTTATGCATTTCATAAAATTTAAACTAACTTTTAATATAATTTTAGGAACCAAAAATGCAACGCCCACATAAAATTTTGAATTAACTGTGCACTTTTGTAAAACTTGGGGACCAAACATGCAATGACTACATAATAATTTGAAAGATATTTGTAATTTTTAAAGTTTAAGAACCAAACATGTAATTTAGTTAAACTACAGGGACCATTTATGCAATTTTCTCTTAATAAGATTACCATCAAACAAAGTAATCATTTCTTTTCTTTTGTAAGAACGTAGAAAATGTGTCTGGATTATTCTTTTTCTTAAATTATATAATAGATGATTATATATTAATTATATATATTCTTTTAATCTCATATAAAGGAGCTAAAAGATGGTTAAGTTAATATATTTTTATTAAAAAGAAATTTATTTAAATATGCTTCATAACCAAATATTTATAGTAACAACTTGTACCAACGTTTCTTCTGTATAACTATACCGTCTGCAAAGAACAATTAAAATTGGAGTTCATACTTTTACAATCCAAAATCAGAATAAGATTCTATGTATGAGGTTTCAACTACCATTGTTAATTATTTTGGGAAGATTAGTCACTCTTAACTACTTAAGTACTCGTTTAATTAAGACGTCTAAAATGATATACAAGTTTATATTTTTTTCAGGAAACTGTGATACGTAAAACACTACCAGTTCTAAAGCATACAATCAAAAGTATTACTGAGCATGATTTATTCTCCGGTCCCTGCTTCAAGATAGCAGATCTAGGATGCTCCTCTAGTAAAAATACACTATTGGTTGCATCCAACATAATGGATATAGTCATTGAGGTTTGTAAAGAAAATAATCGTAAACCACCACAGTTTCAAGTATGCTTAAATGACCTTTTTGGAAATGATTTCAATACCCTTTTCAAATTGTTACCTGACTTTTATGCAAAGCTTAAGAAGAAGGGAGAAAATTCCGCCTCTTGTTTTGTTTCAGCGGTTCCCGGTTCTTTCTATGGCAGACTCTTTCCGGATCAAAGTTTGCACCTTGTTCACTCCTCTTATAGTGTTCATTGGCTTTCTCAGGTTTGCTTTATAGGTTAATAGCCATCCATTCATTAAACATGTATCTACTAAAAATGTTTATCAACGATAAAAATGAATGTGTCAACATCTTATAGGTGCCTCAAGGCCTCGAAGGTAACACACTAAATATATACATGGCAAAAACAAGTCATCCAAATGTGTTTCAAGCATATAGGAAGCAATTTAAACTCGACTTCACAAAATTTTTACAAACGCGCTCTCAGGAAATTGTTTGTGGCGGGCGCATGGTTTTAACCCTTGTTGGTCGAAGTGTTGCCGATCCAACCAGCGATGATGGTTGTCGAGTATGGGAGCTACTTGCTCAATCACTTCTTGACATGGTCAAAGAGGTATAAGAAGTTATACCTCAAAACTATTAATTACTATATATTTTGTTATGAGCTTTTAGTTATTCCACTTTGATTCAACAACTAATTGCATGCATATCCATAGGGGCTGGTTCAAGAGTCTGATGTTAAGTCATTCAATGTCCCAATTTATTACCCATGTGAGGAAGAAGTTGTGAATGCTATACAAAATGAGGGATCGTTTTCTCTTGAAAGCTTGACTACTTCTCTAGTAAATTGGGATCCACAAGACACAGATTATAGAAATTTAAATGATTCTGATGAGCTTAGCCAAAGACATGGGGAAAATGCAGCAAAAGCAGTGAGAGCTTTTACAGAACCATTGCTGGCTTCTCATTTTGGAAAATCCATAATTGAGGGGCTATTTGAGAAGTATAAGAATCATGTGGCTCGACATCTAAGTATCAACAAAACAAGATTCTTTAATCTTGTCATTTCATTAGCCAAAAAATGAATACTCTAATAGTTAAGATCACTGTACTTATTGTTTTAGTAATCTCTTTTAAGGTGTATTGTATTGTATCGTATCGTATCTTTAAAAAATAATGAACCCTCCATGAAAACTGTATGGAATGAAAACTATGAAGTGTTGGGCAGTGGTTTTAAGGTGTGGTCATAAGTCTTGAAAAAAATCTTTCCAAATTGTGCCACAATCTATTTTCTCATCTATTCAAAATTCGAATCTTTTTCTTATTTAAACAATAACGATCAAACAAACACCAAACTAATTATGAAACCTAACAATTTGGCTTGCCATCTTTATTTTGGTAGACTTAAATGTTGTGATAATTATAGATATAACATATATATCTGATTGATGGCTTTCCCTAGTTTTTCATCCTATTGGAAAAGTTTAATATAGCAAGATCTTATTTTATACAATGTAGATAATATAATAGAACCTAATAAATAAAAAAAACAATTAAACAAGATTACAATCGGGTCGGTGGCATGCTGGCAAAGGCAAAGTCTATTAGATTATCTTTTTTATTAATAACTAGCTTTAGTAAACCCGTGTATTACACAGATTGAATAAAATATATTAAATAGAATAAAATTTTATAATTATAAAATAATAATCTAAGATAAGATATGATTTAATCTTTTTTATTATAAATAGAATACTTTTTTTAAATAAACCATTTAATAAAATGTCATTCTTAAAACTTTCTTATTATAATTCATAATTTTAATTATCCTTTGGTTATAAAAACTTTACTTTTTAAGAACACCAATTTTAAAATATTTTGTATCTTTAAAAAAGTTTGATGTTTCAAAAAATTTTTATTTTATAACAATTTGTTTTTTTAGAGATAACATTAATAAAAAAAGATAATATTCTTAATTTATCAAAAACTATTTTAATCTTTTAAAGAACTAAATAATATTATTACTAATTAATGTGATTATTTAATAGGAGAGGGAAGCAAGAAAAACTTGGTGAGGAGGAATGTGATGCTAATAAATAATATTATTACTAATTACTTTTTTATTAGATTAGATTGATAATAAAGAAAACAAACAAAATGCAGCTAGCTTCTAATTCGTTGAATAATATATTTAGTTACTAAACTCTGAAAGGTGACGCTAGAGGAAACTGCCCATTTATAATAAGAGATGATGATAAAGAATAAAAACGAAGGGGTCGTTTGGTTCGTAGAATATATTGTTAAGAAATTGGAAATAAAGTTGGAATTGAAATTAGAATTAAAATTAGATTAATTGGAATTGGAATACAAACTTAATTGTTAAAATTGATAAGGTGTTTGGTTAGTAAATTTTTTAGTACACTTGCAATGTTAATATTGAACATTAGATTTACTAAACCCGTGTATTACACGGGTTGATACAATAAAATATTTTATAGAATACAAATTTATGAAATATAAAACTATATTCTAATATAAAATATGATTAAGAACTATAAGTAATAAAATAATTATATTAACTTTTTAAACTTTTATTTTAAAACTTTTATTCGTTTTTTTCCCAAAAATAAATTAGACATTTTGTTTCAAAACAAAGCGTTATAAAAAATATATATTTTAAAAAGTTTGGTGTTTTTGAAGAGTTTCTTATTTTATAGAATCTATTTCTTTAGGAATAACATAATAAAAAGATCTATTATTTTAATTTACTTATAAAACTAATTTAGATCTAAAATAATTAAATAATATTATTAGTAATTAATATAAATATTTAATAGGAGAGAGAAGCAGGAAAATTTTGATAAGAATAAATGTGGTGATACCACGTGTCACCCATAGATACTTTTTTATTAGAGTAGAAAGATTCTATTGAATCGTTTAACATTCCCATAAGTAAGTGGAATGAAAGTGAATTTCAATAAACGTGACACAATTTTCTAATTCTAATTTCATCTGATAACCAATTAAACATGATTTTGGATCAAAGATTTTTCAATTCTAATTCTAGTTACAATGAATTCTATAAACCAAACGGAGCCTAAAAAATTTTAGAAGATGAAATTTTGGTACTTTTGTAAAAAACAATTAATTTGGCATACATATATTTTTTCTGAACGGTTAATCGGATCACTTACGGGTCATTGTTGCACCCGATCATCTACATTACTTAAGTATGGAACCTCAGTACCGAACTTGATATCACCATCAAAAGAAAACTCATTAAGATGAGAAAACCCTCTAGTTTAACCTAGAACCCCCTTTCTTTTATTTTTTATCCTATGTTAGACTTGAAGTCAAAACATCTATCTATTTTATTAAAGTTTTAGAGTAGGATTAGAATAAATTTGTGAAGTCTTAAACTCTTTTATAGAACATACAAAAATACATATTATTATTAATTTTTATAAACTCAAATAAAAACATACAAAATAACAAAACACACTATTTTCTTTACATTAAATCACTCTTCATGGATATCATATATGGTGTACTAATACAAAGGTATAATTGACTAGTCAAATTTGTTTAAGGGATTTTCATTATTAGACATATTTTTATAAGATTTATACAAACGAGACTAGAAAAAATTTTAAGTTTATTGATTTTTAACGTAAAATAAATTTCTTTTTACTACATTGGTAGCCTCAACATACATAAGAGAATATACAGTGTGAGATGGGGAGGTGAACGCACATGGGAAACAACACTCCCCCTACCGTGAGCAATACATGCTTGAGTGCACTCGCACCACGAGTGTTAGTGGTTTTTTTATTTTATTTTTATTTTTTTAAGTAAAACTCCATTAAAGTTTTACGAGCAAGTAGCTAAAAAGCAAAAATGATACACCAGCAACAAACAATAAACCAACACTTCAAAACAACTATTAGAGCAGTTAAGTGTACCTTAGAATTTAAAATTCGATCATCTATCCATCCCAATCTAATTCAGCAAGCTTGGCCCGACTTTTAACCCAAAGAAAACCATTTGTTTTGACGTCCTCAATAAGTCTTTCCAACGATGGAGCTTGATACCAAAACACCACCCCATTCTCATTTTCCAAATACACCATAGCGATGTGATGATCACCGAGTATACAACATCTTTTGTGGATTTGGTTGCAACTTTGTGAGCTTCTAGAAGGTTCCTAATGGAGAAAGCAAATATAGATGGAAATGATTTCAATACCCTTTTCACAATGTTGCCGGACTATTATGAAAATTTTGAGGAAGAAAATTTCAGCCCTTGTTTCGTCTTAGGTGTTCCTCGTTCTTTCTACGATAGACCTTTTCCAGGCCAAAGTTTGCACCTAGTTCACACCTCTAGTAGTGTTCATCGGCTTTCTCAGGTATGATTTACAGACTGATATAGATAGCGAACAATTTAGTCCTACAAATATATAATGTAAATTTTTATCAATGACGAACGCTAGTCCATACAAATATGTGATAAGTACCTGAAGGTATTGAAAGTAACACATTAAATATATACATAACAAAAACAAGTCCTTCAAATGTTATACTAGTAAAGAATCTTGATTTTATTTTATTCAACTTGTGTAATACACGAGATTTTAATATAGTATTATATTATATTAACACTAGAATATTTTATTTTTTTAGAAAAAATCATATATATCGTCACTCCACTCCAATTTATTAATAATAACTAGTTACTATAAGGGAGCTCAATCCCCGGCTTGTTTACTTCTTTAACTTGATAGTCAACAAGATTTTGGCCTAACCGTTTATTCAAACATCAACAAGTAATTGATTTATTTAAAGTTTCATGACATCACAAGAGGTTACATCTTTGATTGACTTACATTAGAAAGTAAATATAAACCATGAAATTTTTTTGGTGATAGGATTTGTTTTAGTTGCAACTATGCAAGGATATCTTTAGCTCACAAATTGAGTATCATATGGCTTTCTCGACTGCCATTTTATTTTGTAGTTCAGCTATATAGCTTTTGCTGGAACTGTAACGTCATATCATGTAAGTTGTATTCTACTTGTTTATTGATGATGAATCTGACATTTGTAGTGATTGACCTTCGGATTTTCTCATGTCTAATGCCCGCTTAGCCAAATAATTTTTATAACAGCTCATAAATTTCGCTATGAATTCTGTAAGAACACAAAAATTAAGTCACACGTTAAGTATGTAAAGACCAAAAATAACACTAACTTCAATATGTGCAATAAGTTTTATTAGGAAATGAAGAATATTGTAGGAACATGTTTACTCATGTGATCACTTGTTGCTACTGATATATATGGACATTCTTTTTATCGACAAATGAATGCTTCCTTTTTTTTTTTTTTTTTTTATCAAAATTCTATACAAAGATAATTTAGTTCTTTTTTAGTAATAACTATAATTTCATTTTGCTATTCACTCTTAACTTGTAGTCTATCTATTAAATTGTTTATACAATAAAGAAACAATTAATGAAATTTATAAATTTTTGTTTATTAATGTAACTAGTTTTATTAAACCCGTGTATTACAGGTGTTGAATAAATTAAATATTAAATATAATAAATATTTATTAATTATAAAATAATATTTTAAGATAAGATATAATTGAAATTACATATAAGTAAGGACTATAAGTAATAAAACTATGATATCAACTTTTTAAAACTTCTTTTCAAATTTTTTTTTAATATTTTGTTTAAAAAAAACTGTATTAAACAATGTCATATCTAAAAAGTTGCTTATTATAACACATATTTTTAATTATTTTTATTTTATAAAAAATATAACATCAATTTAAAATATTTCGTATTTTTAAAAAAGTTTGATGTATTAGAAAAACGTCTTCTTTTATAAAAAAAAATTTCTTTAGGAATAATATTAATTAAAAGATCTATTTTTTAATTTATGAAAAAAACTATTTTTAATCTAAAGAAAAGTTAAATAATATTATTAGTAATAAAAGTAGTTATTTAATAGGAGAGAGAAGCGAAAAAATTTTGGAGGGGATGAATATGGTGCTGTCATGTGTCCCCATTAGATATTTTTTTATTAAAATAGAAAGATTCAATGTATATTTACACAACAAATTGATTTTAGTTATGTCTCATAATTTTCTTGTGTATTTTCTTTATTTTAATTTAACAAATTAACTATAATAATTTCTATGAAATTCCTTTAATGGTTAATTTTTATTCTAGTGTTATTTTATTAATATTTATATAACAAAGAAACTTGATAACATTTATCAATATGTGCATATTTATACAACTTAATGTAAATTTTTTATATTGAAATAGATAATTTAATTACTAAATTTTGACTTAGAAAGTGAGAATGAATTAAAGATATATGAAGTAATTATACGAATAAATGCATTCAATACAATTACATATAATGTCGTGTACAAAATTTGTATAAAATGATTATTAAGGTATAAGCTGTTATATATATTTATGATGTGTTTAGATTATAAAGGTTAAAATAATTTGACTTAGAGAAGGAAATATGGAGTTGTTATAAGAAAACTGATTTATAAACAAATCTAAAGTATCTAACTATCCCCAATGAACTAATTACCTTTTTTTAAAACGACACGTAACGCACTAATTTAATATACTTTATTATAAGAGTTTATAATAGAAATATTCGGCTACTTATAAGTTATAACAGTTTAGTTCAGGAGGATGTCATTGGATGAAATAACATGAGAAGCATTGGTGTTTCTTTTGTTGCCTTTTGCAGTAATTTTTATAATCAAGAATATGTAGAGATCGATAGACAGTGATATTGTTGATTTACCTTCAATATTCATGAACTGCTGGATAAGCCTTTTCCTTTCATCATTGGAAAATCTATCAGAGCCCTTTCCCTGAATATATACAACACGAAAATGGTCATTCATGTCATCCTTCCATTCCAGTCACATTTAGTAAACAACACTGGTCAGTTCTATCTTACAGCATATTCCTTGTAAGTCTTCTCTATCTGCTTATGCATTGACTCATCATCAACATTCTTCTTTAGTTCAACTTCAAGAGTCTGCAAATACCAAGAAATATTATAGATTTTTTTAACATGATGGATGAAGAATCATGCATTTTTGTTATATGTATCTTTGATCATTCTTACTTCAAATATAAACTCAGGTGGTACACTGTGGTCGATTAGATTTTGTAGTTTTCGACGAATATCATATAGCCTGCCAAGATTATTGATTCAAAATTGTTAGAAATTTAGACCAAAGTTGTCTAAGTTTTCTGCAAATGCTTGTGTAAATGTATGTAATTTGATAGCTTACTGTTTGGGGCTCTGCTTTTCAACTATACTTTTGGCAATATCAGCAATATCATCTTCCCACCCAGTCAATATTATCTGATCTCCTTCCAGAAGTGAGCTGCAGATAGATCATCAAGAAAGCAGTAAACACAGGTAAGATGTAAATGAAAGAAGCCATAATGGATCCTGTGTATGTTATTGTATAAGCAGAATGGAACAGAACTTATGACGGTGGCTAGCTTCAAAGGAGCGAATGGCTTGGCGCAGGTTATTCTTAGAATTGATAGCTATCCGTTCGGCTAATTGCCTTGGCAATTCTATATTCTCTTTCCTTGCTATGAGCTCCAGGACTTCAACAATCTGCAGGAAACAACTAACAACTGATTATCGAATGATAATGATACTTAATTCATGAACCTTTTCCCCTTTAAAAAGTATCAAAAGATCACCTCTTTATTAGAAGGTGGAAGGAATTGGATCAATTTGCAGATGTTCTTAAGGTGTTGCAACTTTGAAGAATCTTGACAGCAAAAGAAGACTTTATGGCAACCTCTATAGCGCTCGATAACCCATCGTATATAAAGCAAAGCATCTGTTGATAGCTTGTCTGCTTCATGGAGGATGATGGCTGCACTTGATGATATATCGATTTGAGGTTAATTAATACTGTTGAGCTAGCTGTTTTGTATTTAGATGGTTTAACAGTACTTAAGGTTGAAATTATGATGAATATACCTCTGCAATAATCAATATTGTTGCAACTAGCTTTGTTGGTTAGTATATTGGCCTCTTTAATGAGTTCTACAATGACATGCTTCTCGAACCCTTTTAGCTCAGACAGATTAACTTCTACATGTTGAGACGATTCCTTCACGTTCACTATGATACTGCTTACTTCTTCCCCCTGAAATATGCACCCATAATTCATGGTGTAAACATACTAAAATTTCTCAATAATCACACACTATACAATAAAAATTTCTTTTCTAGGTGGGGTGATAATAATTTAATGGTTTCTCGACGTACAGAAATTGAAATGAATTTGGTTACTAGAGCATCCGTTAGTTGAACTAGCAAACTAGCAGATGTAGTGAGATCCGTTCATTATGCAAACGGACGTGGGTTACTGGAATCCGTTCAGTCGTTTTAATTTTAATTTATAAGTTATGATTTCGCATATTATATGATTTTTCTCTTATAAATATTTAACATTTTAAAAAATCAAATAATATGTTTTGTTTAGTTTTTTCTTAACATTCCGATATATTTTGCTAAAAATTTGAAACAGTTTATTATTTTTACACAAGATAATACAAAATGATGATGCAAACTTATTATGTAAACAAAAATAATAAATATACAAGTTATACAACTGAAAACCCTAAAAAGTAGTCAATTTACGGGAGAAACTTGCATAAAGTAGTTATGGCATTAGTTATTCAAAATTTAATACTAGGGATGGTAATGAGCCGGGTTTGGGACGGGTATAGGTAATCCCAACCCCATTCCCCATTAAAAAGTGTGTCTCATACCCGTATTAAACAATCTTTTCAGTTAAATCTTATTATTATTATTTGTTTATGTTCCACTACTGCTATTGCTACTATCTAATTTTAAAAGTTTTGTTATAACTTTGTAAGATATCATATGATATTAATTATGGGAAGCTTAATAGTTTATATTAACACATAATTATTAAGTAAAAATATATTAAGTGAAAAAAAAAAAAGATATAATTATATATAATATAATTATTAAGTATAATAAATTAAAAAACAAAATAATTACGGCTATATAATTGGGTAAACGGGTATTATTAATCGGGTAAACGGGTATAAAATGCAATCCCATACCTGTCCCATATCCGCAAAAAAAAATAAAATTAATCCCATACCCGGTTCCATACCCGCTTACCCGATCCCATACCCCTCTCATATGCCTCGGGTTTTGGATATGCTGTCGAGTTCGGTTTTGATTGTCATCCCTATTTAATACTAAAAATTTTGATTGCATGTGATAACACATGTTATCATTATATTTTTCCTCGTATTTATTTTTCCACCTAAACAATTTATTTTTTTCAAGTCAAATAACTAACTTTTAAATTTTTTTCTTTCTTTCTCTTATATTATAAATATAAGTCATTCTTATATCAATAATTTTAAAAAATATATTTTTACATTAAATAAAAACTATGTATTTTGATTGAAAAATACATTTTTTCAAAAATATGATTTTTTTTAAATACAATTTTTCTACAACAACATAATTTGAAATTATAAAAAAAATAAAACTGATACTATATAAAACCATTTTTTAGAAAATAAAATTCTAAAAGTTTAATTAAAACCTGAAGTTTAAACAACGAGATATTGATTAAATAATAAAACTTTTTCAAAACAATAATATTTTAAAATGAAAGTTTTAAAAATAATAAAAATATTTTATCAACTAACCAATATATATATATATATATATATATATATATATATATATATATATATATATATATATATATATATATATTCGTAATTACAATCATATCTTATATCATAATAATGTTTTAGAGTTCCTAACTCTTCATGTATAAATATTTAATATTTTTTTTATTTAATCAGTATAATAAACACCTCTATAGGCTAGTCAATAAAAAAAAGTTATGGCCTTAACAACAAATATATATTACCTTCAAGTTAAATGTCTTGCACTCGTCTCTTGCCTGCAGAAACCACGCCATTTGTAAGTAAACGATCAAGCTTTCTTTCCCGTGAATTTTGCAACACATTATATCTGTTTTGATTCCTTAATTTTAAAGTTCACGCTAAATTAGTCCTCTATAAAATAACTTCAATCATTTTATGAGAGCAGGTTTTAATAAGTTTTATCCTCATGCATGTTTTTTATAAACGTGATATTACTGATAAGTAGTTTTGTTTGTTTGTTTATATTATGTGATGAAAACACTAAATCAAATACTAATTAATTAAGCAACATAAACAAAAGATTTAATTTCCCGCTGTTATCTTACATCAATTTCATAAGGTTGTATTAATCACCTGAACTTTATCGGGTCCATATGCTTCACGAAGCAAAGCCCAAATCATCGTCCGTTTTCCAACACCTGCTTGTCCTTCAAATATGTAGTGACGACATTCCTCGTCTTTTATCTACACAATAAAAACGTTATCCTGATGGTAAAATGATGTACTCTTTCTTTCTTTCTGATCAATTAAAACATTTAAAAAGTTACTACTGAATACTGATCTCAAATCTTACCGTTTTTTGCAGTTCAATTGCTTTGTCTTTGTTGCAGATAAAATCGCAAAGAGCCATAGGTCGGTATTTATCTGCCCAAGTATACTTCTTTTCTTCCTTTGGTTCCATAGCATCTTTCGCGGTTACAACTACCTTTTTATTCTGCGATGGTGCTGTCAGCGGTGGTGGTGGTGGTGGCAGCGGTGGTGGTGCTGACGGTGGTGGCGGTGGCGGTGGTTGTGGTGATAACTGTGGTGATGTTGGCTCTGATCCTCTCTCCCTCAAGGACTCCTGAGTTGAATTTTCGGTCGAGTAAACCTTTACCATTGTTGGAGGTTTCTCATCTTTTGCTCTAAACTTGAAGCACCCTGCACCCAATATCTCTTGCATTATAACCGAAAAACTTGTTCTCGAGCTCGAACTCGCAAGCGTAGTGGCTACGCTCTCGCGGTCCGGGCTCGTGGCTGGGTTCAGTAGTCCTTTGTAGTAAGGACTAGAAGTGATCATCAAGTCATGTGGTATAGCACTAGTACTCTCTGCTTCGACAGTTGTACCCATTCCTGGACCTGGACCCGGACCCGTAACCTTTTCAGTGTAGAGGAGTCCTTTGTAGTAAGGACTCGACACTGTCAGATTCTGAAAATCATGTACCGTAGGATTTGAACTCTCTGCCTCTGAACTTGTACCGGGGATTTTTTCAGTAAACAGCAGCCCTTTGTAGTAAGGGCTGATGTTATATCGTTTGTCCTCCACGCTATTATTGAATTGTTCAAGGTTTTCTTTAGTTAAAGTAGAGGGTTTTTTCCTGTACATAAAATGAGGTTGAATTTTTCTCGTCCCACTGGTTTTTACAGAACCAGTGAGACGAGATGACGACTTTTTGGCCGAGTTCGGCATGCCATCGTCCGTCAGGAAGGGCGGCGGTTCGGGGGAGACGTGAGGGCTCTTCATTGTGAAAATTTTGAAAAGTTTCAAAATTTTGGAAGCTAAGGATGTGTGGGGAGATATGTAGGGGAGGTCATGAGTCATGACGTCAATGTTTTTTTGTTGTGATCGGATATCACGAGGTTTTGAATGACTTTCGGTATGATCAATGAGCGCAAAATATTGTCTGGTAGGAAACAAGCTGTGGGTTGATTGATATATAATAATAATATAAGAGAATTTAATGTGTCCAAAACGATGCCGGCAGGTTACGATGGCATAAATGGGATTATTTTTAAAAGAGTAAATTACTATTTTGATTCATGTGTTTTGTTTATTTCAACCACTTGAATTCAAAAAATAATTTGTTAACAAATCAAGCCTCGTGTTTTGTATTTTATAAACTTTTTAGTCCAATAGACTAACATAGTTAAATTTTTCAGTTAGTTTCTAAAAAAATAACCAAAATGTCCTTAGACTAAAATGGTTATTTTAATAACCTTAGGGACCAAAAACGTAATTTACTCTATATATATACATAAGAAATTTTTTTATTTTTATTTTTAAAAGTTTTTTAAAAATTATTTTTAAACCGTTTGTTTTTAAACATCTCATTTAAACCATTAATCTTATTTCATAGAGAATTAAAACGGTTCAGCTTATTAAAGTTCTTCTTTAAATCGTTAGGGTTAAATGTATTTTATAAACTGTTTATTTTATATAAACCGTTAAAGTCTTTTTAACTGTTATTTTATTTAAACTTGTTATTTTTTAAATCGTTCAATTTTATTAAGAGTCTTTTTTAAAATAATATTTTATTTATAGATATTTTTTAACCATTCGGTTCATTTAAAGGTATTTTTTTGTCATTTTTTTATTTGAACATATTTTTATTAAACCACTAGCTTTGTAACATATTTTTATTCCAAGGGGGCAACTCCTTTTTGTGGAGTCCAAGGGTAGCGCCACTAGAAGCCGGGTCCAAAGAGCGAAACCCAAATATATATTTTTATTTTGATAAAAAATGCTTTTAATAAAAAAAAATGAACATTGAATACGAAATCAATCTTTTGACCACACAATCTCTAGTTCACGAATTCATCATAGAATCATCACACTTCCTTTTTTTTTTAGTTTTATCTGATTGAGAACTTAAGGTGAAACATCAAGTTGTTTCAATCTAAAAGTGATTGCACGACTTTTAGATTATTCAAGCGTTTAATTACGGGTTCCTAACAATTTCTTTGGTTACGAAGGAGGATGGTTCTTAGGTGCGCATAAAGCAGTTTTGGTTTTGCCTACTGCTTGTGGGTTAATAATCCGATTAAAATAGGTTATGTAATTTGAAAAGTCATTCTAAACTTGTATTTGTTAGAGTCCGACTATACCCCTGAGTCGCTAATATGCATAAATCGGCTTTTAAGATGTAACCAAACACTATAATCGTTGACATAGAGGGGCGGTTCAATGGGCTTGTTCCTAAATGAACGGAGTGTTTTAGGGCTTACTGGTTTAAGATATTACTTTTTCTGGGGGCCATATTTTGTGAAAGTTTCTAACACAATTTTCTTACTCTTAAATACTAAAAAAATTGCAAAAAAGGTTCCTTTAGTTTAATCAAATTATATGTTTAGTCCCTAATTTTTAAAAATTATAAAGTATTTTAAAATTTTATGTAATAATTGCATGTTTGGTCCCTAACACTAATTTCATTCACTTTTATGAATTTTATAAAATTTGAACTAACTTTCAATTTTATTTTAGGGATCAAAAGTGCAACGACCACATAAAAGTTTGGACTAACTTTGTACTTTTGTAGAATTTGGTGACCAAATTTGCAATGAATACATAAAAGTTTAGACTAATTTTATAATTTTTAAAGTCTAGGTAGCAATCATGCAATCTTAATTAAACCACGGAGACCGTTTACGCAATTTTCTCTAAATACTATATAATATTCTAATACTACATGTAAGAAATTAAACCAAATCACATTGTGAGGGTCGAGTGGCGTCTATTTTAATACTTCATCAATAACATACACCTCATCAAAATTTAAAGGTCACATAATAAAGTTGTATAGCCAGCTGATTAAAAAAAGTAGGTAATTATTGTAAAAAAACAAGGATCTTAAAAGAAAGGAGAGGCTGAGCATAAACCAATGTTAAACCATAGGTTGAATTGTTTTCTCAAAACAAATTAATGAAGAATCACCATGGGTCTAGTTAATTCTCTTTTACATAAGAAATTATCTCTTATGGCAATCAATTGTAGTTTTACATAATTTTGAAATATAGATGAATTTTGTATGGTTCTTTCTTCACAACATGTACGTTTTTATCTTTCACTATATAAAAGTATTATAGAGACATCCTATGAAAATATGCTGTATTTATTTAAGAAATTGTTGTATGTGTGGACAAAAACGTCAGCTGTTTTGTTATTTCAGAAGTTTTAAAATAAAATGTGGCAACGTCGTAAATCCTTGGTAGTATCATTAAGATATGTCAAGCAACATATAACACCAACACCATGCATAAAGTTAAACTAAAAATACAATAAACTTAGCAAATAGTATAGCTTTTTGATGCATGATTATGTATGTCACATTCACAAATACGAGGTGCCAACATTAGACAAATTTGTGAATCTGTAGACAGCATCAAAGCTTAATGACGTAACCCCTTTTTTTTTTAATTTTAACATGTAACTGTAACTTTTTACAATACTTATGTTCAATGGGTTTTATAAAAATAGAAAGTGATGATCAGCATAAATAAAAGTGATTTAGTGGATCAAAGCTAGTTCGATCTAGTTTATTTTACAGAGTAGAACAGTAAACAAATATGACATATTATCGTGTCAAAGTTTTATAATAAGCTAGCTACAACGTACTTATAGTTATATTTTAGCATAGTTATCGTATTTAATATGTTTAAAGGGTTTATTTTTATACTATAATAAAATAGTATCTTAAGGTGACACGTGACGTCACCATATTCACTCTCATCAAAATTTTCTTGCTTCTCTTTTCTATTAAATAATTACATTAATTATCAATAATATTATTTAACTCTTTTTAGAACAAAAATAGTTTTTTAATAAATTTAAAAAAGATCTTCTTATTAATGTTATTTTTAAAAATAATTTTTATAGAATAAGAAAATTTTACAAAACATCAAACTTTTTTAAAATTAGTGTTTCCAAAAAGTTAATTTTTTATAAACAAAAAATAATTAAAATTGAAATTTATAATAAAAAATTTTTAAAAATGATATTTTTTAATACGATTTGTTTTGAAACAAAATATTTATTATTTTTTTTGGAAAAAAAGTTTTAAACCAAAAGTTTAAAAAGTTGATATAATTATTTTATTACATATTGTTCTTACTATACGTAATTTCAATTATATTTTATCGTAAAATATCGTTTTATACTTGATAAATTTTTATTATATTTAATATTTTATTTGTTCAACCCGTGTATTAGACAGGGTTTACTAAATCTAGTTAAATATAAACTAATATCATGTGCGTCTGTCATTTTATCATGTATTGAACCTATTTTTACAGTTTGATATAACACTTTAGAACACGTTAAAAAATGGCATGACATTTTTATCCTGAAACAATGAGTTATTTAAATGATAACATAATAAAAGTTTATTTGTTGTTTTCTATGCTAGTCTCATGATCCAACAATGATAAATAATTTAGCACAACTAACTTTATAAATCTTTTAATCATACTTGTAAATATACATCTTTGTTCAAAATATATTGTTCTTAAGTTCAAAATTTAAAAATCTCACATTCTCACCTCTTAATATATCAGCACAATTTAAATCTAAAATTCCAATATTGAAATTATAAAATATTATAACTAATAAATTAGAATTGAAAGCACAACATATTTTTCTTAAAAGATTATTGTGTAAAATATAATGCACTTTTAAAAATAAAAATTTACAAGTTTCTTAATTTTAAAATATAAACTAACTATTAAAATTTACTAATAAAGATTAAATCTTATTTATCGCATATTGCCTTTTTTTAAGTCAAAATATTAGATTTACTTAAAAAGTTACTAGTTTAATATTGGTAAACTTAAATCTAACACACATATGTTTAAAGGTATAAAATGATAAAAGTTGAAATCAAGATAATTACAAAAGTAGTATTTTCAAATTTCATATGTAAACCCAAAAAAGAAATAATTAAAAACATTTTTATAATAATAAAACTAGCAGGTAATGATCACGTGTTGTAGCTCCTCAAACGCAACCACCATGGGAAAGAGTTGAACTTAAGACTCATGTTGGTTCTAATAGTGGTGGCGTTGAAAGCATTGAGCTAAAAGTTTAATTGTTCGATTATTCATAAACTTTTAAGTATCTTTTACGTGTACATAATTTAAAAACTAGCTTTTTTAAATTCCCTTATTTTTTTAATTCTTGATTTTTTTAAAATCTTGACTTTTAATAAAAAAAAATTTAAAAATATGAGTGAATGGTCATAATGATGAACTAACTTGGTAAAATGTGTATTTAGATGATCTTTCAGAAAGAAAAAAAAGGTAAAGACAAAGAGAATGAATGGAGGATATAGTGAACTTTGACTGTAGAAATCGGCAAAACAATGAATTGGGTTAATTGTAAGAAGTCACGTGTAATTGATTTATTATGTAAGATAGGAAAACTTAATTTAACAAGGAGGAAACAGTTATTATATTTTAGAAGACAAATTGGATTTTAATAATCCAAACTACTACCTATTGGCCGATAATGATCCATACTATTAATTTGGCCGGTAGCAATCCAAACTTTCACTTTTATAACCAACAACAGTCCCAGTGACATAATTTTCAATTTTTTACGCTCAATTTGTATCTATTTTAGTCTCAATTTAGCTTGTATGTTTCTTCATTTCGTTCCTAATTATTGTTGCGAACCGAATCGAGTCCAAATCAAACATAAAAAATTGAAAATTATGTCATTGAGACTGTTGTTGGTAATAAAAGTGAAAGTTGGGAGTGTTACCGGCCAAATTGATAGTATGGATTATTATCGGCCAATAAGTAATAGTTTGGATTATTAAAAACCAATTTACCTATTTTAGAATTACCTTTAACCATGAATTTTCAGCTAAAACATGTATGAGCTAATATTAAAATTAAAAAAAAAAAAACTTCAGATTTGGTTAGAAAAAACTAGCGCAATTTTTTAACAACTATATTTATACTTCTGATTCCACCTAGTCTTATACTTGTAAAGATTTAAACTCATATCAAATTTATAAAAAACTAGCACAATTCAAGTTTAGAAAAATATAGTTCAATGCAACTAAAATGTGTAAGTTTATAAGACCTAAAATTCATGCATTTTATTTTTCAATCAAGCATAATCAATTCATTGAAATTTTGAGGAAAGTTTGAAATTCAAAATAAATGAAATTTAGACCTGAGAGTTAAGCAAACTACCTATGGGTTTGTCCATTTGTCCGGCTTGCTACACGTTTTCATCCACAGATTGTGGGTTTTAAATTGGAGTTATTTTATCTCACAGGCCACAGCTATCATTTAACCGGTTCAAATATGAGTTCGTTTTTTGTACTGGTTTTGTATCAATATGCCTTAATAAAACATGCTTTATGTCATATCACTTGAGTTTTTAATTTATAACTAAAATACTAAATCATTGATTTTCATACTTAATTACCTGGTAGACTTGTGTTGATTGTTCATTGGCCCAAGTTGGTTTCATTTTCGCTTATTAGCTTAGATGGTCTGAATTATATGTTTTTAACTAATGATTCAATATATATGTGTTGCCTATTATGCTGTATGATTTTGTGGTTTTATAAAATGAACAAATATTCCTCATCAACATAAGTTTCACGGAGAGAGGAAAAATATAGAAACCTTGTAATTGGAATCAATTCAATGGATTCGAAACTACAACGTACATGTAGCAAAAAGCAAATAGGCATTGTTGACTAAAAATTGATATATTTAACTATAAAAACACATTACAAGAGTTACTTCAAATGAGAAAATCAAGAACCAATCAAAATAAGTGTTGGTAATGAACTCCCTAATTTGTATCCGTAAGGTTTACCTATAGTGCCTCCTAGTAAAACAAGTGGATTTTAGAATCGAGTTAATAATTACAGGCATCGATTGCTAAAAATTCATATTAGTTAGAAATTAGGCAAAGTTAAAAAAACAGTTAATAATGTGAATACATGGCACTGTGTATAGACTATCTGGAATGAAACAATAAGATAAAAATTAGGTACATATACTCAATTGACTATTGGCTCAATTATTACAAGGTGCTTGTTGGTTCTCAAAGATCTGAATTTAGGTCAATATACATGATGTTAAGAGGATGATATTCCAAAGATAGATTTTTGGATTGTGTATGGTCACTACAAATTTATTTTTAAGCTTTTCAGGTTAGCCTATTGTCACGACCCGCCTAAAATCAAGTCACGCTACTCGGATTCCGGACGTTCCCGGAAACATATGGAGGCATCCAGGGCCGTTCGGATGACTCCGGAACAACCCAAACAAATCTGAAAAAGCTAGATATTAACCATGTAAAATATCTAGATATTAAGCAAAGAAATATCTAGATATTAGATTAGTAAATATCTTAGATATTTAGATTAGTAAATATCTTAGATATTTAGATTAGAATAATCTAGATTAGAAATATCTAGATTCAAGCCACAAGTATAAATAGGAGATAGTCTCATCATTTGTAACCACCCAAAACTCATACAAGTCTAGTGTAATACACTTGTTGAGCACACTTGTAAACTACATTGTAAGCAATACAAAGTCTTTTGTATTACGAGCTTGCAAACACTTTCGCGTTATAACTTGAATTGCTACATCGTTTGGGTCACGAAAGGCTGAACTTAGAGCAAATCTAAGTGCCGCACGAGAGTTGGGAAATCACTCCGTGACAAGTGGTATCAGAGCACGTCGGTTCATTTGGGATGGCAACCGAAACTAGCAAATGTACAATTGTTGAAGATAAACGAAGTCGAGATGAATCCCAAAAGGGATCAAAGAAGGAACGAGGTATGTCTAAGGATCGTACTTTGGAAAAACAAGTTAGTGACCTGGAGGCAGGCCTTGTCGAAACAGGATCGCAAGTCGACATCTGTCTCCAACGCCTGGATGCATTAGAAGAAGATTTCAGTGAGCTCCGAGAAGGACTTAAGTCTGCTATGGAGCTACTTCGAGAAGAAGTAAAGATGATGATCAAAGATGCAATCAAGGACGTCACGACCAAGCTGCAAAAGGACATGGATGAGATGTCAAGCGACATGCATCGAAGTCTAATGGGCTTGGAAGCTAAAGTTGTTGATTGCAATAAAGCCATGATCGCGACTGGAGGTAACATCGTAAACTTTACACCAAGAGTCGAAATTCCCAAACCATCACCGTTTTTGGGCAAACGAGAAGCTCGGGCGGTTGATGACTTCATTTGGGAAATGGAGCAGTACATAGGAGGGGTACAAATCCTCGATGACGCCACTAAAATCAAGACAGCCACTATGTATCTCAAAGATACAGCAGCCCTGTGGTGGAGACGTCGAAGCATGGACATCGAACGAGGTACGTGCACAATCAAAACTTGGGCTGAGTTTATCCAAGAACTCAAAAGACAATTTTATCCGGTAAATGCTGAGCATGAAGCACGAAGTCGACTTCGTAAGCTCAAACAAACCGGGACCGTCAAGGATTATGCTAAGGAATTTACTACACTTGTCCTTGAGATCCCGGACTTATCGGATAAAGACTCCCTTTTCTACTTCCTCGATGGTCTGCAATCATGGGCCAAGATAGAGTTGGAGCGACGAAGCGTTCAAGATCTTGCTTCAGCTATTGCAATAGCTGAAAGCTTGATCGATCATAAAGAAAAACGACCATATAGGCCCATGAATGAGGAAAGTGATGACGAGAAAGGTGGTGGAGTTAAGCCCAATCATGATCGGAAGGTGGACACAAGGAGACCACCACGATACGACAACGAAAGGCGTCCTACAAAGTTCTGTTTTATATGCGATGGACCGCATAATGCTCGGGACTGCCCGAAAAAACAAAGTCTTCAGGCCATGGTGGCCAGAACTGATGATGCACCCCATGAAGACAAGGAGGTTCGTCTAGGGGCAATGCAACTACAACTCCTAAACGTGTTAACGGTACATGAAGGGAAGCCGTTAAAGTTAGCCAAGTCGTGCCCCATGGAGAAACATGACAACATCACGAACACGGAGAAGAAGGGACTTCGGTTTGTGAACTTGGAAGTAAATGGACGACTTGCAAAAGCACTGGTCGATACAGGAGCAAGTCAAAATTTCATGACGCGAGAAGAGGCTAAGAGACTCGGCCTAAGGATATCCACACGAGATGGATTCCTCAAAGACGCCAATGGCAACACTAAAGCTATCGAGGGAATGTCATGGGCCGCCAAGACTAAGATCGGGACATAGCAAGGTAAACTTGACTTCTCGATAGCACCACTAGGCGACTACAAGATCGTGCTCGGGATGGATTTTTTCAGAAAAGCAAAGGCCGTTCCGGCAGCTTTTCTGAAAACATTATACATCGTCAAGGGCAATCAAGTACACACAGCAATGATGAAGTCAAGCCATCATGGTAAAACAATATCCGTCTTGCAACTCGTGAGAAGAAGCCGAGGGTCATGCAAGAGACACGACGAGGACGTCGTGGGTTTAGGTGGGGGAGAATGTCACGACCCGCCTAAAATCAAGTCACGCTACTCGGATTCCGGACGTTCCCGGAAACATATGGAGGCATCCAGGGCCGTTCGGATGACTCCGGAACAACCCAAACAAATCTGGAAAAACTAGATATTAACCATGTAAAATATCTAAAAATTAAGCAAAGAAATATCTAGATATTAGATTAGTAAATATCTTAGATATTTAGATTAATAAATATCTTAGATATTTAGATTAGAATAATCTAGATTAAAAATATCTAGATTCAAGCCACAAGTATAAATAGGAGATAGTCTCATCATTTGTAACCACCCAAAACTCATACAAGTCTAGCGTAATACACTTGTTGAGCACACTTGTAAATTACATTGTAAGCAATACAAAGTCTTTTGTATTACGAGCTTGCAAACACTTTCGCGTTATAACTTGAATTGCTACATCGTTTGGGTCACGAAAGGCTGAACTTAGAGCAAATCTAAGTGCCGCACGAGAGTTGGGAAATCACTCCGTGACACTATGCACTAAAGCTAGAGATCTTATTATGAATAGCGTATTTTAGCCTATGCTTGATTTATTTGTAATTGTTTTATCCACGACATCTTAAAGTACTTAAAAAGCAAATCTCTCCTGAGCGGCATTTGCTGGTGGTATCGGAAATTTTTAGGAGGAAGAGGCTATATGTTTTTTTCTCTTTTCAAATGTGAATTTTAATTACATAAAAAGCTAATTTTTTAATCACATGAAATCTAATTTTTTGGAGACGTGGGCATTGGGCAACCCCATGAGTGTTCAAGTTGATCCTTCGAAACTGCAAATAGTTTTGGATTGGGTAAGTCTAAGACAACAATAGAAGAACGAATTTTTCTTGGCTTGGTAGGTTATTATAAAGCTTTTAAGAGAGAGTATTCAAAGCATTTTATGTCTGATTGACCCCAACATTTTTATTCAAAGACTTTCTAAGCCCACAAACCATAAAACCATACCTGTAGCCTGTGATTATAATTTTTTTTAACACCAACTAATTAAAGCCCGGCTACCCGAGGTTCCAATGATGAAAAGGCACCCCATACGTCAACGAGCACAAACAGCGCTGGGTAGCCCAAGCCCACCAACCATCAATTTCAGGGAAAACCCGCCACCCGAAGGCTGACTGCGGTAAAACCCGGCCCACCAACAACATTTTGCTACTAATAGGACTCGAACTTACAATCTCTCCTAAAGGAAGTCATGAGGCTACCACTCAACCAAATGGTAGATAGTCCGTGACTATAATAGTTTGGTTTTTATTTTACATAGTTAAAAATTACTAACGATTACAACTCATCAAAGCAATCCTAATTGTGATTTAGGTTCAAACCAAACATCAAAACAAGTTATTTCATTAATCAATTGTATTATGCTCATCAAAAGAAAGATAAATGAACCCTAACGAGATGATGGATTATTCTCACATTCATCACTACAAGTTAGGATTCTTCAATACCTTGGAAAAAAGTTAAAGAAAAGGATCCAGAAGGTGTAAATCTTCGAACTTTTGCCAAAAAAACAATCGAAGAACAACCCTCATCTCGCCGAACCCGATCCAAATCTAACCCTGCAGACAGTAACATGTTTAAGTTTCAATTCAATTCTTCAAAGCACACAAAAATATTAGACTGAATTGATTTATACCTTTAGAGCAGGTTCAGATACTTTGTATGAATCAGCAGTTATGGACCCCAACCATAAACCAGGAAATAGAGTCTGCAGAAATTTCACAGGATGTTAGAGATAATAACAAAGAACAAACTCAAAGATTGGAAATAATAAAGCTGTAAACATGATTAGAGTGGATCTTATGATCCAGAAATCTTTAGCAGAAGTAGGTGATAACACCAACAATCCAGCCATACACAAATTGTTGGATCTTACTCCCTGTTCTAATCATACAAGTGATTGGATTTTTGTAAACATGATTAGTGATATTATGAATGGGGATACACCGATTAGAGATCAAATTCAGAATACCAAATCGAAGAAATCATTAGGAAAAAGAATACTAATTTGTACAATTCAATCTATTTATGATTTGATTTGATGAAAACCAAGTGGGTGAAGAACTGATTTCCGATGAAATTGAGAAGACGACGAAGATGAAAGACTTACATCAAGTTGTTTCTGAACAGACCTTGGTCGCTTTTTTGGTCGCCGGGAGGGTTTTAATCCGGTGAACGAAAATATATCCTCTTCAATCTCATCACGCGAAAGTGCAATCAAGAATTTCTGCTTCTTTGAATTCATCAGATTTCTATGATCGTTAACTTTCACTTCTGATGCTTCTTTCTTATGATTATTACTTCCATGAGAGCTCCTATTCTCCGGCAATGGTGATGAGCCGATCTTCGGTGAGCCTCCGTTCAATTGCTTGTGGTTCATCGGAGGCCTTCTAGGCCTCAGATTCCATGTCTTCGGTAACGATTCTTCTTCTTCCGCTGCTGATGACAGAACTCCGGCGTTTTCTACCGGTGTGGACGAGTGGTTTTCGTCGATCACGGCGTCGTTATGCTTTATGTTGCCGTTCTTCGGCAAACGTATACAGATCTTATTCGATCGTTTTCCTTTACTACCATCAGTCGGTTTCGTTGATTTTACAGATACTAGTTTTCCAATCGGAACGACGGAAGTTGGTTCAGATTCACGCAAAAGTGACGGAGAAGGCCGCCGTGAAAAGTAAGACGGAGAGGATTGCCGCGGCGGTGGCGGAGGAATATGAGCATGAGAAGGCGGAGGTCGATGCGGCGGCGATGACGATGAAGTTTCTCCGGCGACTCTGTTCCGGCCGCTGCGGTGGTTCTTCCATATCAGATGCGGTAACGAGAAGTTGTGAAGCGGTTGAGATTTTGCAGGTACTGTAGAAGCCATTTCTTTCACACTGTTTCCACCTAAACCCTAGAAATCAATCTAACACGAGTCGATCAAAATTCGAAACTCAAAACTCAAAAGCTTCATCGTTTCAAACACAGATTGAATCAATCTAAATCGTTTAGGAAACAGTGCACCAACGATAATCATACAGAAATCAGGAGATAATCAACACAAACGATGAACAGATTGTATCAATCGAAGGCATAAACACTTGAAAGGATACAATTTCTTTGAAAAGTTGAAGTGAGATCGAATCAAAATGGGTGTGATTTTAGAAAAATGTTATAGATTTGATAGTGATATCAGATCGAAATATAAAATTTTCAGAGGGAATGAAAGATGAGGAATGATTCAAAGGCTTTTTAACTGAAAAAACCAGTAGAAGAAGAGGAGATAAACAAAGAAGATGGGTGAGGTGGTGGTGTTTACAGGGGTCGAAACATTTCGATGTGCCTATTTTGCCCTTATTAAGTTTCGTAATTACATGACGGTTCCTAGGGATTTCGTTAGGGGGTAAATAAGAACAATTCTCGTTGGTCAACAAAACTAGAAAAACCCGAATGTCCCGATACTTATTTTACCATTTGTTAACAAATTTCCTTTTGTTATAAATATGTGGTTCTAGTCTTCTAGATGAGGGCTTGTGGACTAGATCAGGCCCAATGGGAACCCTGAGTGACAAACTATATGTCTCATTGTAGCTACTGATTTAAAATCTTTTAGTTTTATTATAAACTAATGTACCTAGAATTTGGTTTTCTTTTTATTTTTTGTTGTTGTTTTCATCAATATTTTTAGAATCGGATCGGACGTCGAACCGAACGCCTTACTGATTTGGTGGTCGGACCGGTCAGACAGGATTTAAGAACCGGATGACGTCATAATTATATATATACTATATTATATATATAGTTATATATATAATTAAATATAAGTAATTTATACATGTATTTTATAATTATATATAAAACTTAACTATATTTTTATATCCAACACACTAATATATGATTCAACATCTCGTTTTTACCCATTAAAATCAAAAAAATAAAAAGAAAATACGAAAACCGGTCCGAACCGGTCCGGTTCCCGGTTCAACCGCCGAACCGGTTCGAACCGGCCGGTTCAACTTGCTGAAAACGATTTGAGGGGGATCGGACCGGTGGACCAGCCGAATCCCGGTCGAACCGGTCGGTCCGATCCGGTCCGGTCGTGAAAACAATGGTTTTCACATAGTAGCTACTGATTTAAAATCTTAACTGTAAACTGTATATGTTTATTCAAAAAAAAAAAGTTTACATTAATCTTATTGCCTTAAGATCATGACATATTATTATGTACTATTCTTTTACCATGCAACATAGATCAAACCAAGAAAACAACCACAAACATCACAATATTATGTTAAAAACTTAAAATTCAAGCGGTGGCCTTTGTGGCTTTGATGTCTTCACCAGAGCTTCCCTGCTCCATAATATCTATAACCTTGGGCTGCTTCTTCACCTGAGCCAACTTCTGCACCTTAATCTTCAGCACACCATCTTCAAGATGCGCCATTATCTTCTCCATATCAGCATTGGCCGGCAACCTGAACTGCCTCCAGAACTTTCCGGTGGTCCTCTCCGCCCTGTGCCACTTATCTCCGTCGCCTTCCGCCTCCGCCTTCCTCTCGCCGCTCACCCTCAGCACCCTGTTCTCCTCCACCTCGATCTTTATGTCATCCCGCTTCATCCCGGGGACATCGAGGGTGATCACGTGATGGGCCGGAGTCTCCTTCCAGTCGGCACGTGCGAGATTGATGGTGTCGAGGTTCTTGGGGATGTTGAGGGGGGTTTGTTCGAGGATTTTGAATGGGTCTTCGGATGGGATCATCATGTCCCATAGAGGTCTGTTGTATGGGATCAGAGCGTTTGTTTTTGTGGGAAATGTGATCATCATGATAGCCATTGTTGTAATTAGCATGAAGAAAGTGGTCGTCTGTAGCTTCGAGAGAGCCATTTGTGGTGGTTTTCAGATCAACAAGTTCCTCAAATGAATCGAAGATTGGCAAAGAAGAGAACGTATTATGATGTGATTGTGTGAATAATTCAACTTGAGGAATAATGAAGAGATTGAGGGGTTTATATATACGTAAAGTGAGTGAGAGGAGGAGATTTCTGGAGTATTCTACGATGAAGAAGGATCGGAGAGTTTCGAGAGATTGAAGGACATTGAACGCACGATCTAGAAGCTTCACGGCTACAAGTTCTACATTGGGCCGGTTCATGGGTTGGTATGGATTTGGATTAGGGGTTAACAAATGGGCCTTTACATGGGCCTTGATGTTAGACTACCGGCTTCTTTGTGTTTCTTTCTGGTTTCTGTCCTCAGCTTCTGTTAAATAACAGTTCCAGTCCCTATATTCGTATTAGTTTCTTTTATAGTCCCTATAACATAATTTCAGCATCACAAAAGCCAGACATGAAAGCTGTTGCATTCCGTTATTAACGTGCTAAGATCACGGCAAGCAAATGGAGAAAAGGGGCTGACAACGGCGGTGGAGGTGGCTACCGCTACCGCCGGAACCCTAAGTGCCTCCGGCATCCATTCGGTACGTACTCTCTTTATATTCGATTTGTATTTGAAATTTGAAGATCGTATGCCTTTGCATAATAGTCGGTACGTTTTAGGTCATCTTTCGCCCAGTTTGTATGAAATTTCTATGATCAGATACATGGATCACGTCACTTTGATTCAGTGGGTGATTGTTGATCATGAATTATATAATTATAGTTTTAGGTCCGAATTTCTGAATCAATATTGTCATCTCTAGCTCAATCCTCTCATTAGTCTAAACCCTCTTTTCTTGAAGAACTTCAAGACCAACAACTTCAGGATTACGCATATGACATGTTTGCATTGGTTTTGAGAGATGGAGAGATTTTTAACAATCTAATTTCAATCAAATTGATCTTAGAGAAAGAACAATTTGATTGCAAGGTTTTGAACAATCTATAGTGTTTTTGCTATTTATGTAAAGGATAATGTAATTAACTATGATTGTGGAAGTTAATTAGATAATTGGTAAAACTTGTTGTTATTCATAAGCTTGAGCCCATAGTTGACATGAGCATTTACATGAATTTGACTCAAATTACATGAACCGAAAGCTAAATTACTCATTCAAGACACTGGTGTTTCGGGTTCCTTGATGATTACTTCAGCTGCTGGAGTACTGGGTCTAATAGAATACCAGTATCCCCTTGATTTAAACACACCTTGAACTCTCCAGCTGTAAGTGATTTATCTTCTTTGCATCATAGGCACAGTAACTTTGTTTACTTCAAAATCTAACTTAGCCATTTCGTCCTTACAAATGGGTCGATTTGGGTTGTGTTTTATACATAAAGTGTCGAATAGGTAAAAATTTAAGAACTAAACTAACAGGAAAACATGAAAGCAAGGCTTACCGTGTGTAACAAGCAACAAGTTTTCTGTAGGATACTTATCAGCAAGGATCTTGATGATGTTCTTGTACCTGTCTCTAGCACCCTCTATCGACTCTCCCCACTTTGGCATCTGATACAGTTAATTGTATGGTTAATGTTTATCTAATTGCATTCTCGATTGAAAGTGAATTATTAAAGATTTTCAGTCTTATAGGTTATAACCTCTTTGTAAACTCGTTCTACAGTTGAATCGACTGTCCCTTGTGGCAAAACTGCTTCACATTCTGAAATTTTAAACGCAAAGTCTCCATCTTTAGGGGCACTCTCGGCCCGTATGGCCTGCTTGTTCAGCATTTCGCACAGTCCATAGTCAACAGACACCTGAACATGTTACATGTTAACATATAAGTAAAGCAAGCAATAACATGATCAAACTGTAATTGTAAGTAGAATCATCATATATGACCTTGAGTTTAGAAGGATCAATGGAGACTCCATCTGCAGAACTCATGCAAGTCCCACAATCATCAACGGCACAAAGAGCATGAATGACTTCAGATGCGGTCTCAAGGCACCTGAGAAATGGCGATACAAAGACGCGATGGATTGGAAAGCCTAGGCTGCTGTTGAATCTCTTGCCTGTACTGAATGCCCTAACCTTGCCGTCTAATACCAACGGCGGATCCCAAGGTCTAGCAGCATTTGCAGTCCAGTGTGGCTCAAAGTTGTCAAGCCGATCACCATGGCGCATCACCACGACACTTTGATGAATCCGTTGGATGGAGTCCATCGTCATTCGCGGTAGTGTGTGTGGTGGTAGAACAATGTTGATTCTTATAAGTGAATATTGGGCAATGTTCACGTAGGTTCTTTGTAGTTTCCATTGAAGTGTCGTAAAAGACCTGCCAACGACTACTTAAGAAGACAAGTGGGGTTGCATGTTCGGTTTTGTACTCTTGTATTTTTTTGGATGTTTTACTAGATTTTCCATGACCCCACCAAGGGTGGATATATATATTCTATAGAGCATTCGTCACTTTCAATTTTAAGTCAATATATTAGTTCTATGTTATTAATATATTTATATGTAAAATTAGATTTTAAATAAATATATAAGAGCATTCACAATATATCCACAACCTTATAATTTAATTAAAAAAAACATTATTTTTAAAATCTGACTTTTGTTTTTTTTAAAACTTTTTCACATTTAAATCTGTATATTTATATCTATTCCATTAAATAATTTTTTTTTTATTTTTTCTTAATTCTTTTTCTTTTTCTCTTAGTGACATACACTCATAAAAAAAGTATAAAAAATTGATATCTGGGATGCATAGTAAGCCATCAAATGTGACTGGGTTTTCGTTTCCTTTTAAAGTTTGTGATAGAAGATAAGACGAAGTGAAATACTATATGATTTTATTATAATATGGGGATGGGGATGGGGATGGGGATGGGGATGGGGATGGTCTAATATGTTACCATTATATTACCACTTGATGATATGAATTAATAAGGTATGTGCGTTACTATAAATTTCACAATAATTTTATTCTTTTAATAATATGTGTTATTTTCGTTTTTTAAAGACATTATAGACACATGTTTTCCCTTTTACTTACTAAAATAATGTGATATTTACTACTTGAATATGCGAATGGTCTCTTCCGTTATATTTATGGTAACTATACATATCACATTAATTTCTTCCTTATTTAGATTTTGATCCTTATTTATTTGATTCTTTTTAAAGTTTTATTGAGTAATGACGTAATTATAATGTCTTATTTCATAAATAAATATGCAATCTTGTTATCTTTCTATTCTAATAAAAAGATAACTAAGGGTGACACGTCTCACCATCACATTCATCCTCAACAAAATTTTCCCGCTTCTCTTTCCAATTAATGATTACATAAATTAATAATAATTTTATTTAATTGTTTCTTAAATTAACGATAGTTTTTTAATAAATTAAGTAAAAAGTCTTTTTATTAATGTTATTTCAAAGAAACAAATTTTTATAAAAAGTAAAATTTAAAACATCAAACTTTTTAAATACGAAATATTTTAAATTTATATTTTTAAAAAGTAAAAAATTTATGTGCAAAAAATAAATATAATTGGGAGTTATAGTAAGGAATTTTTAAAATAAAAATATTTAATTTATTTTTTGAAAAAACAAAAAAAAGTTTAAAAAGTTAATATCATTGTTTATCACTTATAGTCTTTACTCATATATAATTTCAATTGTATCTTATCTTAAATATTATTTTATAGTTAATAATTTTTATTAAATTTAATATTTTTATTTATCCAACCCGTGTAATACATGGGTTTATTAAAGCTAGTATATAATAAACTAGGTTTAGTAACCTGATATAATAAAATTTTATTAATTTTAAAACAATAATTCAAAATAAGATCTAATTTAAATTACGTATGAGTAAGAATATAAGTAATAAAATAATTATATAATTTTTTTAATTTTTTTGTTTAATAAAACTAAACATTTTGTTTCCAAACAAACCGTTTTAAAAAAAATTTATTATTATAACTCCCAATTTTATTTATTCTATATTTTTAAATATTTTACTTTTTAGAAACATCAATTTTAAAACAATTTGTATTTTTAAAAAACTCTAATGTTTTAAAAAACTTCTTATTTTATAAAAAAATCTCGCTCTAAATTACATTAATAAAAATATCTTTTTTTAGTCTATAAAAAAATTAAATAATATTATTAGTAATTATATAAACTATTAAATATGAGAGGAAAAAAGAAAAAAAATTGATGAACAGGAATGTGTTGCTACTACGTGTCCCCATCCTTTACCTTTTTATAAAAATAGAAAAATTAAACGTCTTATCAAGAAATGCAATCATTAGTACAGCATTGAAAATTCAATTTTCGAACAGGGCATATCAACTTTGAAACCACTCTTGGTGATGATATGAGTATTGAATCTGGTCTGAAATCTATTTGATAAAACCCAGATGATTTTTCTTTTGAAACCGGTTTATAAATAGATCCGGAACAGCTTTGACTCAGTTTGAATCTATCTGAACCGATTTTGAACCTGCTTGGTTTGGCCCATAAATCAGCTTTGTATAATGAACCACATCTAGACTTTAAACTAGCCGCAGGAACCCAAAGTCTCAAACTCATTTACTAGAATTGAAAAACAGAGAAAGTACTGTGCAGTGTGCATTCTAAAACTGGGCATATGCCTTAGATATAAATATAATTATAAACGTCTAAACTCTAAACGAGTAAACACTTGGGCCTCTTTCATGTCATGTTTATTGGGCTAACTGATCCATATGATATAACTATTTAAGTATATAACGACCAAGGCCCAGATCTCCTTTGATCTGGACTTAGTTCTAAAAACTTAAAATAAAGGCCCAAAATATAACCAACTTTCGATGTTGTATTGTATGACTCGTTCAAAAGGTATTACGTTCTGGTCTCACTTGACATACGAAGTAATTTTATGTTGAAATAAAGTAGGATTAAACTAGAACTAGAATTTAAATAAGGGCTCTTAAAAAAAAAATTTGTTTCCTTTCTTAAGAAGACATTAACAGAAAAGCCCAATACTTATTTATCTGATTTAAGTTCATTTTTTTTTGGTCCACTCATTTACAATATTTCGCATTGTATAATGCCAAATATTCTTATGTTCGTGCATCATTCTAGCTTTTTCCAGTTATCTCCTTTTTTCTTTCATTTGATTCTAGGTTTATGTGTTATAATTGATATTGTAATATTTTACATAAAAATGTAAAATTTATACCATCACAGAATAATTTCTTAAAATATAATTTGAAAAGTTTTTTTTAAAACTTTCACAATTTTTGACTGTTCGAATTTTAAATCAAATTTGGATTTGTGAGAAGTACAAATTCAAAATGTATACTTACTTGTTGTTTTATTATAAATTTAGAAATAGACTATTCAATTCAATTATAGTTTTTTATTATACAAATTTAAATAACCTCGTTTGATTAAATGTAACTCAAATTCAATTCTTTATACACCCTAACATCAACCCAGTTCTCCTTAAATCTTTTTTTTTATATCTGCTTGAGCTTTTGGATATAAAGAAGATCCGGGTTTTAAGCAACTATTTCATACTCTATAGACGTTTAGATCAAGGGGTATGCTTTACATGCCACCTATTGTAAAGTTAACGAATTTCTATAAATGAATATATATATTCGAAATACTAGTTGTTATTCATTAATGTATTTTAATAAAAATAATTCATTAATGTATTCCATATGAGTTATTCATGAGATGCATAGAAACACATCGAAATTCCTTCCATTGAAATCTTCATTGGCTACGTTTTAACCTTTTGTGAATACATTAAAATGAAACATAATAAAAAATAAAAAATGAATCCAATGGGCTTGTTAGCCAGCAAGATTGACAACTGAGGCCACGTGTTAGGAGTTTATTGGGACCCACATACATGTGACCATGTCTCTTGAATCATCCTCTGCAAACTTCAATAGGTTCAGTGTGCATAATACCCAAAACATATTAATAAAACTTCTATGTTTTTAACAACAAGATGTATTACACTAATAAATTATATGTTACATTAATTAACTAGTGTGAAAAAGAAACTACTATTTCGAAATAACAGAAAAACTCATATTGAAATAATCAGACTGATGTCCAATGGTCATGAGTTTTCTTAACTGATTTTTGTAATTTAATTCTAGTTTAATATGTAAATAGCTGAATCCGCAAACATTAAAACAATATAGATATATATATTTATAAATTATATTAAAAAAATCACTATAATTTTTATTATCATGTTAGTTTTCAATTATTCTTCTTTAAAATATAAAACTCGTTTTTTCTCACGTTACGCGTCGTTGGTTTTCCCCACGCTACGCAAGGTGAGTTTGGTCATTATCGTCCCTCCTCGTCGAAAACGATAAAAGTTAATGGCTAAACCGGTTACGATAACAACAATACTGACAACGATGGTTTTACCGCATAATCAATGTTGTTCGTCATACTACAGCAACGGTAACTACACTTGTCTTAGTCTACAATACCAAAGAAAAATATTAGGGGGCGTTTGGTTGGAAGGAATGGAATGGAATGGAATGGAATTGACAAACTAGTATAATTTTCAAGCAAAATTATGTTTAAGTGGGTAATGAAATGTAAAACCCAAATGAATGTTTCACCTTAAATTCCCTTGGTTGTGGGATTTCAAATTCTCTCTCTAGGTGGAAGGATTTTGAAATCCCACAACCAAGGGAATTTAAGGTGAAATATTCCCTTGGGTTTACTTTTAATTGCTCACTCAAACACAATTTTACTTGAAAATTATACTAGTTTCTCAATTTCATTCCATTCCATTCCATTCCTTCCAACCAAACGCCCCCTTAGATTTTGAATCAAATCCGCTTTCTTTTAAAAAAAAATTGCTTGTTAATAAAATCTAAAAACCATAACATCGATTATAGGTATCGTTTTACCTCGTAACCAAATGAAAATAACGTATGCTAACCTTTACCCACAACCTTTACCTGATAACCATTTTATCACTACAAAATGTCCTCTTAAAAACATTTAGTGATATAATATAGTTTTTCAAATATATAATTATGAATTTGACGAAGGTTTGTATTAAAAGTTTCACAAAAGACATGATAGAAAATAAGCATTGGGACAACAAATGAAACGAATAATCAAGTGCGGGAGGTTGTATCGTTTGTCTCCATCCTATGAAACAAGCCACGGTAACATGACTTCACGACCACACCCTTCAACACATTACGTGCCAAATTTATTGGTTATTTTTATTTAATTTGGATTATAAATACAAATCGTTTAAATGTAGCCTTTTGAGACACGTAGTAACCTTTAGTTACTCTCTGATACCGTAATTGTTTGACATTATGTATACTATACGGGGATAGCGTCTTGTATCAAGTAGTGTAATACCGGCAACTGTATCGACCAAACAAAACGTTACCGATGCTCGTTTTTGCTTATTTTCAGTATCATAGTTACTAGCGGTATTGGTACTAGTAAAAGGAAAAGTACTGATTTGATGCTGAGTACCATATGTAGTTTTTTCTGACTATTTTAATAGAAGTTTTGGGACATTTTAAATGTTTTATGTCCAAGTTCAAGATCAAGAATGTTTTTTTATACATTTTTGAATGTTTTTAGTATTATAGTTTGTAAATTCATATATAGAACATCACGTAACAGCTTATTTTTAGTATAAGAAAAGAAATACAAAAGAGGCACCATATCGGTAAAGTACCGAAAAACCGGTATCATACTGGTACACTCGATAGAGTATTCGAAACCTCCTTTTTTCAAATTAGGTGTAGATGTTTTCAATACTGGTATGGTACTATTGATACCAATGTGGTAATGATCTTATCCCCAATATTACATTATTATATTGTACTACATTTGAGAATAACGACCATGTTTTTTACATTAATTTTTAAGAGTTTAAGGGAAGAAAATTATAATTTATGAGTTTAACTATTTTAACTACATTTTACACATGTATATATTTTTTTATTAAAATTGTTGACTTTAAAACCAATTTTCCATTAATTTAATTAGCTATTACGTTTCATACGTTAATATTTTTTTATAAATTACACTATAAAAACAAGAATTTTAATTTTAGTATAATAGTGTTATATTTTTTTTATTAATTTTAAAAAAATTTGCATGTTATGTTACTTGTCATATCATACGAACACCCTCGACCCTGTATTTTATAACAAAAGGATCTTTAGAGGGTGAAATTGTCATTATACTATCTTTAAGTCGATTTGTAAGTGATATTTCTATACTTGGTGATTAGTGTTCTTTTTTCCGTCATACAAGACAAATTTAGTTTCTTTTGAAATTTTGTATCTACTGAATTTTCTACGTGAATATATAGATTCATCATTATCAATAAAGATGATGTTTTTGAAATACACATTTACCTACTAATAATCATTGCATGTTAGATAATTAATAAAGGTCATAATAATATTTAAAATTAATTACACAGATGGTTCTCGTGGTTTGACGTAAGTAACAGGTTTAGGTACAAACTTTTTTTAATAACAAGTTTAATGTTTTTTTTTTTTATCATTGGCAACTCATGTCACATGCCACTACAACACCATTCTTCCATTCACTGTCGAAGACCATCCCCATCTCCATCACCTTCTTCGACCGATAAGGGTCTGGTTTTGGATATGAATTCGTCTAGTGTGTTCTGTCTATTACCCATATGACAAATGTGTACCAGGCTTATCTGTCATTTCTATACATGGTAACTGAGAGCTTACCATAAGAGGCAACCTCTATTAAACCTATATGTCTTGGTGTTAACACTAACACCCTTGAGCCTCGACGGTGATGATGGGTATGGGAGGCACTGTTATTGGATTCGCTAGTAGATTTTTCTGTATATAGTAATCGAGAGCTTACTATAAGCGAAAACCACTTTCAAACCTATCTATCCTGTTATTGACACCATCGAGCCTCAATTGTGCCAGCAGGTTGGGTAAAGGTGTTATTGGATCCTTTAGTAGAAATTAATTTCTATATACTCTACGTTAATGTAATGTCTTATAGTGCACAGTTGCACATATTGGAAGGTTTGAATTCCATAGATGGTCTTTAATTGCATGCAACCGATCGTTCTCTTCATATTTTACTTTGTTAACATGGATACAACACACTAGTTAAAATATAACTATATCTTATGAAATTTAGAAGATCGTATAATTTTTGTCTTGCGTATAAAATAATTCTACAAAAAATTATGTTATATCATCATGACATCATTGTCATTATAGTTATAACAAAAAACAATGTTTCAAGAAAAATTAAAAGAACTCAAAGAGAGAGAGAGAGAGAGAGAGAGAAAATAAGACCATGATCAGGCAATTATAACAATAATTTAGAGGATCTTATATTTTTCTTTCGTAAGTGATTTGCTTACCAATATGTGAAAATAATACATAGACACTTACACACAAATGCCTGTATACATACATACATACGTATCTTTCTCTCACAAATACACAACAAACATATCAAATAAAAATATCACGTATATAATAGGTTCTGGAGAATATGAAATGAAATTAAATCTTACATATATCTTATGAGATAAAAATACTCTCGGGAAGAGACGTAATTACCTTTATACGTGTAGGAGTGAGTATGAACTCAGACTTTGAGGCTGAGGGAACTTTGATCAGCCATATACGTACAATGCCAATTATAGCATGGTATCTGGTCAATCTATTCCGGCTTTGTTTATCATAGTGTTTCTTATTTTTTTTATTGATTGTTAAAATTTGTTTTATATATTAAATAAATTATTTATACCACAAATAAAAGATGAATTAAAGTATCCGGCCAAAAGTAAAAAATAAAACTTTAATATAAGAAATATATTTATAAAATAAAAGGCATATTATAAAGAAAAAGAGGTCATATGCATAATAACGAATTTGATGCATTGTTAGGCAGTCTTTTCCTTCTATATCATGGCCCCCATATTCCCTTTCTTTTTTTTGGCCTTTTCTTTTTCTTTATTCAACCAATAAGATTACAACACTTTTTAAAATACAAAACCATTAAAAACAAAAGAAATTAAAAAAATAATAATAATAAAGTAATACAACCCCATTGCTTTCTATTTATACGTATCATAGTCATGTTCTTTTTCTAGTAGGTATCAATGCCTAAATACCATAAATATACCTCTTTGCTCATAGAAGTGTAGCAAGTCAACATGGAGATTGAGTCTCAGCCAAATCATTTTCCATCTCCCTCAACCACCACCACCGCAAGTTCTTCATCCTCTTCCTCCTCCTCCTCCACCATCACCGCCACCACCATCATTGACGGTTGCTCCTCCGCCTCCTCTGGGTCGACCACGGTCATCATAACATGTGGTGACAATCAAAGTAAACCTATAAAATGCAAGAAAACATCACAAAATGGAAAGAATGGTAACGAACAAAAGAAACAAAAAGAAAATGGTGGCAGTGCCCGTGTGTTATATCGCGGTGTACGAATGAGAAGTTGGGGCAAATGGGTGTCTGAAATTCGTGAGCCGCGTAAGAAATCTAGAATATGGCTTGGTACATTCCCAACGGCCATGATGTAGCTATAGCGGCTAAAAGGTCACCAAAATTTTCCTGAATTAGCACATCTACTTCCACAACCAACCACTAATTCACCAAAAGACATTAGAGAAGCTGCCACCAAGGCTGCCACCATATGTGGCGGACATGAAGCCGATACACCAAGCCAAGCCATTCTTTCTGAGTCATCCACAACTCCATCACCCGATAACACCCAAGAATCAATCAATTCTACATCGTTAGAAGACGATGATACATTTTTCGACCTACCCGATCTTTCTCCCAAAAACACCGATCGAAGCGATAGGTCCCTTTTTGATCCTGCACCATGGCAGTTGGGAGCCGGAGCTGGAGCTGATACAGGCTTTAGGCTCGAAGCCGAAGAGCCGTTTCTTTGGCATATTTACTAGTGAAAAGATCTCTTTATTCAAGATTAGCCACTAACCCTTCAAAATTAAACTATATACAAGTTACACCCTGTAAAATTGAACCACCGTAACAAGCCCCAAATTTTGAATTTATGCATGTGAGACGATTTGTAGATTTGTTTTTTTACTAAACATTTTGCCATTATAAGAAAGAAATTACTAATTTAATGTTATAGTATTCTGTAGAATATGTTTTGTCGTAATTATAAAAAGTTATGAAACTGTAATACTGTAATTTTGGAAGATTCATAATATTATAAATTTTTTATTTTGGAAAGTTCTCATGGTAAAATAATTTATATATAACTAGTTATTTACACCCACGCGCATTGCCGCGTGCGCGCGACGGAACTCTATGGGTGTACAAAAGTGAAAACCATACAATCAAAAGACAAAATGACAGTCTAAAAACGTAGGTTTGTAAATGTAGACAGAAACAATCATATCTCAACGGCATACTCGGATTATAGTGGTAATAATAAAAAATTAAATTTAAATTAAAAAACATAAAAACTATGATAGTATAATTAAGAAAGTACAGGAATTTTTGAAGTTAATAAATTTTAAAAGTTTGATTTAAACTTTATCATAGTCCAAATTAAAAAAAAGAAAGTTTTGTAAAAATTAGGCTAGCCACAAGACTTGAACATGACATTGGTTTCACCTCCAAAAAACTAAATATCATATTAAAATAATATAATATTAGACAAAAATAAAACAAATGTTGCAGTTGAACAAAATCAATAGTCTCGTCCGTCGTCGCACCACCATCTCTACCAAGCTCCACCTCTACTCCGTCGTTGCACCACCATTGGGAACCCCAGCCATGGTCAAACATCCCATTCGTCAATCCTCCTCTACTACACACGACGGACTCGAGAACCTCCATCATTTTTGTACTCAGATCGAGTCCTAGAAGACATTTTGTCGTTCCAACATTACCGTACGGATTAGCCAGTCGAGATGCCGGGAAGAAGAAACAGAGGAGACCAATGGTTTTGTGCATTTCTATCTTTCTTCCTCTTACACACAAGTGTGTGTCACTCTTTCTAATTCTGGAAAATGGGAACAAAATGTAGCTGAGTGAGAAGGGACCTATTTGCAAATAATAGAATTTTAATGGTCAATGCTTGAAACTACAGAACTTCTCTGTAGTTACCGACATAATGATTTAATATATATAGTAATATATGCACTATTGTCCTTACAAAGGCGTTATTTAATTCATTAAATTGTACGATGTTATATATTACATGACTAACAGGATGTCTTTCTTAACTAAATAGTCAAATACATTAAACATCCTTTAATAAGACAAGGTAGAAAAAACCTGAGAATCAAACAACAAGCAAATAAAAAAAAAACTATAGAAACAAAGAAAGTAATATCACACAGACATATATGCACACATATATATTGAGAATCATTGCAATATTTAAATCACACGATTATAAATATTTTTATTTGATTAAGATACTATTGAATTAAATAATTATAGTTAATATTAATTTTAATCAACTTGTTGGTGTGTTTGCTTTTAATTTTTTTTTCACTGAATTTAATACCCTAGACGTACATGCTTGTTTTTTATATACCATTTGAGATTGAGATATACGAAGTTCGTTTTTCTACTTCATCATATAATAGTTCGCTAATCTATCAGTAATTTTGTCTCAAATATTATTAGCTACCATGAAACTTTGAATGTTGTATTTATTAAAATGTTAATTGTTTGCTAGTATTATGTACTTTAAGTCCAATAATTTCATTACATGACACATGCTTTAGAAAAGAAGAAACATTTTATGATATAAATTATGTCTATGTTTTTTATTAAATGGCATGTGATATATGATTAGCATCTAAATTTTTTCCCATTTGTTGATACTAGAATAAATTGTTTTAAAAGTATGAAATCTAAATTGTTGATTTTTAGACATGTATTACTAAACGTTTGTTACTAAAAGTATATATTTACATGTAACAAACCACTTTTTAAATCCATACAAGATATTTACACGCAATTAAACTCTAAAGTTAGATATGACGTATGGTTTTATAAATGGGTAAATTACCAAAATAACCAATTGACCAAATCGAATTATCAAAATAACCGGTCAAAATCAAGTTTATCAAATAAAACAACCCAATCGTATCCCGCCACGTGTCCCACCCTCGCCCACGTGGCGAGGATCAGCCATATTCCCTCGCCCGGAAAAACGTGCCGGCGGGGGAAAAACATAATCCCTCGCCCACGTGTCATCCCCCTCGCCCACGTGTCACGTTTGGAGGCATCCCTCGCTGACTCAGCGAGGGATTATGAGAATCCCTCGCCAGTATTTACGAAAATACCCCCCCTCGCCAAAAATTTAAAAAAAAAAATTAATTAATTTTTAATTCAAAAAATCCGAGTTTTATAATTATTTATTGTTTTTTAAATAATTTAAATTTTAAATTAATTTATTTTTGCCCTATATAACACCATGTTTACCCTTAACAAATATCTTACATTCTTCTCAAACTTTTTCATAAAATTCTCTGAAACTTTATAAAATATCAGTGAATATCATACTATGCAGTGGTGGTAAATGACATTTTGTAAACGGTATTGAAGAATATCTATCATTTAAAGGTAAATGTGTTAGACATGTTCTTAGTTTATCTTTAAATGATAGATATTCTTCAACACCGTTTACAAAATGCCATTCACTGACATTTTATAAAATTTCAGAGAATTTTATGAAAAAATTTGAAAAGAATGTAAGATATTTATTAAGGGTAAACATGGTGTTATATAGGGCAAAAATAAATTAATTTAAAATTTTAATTATTTAAAAACAATAAATAATTATAAAACTCAAATTTTTTGGATTAAAAATTAATTAAATTTTTTTTTTAATTTTTGGCGAGGGGGGGTATTTTCGTAAATACTGGCGAGGGATTCTCATAATCCCTCGCTGAGTCAGCGAGGGATGCCTCCAAACGTGACACGTGGGCGAGGGGGATGACACGTGGGCGAGGGATTATGCTTTTCCCTCGCCGGCACGTTTTTCCGGGCGAGGGAATATGGCTGATCCTCGCCACGTGGGCGAGGGTGGGACACGTGACGGGATACGATTGGGTTGTTTTATTTGATAAACTTAATTTTGACCGGTTATTTTGATAATTCGATTTGGTCAATTGGTTATTTTGGTAATTTACCCTTTATAAATTAATAATTTGATTAAGACCATTCCTACTAATCATACATGCATGTGAAGAGTGTCCAAGAAGGAGACACCTCCTTACAAGATATAATTACAAAACCTTTTTATCAGCGAATATAATTACGTATGCAAACATCAAAACGGGCAGATGGAAGTCCAATCATTGAAAGAAATGTCATTTGGCAAAATATATAATTACAAAACCTTTTTATCAGCAAGATGAGATACATGGCAATATTACTTTTAAATGATACAATGAAGGTGACGGTTAAAATTGTATTTAGTAAAAAAGAATAATTATTAAGTTTATTTCTTATTTTTTTACTAATTAGATGACCTAATGACCTAGTGTAATTGATGATTCTCGGATCAAATTTTTTTTTTATCAAAAGTAGTAAGATTAACGGCAACCCCCAATGCCACTAAGAGGAAAAGGTTCGAAGCAAAAAATAAAAAAAAATAAAAAAAAAACAAAGCAAAAGACACACGGATCTTTAATAAAACACCGAAATACATATATGGAGATAGAAACTCTAGATCTGCATAAGCTCCAATATGGCAATATCTATATTATTAGTTTTAGTAAACTCGTGTATTACACGGGTTAAAAAAATATAATATTAAATAAAATAAAAAAATTACTAATAATTAAACGATATTCTAAAATAAGATATGATTAAAATTACACACATATAATAATGATATCAACTCTTTAAATTTTTAAACTGTTTTTGTTTTGCAAAAAAAAAAATATTTCGTTTCAAAATAAACCATTTTAAAAAATATATTATTTAAAATTTCCTTATATAGCCCCAAATTTTAATTATTTATAGTTTATAAAAAAAATTTCTTTTTAAAAATTTAAATTTTTAAATATTTCATATTTTTAAAAAAGTTTAATGTTTTGAAAAAAATTCTTATCTTATAAAAATAACATTAATAAAAAGATCTATTTTTTAATTTATTAAAAAACTATTTTTAATCTAAATAAAATATAATAATATTATTAGTGATTAATATAATTATTTAATAGGGGAAAAAAACGGAAAAATTTTAGTGAGAAAGAATGTGATGATGTCATTTGTCCTTTTTAGTTACTTTTTTATTAGAATAGAAAAAAGAAAGATATTCTAGAAATAACATTAACAAAAAGACATCTTTTCTAATTTATTAAAAAATTAATTGTGATCTATAAAAAAATTAAAATTATTTAATCTTTTTTAATTTAGATAGTTATATAAGAGGAAAAAGAGGCGGAAAAAACAAACTTAAGAGGCCCAAAAATATCATAAGTGTCCATCAAAATTACTATTTCAGTATGATATATAGATTATCTTTAGAAATTATGTCATCTTAGAATAGCATTGTTGGCACGAAGAGAATCTAGATTACCTTTTTTTGGTTGGTCCATGTCATTAATATATCCTCCGGTGAGCCTTTCAAGAATTATATTATATATTAAAAAACAACTTTACTGTTACAGTTAAGTTTGTTTTTTAATATTTTAGTCATAAAAATTTACAAAATGTATATATAAGTTTGTGTTTTTATATATTGACCATATATTTTTACAAAATATATTTAAAACCCAAATTCTAATTAGGATTAACAACAAAGTTTTATATTTTTGCTTTTTGACACAAAATTTTTTTTTTTTTGTTTTGTTTTTGGGTTCAAACATTAGTATCGGTATTCGATATTATCGGAACCAGTATCGGTATACGCTTTTGTGGTTTCCGATAAGCCGACCCGACAACGAAGTAAGTCACGGTAGCGTAAGACAAAGGAAAACAACCAAACTTCGTTACGCGTAACACAGGTGAAGTTTGCTTTTTGACCACAAACGTTTATTTTTTTGTGTTTTTGACTTCAAACATTAGTATCGGTATTCGGTATTTAATCAAACTGGTATCGGTATACGCTATTGCGGTTTCCGATGAGCCAACCCGACAACGAAGAAAGTCACGGTCGCGTAAGACAGGGAAAAACAACCAAACTCCCGCGCGCGTAGCGCGGGTTAAAACACTAGTTAAGATAACCATCCACAAAAGGCTTGATTTTTTCTGTAATAAGACTTGTGTGTTTCTGTCATACAGGCCGGGTAGAAGGTCTAGTACTAGAGCAACCAATTATAACTCTAAACCTAATATAATTGGTGATTGCCACGTGGAATTTATTGATAAAAATAGTAGCATTATATGACAACCCCCAAAACATGCCATGAGGGGTAAGGTTTGTGTAGAAGGTGTATAGAGCAACCATTAACACTAAACCTAACCTAAAGAGTAAAGACTAAACAATGTGTGCAACCTGATGGTTTTGTATCCATTCAATTAAATACCAATATAGTCATTTTATATTTACTCAATATAATTTGTGCTAGTATCCAAGGCTTCTGTGTAAATCAAAGGAATAGTAGATGCAAAGTAAAAGGTAATTAAAAGTGTTGTATGGATGTGTAACATAAAGATGTTATCTAGACATGAAAGAAAGATAGGAGGGAATTATCTTAACATAAGATAGATACAATTAAGGATCTTTATATTAGACTTGGCAGCATGAACATAACCTAAACTTTATTTTTACAATTAAGGATCTTTAAAATATAATTAATAAATTTTTATTTTATATAATATTTTATTTATTTAATTCGTGTAATACACGAGTTTATTAAATCTAGTATTTAATAAAACTATTTTAGATTTAAAAACAATTAAATAATATGATTAGTAATTACTATAAATATTTAATAATAGATAGAGAAGTGGAAAATTTTGGTACGAAAGAATGTTATGTTAACACGTATCTCTTTTAGTTATTTTTTCATTATAGTAGAAAGATATGTAATTACTACTATTCAAGACAATATAGAATTAGTTTGCTTTTCGCTAAGATGGAGTAAACTTTTATGTGCCGGTGGGTCAAATTGTTACGGAAATGTCATTTTCCATCTTCTATTTTCATTTTTATAGAATAACTTTTCTTCATTCAAAATATTAATAAAGCCATAAATTTAACGTCGTAATCGAGGAAAAAAACATTTGGACAACTAGCAATTTCTTTTATATATGGGTTATTTTCAATTTTCAATTATAGTCTTATAACAATGATGAATAATTCCTGACAGATTTATATTTTACTATTTATTTATCAACATGTGAATGATAATTCAACTAATAACACTTAATTAATATTAGAAAGTATCATGCCTAGTGGTTACCTAATTAACACATCGGTGTTCCGAGATTTGATCGCTAGGTTCCATATCTCCTAAGATCTTCTTAAATTAAAGATAATCATATATGTTAATTAAAGTAAAAAAAAAAAATTTTAATCTTGTCATAGAAAAATTACAATGATTTGGTTACTTTTTATCAAATAGAACCCGTTTTGTAAGACAATCTATGATAACATATATAATCAGGGCCGGTACTGATGATTTATATGTTTGGGCCGAGTAAAAAAAAATGCCCTTAGGCTCTAATAAATTAAATAAACTAATTTTATAGCAATAATTCAATAAATAAATAGAATATAGGTTAATAAAATAAAATTTTAGTTTTTCAATATGAAGTTGAGGCTTTTTTTAAAGGAGCCCATATAGATCTTTAAATATGGTCAGCATACACCGTCTTAACTGGTCAACTCCTTCTCCTACATTTTTCTATGCAGAACTCGTCTGAGCTCGGCAGACCGTCGTTGCCGGAAAAATATCAAGTATCTTTATTTTTTTTTCTTACTCCAAATATCCTAAATATCCTTCAACAGATGATCAAGAGAGTATTCCGGGCCATATATATATAAAATATTTATAAAATCTTTGTGCCCCCGTAATAATCGTGCCCCCGCCGGAGGTGCCACCCGCACCACCCTAGGGCCGCCCCTGTATGTAATCGAGTCATATTTTCTCGCTTTTAGTAGTGTTTGAAGAAGCACTGGGATTGGTGGCCCAGTGGCAAAGGCTTTGCCTCTAGGTGCACCAATATGATGAAGGTTCAAAGTTCAATTCTTAGCAAATGTAATATATATTGGGTGTTGTAGGAGTGGAGTAGAATGGAATTTTCGCTTTATATATATAAAAAAAGTAGTGTTTGAAGAAAGAGTTATAATTCTATTGACATTAATTACAAGGAGAAGTAGGGATGTTCAAAAAATCTGAAATTCGATACATATCCGAACCCGAAAAACCAATCCGAATCCTTATTCGGATATTTGGACCGGATCTCATTCGAATCCGAATTCCTTATTCGGATTTTGGATTGGATTTTGGATATCATAATTTTTTTATTCGGATATCCGATAAAACCGAATAAGAAACTATGTTTTTTATTCGGATATCCAACTACCTATTTTATTTTCAACTCAATACTCAATAGTATTGACACCTTCCAGTCCTCTAATCCTAAAAAATTACACAATAATCGCTTGTTGTTATAAATTAGAGATTATAATCTTCAATTTATATACAAGTATCTATTATGTTTCAATTTTGAAGTTGCGTTCAAGATAAATTTATATTTTCTGGTTTTATATGTTTTATTATGATTTTAAACTAATAAAATATTAATAATAAAAAATTAGCAAAAAAAAAGAAAAAAATATAGAAAAAATTGTTATTTGGTTTATTCCGATAAATTTGGATTTTTCCAAATCCGATCCGGATTAAATTCGGATAGATTTGGATCGGATAGAGATATCCCTTATTCGGATATGACCGGATTGAATTTTGGATAGAGTTATGAAATTTTCAAACCCGAATAATCCGATCCAAGTAATCCATTATCCGATCAGATAAACACCCATACGGTAAGATTACTCGGATATCGCACAAACAAAAACCAATTGAACATTGATCAACTACCTATTGCAATTGCTATATAAATAAGGAAACACTTAAATATCTTATTTAAATTATAATTGCATAACTGTTTATTGATTTTACCCATGATTATTTTATTAATTTAAATTTTAGTACTCTAATAAAAGTGTATTTCATGAGGACACTTGATACAATTTTAAAATATCAGAATTTTTATTTTTCTGCCTAAACTACTTTCACTCTTTTTATATCAATTAGTAATTAAAATAGTAATTTATTCACACTTTTATTACTGCTGTTTCAGCTGTTGTTAATTCAAAAAATTATTCAATGTTTTCTAATTCATTTATCATTTTTAAATATAATAATATAATATATATCATACCTTCTGAAACGGTTTTATATATAATAAGTTATTTTGGTAATTAAAGTATATACAAATTTAATTTTATATTTTTGTTATTCAACCTGTGTAATAAACGGGATTTTTAAGGCTAATTATATTATATTATAATTGAAATGTTTTATAATTACTCGTAAAGAAAGAATTTTTTTTTCTTAAAAAAGGATTTTGATTGTAATCTAACAGATTGTGTCAAAGCCGTTATTAGTATAGAGACATAACAATACCCGCAACAGATTATCTTAAAAAGTATCAATTTTTTCAATGCAATATGAATTAATTCAAATCTGTTTTTAATAAACCAAAATGTTAATTTCAAAGTAGGAACACCACCAAAAAAAAAAAAAAAAAAAAAAAAAAAATAACTATTAGTGATGGTTCATCACATGGTGTATTTAGTTTTAATATTTTCTAAGATGAATTGCTTTCTTTTCTCAAATTTTAGGTTTTAGTGATGGTTCATCACATGGTGGACCCAAGAGGTCCGTTGTAGCCCATTTCATGCCAAAAGCCGATGAGGGTATGTATTGGTTACATGGAGATCCAACCAAAACCAATCACCTGAAACATATCTGAAAGTGAGAACAATTTAATGAGGTGGGGCAAGTGAAGGAGACTCATATATATGTAACACCTTTTGTATAACGTCTACTCAAAAGCTTATGAGTCAAGAATCCTAGGTTAAATATCATCCTTTATACCATCACGAAATTGATTATCTAAAGAATGCGTCCAATATGCATGTGGATGTGGGTACTGGGTAGTAGCTGGTTTCATCAACCTCGAATTAGATTGCCTCACCATTAGAGATGAAGTTTCTCGGGGCGTTGAAGTTTCTTGGGGCGGTTATTTTAAGCTTTTGAAGCGGTTTCAAACTATATCGCTTAAAAAAATGAACTAATCTTTTAAACCTGTTTCTAAACAGGGTTTTAGAGAAGACCACCTCAAGAACCTAAACTTTTTTTTTTTTTGGGAACGGTTCCTTTAACCACTCTAAAAATTAATATTTAAAAAAATATATACTCATCTAAAAAGGTTGCAAAATGGCTTTAGAAAATGAATGATTAGAAAACTAAAAAAATAATCATCTAAACTAAACTTCAAAAAGTGAATGCTAAAAAACTCTTTTAATTTTCCTATAATTCCAGAATTTACAAAACGATAAATGCTATAAAATAGGGTTGCTAAACGGTTCGACCTGGCCTGTTTAGCTAAATGGGTTGACCTGAAACTAGTCCAAATATGTTTATACGAAACACAAACCAATGAATCTCGTGTCATGTTGGAAAGTCACCCCGCTAGTACAATAGATAAAGTATTTTATCTCTATTAGATAAATTTATCTCTATTAAAACATTCACAGTAGCATTTGCTTTTTTATTTTTGTAATTTTAACTAAATATTATATTTATTTATATTTATATCTAAATTTTGTTTAATATTTCACATCTTATTCTTCATCTCTATCATACTCACAAACACTTATTATATTTTTGTTTTTTTTTCCTAGACTCTCACAAAAAATATAACGATTGATGTGTAATGAATCTCTTTAAAAAATCACTATTCACAAAACTTTAAAATTTATAAACAGAGAAAGAGATGAAAATCCTGATGGAGATGTAAAATACAATAAATCTCTAAATAATAGAGATGAAGATAGAGATGGAGTCTCTACTATGAATGCTCTTAGATGTTAAACGGGTCAACCTAAAACTGACCCGTTTAGCTACACGTGTCTACCTGAAACTCCCAAGCGTTAAATCACAATAGAGACCATATATTAGTTGTGCTGATTATCCCTTCCGTATTCGTTTAGCATTTTGGTGTGTGACCTATATGTTAGGATTAAACACACACGAAGAGAACAGGAAAACTGTAAAACGAGAGAAGATATAATGTGTTTGGTATAACATAACCTACGTTCACGGGTGGCAACTAGGTAATTCTTTTAGTAAGTGATAATTTTGATACAGATACATAACATAAATACTGAGACTAATCTAGGGTTAATAATTTTATGATTTAAGAAATCATTAGGGCCGGTCTTCTGTATACCAAAAGAAAACTAAAATTTAGAAGAAATGCCTCCAAGTGGAAAAGCCAAGTGACAAACTCCACATATTATGATGTGTAATTAACCAATGAACATATCATATAATGTAATTATTATCTTTTAAAGATTCAATGTTGTTGTATTAAATCAAATCATCAAGTGTGCATATATGAAAATTAGAATATTCAAAGATCTAGTAATTAGCACTAGATTGAAGTTTTCATTGAAGTAGTACGTACATCCAATTGAATAAATGATGATAACGTACATCATCTTATACACACGAATCCGATTCATATTATTAATTGGTCATCAAAATGCAGCTTTCTAGTACATACCACCATTTTTTATTTTGAAAACTTACATCCGTTATGTCACACAACCTCCAGGATCAACAAAAACATACATCAAGATGATCAAACACCTAGCTACTTCTTGAGCCCAAGTTCGATTTTCTGAATCGTTGGAACATCAGTCTTAAACGACTTCGCGAGCACATTCTCATCGATACCAGTTGTGAAAACAGCCTTTGGCACCGACAGCAGGCCCGCATTCGCACTCCCAAACGCAGAAATCCCGATAGCAGACTGATTATGGTTCCTATTGTACTGATAATGAACAAGCCCTTTAGGAAACACAAACATATCGCCCTCTTGAAGCGTTTGATTATACAACACATTCGCGGTATCAACAAATCCAACTTCAAGTATCCCCTTCATCAGTATCAGCAGTTCAGCTGCACGAGGGTGCGTATGAGGCGGGTTCACACCAGCTGGTGGGAACTGGAGGACCGCATACGACACGCTTTGACCGTTTAGAGCCGGGAACTCGGTCATAGAAGCTTTGATGACTGTGAAGTTTTTCGGGTCGGGGTTGTAGAACCCACTGAGCCCACTGTAAGTGAAGAAACTAGCATCTACAGTCGAATTTGTCTTGATGAAGTCGGTCAATATATCGGGATCATACGCTTGTGTTGTTCTTGAAATGGTTAGAATTAACACTAGTGGCACTAGCAGCATATGACTTGTAGAGAAGCTGATAGCCATTTGTTAAACTGATAGCAGACTTGTAATTAACTGTTTTGTATCATCTATTGTAGTGTTGCTGTTTGAGTAATGTGTTAATATATAGGGTTTAGACAAGTAGAATAACTTTGTTATATATGTTTTAAGTTATAATTAATATGATATATTGATATTGCTAGAGAACAAGAAAATGGATATACCAATAGCTAAGAGTTATGATTGGTGTTTATGTCTTTAATGTTATTTTAGATACCAAGCCGAAGTATTTATATAGGTGACAGCGTACGCGTTTGAGATTTCGATGATTAGAACATACGGTAAATGACATTAAAGATATAATGATATAAAAAAACCAAAAGAATATAACCAAAGACAAAAAGGCCATCATAAAACAGCTATATATATAACTTATATATAAGGAATAAGGTCATGGTGTTTGGCTGTTCATCTTTGTTATAATCAACAAGATAGAACCGTAAACAAAAATGATCATAAGTGGGTTTATTTTAATTGCATTTTGTTACCAAAGTAAAGGCCAAAAAATATATTTAATATTTTCTTTGTTCTTGTTACTGAAATATCATCCAATATAGCATGACGAAATTAATGACATAAGGAAGACGTAAATAGCGATATATGTGGCATGTCACACCCATCTTGAAAACAAAAGAAAAGGAAAATAAAAAGTTACGGACCGTAACGTATTGGTCAAGGAGAAGGTTGTGTTTGGCGCGTACATTTTTGGGCTTACGGTCCGTAAGATTGACTGCATCAATATATAAATAGAAGGATTGACCGATAAAATTCTTAAGCTCTCTCGATTAAAGACTTCCAATCATGGTATTTTTCAAGGAGTAATCAGTTTAGTAGTGTTAAAAAATTTCAGGTATGCTTTTTAGCTTCTAAGTTTAGTTATACATTTAAAATTCAATATAGGAATTCCTAGGTTTTAGGGTCAAGTTGATGTTGGCCAAGTCTAGACATAAACTTATTGCCTATACCTAAACTAAGGAAGAGTATCCAAAGATAACCATGGTAATGACTAGCTAAGCATTGCCTCAATTCTAATTAGCTTAACTATGGTCACGGGTTTTATATCTATTCAGTGATCGGATATTTCAATATCATAATTACAACAATATTAAAAACTTAACATGAAACCTTCACATAATTAAATTTATACCGAACCAACTTTGTAGCCTCTATTTGTCCAAGCATCACATCACGAAACCTGAAATTATAAAAATGTTCATAAAATATCACAAGTTGGCAAAATCGCCAAAAAGTAAATCAAACACGATCATAAAAAAGAAAAAAAGAAGTTTGTATTTAAGTCGGAGTAGGATGCCAGGAGAGCAAGTTAAAAATTAGTATAAGTTAGTATTAAAACCATCGCATCACGACAGAGATACAAATCCATGAAAAAAACTAATTAGAAATTTTATAAACGGTTACAAACTCGTGCTTTACGGTAAGGCCATTGATAATATTTGGAATAATATACAAAATAAAAATAAAACCATGTAGTAAAAATTCAAGTCTGAATATTGATAAAAATAGACATGTTGCAACGGGAATAAGACGAAGACTTTAATAAATATTACCTTTGTTAAAAATAAGCATATATGAATTTGATTTTATAAAAATCATATGTTTAAATATGGAAGGAAAAAAGAAAGACGAATTATGACAAATTCGAAGCTTTGAATCAGGTTTATACATTATGACGTTGAATAAACAAAATATATACTTTATCATATCTGATTTATTTGTTGAATGTACTGATATTGCTTCAAAATGTACTACATTTATTTGGTTATTCTTTTTGTATGTCATGAGAAGAAACGAGACAAAGCGACACAATTACTATAAAGAAAAGTAGAGACGTAGCAATCAACGATCAAATTTCATGTCACGTTATACATCAATTATTAGTTAAACTAGCGTTTTTTCTTCACGCGCGTTGCGCGTGGTAACCCAAAACTTAGATGAAATCGCAAAAAACTTGAAACACAGTAATGTTCGGATGCGGCTACATGCCAGAAACAAAAGCAAACCAGATTCGCACAATCGAATTGGTTGCCGCCACACAACCATATCCGCAAACCTTAAAGAGCGACGTATGGCACAATCGGCAGGAGCACCAACACACATTCTCCGAACACCCTAAGGTTTTCACACGGAAATAGCAGCCCCACCATCACTATCGCGTCGGTGAACATCAACCACACCACGGGGCAAGCCGGTGATGACCATCACAAAAGGTCTTGGGTTGGATGAAGATTATCTAGCGACAACCGCTACCCGCTACACCTCAACCACAAAGGGGAGGCTGAGCGGCAACAGAGACCACGCCAACCAGACTTGCAGCCACCGGCGGTGGCAGAGTCACATCACCACCGACACCACCCTCTCTCTCTACAACAATCGAACAATCAAAACGACACAGACTCCACCCACCACGGCGAAGCGGCTTAGGCCGAACATGACGGTGCATCCCCTACTCTCTCATTCTATAAACAAATTAGAGGGTAAAGAAAACCTAAGTTTATACACTTGGTAAGATGGAGGGGCAAAAATGAAAAATCACAAAAGTCATATCCCTAAAAAACTAGGAATTTTTACATATTTCCCCTTATTAAGAACATAAATTACATATTTACTCAAGGCATAAAATCAATTATATATTTCCCCTTCCTAATATATACTTATTACATAGTTATCCATTCCATTAAAATTAACGTATCAAATGACTATTTTATCTGATTTTTACTTTTTATTTATAATTGATTAAAACTTTGCCAATTGTATTTTGTATCTAGAGATATAACGTTGATTATCGATGAATATTGTTTTGAAATAAAGTTTTAAACTTTTGTATTTGAAGTTGTAATTTTATTTTTTTCTTTGATATAGAAGACTCGAAGTGGATAAAATATATGATTGATTTTCTTAGTAAGAGAAATATATAAAAATAACTTAGTAAAAATATGGATACAATATTCATTTAATAACTAATTTTAATAAGATGGGTAAATATGTAATACATATGTTTTAGAAAGAAAAAATATGTAATTAATTTTTTAGTTTGGTTAAATATGTAATTAATAAGTTTAAAAGAGGAAAATATGTAAATGGCCCAAAAAACAATATTACATAAACCTACTATTAATTACATTTGCTTTTTAAATATTATAAAAAAATCATAAAATTAAATCATAACCCTTATATCTTTGAAAGACCCAATGTAAAATATATACAAGTCTATAGTTAGAATAAATATTATATAATGAAAGAATCCGTTGATTGATGGTCCGTGTCTTCGGTTACGAATAGTTCTTTATCTTAACTATTTATTTATTATATGTTGAGGGGGGCAAATGCAAAAATCATCAAATATGTGTGGTCAAACCACAAGCACACTAATCACTCCTATTTCTCAAGTTGCTTTTTTAATATATAGATAGATAAAGATAATTAGGTCAAAAAAGTTCATGAGAATATCCTATATTAAGGAACGAAGAAAATAATCGGCGACTACAATTTAGACTTCAACATTCAACCCTATATCAAAACGAGTAAACAATTGGGCCTCTTTCTGTCATGTTTATTGAGCTAACTGATCCGTATAAAATATATAAAGACCAAGGCCCTGATCTAATTTGATCTGGACTTGGTTCTGAAACAACCCGTTTTTCAAATGGATGTCAGTGGAGTTCAACGTGGGCTTAATTTACAAGTATTGGGCTGGACTTTTTTAAGTTTTCGTGGGCTCACATTTGATGGGCTAGTAATGGGCCGGGTATTAGTAATCCCAAGGCTATGTCCAGTTTTAAAATATTGTCTCATACCCGACTCATTACCCGTTAGGTATTGGTCGGGTAATTACTCATCGGATATCGGACATACCAACAGGTATCAGGTATACCCATTAGCATCGGGTTATGAGCATACGTGCGACTATTGACCAATCCTCATCAGGTTCATTTGAACAATATTATTTTTATATATTTAATTACCTCATTTTAAATATTTAAATATGATCATCTCTATAAAATTTTATGTAATAAAAACTACAATAACATCTTCGTCCAGCAAATTTAATATTAAAACTAGGTACAACAAATTGCTTAAATTTTCTTATCGAGATTCCAAAACAACTATAACATATAAGTGTTTAAAATTACAAATTCAAATAATCACAACAAGTTGATAACAAGTATTTTCATATCATAAAGTTTTATATCCAAAATATATATTTAATATAAAAAAAAATATTCATTTTTCTTTCATATCCAAAAATAAAGAACTTCGGGTATATGTTCGGGTAAATTGGTATGTGGTTTGATCGGGTCGGGTATTACCTAATCCCATACATGTCCCATATCTGCACAAATTATTAAAACTAATCACATACCCGGCCCGATACTCATGGGGCTTCGGGTATACCCATCCCATATGTTCTGGGTTTCGGGTATAGCTACCGGGATCGGAATTTTTTGTCATCCCTAGTGAATTGTGACACTTGGGTCTGTATTGAATATTGTGTTATTATTAGATTGTGTTAATTTTAAGACAAATTATTATTGATTTTTTAAAGATGTCATTTCATTCAATAGAGACTCTAGATGTGTAGTAGATAACTAGATATTATATTTGCGCAGTTTACTATGATTCTTCTCTAAGCTTAGGCAATCAAATACTATATAAACTATTTCTATGCAACTTGTAATGTTTATATATATCATCGATTACAGGTTGCAATGCAACTTATTTGATTAATAATCATGTTTAAGTATTTGAGTGAATGTTGATCATAAGCATGCCATTTTTATGCATTTGAGTGTGTAAGTATATAGATTGTACTTTAGTGGGATCGATATAAGCTATGTCTATGTAGTTAATTAAATATTATTCTCGTCAATTATGTACGTTTTGCAACTAGGTAACAAAATTTGAAACAAAAATTTATCATTTATTTCTCGTTTGCATGTCTTTGTTGTTTTTGTTATGTGATATTAGTTAAATTCAACTTAAATGCGTCATATAATTCTTAATTAACAGAACTAATTGTCATTTAGATGGAATATACTTAAATTAGATAGATTTTAGTTGATTTTATACAAATAACTTATAAATGAAATATATTTCAATAACATCGTGAAGGAAAACTAGATATATCATTTATCTATAAGAAATTAGATGCAACAACTACAGAAACTACGAAATTTTCGTAGAAACCAATAAATAGATTTTGAGGTCAAGTAGAAAACTAATAAACATTTGTATATTTTGTAATGTTGTTTTATTTATTTATACATAGTTTTTTTTGTCGATTTTATATGTTTATTATGTATGTGTATAACAAATGTCTAGTTAAAAAAATTTAAAGCACGGTTTATATAAGTGGATGAAATTCAGGTAGCATTTGGTATAAAAGAATAAGAATCAGAATGAAATAAACTATTAAGAATTAATAAAAAATTTACATGTTTGGTTGGCGAAGAAAATAAAATAAATCATTACATAAGTAATCTAATTTCCTTTAAGTACATCAAATTTATTACATGCATCACCTCCCTTTTTTTTTTTTTAAATTAAATTCTTTCTTTCATCTTTATTCACCTCCACCACCAACCACCACCATTGCCGCCAACCACCATCGACCACCACCACCACCGCTACAAACCACCACCACCGCTAACCACCATCAACCACCCCACCACCGGCCACCACCACCACCATGCCCACCACCACACCCACCACCATTTCCGGCCACCAAAACCATCACCACCCACCAAAACCATCACCACCACCACCACCACCACCACCACCACCGCAGTTGCCGCCACCAACGCCCAGCACACACTAGCCACCACTTCCAACCACAACGACCACCACCAGCCACTTAACACCACCAACTGTCACCACCCACCACCACCGGGAACCACCATCGATCATCACCTCCACCGGATGTCACCATCTCAACTACTTTTGTATTTAATTTCTTTTTTTTTCTAACTAACAAACAATATAAAGTGATTCATTCCATTCTTATATGATAACCAAACAGAATAATAGAATATAATGATGTATTTTGTTACATCATTTATTTTATTTTCTTATTTGGCCATTTTATTCATTCGTTTTCTCTATTACCTCGTATCAAACATACTCTTTTAGTGAAATTATGAAGGCTTAATACGTTAAATATAACTTTTAAGTTGTTTACGTTCACTAAAGTTGAAAGTTGAAACACGAGTTTCATGTCAAGTATTTAAAAAACGAATTTAAAAACATTCTGATGACATTCAAAGAACATGAAGCTTTGAAGTTTGAACCGACTTTGAGATGTTCCAAATTTGATATATTTAATTTCATAATTAAAAAGCCATGGAGTGACATGAAGGCAACAAACTTGAATAGTTTCAAAAATGATTTTCTATTTATCATTGGCAAAGAAATTATAGTATTTTAGTATCAACTGTCAATAGATGGATTGTACACCATCATAGAATACACTTTTTTTTTGTCAACTTGTGCCACACCTCATTTTCCAGGTCGCAACTATTGTCCTTAAATTATACCAAACGTAAGATGGATGCTAATACATTAAACTACAATAGACTATTAATTAAATAATCTAGTTACAAAAAAGTTCATGAATATATTAAAAAAATTATTAATTAGGTAATATTTCTGATCGCACAACTTTCCGCTTACCTTTCGAACGGTTTAAGAATAAACGTAGTATATTATATAGCAATATCAGTGTCGCTCGGTGCTGCCAGTTCAGTCAACTGGGAACTTGTGAATACTCAGCCTAGGTAGAGAGTACTTATTGAGTACTCGGACATGATAAATTGTAAGAAAATTAAATATTGAGATTTGTATACATGTCAAATATCATAAGTCTACTAATATTTATAGCAAAATACGTGAAAATCAATATATAAAAAAATATGTTCAAATACTATAGTATTTTAAAATATCATTTAGTACTTATATTTCAAAGTATATTAATGAAGAATAATGAAAATACAACAAGAATCAATGAAAAATAAAGAAAATCGATGAAAACACAACAAAAATTTGACTTGACCGAGCTAATTTGAGTTGAACCAAGTAGGCCGCGTTGGGCTGATCAGGACCGAGTAGGGCCGAGTTTGACCGATTCTAAGTAAGGTTGGCCGAGCTAAAAAACGTCTCGTCCAATGGCGGAGCATAGTATGGGCCGGGGGTGGCCGCCCCCTCTCTTTTTTTCGTCGATAGTGTTAAATTTTAGTCCGGTAGTGTAAATTTTTGGTCCGATAGTGTAAATTTTTATATAAATATCGAGTTCTCCCCCCCCCCCCCCCTAAAATATATTAATTTCGCCCCCGCCCCCCGCCCCCCGCCCCCCCCCCCCCCCCCCAACGGGAGTGTTCAAGCTCCGCCACTGGTCTCGTCACACTTGTGCATACCAATTACCAGGCCGCCTAGATCGGGTTTTACAAAACTGATGCATGCATAATAAATGTACTTGTTGTTTCACTTGTTATAATATTCTTTCTTCCTTTATGTTCAGTTACTGTATTCTAGATTTTAATTTAAAATAGTTATATTAGTTAATTAACTCATATTAACTCTACCATCAATTAGAGTATTTTAATTGAGCTAGTATTATTCGAGTAATTTAAATTTAACCTGCAATAATTTTAACTACCCAAATTCATTTTTTTATGTGACTTAGTTTTACAAAATCACAAATTATTCATTTTTTTTTCAAGTAATAGGTTACAAACTCATATATTAATTACGCGAGTCGAATAAATTCAACATGTTAATTAAAATCATTAATTTTGTATCGGGTTATAAAACTCATGTATTTGATTAGATTTTTTTTATTTCATTGTTTTATAATTATTTACCTAATTCTTTTATTTTTAATTGTTATTCTTTTTATTTTAACTTTAACTTACTTTTATACATTACCTTTTCTAAAAAAAAAAAACTTTAAAAAAACTTTTGAAAAAATCATAAAAAATACACTGATACTATAAAAGAAGAATATTTATTACATCATTATTATATTTAATATATTTAGATTACTTGGGAATATTAATTTTGGAACTTAAAAGAATTGCTATGAATTATTATTATTCTGTCTTTTTAATTTTTAAAACAAATATATATAAAAGAAAAATATACATTTTTTATGACAAAATTTATTATGTCTATTATTTATTTTAATGATACATGCTAAATAAGTGAATAGTTTTATAATTTGTATAATTTAACAGGAGGAAAGGCTAAAAAATCACAAGTTGATTTCATCACAAGTTACCACAGCGGGCCTTCGGGTGGTGGGTTTCCCCTGGATTGGTGGGCGGGCCAGGTCACCAGCGCTGTCGGCGTTCGCGGGCGTGGGTGGCCTATCACCATTGGGTTTACCCAGGTGACAGGGCTTAAAAGTATTTATTGGCCATTAAAAAAAACTATAAATGTATAAATGCAAACCTCGTTTTAATAAATGAAAAAAAATCATTATTGATTTTATATAGGTGTAGTTGGAACGCAATTACATTAATATTTAATTAATGACCACGGTAACAATATCAAGTTCTAGTACTTTCTCATGAATAAATCGTAAATGATTTAAGAGAAAATTACTAAAATAAATAGTTTGATGTACAGAAAAAACTAAAATAAACATTGACTTAGCTAAAATGATTTGAGTTTTGTCATTCTCAGCTATAATTTAGTCAGGTTCAACCTAGTTTAACCAAAACATGTGTTAGTTTTTCGTTTAAATATTTCATGTGTGACCTAGTCAACGATTAGTTCACCTAATTAATAGGTAACTGACTTAAGTGGCATAAGTATTTAATTAACCGCTTACTATTGATTGAAAATGTATATTGAAGCCAAATGATCATTATAACCAAATGATTGATTATAAGCTATTTTCGATTTTCCCCTTAAAAATCACATGTCCTCTAGAGGCCTGAAAAGAGTAGTCTCTTGACTTCCTACCTAATTCACCTATCTAGTTGTTAATATTCTGTATATAATATATTTTTGGACAATAAATACTAAATTCATTTCAACTAGAATTTTTAACTTCTGATAACATGTTAATTTAATAATGTGCTCATCATTAACAGTAAATGAAACTTAAATCATGAATTGAACAATTTAATTCAAACTCTTCCCACGTCAAATCATGAATTAACGGGGACGGTCGCATGTCATTATCATTTATCTTGATAATTTAAACATTTTGTACAAAACAAACATCCAGATCATCCACTGGATTTATTACTAGATTAAAAAGCTAACAAACACTTTCAAGTGTCCTAGCCTTCAATAGAAAATCTGATCTATCACACCCCACAAAATGATTTAATGTGGCAGTATTCTTGCTCAAAAAGTGAGTCTTTGTCATAAAAGTCAAGATATCCAAAATGATCAAATGACTTGAACTTTCTCAAGTGTTCATCATCAACTAGCTCTTCTGGTACTCTTATGATCCCTTTGTGGTATGTAAATAACCCTATTGAGTATCTATATTCATGTCCGTCCATGACTACCCGATGATAAGGCGAGTGAACTCGATCATTACTCCATGCCTATAATTATAATAAAACTTGTTATAAATACGTTATATCGCGTAAAATCTTTGATCATATAGGGGTTGGCTGGTATTATTACCTTGAATGCATCACCTGCCATGACCAAAAAAGAAAAAGGAGTATATTCCACAGGAATCCACTTGTTGTCCTTAGTTTTAACCTCTAACCCTTTCACTTGATTTTGGGTGAGTATGGATATAAAGGATTTGTCAGTGTGAGATATGGAGCCCATTTTAGTCTCCTTCGCGGTTGGCGGTCGGTACTTCATTACTCTAAGAAGATATGTCACAGATTCATTAAAGGATTCATGGTACTTCTGCACTCCATAGCTTTCAAACACCATCTTCCTCACTGTTTCTTCGATCTCCGAAACCCGTTTTGCATATGACTGAATAAGCTTACTGTTATGAGAACCAAAACAAAGGATAATTAGCTAGTATCCCATCAAAATGGAAAACTAATAGGCATGCAAATGGTGCTTCTAACACATACATTTGTTGTATATATACCAACTAACTACCCCCCAACAATATCCAACGTCTAGAGTGCCAGATGAGAGCAAACCTTATCATTATTTCAAGAGATAGAGAGGCTGCTCCCAAATAAGACCGACCATAAGGTCATGTATAAAACTACAAATATTGAATAAATGAGTAAATAATTACCAAAATTTCTCATTCCCAGAGGGCCACATGATGTCTGTGAAGCTTTTAACTCCATGAACACTTGTTGCATTCTCAATCCCTAGGCTTTCTAAGAGTGGAAGAAAAGGGATTTGCCCTACATAACCATGGTAAGCCTTATCTGAAGTGTTTTTAACTTTTGTTTCCATTGGAAGATCAAACAATGTTTTTAAGGAATCAAATGTTTCCTTAATATTATTGACTTGTTCAGTTATCCCATCACAAACAACCAAAAAACAACCATATTCTTCAAGTGCATGCCTCACTTTATCACTGCATGCAGAAACCCCAAAACCTGTGTTTTGCTTCATGTCTACCATGTTAATCACAGGAATCTTAGGTTGTACTTCAAGAAAACCCATGATTTGTGTGTGTGTGTGTGTTTGTGTGTGTGTGTGAGAGAGAGAGAGAGAGAGAGAGAGAATCTAGCGGAAGACTTGTTTCAGGTGATGTTTGTTAGTTTGTGAAGTCGTTGTATTGTATATATGTATATATATATAGACGTGGTTGATGAGGGAGGTTGTATTTATTCTAACTGTGATAATGTTTTTTTTTTTTTTTTTATTTCATTACATTTATATCATAATTAATCTTTTTTCAAAGGTCGTTGATTATTGGATACAATGTTTCTTGTCGTGTCACAATTTTGCTGACCTAATGACTATAGCTACATCTCAACTACCACATTTAATTTAGACTTCGAACATAAGTGGAACATTAACTTGTCCAAACAACATACCTGTAATCTAATAAAATTCTATTTCATACCGCACTAGATTGATATAGGTGGTTGGCACCCTTATTCAATAACATTCTGATTAGTAAAATAGATGAATCTAATAATTAAGGCCTTAGACCACGGTTGTTTGGGGCAGAGGCCCTAGTATTGCGCCCAAGAGGTAACACCTCTGATGGGTTTGTTTGATAGATTAAAAGTTGCATAAATTTGATAATTGGACGGAACTGGTAAATCAGTAGTTTGTTACTGTTAACCATCGGTAGAAACTATTATCAACAACAATTTGGCATTCAGTAGTAACTTATGCATGAGTGGTAACCAAGATCATCAACAACAAATAAAACATCAGTAGTAACTGATAATCGGTAGAAACAGATAGTTTATAGGAATCCCAACATCAATAGCAAATGCGGTTAGCAGCAACTAATTAAGTTGTTGTTGAAAGGCAAACATCTTTAGAAAAAAATTGACTAAGAATATTGTTACTATTAATGAAATTTCTGTTAATGTAATTACCACTTGCTGACAATTGTAACCGCTAATTGGAGTGTCTTTTGATGAAAAATTGTAATGTTTCAATATGTTTGTTCCACATTATGGAAACGATTCATTTGGTTTAATTTCAATGCGTCTTTTACTCGTATTTTACAGAAAAAAATCATTCTCAATTTTCTAAAGTATTTTTGTCTTATTTATTATTAATTTTGTATGATAGAATTATATAATCAATTTAAAATAGTTATCCAATATAATTACCAAATAGAAAAACACAATCTATGGTTCCTCCAACTAAATGGTATCTAAACTTGTTATTATCTTAATGACATAGAAGTGTATTATAAATTTATAATTAATTAATCAACCCCCTCACTCTAATGATGGAGGCTGTCTAGCTAGCTAGTTCCTGATGGCATGAACCATATCACTACACATATCACTTAAAGAATTATAAATCATAGGAGTTGAAATTCACAAAGTGGTGATTATATAGTTGGTATAATTCCTAAATCATAAACCAACTGTAAGTATAATTCTGATGTTAATCACTAAGGCATCCAATGTAAAATCGAATTTTCGCATATGAAATTTAATAGATTTTAACATATATAAATCCAAACGTCCGACAAATTTTGATAGCAAAAAAAGTGTCATTGGCAAATATTACTAACTTGGTGATACTAACTATTAACCACTAACCAGCCGTTCAAAAAAAAAAAGCAAAAAAAGTGTCAATCAAGTATTTAGTAGCAAGTAAAAATATATTACCAGCATATACATTCAACATAATTATTATAATTTTTCAGTTGAAATAATAAAACACCAGCATTTTATATTATAATATTACCTGATAATTAGTTAGTTATTTTTCCATTTTTTAAACATTTTGATTGTTTTAGGTTATTTGACTGATTATTTCCATTTATTATTTATTATTATTTCATTGTGTCTTTCGCTCGATTTTTTATATTATTGCCTTATTTTTATTATTTTTCAAAGGTTATTGTTGACTTCTATATTCATTGTATTTTTTGTATGCCACGTTTTTCGTTTTTTCCTGACCCTTCCGTTTGTAATTAAGTTAACGGCCATGTTGAACTTTTGAAGCTACGAATACGGAAGTGCATTTGACTTTTAAATTTAGAATAACATCTTCAACATATATAACTTTCTATCATGAATTTTGATGGATTCATGACTCATGAGTGACTTCTCCACATTTTGCATAAATATATTATAAAAATATATGTCAAATCTTTGTGGGGAACAAAACCGTATAAAAATATATTTGTATTGTATTTATAAACAGATAAATTGCTTTCCAAAGTGTAAGTATTTGGAAATAATAAGATTTGTTTGCTCACCAATTACATTGAAAAAAAGCTCCACATATATAAATACATAAAAATAACAATGTAGGGATTTAAATATCTAATTTCATCACTTTAAAAATAGGTATTTGTTACGGTAAAATTCCGTAGCAAACACCACTTTTTTTACGTATTTTTTACGGATATGATCCATAATAACAACTATCATCCTAACTTATTTTGTTACAAATCATATTTGCGACAACTTTTGCATAAAAAATAAAGGACTTTGCTATTTTATACAAATTATGCTATGGAAAAAAGTTCTTACATGGTTTCTAGAGACATTTGAGTTTTCAAAAATCACAAAACCTACAATATCTTAGATGTTGCATAATGTCTGAACTACTTGCATATTGAAATGTTGCATTATACTCATTTTGATCACACGCAAAATAATTGTTATACCTCATGGATATAACGAATATTAATTCTAGTATTTGTTTTATTTCATTGAATGTTTGGAGGTTGTCTTTTGTGATATAAGCTCGTCGAATTATTGTGATTCGCAAGACAACGATGAGTGGCTAAGCGACACATAACATAATATCATAATCGATCCCCTCGAGTTAACATCAACATTTATGTGATCATTAGTTGAGCATTTTGGTGGTAATTTTAACACAGACATATATACAAGATTTATTAAGAGGGTTATACGTACATTTCTCACGTTGATATCAACTATGGACAATCCAAAGTAAGAGATACTGGAAGGGAATAGAAACTTAGTAAGGAATTTATGCACGGTTCTATGATTTTATATGTGGGAGCTTTAATATGGTTTTCTACTTTAATTTTTAAACATATTTTAAACACATCTTTCATGATGCTTATAGTTTTCCAAACTAGATAAAAAAAAAATTCAATTTGTTACCCTTCTTTGGTGTGTGGTATTCTAATGATAACAGTAAGGAGAAGGTTGAGCCGAGTGGAGAAATAATCTCCTATATATTTGATATGTAACTTAATTTTTTTTTATTTTTTATTTTTAGCTTATCGTTATATAGTCATGTTTGTTGTAATAAAAAGGTTGTTACAGTAATGATATATAGTATTGTTGTTTTTATCGCATCATTATTACTAAAACTATCATTTCATTTTTTAATATCATGATATATATTAATATTGATGATTTGATGTATTTTAGTTTGACTTAGATTCTTGTAAAAAAAAATATATTGTTTTCACAAAAGTTTAAATAAGACAAAGAAAAATAAGGATTAAAAGAAGATTATAGTAGTTTATCTAATTAAAAATTGAACTTTGATGTGTTAATTGTCAAACAGTCGTAAACCCTACATATAATCAATAAGCGCTCGGATGTGATATACCGATATATTCTTTGAATAATAATTTTTAATTTGTTTTATATATATACACTAGTTTTAGTAAATCCGTATATCACACGAGTTTAATAAATAAAATAAAAAATTATTAATTATAAAATAATATTTTAAGATAAGATATAATTGGTATCCTTGTTATAAATAGAATAACAATATTATTTCAAAACAAATGTTTTTAAAAAAATATATTTTTTAGAAACTTTCTTATTATAATTCCCAATTATAATTATTTTTATTTATAAAAATTTTGCTTTATAAATATACTAATTTAAAATATTTCGTATTTTAAAAAAATTTAATGTTTTAGAAAAAAATTTATTTTATAAAAAAAAATTAGAAATAATATTAATGAAAGGATCTCTTCTTAATCTATTACAAAACTATTTTAATTTAATAAAAAAGTTAAATAATATTATTAATAACTAATGTGTTTATTTAATAGGAGAGAGAAACGGAAAAAATTTAGTGAGCTTGAATGTGGTGTTGACACGTGTTAAAGTTACCTTTTTATTAAAATAATAAGATCATAACCTGCACCATGTAACATTTCTTAATTTTTGAACAGCTATGTGTACATTTAAACCCTAATTTAAGGCATTCATGAGGTTAGTTCTCATATTATCTGAGTTTTTAGAATTTAAAATTTTTTAAACTGAATTTGAATTAGAACCATAAAAAACACTTCTGTTTTTATAACAAAATAAAACTTATTTAATTTGAATATATAGGTTGATTTGGTTAGAAATCACAAATTCAAATATGAAAACTGAATTCAAAGTTCCATTCAGATCCCCGTTCTATTTAAATTTTGAAGTTTTTGATTCCTCTTCGAATAATGGAAGAACGATGCATGTAAGGGCGGAGCTTAGTTGGGACCGGGGGGGCCGCCACCCCCCCTCTTTTTTTCGTCGGTAGTGTTAAACTTTAGTTCGGTAGTGTAAATTTTTGGCCCGGTAGTGTAAATTTTTATATAAAACTTGAGTCGCCCCCCCTAAAAAGAAACAATTTCGCCCCCGCCCCCCCTACGATAGTGTTCAAGCTCCACCACTGGATGCATGTGATTTTCTAAGTGATGATCAAAGTAATATTAAGATGGAATTGGTATATTGTATCCCTAGTGCGTTAAGAATGTATTTTGAAATTTAACACAACTTCCCAGACTAAAGATCGTGAAGTCCTGAATCGATAATATAAAAACATGTTATTTGAAAAACTTTCAAAAACTTTATTATAATAAAAAAAATTTAACTCAAAAACTTAGTTACAAAACTCATGCATAACCCAATGATTTGGCTATATATATATAGGCTAAACCCAACTTGATGAGCAAGTTATTTTATCTATCTATGACTCATTAATAGATTCAAAATTCAAACAAAAAATTATTTCTAATATTTTTACTCTGATAAAATAGTAAATACAGAGGACACATGTTAGTATCATATTTTTCTTTTCACTAAAATTTGCCTGTCTTTCTATTTTATTAAATAATTACCTTAATTACTAATAATATTATTTAATTTTTTTAAGATTAAAAATATTTTTTAATAAATTAATAAGTAAATCTTTTTATTAATATTATTTCTAAACAAAATTTTTTTTATAAAATAAGAAACTTTTTAAAAACATCAAACTTTTCTAAAAATATGAAATATTTTAAAATTAGTGTTTTTTAAAATAATTTTTATATATACCAAAAAAATTAAAATTCAGAGTTATAATAAGAATTTAAAATTGATATTTTTCAATACGGTTTGTTTTGAAATAAAGTATTTATTTTTTTTTTGGGAAAAAAGTTTAAAAAGTTGATATTGTTGTTTTATTATTATTTACAGTGTTTACTCATATGTAATTTCAATTATATCATATTAGAAAATCATTTTATAATTAAAAAAATTATTATATTTAAATTTTTATTTATTCAATCCGTGTAATATACGAATTACTAAAGCTAGTCCATTACATTAACAGATAGATAAGAACAATAATTTGAACTCCTTATCCGCAAGCATGTGGGTATCGAATCTCACCCGCCTTAGCTTCTCCCGGATCATCCAACCGTTCTATTTGAAATTAACTCCGACAGATCGAACATATGCTCTTTGCCTAATAACTTCAAAGTATAATAGTACTCTCTTGTAATTTAAAATATTAAATCAAATTGCTCCAAAGTTGAAATTGACTCATTCAAAACTCAAAAGTCAAATTCAGATTCTATTTCTGAAATAATATTATTGCCACTTGATGATAGAATAAGGAAGGATCCCAATACAAAACTGCCGAAACTAAAAATAACCTATTTTTGTAGTATGGTTATGGGGGAGTCACACAAATATCTTTATGTCATATAAGTGGTGCATCGAATATACCACCATAAACTCAACCTCTTGAGTCACCAACACATCTTTAACTTAAAAGCATCAATTGACAATATAATAGCAGGATAAATGTGAAATCAAATCGTAGGATTCAATGTATTCCACAACAATGAAAGAAAGGAATAAGTAATTACCATAATATTGTATAAGCTAGGTTGTGATGGACAAACTTCGGCAACCTCTAAGGCTGAATCTAACAGGATATTATCATTTTCAGAACTTATGATATCTTTGATCGATAATGACTGAGGCTGTAAACAATCTGATACGTGCCTGAGTAGATATAGCTTACTAGATCTCAAGCTCTAGCTCCGCTTGTTTCAAAATCTACTTCTAAAGCTTGAGCTCAGACATGATTTGTTTTTCAAGTTTGAGTTCAACTCGTTGATTATTTATTAATTATAAGTATATGTGTGTGTGTGTGTTTGTGTGTGTGTGTATGTATATATGTATATATATATATATATATATATTCAAGTTAATTTTTTATATAAAAATATTTTTCTTTGTTATTGTTATCATAGCTTTATATACAATAATTATAATTAGATAAATATATTTTATATATCAAATCAAATTTATAAATAATAGATTTGTTTAGGCTGGCGGGCCAACTTGGGTTAAGTTGAATTAATATGTAAGTACTATTTTATTTGTCCTATTAAAAGAATACTTTTTTTGTTTTTGTATGTTTTATAATAAGCAATATATTAAATAGAGTTAATTACACGAAAAATCATTGTGCTTAGGTTTGATTTCACTTTAGGTACTAAGTTTGAGAAATTACAAAGTTGATTCAAAGGTTTACGAAAACATAACAAAAGAGGCCTTTACGAAGAGTTAACTTTTTTTGTTAAAATTGTTTAATTGACATAAATATTACACACAATACGATGAGATCCACCACTACCACTAACCAAAATCCCTAACCACCATCTTTCTTGTTTTTCAATAAACCACCACCACACCACCACCGTCGCTCGTCATCTCCAACACGGCAACACCACAACCTTGCCACACCATCACCGCCGCTCGTCATCTCTAACACCACAAGCCATTCAACCACTACCGTCAATCAGACCACGACGCCACCACCTCTTCATCTACATGAGAACTGCTAATGCATCACTCCACCATTGTTTGAAACTCCACTACAACACCAATCGTCGTTTACATCAGCCATCATCATCCCCCTTGAACTTTAGATCTAACTGATTCCATTAGTTTGCAATGTGTCAGCTGATGATTAAAAAACAAACAAGAGAGATAGTGATTTGGGTGGTAGCCGGTGGTTTGTGACAATGATAGTGGGTGGTTATGATGGTAGCAGACCACTAACCATTTTAGTCGACCGATGACAGTGGGTTCATGTGATGGTAGTGGTTGGCGATTGGTTTGAGTGATGGTGAAAAGTAGGTTCAGATGACGATGGTGAAATGTAGTAAACAAGGAAGATGAAGTTGGTGGTGCAGTGTGGTGGCCGGTTCGGCGATGGTGCCGAAAAAGCAGGGTTGGTCGGGATTTGTGTTTGTTATTTGAAGATGATTAGGGTGGTTGTGGATTAGTGGTTTGGTAGGCCATACTATGTGTTCTTTGTTTAATTATGTTGTTTATTCACATAATTTTAAATGATGGGCAATTTGATCATTTTACAAGTGTTAATAGGAAAGTTAAATGTTTATCACGCCAGAGATTTGTTACGTTTTTACAAACCTTTTGACCAACTATGTAATTTCTTTAACTTAGAGATCTATAGTTAATCAGAACTAGCTAAGCACATGAACCTTTTTTGTGATTAACTCTATTAAATATGATAACTAAAGTAAACATGTACTTTTAGTTTTACACACTTTGCCTTTTGAGTGCATTGTGATAACTCGATTTTTAATGAAATTATCTCAAAAAGTAGGTCAAAATAAGCAAGTGTAATAGTATAATCATAATTAAAAAAAAGGTCAAGTTGTTGTGGAAACATACTAAAAATATGTTACATTTGACTTGTTAGTTTAGTACTTTAGTACGCATGCTACAAAGCTGGTATTGTGTAAAACTGACATCAAAACGTATATAGAATTAATCAAGTCATAACGGTATGTTTCGAAGTTTAGCAAAATGCTATGGTTGTAGAAAAAAGTGCATCATATTTTATCCAAGTGGGCTTTCGAACTTATATTGAAGTAGCTAAACACAAGTCGCATGGTGTATTACTGTATTTACTATTTTATAAAATATTTTTTTAAGTTATACGATAAAGATAAAATATTTATAAAAATAAATTATAATAGAAAATAATAATAGATTTGAGAAGTTGTACTTGTGCTTTGAAAAGCTTGTACATTTGACTACGGCTATATTTGTCAGCCTTATTTTTTATAGAAGTTATACTTCATGTTTTAAAAAGCTTGTACATATGGCTGTGGCTATATTTGTTAGACTTGTTTTTTTAGTTAATAGAATTATAACTCAAGTTTATTTACTTTCATGTCACGTCACTTTAATTACATATGATAATTGGCCACTAAAAACCTAAGAATATGTGTTATGGACATAAAGACCATGTAGGTTGGTCACAAGGGGGAACACTAAGCTCTAGGGTGGGGCGATTTCGTGAGACAACTCACAAGAGTTGGGTAGAGAAATAATCTGTAAACTTTACAACTCACAATATCTTTTTAAGTCAATTTCATATTCACGCAAAAACACCATAAGACATGTTTAGTAAGCGTGAGTGTGATCAGATTTTCTATCTAGTAATGCTTAGCAGTAACCCTTTCCTTTTTAATTTTTACAATATTCAGGTTAAATAACAGTGCTAGTGCAAGTGTTAGAGAATTAGTCGGTGGTGGCGGTGCCAGTGCCGTTGGTGGTATGAGATCAACTGAGATGGAACATAATTGTTCAAATGGGTGATTATGCCATCAAGGTTGGCTTTGATGGCGACTTTTTAATCATCAGAGTGCGCTGCAATTTGATGGCGATTTGGGTGGCATTGACGGTGACAAAGTTCAAGAGTTGTTGTGATCGAGCCAGCGTTTCATCCAATGACGGTGTTGCATTGCGGGGAGCAAATGACAGAATGAAAACATCATTCTTAAGTGACCTATAACTATGTGTTACGGTGTTGTGAGCGATGTGAAATTCGTGTAAAGTGTGGAACACTAAGCTCTAGGGTGGGGTGATTTTGTGAGGCAACTCACAATATTTTTTTTAAATCAATTTTATATTCACACAAAAATATCATAAGACTTTCTATCTTATAATGTCTAGAGATAGCCCTTTTTAATCAACTTCACTAAGATATAAATAACCTAAATAGTTTTTGCAAATGATTTATGTTGTTTTATTAAATCCTTATAAATATATCACTTTAATTATAAAACGAAACAATAAAATCTAAAAGATTTTCAGCGGAACGTTATTACGTTATCTATCCCTAAATTAAACAATATCTTATTACGTAATAACGTTATCGATCCCTAATTATCACTTTAATTATAAAACGAAACAATAAAATCTAAAAGATTTTCAGCAGAACGTTATTACTTATTACGTTATCTATCCCTAAATTAAACAATATCTTATTTAAAATCCGATCTCGCCGCATTCATCTTCCGATCTTCTTCCCAAATAACCAGTAGGGTTTATCACTGCCCCAATCTAAACCCTAACACCATGGTTCGATCTCGATCCTCTACGACGCGGCTACTGTACACCCTCCGTTCATCCATCTATCCATCTTCAAGATCACCGTCGCCACCGTCACCAATCACCGCCCTCCTCCACCTCCACCGTCACTACTCCGCCGCACCATCCCTGAGAGCGAAGGAAGATAAGGAGCCATGGTGGAAGGAGTCGATGGAAAGGGTGAGAAACATTGGGATATCGGCTCATATTGATTCGGGGAAGACGACGCTTACGGAGAGGGTTTTGTTTTACACCGGAAGGATTCATGAGATTCATGAGGTTAGAGGGAAAGATGGCGTTGGGGCGAAGATGGATTCGATGGAATTGGAAAGAGAGAAGGGGATTACTATTCAGTCTGCAGCTACTTATTGCACTTGGAAAGATTATCAGGTGATTTCATTTCGTTTTTAATTGTGATTTCAAAGGCAAAAACAGTGCTAAATTTTGCTAATTTGGAAGAGTTGAATGAAGCGAAAATGTTAATTGAAAGTTTAAGGAGATCATTAGCTTTGAGGTTTAAATTCTCTTACTGATATGTTCAGCATGAATTTGATTTAGTCTACATGAAGTATACCTAGTTTGATTTGGGTGTTTTTGACCTTCAGATGGAAACCATGCCTAGGTGAATTGTGAAATGATCATTTCTAGGATTTGTGACGAATGATTTTAGTTGAAAAGACCGAAAGGCGTCGTGGCTAATGTTAATGAAGTTTTAAGCAAAAAGAGATGTGTTGTTCATGATATGAACTTTTAAGCAGTATGATTTATTGACTTGTAATTTGTAAACTTGCCCCTTTGTATTTTTTTTGTTTAGCAGGTTACAAATAGCTCCAATGGGTGTCACTTCTTAACAGTTGAAAAAGTAGTTTTATATAGTCCCCAATTCAATTGTGCTTTCATCTTGTTAATTTTTAGACTTATAGTATTAAATTGGTCTGTTTCATAAATGTTGGAGCTAAAATTAAATAATTAGATTATCTGGCTTTGATATTTTTGAGAAAGTTTAAGTGGTTTGTATCTGGTACTATATTGGCAGTTACATATAAATTGTTATTTGGGTGGGACCGTGGGACTATGTAGTTGAGGTGCCGTCTAATGCTTTATAGCTACCGGGGGATTAAGTCTACACGTAAGTAAAAGAGTAAATAGTTAACTGTACCAAACGTATAAAATATATTAATTTAGATGATTTGAACATATGAGAAGTTAATTTCTGATTAATATTTTGTTCCCGTGCTTTGTAACTTTGGTCACTCTTGTTTCTTCTATTTGGATAACGTAACTTTGGTTTGAATTAACAGAAAACTTATAATGTTGTAGATTAATATAATAGATACTCCTGGTCACGTGGACTTCACAATTGAAGTTGAGAGAGCTTTACGTGTTCTTGATGGCGCAATCCTTGTTCTCTGTAGCGTTGGTGGTGTGCAAAGTCAATCAATTACTGTTGATAGACAAATGAGAAGATATGAGGTTCCTAGGGTTGCTTTTATTAACAAACTTGATCGAATGGGAGCAGATCCTTGGAAGGTTCTTAACCAGGTATAGTATTCAACCAGATTTACTATCATGTTATGATGGCTAATAGTTCTAATGTTTTATCGGACATGTTATCTTGACATATGAGTGTTTTTCTGATGATGTTTGCATATTATTCATATTGATGTTTTCAGTGGTTATTTTCATTTTCTTTAAGGCAAGGAAAAAACTTCGACATCACAGTGCTGCAGTGCAAATTCCCATTGGTCTAGAAGAGGATTTTCAGGGTCTTGTAGATCTTGTACAACTAAAGGCGTATTATTTTCATGGTTCTAGCGGGTTTGTTTTCTAAGCTTGCATCTGAGGACAAACTATATCATACAAAGAAGATGTTTGCTACTTATTAGAATGCAATAACAACGTTGCTTATCTTTCTGTATTTTTGGCAGTGAAAAAGTTGTAACTGAAGAAATTCCGGCTGATATGCTAACAATGGTTACAGAAAAACGACGAGAATTAATTGAAGCGGTCTCTGATGTTGATGATCAACTTGCTGAATTGTTCCTCAGTGATGAACCTATATCATCTACTGATCTCGAGGTATGCTGGATTTGAGGTGGCAGTTTTGATTTGTTTACTTATTAACTGGTTGATTTGGGATTTTGGGTTATGTTTTTTCGATAAGGGGTGAAACGTGTTTAGTAATGTTTTAGCTTAGAATGGAATGGCTTAAAAGTCACCCTTAGGGTCTTTACGAAGAAAAACCTTTTGAACTGTTTTTTTTTTTAAATCTCATTAACATGGATTAATGTAATTGCTGTAATCGTAAGATACAGACTAATTATAAAATTTAATCGGACAAAAATGCTTCACATTGATCAACGTAATTGTTGTAATCATTTGTTTTATTGTTGAACAGGCGGCTATTCGTCGAGCAACTGTAGCAAGGAAATTTATTCCGGTTTTTATGGGTAGTGCATTTAAGAACAAGGTAGTTATGCTTTGCTTTATATTTGCTTCCAAAGAATCGTATTATGCTTTGCTTTATATTTGCTTCCAAAGAATCGTACTTCCAGCATATGAATTTTTGAAAGGCCCATAGCTTCTGGTTTAGCTAAAGTAAATATGAAATATCTCTTGACATGATTACAACTCTACTCAACTGCTGAAAATCCATATCTGCAATCTGGATTTATAAGTATTTATGTCTTGAAATTGTATTCTAAAAAACACGCACTACTATTGACATAATGCTTTTTTTATTACTTTTCTCTATTTAGGGAGTGCAACCGCTTCTTGATGGTGTTCTTTCTTATTTGCCTTGTCCACTTGAAGTTGACAATTTTGCCCTTGACCAGTCGAAGAAAGAAGAGAAGGTATCTAATAATACGAAATAGTTTTTCTTCACTTTAATTTTGTATATGTATTTCGATAGCCCGAACATGTAAGTAATTTTTTACATCATTTGGGACACTGACAGGTTAAGTTATCTGGAACACCAGCTGGACATATGGTTGCTTTGGCTTTCAAACTTGAAGAACGCCAATTTGGCCAGTTGACTTATTTAAGGTATTCTTTCATTTAAATTCCACCTGTTCTAGTTTTATGTTCATCTTTTTACCGAATTGACTAATTTCATTTCATTTTGATGAAGAATCTATGAAGGTGTACTCAGGAAAGGTGATTTTATAACAAATATCAACACCGGGAAGAAAATTAAGGTAAGTTTTAGATTTTGAAATGAGGTTTATTATTGTACATCATGTTTCTTTTCAATGGTTCCTCTATCATTCCACATAAAATTTGTCACAGGTATCTAAACTAGGCCGGATGCATTCAGATTCCATGGAGGTATCGATTTTTTAAACTTGGTGTTTTATAAATATATTTATGGTTATGTTTTTGATTAAATTATTGTTTTTTCTGGTAATACTTAGGACATTCAAGAAGCTCATGCTGGTCAAATCGTAGCAGTATTTGGTTTAGATTGTGCATCAGGAGATACTTTTACTGATGGATCAGTTAAATACACCATGACTTCTATGAATGTTCCAGAACCTGTTGTTTCATTAGCAGTTTCACCAGTTTCAAAAGATTCTGGAAAACAAGTATGCATTTCCATCAAATTGGCACTAATTGTGTTTAATTTTGGATTATATGAGTTTTTAATATTATTTCTTTACGATATTAGTTCTCAAAAGCTTTGAATCGGTTTCAAAGAGAGGATCCTACATTCCGTGTTGGATTAGACCCTGAGAGTGGTCAGGTAATTTATCATAGACGTTTTTTTAATATATATATTTGCTATGTCATTACTCATGTAGACGCTTTCTTGCACAGACAATCATATCCGGAATGGGAGAGTTACATTTGGAAGTTTATGTGGAGCGCATAAAGAGGGAATACAAGGTACCATTTTTCATTTGTAGTTGGAATATCATTAATTTAATTATGTAGAACCCTTTTTATTAATCTATCTACTTATTGGAAGGTTGATGCAACTGTTGGAAAACCTCGTGTCAACTTCAGAGAGACAATTACACAACGTGCAGAATTTGATTATTTACATAAAAAGCAAAGTGGAGGTCAAGGTCAATATGGAAGGGTGTGCGGGTAAAAATTTTACTGCACTTGTATTTTATATTATGCTTTACATCATTGGTTTGCTGCTTTTTTAAAATAATGGATGTATTATAATTAACAGGTATATGGAACCACTTCCAGCAGGATCAGAGACCAAGTTTGAATTTGAAAATATGATGATAGGACAGGCTATACCCTCCAATTTTATCCCACATATTGAGAAGGGATTCAGGGAAGCTGCTAATTCGTAAGTATATGACTTTTTAAAAATATCTTATTATTCTGTTGTTTTGTTAACCATGTTTAGTATTGTTCAAATTAATTTAAGATTGATCTTGTTTGTATGTGCAGTGGTTCTTTGATTGGATTCCCAGTTGAAAATATCCGCGTTGTTCTAACAGATGGCGCTTCTCATGCTGTGGATTCTAGTGAACTTGCTTTCAGATTAGCTTCAATATATGCTTTTAGACAGGTCTTTCTTTTTTCCCAAATTCTCACTTCTGCATGTTAGTTATTTTAGTTTTGTGGGAAGAGTTTAAACAATTACACTTGACCTTTTGTTGAAACTAACACGTTGTACTTATTGCTTTCTCTCTTTTCAAAATCGTACAATTATGCAAGTATTCTGTTCATTTATTTACTCCAAATTTTAATTTAATAACTTACTGTGACTTGATGAAACAGTGTTATGCAAAATGCAAACCTGTAATATTGGAACCTGTGATGTTGGTAGAACTGAAAGTGCCAACAGAATTTCAGGGCACTGTTGCTGGGGACTTAAACAGGTGAAACAGACCATCCCTTTCTTATTGTAGTATTTTGTCATCAACGCATAACTTTCGTCAACCACATAATATATAAATGCATATGTATGATTTTACAGGAGAAAAGGTGTAATCGTTGGTAACGACCAGGAAGGAGATGATTCTGTAATTAACGCTCTTGTAAGTAAATTGCACTTGCAAATGTATATGCAATATAAAACAAATTATATCTCATGAATTATCTTGGTTATAACCCAATTTTTTTTTTTGACTTTCAGGTACCACTGAACAATATGTTTGGATACTCAACATCTCTTCGTTCGATGACACAGGTTAGTTAAAATTTTATCTTTGCAATTTTTGGATCCAAACATTGCACCATTTTGCCCCATACATAGATGCTCATCTATTCAAGTCGATTCTGAAATTAATAATTTATTAATTACATTATTCAGGGAAAGGGTGAATTCACCATGGAATACAAAGAACACTCCCCTGTTTCAGCTGATGTGCAAACACAATTGATCAATGCTCATAAACCCAAGACCTCTGAATAATTAATCACAGTGGCTTGATTTTGCAACAATTTTCTTTCCTAGGATATATGTGATCCCTTCTATTAAATCAGAATTGCCTGTTATTTGTTGAGACCGAATTGTGGTCAGTGATTTTGTATAAGCGAATAAATCCTTATAGAATATACTTGATTTGGTAAGTGATTACACATGCCGGATATTTTAACTTGGACCGACATTACGTATAGTGTAGGGTTTGTTTGTCATAGTATCTTTTATTTCAAGCTGTAAGTTATCAACTTCTTGAAGTATCCACTCAACTCTCAAGTGATGACGATTGTTGAAATTTCTGTTTACGGTTTGAATACTTGTGTTGCTTATTATGCCTAATAGTGGTCTTTATCTCTTCATCTTACATTTTTTTATTTCGAGCATTTCTTTAAGGCCTCAACCTTTTCATTTACCATGCAAGTTTACACCTTTTAATCTTACTATTGAACCCTTATCTTGAAGAGCATTGACAAGTTTTTCATAATTTATTATTAGAATACAAGCTAATATATGAAATACACGTTTCACAATTTGTTATCGTTATGTTGCAACCGAGAAAAAACCCATACGTGAAAATAATGAAAAAAATGATCTGTTATAAATCAAAGTAATCTTTTTTTTTGGGTACATTATTTTATGGAAGTATTAATCTTATATGAAAATGTTTAGTTTGATGGTTCATAAGAATTATACAACTTAAAAATTTTAAAATAGTAAAGGGTGTTATATCATATCAGTCAATGTGTCACTTTCTTATATGGGGCAATATGAGAAACCTAAGTAACTCAGACACTTTCAAAAATTATTAAAAAAATTATAAGGATTGAACAGTGATTACTTAAATATACAAATAAACAGTAATTTTTCTCTCTCCAGCACTCACAACAATTTACAATCATTACTTAAAATATAAAAGCCACATTCACATAAATATAGAAACCTATTGTGAATTCTTTTAGGGGGCGTTTGGTTGGAAGGAATGGAATGAAATTGAGAAACTAGTATAATTTTCAAATAAAATTGTGTTTGAGTGAGCAATTAAAAGTAAACCCAAGGGAATGTTTCATCTTAAATTTCCTTGGTTGTGGGATTTCAAAATCCTTCCACCTAGAGAGGGAATTTGAAATCCCACAACCAAGGAAATTTGAGGTGAAATATTCCCTTGGGTTTTACATTTCATTACCCACTTAAACATAATTTTATATGAAAATTATACTAGTTTTCCAATTTCATTCCATTCCTTCCAACCAAACGTCCTCTTAGGGCATTCAAACAACATTTGGCACTTGTAAAATAATGAAAGTAAATTATCTTTTTTCTAATGATTTTATATTGATAAGTAGATTTCCTGAACATATATAGGTGAAATTCCCGCTTATTTCATTCTTCTCATATACGCAGTCCTTTTTCTCTCTCCGTCTTCATCAAAGAAGCAGTAATAATGCGTCAGACGGTGATCGGAAGGTTATCCTAGCGAACGACAGTTCATTCAAGGTATTGTATTTCTTCTCGTTTACGCATCCCTTTATACTGTGAAGTTTCTTCTATTTTGATTTCAATTTAGATCTTCAAGCGATGGAGATTAGGGTATAGGTTTTCAACAAGATGCTAGTGCCGTGAATTCTGTGTTCTCGTTAGTAGTGGGCTTTTTAATAGAAGATTAGTGGAATCGGAAGAAACGCGACAACCTCCTGTAGTCCTCTTCGATTTCTCAAAAGGCGAGAATCTCCTGTTCTAATTTCTCGTAAGCGAAGGTGACAAATCCCTAACTCTTTGATTTTATTTTGCTTTTCATGTGATTTGAATTGGGTATTAGGAATCTGGTTTCTTTGATTTTGTTGCTTTCAGTTGTGATTCATGTAATCACATATGATGTTTATAAGCATGTGGATTTATAATTAGCCTACATTCTAGAAAACTTGTATGTTGGCTTCACTGCCTCTCTTCGTTTAAATTCTAACAATTTTCACTAAAAATGATATAAAAGGCATCATGTCTTAGTGTTTAATCATTGAGATTTGAGAGTAATTACTGTGCTTCTATGAGAGGTGTGTATCTTTTTGTATCTGTTTTGACTTAGATTTCGGCTTATATTATAACTTTAGCTCCTATGTTATATGAACACTTTGTTACAACGGTTATTTTGAAAAGACTACTCCCTAGAAAAAAACTACTATAATCATTTTAGTTTGTTAGTTAGGTCTCATGAATAATGGGATGATGATATGTGTATTATTTGATGCTTATATCAATCTGATGCATTTTTTGTGATGCGATTTTATCTTACAAACCTGATTTGCATTGCAAATGTGAACTTTTGGTTTATAACAGATAGTTCATTAGTTTTCTTAGAAAAAATTGATGTAAATATGAATTTGAGATGGATAGCCATGCCCATACCCCATATCCATCCTGACCCATACCCATCCTGAGTTCCTGACCTTTTTTTTTAATCGACCTATCCTGACCCAAACCCATCTTGACCCGGTAGCCACCGCAATCCAATCCGTCCGTTTTGCCAGTTTAAATAAGAACCATTCTTTAATTTGATTAATCTTACAAGTGTAAGCTTGTGCTCTTATATACTTGAACTCAGATTAAGAGACCAAAAATAGACTTGGGAAAGTTGGACTTAAAAGTTGGGTAACACAATAAAGATCAGATAAATATTGTGAGGCAAACTGAAAGTAACAGGTTGCAAACTGCAATTTAACCTGTTGATGGATTTTCATTCCTTCTGCGTTTATGTGCCCTTTGCAGTATGAGTAGGACTAATTTGGTATAAGCAAAGAGTGATATTAATTAGGGTTTAATATCAAATCTGAGGTGACCTGATTAAATCTAGTAAATAAATTCCTGTGACCCCCGGCAAAAACCCTCTTTTTGATAGACATACCGCATACGAAGACTGAAAAATAGTGACCCTGGTGAAAAGGTTCCCGAGTCCACCATTGCATATCAGTGTGCTTGCTCAACTTGCTGAAATTATTGTTTATTCGTAGCCGCATAACTCAAAATCAAATCCCTTAATATTCTTTTAATCTAAGTACTCAAGTGATTGAATGCTTGTATATCTTTGTTTATCAGATGATTTTGATCTTTTAATGCTAAAAAGGAACACATGATCTAGATATTGACCGCCTTCACTCTGCTGAAAGCTCTATTTTTTGTATTAATTATTCTAGGATGCGTGCTATGATATGATTATCTGAGTGTTACATTCTCAGTAGCTGTCATGGGTTCTTAAATATTGATTTCTATGCCCTTGTTTTACCTTTGCTCTGAAATCTGAATATGCATTTATTTGTCCTTGTTTTACCTTTGTTCTTGAATATGCATGTGTATGGCCCCCTTTTACCTGCATTTACATTTTTATTTTTATTAGAATTTGCTTAAATAATGTTCCAGACTATCAAAATTGATTGTTACGATTTCAAGAGCAGAGGCATCCACTCAATTTGTCATGATCACTTCTAGTGCACACTATTAGACCATAATTTAGGGTATATATATGTCAAGGATTATAATTATATGTCAAGGAATCAAGGATTATGATTAGGCTAGATAGCAGTTTACCATAATTAGCTACATGTATTCTATATAAGAGATTCTTGCTCTTCATTGTAATCATCAATACAATATACAATTTCTATACCAAAGTCTGATTTGGTATCAGAGCAGGTCGACCAACCTCTCTTTTTTCCTGCCGACTTTCTACTCATTCCAACCTAATCGGTTCACAATGGCCATCACTGCTTTCACCACAGAACACAAAACCAACCACAATTCTCACAAGTTTGGGTTCAAACTAAGCCCTACCAACTATGGTTTCTGGAAAACAATGATCCAACCATTCCTAATCACCAATGACCTTTTTGGCTATATCGATGGATCTATTTCATTCATGTCCATCCAAAACAGTTGTTGTCGCTCCTTCTTTCCACGCTCATTCAAACATGTACACGGTGATACTTAACTCTGCAGCACGTGCTTACACCACACACATCTTCACGAGAATACACTCTGAAAACCCAACTGCTCAAGATAGAGATGAAGCCTGAAGAAACATCTTCTGATTACCTCACACGAGTACAAGAGTACTCGGATGCTTTAGCCAACATCGGTGAGCCCATGAAAGAAAAGGATGTCGTGATGCTAGCCATTTCAGGACTTCAGGAGGAATATAATTCTCTGAAGCCCACTTTAGTCTCTAGACAGCCTTCTGTTACTCTTCTGGAGCTTCCTAGCCTACTTGCTAATCACGAATACATGGTAAAAAAGACTGAACCCATTGTGTCAGCAGCCCAGGCCTTCGTGGCTACAAGCTATCTTGAGTCACCAAGCTTGCAACTTCCAACCGACACAGTTCAGTCTTTTCAGCAATTACTGTCCCAGTTAGGCCTTACTTTACAGCCTACCCAACAACCAAATCAGGCCCTACACACCACTCGTGCAAACACCACCCGTGGTTCCTACAATCGACGTGGGCGTGCACGATACAACAGCAACAATAATCAGAACAGCCGCCCAACTACTGCTAGCACAGGTAATACTTTTAGATTTGCTTGGGCATCTAATCAAAATACAGTCTACGGCTCTTGCAACAGGTGTGGCATTGGACACATTCCTTCACTATGTCCAAACCGTGACCCAGCAACAATTCGTCCACCAAGACAGGCCCCTCAAGCAAACTTTGCTGATCAACATTCACAAGCGTCTTCATCATCATGGCTGCCGGACACGGGTGCAAGTAGTCACGTGTCGCCTGATCTCTATGGCTTTGATGAATCTGAGCCATATCGTGGTAAGGATTCACTCATTGTTGGTAATGGCAAGAGTTTACCCATCTTTCATATTGCTTCTACCACTTTTCACTCGAAAAATAAAACTCTTTCCCTTAACAAAATTCTTCATGTTCCACAAATTAAAAGAAAACTTCTTTCGGTACAACGTTTTTGTCAAGACAATAATGTATTCTTTGAATTTCACTCGACCTTTTTTTGTGTGAAGGATACGGCTACCCGCACTATCCTCCTCATGGGTCCAAGTAAAGATGGTCTCTATTCATTCAACCTACCAAAGTTTCATCCTATTTCAAGTGTTGCATTTTCTTCCGTTCGAGCATCTGCTACAACTTGGCATCAAAGACTTGGACATCCTCATTTGCAGCTGTTAAAGTCGATGATTTCAAAAAATGATCTTCCTGTTACACTTAATTCTGTTTTTTCTTCATGTAATTCTTGTCCTATGGGAAAATCTTCAATAATGCATTTGTCTTCTTCAACTCATAAAAGTACACATGTATTGGATTTAGTGTTTTGTGATGTTTGGGGACCATCCCACGTTCCTTCTTTCTATGGTCATCGTTATTTTTTGCTATGTGTTGATCATTTTACTCGATATATGTGGTTGTTTCCCATAAAAAACAAATCTGATGTTTTCAGCACTTTCAAACAGTTTCATCAAATGGCTGAAAGACAATTTCAAACACAACTTAAAGCTATTCAAACTGATGGAGGGGGAGAATTCCAAAAATTATCCTCTTTCGTCACATCTCTTGGGATTTTGCATTGCCATTCTTGTCCTCATACAAGCGAACAGAATGGTTTTGTTGAAAGAAGAATCCGTCATGTGGTTGAGACCGGTCTCACTCTCTTGGCACAATCTGGTCTTCCAAAGCGTTTTTGGAATTTTGCTTTTGAAACCGCCACATACCTAATAAATCGAATGCCATCTCGCACCTCTTCAAACATCTCACCTTTTGAGCATCTCTTTAAACGCAAACCCGATCTATCCTTCCTTCGTGTTTTTGGGTGCCAATGCTTTCCTCACCTTCGTCCCTATAACCCACACAAGATGGATTTTCGGTCTCTACCCTGCATCTTTATAGGGTATAGCTCGTCTCATTTAGGGTACTATTGTCTTCATCCCATCACCAACCGTATCTATGTTGCCAGACATGTACGGTTTAATGAGACACACTTTCCTCTACTCCACCCCCCATCCTCTATCTCCTCCACCTCCACTCCTGATCCATACTTCTCATCGTATCCCTCCAATGTCCATCAACCAACCAGCCCACCTTCACCACCAACACAACCATCCAACTCAAACAGCCCCACTGACCCATCTTCTAGTTCTCAAGCCCAACCCTCTTCCTCTGCAGAATCACAGTCCACTTCAACAACCCAACCCTCCAGCCCAAACAACCAAAACAGCCCACAAAACAGTCCGCCCATTAACTCCACACTTCCTTCTCTGCATCAACACATCCCAACACCCTCTTCTTCACCCACAATCCGTACAAAACCACCCCTACAATATACCTATAGTCGAAGAACAACCACTCAATCACAACCTTCCAATTCCACCTCAAATGAACCACGTCCACGACCTGAAAATCTTCGTCAAAATCCAAAGAAAAGGTCTCTTTATAATGCCACAGCCTTTCACACCGCCACAGACTCAAATTCCAGTGAACCCCCTTCTTTTGCTGTTGCCAACAAAAGTCCTCAATGGCGAGCAGCCATGACAGAGGAATTCAAAGCATTAACGAGAAATGGCACATGGACTTTAGTACCACCAGTTCCTAATGCTAATGTTGTGGATTGTAAGTGGGTGTACAGGTTAAAACGTGATGAAAAAGGCAACATTAAACGTCATAAAGCTCGCTTGGTAGCAAAAGGATTCAAACAACAACCTGGCATTGATTATCATGAGACATTCAATCCGGTGGTCAAATCAACCACCATTCGTGTGGTTTTGTCCCTACCAGTCACAAGGCAATGGCCTCTTAGACAACTTGATGTGCAGAATGCCTTTCTACACGGTGATCTTACAGAAATTGTCTATTTAAGACAGCCCCCGGGCTTCATTGATCCACAAAACCCAAATCATTGGTGCTTACTTCAAAAATCCTTATATGGTCTTAAACAAGCTCCGAGGGCTTGGTTCAATCGGTTTTCAGGAGTACTACAACAACTTGGATTTCATGGATCTAAAACAGATCCCTCTTTGTTTATTTACTCAAACAATGGTTCCTTGATGTATATGCTTGTTTATGTAGATGATAATTCTAACAGGCAACAATCCTGGTCTCATCGATCGCACTATTCAGCGGTTAAGCAGCACTTTTCCAATCCAAGACATGGGTCGGCTTTCCTACTTTCTGGGTATCGAAGTTCTGCCAAAAGGAAATGATCTGCTCCTTTCTCAACAGAAATACATTCATGATCTTATTCAAAAGGCAGGCCTTTCTCAATCCAAACCTGTTGACTCTCCGATGAATCCCAACATAAACTTGGCGCTTGGTGATAGTCCTCAGTTTGATGATCCTGTCAAATTCAGACAAACGGTGGGAGCTCTCCAATATCTCACTCTTTCTAGACCTGACATCACCTTTGCGGTTAACAAAGTTTGTCAATTTATGCATTCTCCAACAGCAAATCACTGGTCTGCAGTGAAAAGAATTCTTCGGTACCTACATGGAACATCTCAATACGGCTTGCTGATTACACAAAAATCACCTCCTGTTATTCATGCATACACAGATGCCCAAGCCCCGTCTCTCACAGCCTTTTCTGATGCAGATTGGGCTGGCTCTCTTGATGATCGTCGATCCACCGGGGGTTATGCCATCTATCTTGGATCTAATCTCATTTCATGGTGCGCTCGTAAACAACGTACTGTCTCTCGGTCATCAACAGAGGCAGAATATAAAGCCTTAGCTGATACTGTTGCTGAGTTAACATGGCTTGAAGCTCTTCTGAAAGAACTTCACATTTCTATGACATCAACTCCTGTCTTATGGTGTGACAATTTAGGAGCCACATATCTCTCAGCCAACCAACTATTTCATGCTCGCACAAAACATGTGGAGATAGACTTTCATTTTGTCAGAGAAAAAGTTGCTCAAAAAAAGCTCTCAGTTCAGTTCATTAAAACAGATGATCAGATTGCAGATATATTCACAAAGCCTCTACCCTCACAACGGTTCCAACTTATCAGATCCAAGCTACAGGTCGCTCCCCGACCTTAGCTTGAGGGGGAATATTAGACCATAATTTTAGGGTATATATATGTCAAGGATTATAATTATATGTCAAGGATTATGATTAGGCTAGATAGCAGTTTACCATAATTAGCTACATGTATTCTATATAAGAGATTCTTGCTCTTCATTGTAATCATCAATACAATATACAATTTCTATACCAAAGTCTGATTCACACGACCAAATACTCCCATAAAGAGCAGTGAACTACAAGAAAACCTCCCTTTTCATTTATCTTGCATCAGCTTGCTTTTTTGTTAAGTTCTCTGTCATGTAACATTTAATTATGTTGGTTTTGGATTGATACAAGCTTATATGTCATCTCTTTACCTTTAGGATGGAAAACGCAGAACCAAATTTCTCCCAGTTTGGCATTTCTGAAGAGGTCAATCTCTCCCTAAACCTCTTTTTTAATCACACAAACATTTTTGTTAGTTCTGAATATTTTAAACATTTTCTAGTCCAGGAAGGAGATAAACTTGTTGCAGAAGTTATACGTTATATTCTTTTTAAAACACACCAAAATTCTGGATGCCCCATTAAGAGAGATGAGCTGACTCAGCTAATCACAAAAAATTATCACAACCGTTCACTTCCATCTCTTGTTCTCAACAAAGCTACTACAAAGCTCTCAACAATTTTTGGATATGATATGAAGGAGCTGCAACGGGCCCGCCCTTCATCAACTAACCAGGCTCGTTCTTCTCAAAGTGAGCAACTACTATCAATCATGCATACCTAATATTTAATTTCTTGTGAGGTGGAGGTGTATATTCTGTTCAAAGTAAATAAAATAATTTCTGCTTTTCAGGTTCTGCAGATTTAAAATCATACATCATAACAAGTCAGCTAGATCCTAGAGTCTACAGAAAACACATTGAAGACACTAAAAAATCACATTTAACTGGATTCGCTTTTGTTGTTATTGGCATCATTAATCTTGCTGGAGGCAAAATAACTGAAGGTATTATAACTGCTTCACATAAACCATGATTTACGTTTCAGGAGATGTAGTGAAATAAAAAGTTCGTGTTTCAGTTAATATTGTTTTGGTGATTATGGAATGTAGAAAGTCTCTGGCACCATTTAGGGCGATTGGGTTTGTCCCAGGATGATGAGAGAAATGCTGACTTTGGGAGCACCAAGCAGGCAGTGGAAACACTTGTTCAACAAAGGTATTATTGTATTAATAATTTGATGTAGTTGGGATAAACATAATTTAAATTCTTCGAAAGGAACTTACTTTATTATTGTAACTTGATTTGTCGTAGATACTTGCAGAAGGATAAAACCAATGGGCCTGAAGGCTTAACCTTGTATTATGAGCTTGCAGAGAGAGGTCTGCATGCAACAGCTAGTAGTAGCTTTAAAGAATGCATCTCGCAGGTATATTTTCAGTATTTTTTCATTTCGTATTCCCACTTTCTAGTAATAAGTTCTCCTTTAAGACTCTTCTATTGAATTTAATTTTCTGCACCATTACCTGTTAATTAGCCATAACTTGAAGGGGCAGTTGCCACTTTTTACCTAAATGGGCAACACCAGACCAATTCAGGCTTTCTTTTTAACCTCTTGGTTTTCGGGTGAAACAAAATATATATACGGGTTCACATAAGCTACAACTGAACATTTTTGTATATTTTGTGTAGGCTAAACAGATTGGCTTGGCTTGGCCTGCTAACACCTTTAATTTTCTTAGAATTTTATGATAATTAAACTATAAATGTGATTACAAAACTATACCATGAGAACTTTAGAAAACAATTAAACAATCCAAGTTTTTGGATTAACTGATCGTAATATAGGTATTAGAGGTGCGCTGAATAAATGTTACTCTTGAATTCTTGATACTACAGATTATTATTTTTAGAAATATACAATGGGTTTTAAATGTTCACAGAATAAATGTTATTACACAATTCAAAAGAAAATGAAAAATCTAGCAGGTCAATCCAATCCATTTGATCACTTCTAAATGGATTGTTTGACCTGTTACCCAACCCATTCTTCCATGAGTTCCACCTGAGTCACCTTCCATTAGAATGTTTCTGTTCGTATTCTTTCCCAAGATTCTATTTTGTGCCACACCACCTCGATTATGGTCAAGGATCTCTAGTTCCCACTTAATATTCTTGCAAATGCAGCAGTACAATTTGTCAGGATATTTATTTATTTTATTTCTTTCCATCAATTATCTTATTAAGATCCTTTTTGTGGATTAAGATCATTATATTTCTTTTCTGATCAATATTCTCTTTTTTGTTTTGTATGTGCATTTGTGATGGTTTAACAAAAAGCCTTTTTTCTGGTGGCAGATGGTAATGAACGAGGCAACTACAATAGAACTTGACTAGCACCATATTGTTCTTAATCCAGGAGATCTAAGTCTATTTTTGAGAATTCAATCAACTTTTTTTCTTTTTTAGGTAGATTCTACAAAAGTGTTTTATTTTGGTGCTTTTCTTATTTAAGTGATGAAACAATAACTTAATGATCTACCTAATCTTGATTAATGACCTGGGCACACAACATTATGGTGCATCACTTGTAATTATATGCCATGAGAGTTTGTAATTTTTTTATTCCATCCTTATATCAGGCGCTAGCTGCGCTACATACCTATGACTCAACACTATGATCTTGAAAATTGATATATACAAGGACGTTTGAAGGAATGTTAGGAGAATCTCAGGAATTAGATAATTATATAATAAATAATGGGGTGATATCTAAAGTTAAACTTGTCCAGCTCCTCATACTTCACTAATTTATTTTTTTTAGCTTCACTCGTTTGTATGAGGTACTCTTATTTTCTTAAACCTAAATTCTTTTTAAACACACTTGGATTCCGCTAAAGATATAATATCTTGCTTAGTACATTTAGCGCATTTGATGTATGTTTAGCTAGCTCCAATAGTTCTATGTATAAATGCAGTCATGTAATATGAACAAAACCTTCTTTGAATTTCCGTTGTCTAGTCATACAATGATGTCTGTCATTGACAAAATGTCGAGTTTCTCCTTCAACAACAGTAGAGGCGTAGAGGGTGTCGGACACCTTCAAAATAATGCTACCTCATGTTTATGTCTTCATTAAATTCTTTTGTTAATGATGCCATGATTACTAAGGTTCTCAGCCAAGGTCCAATACACAATGCGTTTAATAAATAAAGGTTTTTGGCTACTTTTCTTTGCAAGGTTAACTCAATATTCTCTTATCTCACTTTTAAATAGTTAAAATCCCCTCCCATTTATCCATCATAATATTTTGAACTCCCAAACACATAAAATAAGAAACATGTTCTACACACAATGTTACCTTCATTCTACATGCCCTTCGGTTTTTGTTACATAAAGGGCAATTTATTGATACATGAAGACATAAAGTTACAGTTACATTAAAGTTACGAAGTTCCCATAAAACATTTTCATTAATTTCATAAACAACTTAATTACATCACTCACCGCCTAATGACGAAACTGAAACATTTTTGTCAACCAACTTTCAGTTCTACACGACGTTAGCGCCCCCAAAGGAGGACCAACAACAATCGGTCCACTCTTCTGGATCCCTAGACTTCTCCTTGGCCGACAAAACCCCAAATTCCAAAGCCGCCGCTTGCTTCAGATCAACCGTATAACCCAATCGATCCCACATTTGGGCGTCGGCTAACGTATAATCACTAGCCACCGATTCATCACAATTGCTTTGATTCAACAAATGCCCCAAAACAGAAGTCGCTCTGTTCGCCGCCATTAATTCATACACCACGGTGGCCCCGCTTCTTGACGAGAAGTCGCCGGAAGAATTCCAGTGGTCGGTTGCCGGAGATGACAGAAAAGAGAGAGCACATCCTGGCGACGGCGACGGCGACGGTGACGGTGGTCCTAGCCGTCGTACCGTCATGTTATGAGTGTTTGGTAGAGATCCCTTTCTTCTACGTTGATTATGACCTTTTAATCGTCTTCTACAACTCCTCTTGTCTTCATCGAACTCTGCTACCCCATGAAACCTGTGTAGAAGATTATTATTATTATTATTCAGTTGTTATATTATATTCATGAAATATTAGTTTAATGATTGTTTGTACTTTAAAGATCTCATAATTACACATGTTTAGGTGTACGAGATTAGTTAAAAGGCTAATTAACTATTCACTAAAGAGTTGACGATAAAATTGGAAACAACCTGCTACACTGTTGACAAAATCGCTGTTGACGGCCCAACACCACCACCTTCGGAGCCTTGGAATGGATTTCACACACCTTATGCTTCTTGTAGTAATCCTTAACGTTACCAAGCGCCACGTGGCACCCCTCCACCTGGCACCTCGGCACCACCGCCTGTGGAGGAGACGCCGGCCACGCGGCGGTGGTGGCACCTGTGACGTAATAGGGATACGGCGGTCTGCCTCTTTTAGTGACGGCCGGGGCGTGATTGTCGACGGTGACGTCGTAGTAGTGTCTTTTTCCGGCGTGGTGGAAGGTGGTGGTGGCACCGGAGAGATGCGAGTGGAGTACAGTCGCCGCCGTTCCTCCGCCGCTGTGATCACCGGCACCGGAGGAAGAATTGGTCCACACATGAGTTTCCATGTGGATTGAAGAAGATAGATAGATAGAAGAGTATGTAGTAGGGTTTATGAGTGAGGAATTGAAGATGTTGAATGATGAGTATATAAAAAGAAAGAAGATGATATATATATAATATATATATATATATATAAGAGCATTCACATCAGGTTCCATATTTTTATCGTTATAATTACACTAAAAACTCTACTACTTCTCTCTTCTTCTCAATTAAATAATATATTTTTATACTTTTATCATTACTTTTTCTCTCTCTTCTACTCACAACCACTTTAAAAAATATTAAAAAATTTATACGGGTTGAACAATGATTCCTCAAATATACAAAATAAACAGTAACTTTTCTCTCTCCTCCACTCACAACCATTTACAACCATTTCTTAAATTATAAAAAACACACTCACATAAATATATCAAACCTACTATGAATACTCTAAAGAGAGAGAGAGAGAGAGACAGAGAGAGAGAGAGAGAGAGAGAGAGAGAGAGGGAGAGGTGGTGGGTGGCTGGGGTAAGTGCTGCAGAAAAGGAAAAGCTGATAAGACGCACAGTTTGTGTTTGAAAAAGAGAAACAATTATTTATTTTAGATATTTTTCCATTTTCATTTACTTTAATTTCTTTCTTTGTTTCATTCACAATAACTAGTGTTATCACCCAGACGCGAGTTGCGCGTCTTGAAAACGCAGTAAATCAATACTCTCAGCGTGTGACTCAGAACTGATGTCAGGCTGAGGCTGCATACCGAAAATAGCTGCCAGACCAACGAAACCAGTACCAGTTTTCATGTGTCATCACAGCCGCGCAACTATCAAAACCAAGAGCCTCAAATGAACACGTGTCCACCATCATCAACATCAACAACCAACATCGTCATCGAAGAAGACTTGATGACAAACATAAAATGCTTAAAAAACATCCATAGCAACATCTTAATCGACAATGGGTGACAAAGCCTCAACCATAGCATCATCAACATTTGATAAATGAAAGAAAACCAAAAAAGACAGCAACATCAAACCACAGGGACAAAAACAGCCGAGTGAACCACGTCGACCACAAAATGTCGATGATACCACAGTTTGAGACTATTAAAATCAACAATTTTCCATTTTAATGTCGGGCTCAGAGTGTGTAAAGTAATGACTCCATCATGGCCGGAGGGCGGGTTGCAGGCAATAACCTGCCATCCTACACCCCCTTCACGGCTAGGCAATGTCCTCAATCAATTTTTACTCAGACCAATCAACTCATCATAGCCTATTAGAAACACCAATTTAAGATTAACAAACCAACACGTAACGCAAGAAGGCATCCAAGGCAACACGAAATCAATAGCAAATCGTATTAAAAAAATAACTAAACCAACTGATAATCACCACCCTTTGTTCATATTATCCTATATATGAAAAAAGAAAGCTCATCTGCAGTTGTTTTGTATAAAATGATAACCCAAAACCGAGAAGGACCAAAATAGGTGGTCGGACCACCACCATCAAGACCACCACCATCAGAAACCCCACCATCAAAACCACCACCATCAAACCACCAACATTAAAACCCTCACCATCAAGACCACCACCATATTTGTTCATATATAGGATAATAACCCAAAACTAAAACCCTAAAAGGGTATCATAAACAGATGGAGGGGGAATAATAGAAGTGACCGGACCACCACCATCAAGACCACCACCATCAAAACCACCACCATCAAAACCCCCACCATCAAAACCCACACCATGAAGATCATCACCATCAAGACCAACGAAGACCAAGAAACACTTGTGCATGTTCTAGATCTGGATCGCCGTGCGATGGTGGTGTCGGTGACCGTCACAGGGCCGCACCCGGACGGTGGTGGCGGAATAACGGTGGTTGTTCTGATCAGACCTAACCCCTAATTTTCCCTTTTAAACTCAGATGGGGGAGGGGGCAAAATACAAACTTAATAAACTTATGTGGTAAAACCACAAAGACAAGTAAAACAACTGCAGATGGCCTTTCTTTTTTCTTATATAGGATAATTAAAATGTTACCAACATCTTCACTTTGCCACAAACAACAAGGTTTCTATGGGGTCTTGTATACATACATCACCGATCAAGTAGTTACATTACTGACAAATAGTGAACAATAAAAATAAACAAACGTCTGTAAACATTAGTTACTTAATGTATATGATGTAAGTTATGTATATAACTTATATTTGTTTATAAAATAACAATTGGTAGTTATGTTCATCCAACAATAGGCTCCAAGAGCAACACAACCGCAATATCAATGACAATAACTAAGTACAAAAGAATCACCTAACAAAAGATTCACCCGTGGTTGTTTTCATCCTATTCTTTATCCATAGGCCTCCAAAGATTTTGATACCCTCAATGATATCCGATGGGGAGACCCTCTTACGATTGAAGATGCTATCGTTCCTAGCCCTCCAAATGCTTCAGCAAGCAACAAGAATGACAACTTGGACAAGAGTTCTTTTTCAATCATCATCATGAATAGTCGTGTGCGGCTCCAAAAGGTCTTTGAAAGAGAAGGCGAAGATGGGTGGAATATTACGCCGTTGACTAATGTTTGCCCATATGATGTTAACGACAACACATGACACAAATAAGTGATCAACAGAATCATTGGAATCGCCACATAATACGTAGAGTCGGGAGTTCACACCAATGTTTCTTCGTACGATAGTAGGAATTTTATTCATTTCCGCACGCGAACAAAGAATATTTACTTTTCTTGGCACCTACCCATTCCAAGGAAATTTGTAAAATTCATTTTGATGGACCATTGTGGATAAGAGATTTCTAACTTGATTGACAAAAAAAGGCCATCAGACGGGCCTTTCCACTTCTAGACATCATTCTTAAGAGACAGACACAGTGTTAAGTATCCCATTAAGCTCTGAAGTTTAGTAACCTCTGCAGTAGTGGACGGATCCTTCTTCCATCTTCAAGACAACACAATTGAGCCATTGATAACCTAATATCCATCAATGACCCACATCCATTTTGTCTTTTCAAGTGCGAATAAGGAGGGAAACCGGAGGCCTCTCTTTGCGCAAACTGGTTTTTTTTATATTTTTGTTTCTTTTAATTTAGTTCAGTTTTTTCCTTATAAGTTTATGAATGTTCGTAATTAGTTTTATTTGGTAATCTTCTATGAAGTATTCATTTTAGTTTTATTTATTTAAAAATAAAAAAAGAGTTGAATGTTTCATTAATTTTCTTGGTTGAGTGACGGAGAGTATGGTAGAATAAAATGGATTTGAATTTGTGACGTTGACGTGACATAAAGCAAATGTGAATTATTTCTTTTTCTTCTGATTTTCATATACCGTCTCGACGTGCTCTTTTCTATCTATGTTTCGATCACCAGTACCGAGTTATCACAGCTTCATATACTTTTTATATGTATTTAACTACGTTAACGTGATCAACATCACAATGTGCAAACGCGATCATCCATTGTTGTATGGTTAACGAAGTATGCATTGAGTCGTATTAAGCGAACTTAATTACTTGTTTATATCAAATACCAACCTATCTCAAGGTATAGCTTAAAATTTAATTTTTTAAGAACTTTCTTGTGTAAAAATCTGAACATAACTCTCTTTTTCATTCATCTTTGAAGCCGGTGAATATAAATAAATTATTTTATGGCTCGCGCCTCGCGGAGATGAATATATATTATTTTATAGTATTTTTTTAATAAACTTCTTTTAAACATTTTTAATATAATATTTGTAATACTTTTCTTATAGTAAATCATTTTCAGTTAATAAAATAGACTGTCCCTTTCATATTTGTTGTGCCATTTTGAATTTAACTATCTTTTACTATTTTTATTTAAAAATAATTCATTGCCGGATTCCGATATGAACGTCATGAAAGTCAATGAATGCTTGTTGTAAAGATCTGTCAATTATTATTTGAATGTAACTTTTTGACTTTTAATTTTTATATACACACATTATGTCCTTCTTGTAATTATGAAGCTTGTTGAAAGTGATCATACATTTCTTTTTGTAACAAAAGGCATGTGATGTAACGATGTGAACGTGTATTGTGAAGGTATATCTTGATGGTTGATAAAAACAGCTAGAAATATGTTTTTATGCACACACATTAGAAGCCTTTGACGTGTGAAAAAAAACAAATTTCCATTGTTACATACTTTAAATTTCTAAGACTCAAAACACCAAGAGCTGTGTTTTTCTGATAAATATGAAATGATCATTATATTCTTCATTTTTCTTAATAATTATTAAACAATCTTTAATGTATAAATATGCTTAAATTAAAATTATTTTAGTATTTATAATAGAAGAAACGTTTAATTTAGAAGCTATTGGATACACAAAAGTAGCTTTTGTGTGGAGATAAAACAAGTGACCGTTCCACGTGAAGATAACGAAACCAGTTTTTATGATTGCGACATCTCATCAACCAGTGTTCGCTTCGATAAAGTTTTTTTTTTTTAATAAACGTTTCTTAAAAGATAATTTTTTTAATAACTACGTTACCATACTATTTATAGAAAAGATTAAAAACATTTTTCAAAAATGGTTCTCAAATTGAAACGAGCTAAAATGATATCCGTTACACGGTTATAAATGTTAGACGTAAAAAAACTACCTTTAGAAAAATGAATGGTAAGGCTTTTAATTTTAGAAAAACAAATACTATTCATCATCCTTAAATTATTTTGTTTATATTGTATTCCAATTATTAATATTAATATTATATATAACCTAAAAAATCACGCAAACGCGTTGCATTGCGTCATCGCACAGGTTTATTTCTACTTCGAATAAAAGATAAGTATATAACATACTCCTGAGAAATTTAAAGTTCAATTATAATACAAACGACACATTAGAACCTCACATCATATCTATTGAAAATGTATACAACAAGTCATAGATAACACACAAAGATCAGATTTCAAAAATCCCAAAATAACGACGGTGTGTACATTGGTACAAATGATGAAGCAGCTGGTACAAGCAGTTAATGCAACAAGACAAAATAACTATTGATAACCGACATATGATAACTGCAATATGATAACTATTACACCATACATTAAAGATGAACCGTGTCAAATATGGAACCTCGAGACATTTAATAACTCTATATTCAGTTATTGCTTGACAGAACCTATTGGGCTGGGGGGAGGTCATATTCAAATGAGCCTTGGGTTGTAATATTAGAACTGGGCTGGAAAAGGCCCAATAAACTGGGCTCACCTTTGATCGTTGATGGCAACAGATTTGTCATTACGTATTTACGTATATTGATCTTAAAATAGTAATGAACAGAAAACATTTTTAAATCAGAAATGTTCTATATATAAATAAAAATTATAGTTAAACTTAATTACAAGATAAACATAGTGGAATTCATCCACTATGATTGAGCCAAAGCCACTAGTTCTGTGTGCAAACAATTATAACTCTAATAGCTATTTTATTACCCTACTTAGATTTGGACAATCCAATATCAAGTGGTCAACGATAATGTTTAAAAAATAGCATAAACATTATTTGTTTTTATACACATGGAACCAATTTTAAATGGAAAACTACAAAAATCATATTATATGCACTGAATTAAAAATGATCGTGTATAGTGGGAGAGAGAGAGAGATAGATTGTTAAAAAACAATCAAATATATTTACTGTATATAAATTTATAGGTATAAAATCTTTATTGTTATCAAAATTATCTACTTCAAATTAGAAAGGTATTGACAACTGCTTTGTGATATTAAGAAGTGGATATCAATGAAAGAGTTTAATTGAAAAGTAGTTGATATTCATTTAAATGACATAAAAACTAAAGATAACTTGTACATCATAATTTTTTAAATAGCAGGTTCATTATAAGATATTAAGGCTTTAAGGGTATAGATTATAAGAATAGTTAGCACCTTTGTGTTTTTAAGGATAGTTGATAATTTATCATGAATTAAGAAAATATTTTATTAAAAATCCAAGTAAGCATTAAAGTATAAGTTATATGTAAATGTGAACTTTATTTTGCATGTATTAATTTTTTATTAAAAAAATGTTGAATATGAAAATCAAAAATCAAAAGTACAATAATTATAACACAGAAGTTTTAATAAATCAACTCTAGGATTCTTATTAGGTGCCACAGTTATGAAAAAACTGATTATCTATTATGAAAATTTTCATAAAAATCCAAAAAGATAAATAGTAAAATCTTTGATCAGTATTTACCGGCAGATTGCTTAAACTACAAATTTAAAACTTTTACTAACGGAGATATTTAGATGGGAATTTTTTGACGGGCTACTGAAGATAAGATTCGCATAATAGTTTTTCTGCCTTGGTGGTAATTATTTTCGACACATAAAGTTCGCCTGTAATCTAATGAAAATTTTGTATAAGTTATTTGACAAATATTTAGTTGGTAATCTGACAAAAATCATCCATCAGTGATTTCTCCGAGCTACTATTGTTGTTGACTATTGTTGATAGGACAAATGAGTTGCTAGTACATTTCATCTAGAATCTGTCAATGATAGCATCTGTCGGGGATAATTCAGTGACATACGCTAGTAATATTTTAATAGTCTTGTTTTTTAGTGAACTACCACTAACATATTACTGACGACGTACGTTCACCTTCATAGAGGAAAATCTACAGATATATATAGGTACCTGAAAGCCCTATAGTGCATGTTAAACTTTAATTAATTGAAAATAGTTACTTGATATTACCATCTACATTGGTTGGTTGGGAGCAGTGAAGCTTTATTTTATTTAGACTTAGACTGACGACTTCACCCGGCTCATTTTAATAAATCCAATGATAAACATATAGTTGTGACCATATGGCCTAAATTAATAGCATCTAAATATGAGTAAAATTAGTTAAAAAGTTTTGTAGAACCTAACCCAAGATGTACGTGGTTCACATGGCCGCATACCTTAGTTATGATCCAACGATGCATGTCATGCAACTTTCTTTCTTTAAGTCATGCCAACTATATGCTTGCTTGAAACTTACATGTTTCCTTTTAAACGCAACTTCAATACGGGAGAGGTGATATATATATATATATATATATATATATATATATAGAGTAATTACATTTTTGTCTAAGATTTGTCGTTATTTCGATTATCCTTAAAATTTAAAATTACTCGTGAGCTGTTTTGACGTCCAGTTAACCGTTGTCCAACTACATATAAGACGCTCGACACACTCCAAACGTAAGAGATGATTAGTGTAATTGATGTATATTAATTAAGTTAAAAGATACAATTTGAGGGTGAAAAGGGTACTCTACGATTTATTACTATGTAACAAGTGATGGATGTCTAAACATATACCACAAAACGAAAACTCAAAAAAAAAAAAAAAAGGAAAATAAAAAAGAAAAACAAATAATAGATTACATTGTTTTTCATCACCACACCAACCCCTACTTTCATTCTATGTACACATTATTTTTTTCCCATTTTACCCTCAATAATTACACTATATGAACATTAAACTCCATAAAAATCTCACCTTTGGAACTCCAATCTTAATTTATTTAGCACATGACATCTTTAAGCAGCTTGTACCTTCGAGTAGTGGTTTTTGGTGAAGGGGCTCCGGTGGAAGACCTGCATATTGACTTGCCCTTTTGATCGGAACCATCTTCTTGCTTCATCTTCTTCGAACCCAAATATCCCGACCGCTTACCCTCGGCTTTTGAGCTTAACTTCTTTGAAGAACCACCGGGTTTGGCAGTCCGGCTGATCACCTGATCAGTTTGGCACCAATTACAGAGCTCCGGTGGCCCCGACGATTCGCTATAGTAGTTGCTGCAATACCTATTCAAATAAAATTTCATAAGAAAAAAATAAAAATTGATCGAGGTATTATGGGGTGGTGCTAAACATATATATCATTTAATTTCCTCAGAAAGTATATATATAATAATAATGATTAGTGGTTAGTGATGAGATGGACATGCGGGCATACGAGTGTTGGAATCGGTGGTGGCAGTTGATGCATCGGAAGATGTTGTCAGGGAAACCAACGTCACCGCACATACAGCATACTCTCTCAACATACACCATTTCTGATCACAGACACACAGAAATTAAGAACAAATTAATAATACAATAAATATATATATATATATATATATATATATATATGAGTATGTGTATCTGTATGTATATATACACACACACACACAAATATTATATTAGAGATATATATATAGGCGTGCGTGAATGGAAATCAAACGTAGGAATGGGGGTTGAAAAAATATTTTTTAGAAGTTAATGATTAAAAAAGAATATGGATTTAAATATAGAGAGAGAAAGAAAAAAAATTAAGAATTAGTTATTTGACATTTTAAAATGAAATAAATAGTTTGAGCGGGAAAACTAAGATAAGATGGTTTGTAATAATGTCATGTGGCACCACATGTAAATGATTATTAGGTTAGATTTATTTATTTTTTTTCTTAAAACATTTTTAGATGGTCTTATGCATTGTTTACCAGAAGACTATGTCAAATCAATTACAACGGTCTACCGTAACATATTATATTTATGTTTCGGTTTGATCAAGGGTACTTCCAATCTATTACAACGATACATGCATTTAACTTTTAGGTTGATTTGTGGATGGCATGACCAGTGATAATTTGCATAGTGCTCTTGTGGGGTTAGAAAAGAAGACATGTGGAAAAGGTTTGACCAATAAGGATGGGCGTCTATGATGTAGCACTTGAAGGCTAAGGGGTTAAGAGAGGTGTATAGAAATTAAGTCACTTAATAATTAGTAGGTTTTTTCTAATGGATGATCTGTGTGCAGGTGTGGATATGTGCTTTAATTCTAAGCTTAAAGGACACCATACATCGAAACTCATTCGTAGAAAGTAACCTTGAAAATCTAGAACCCCTAGCAACCTACAAAAATTCAAGAATTTGATGGCGAGAACCATTGATCACTTTCGCTTTATTTATACTTCATTAGCTTTTTCTTCCACTTGCTCTTTTCAACATGTTTTTTGTGTTTATTCTTTTTCTCATGTCATTCGGTTACAATAATATATAAAAATTAATAAGTTATATCTTTTGGTTATGTTTCAGATTTTCCATAAATATTTAACTTATACGGTTAATTACACATTTAATGATGATGTAGTTAAGAAGAAAAATAAAGAAATTTGTTCTTATAATACACAAGACTATAATATGCTGTGATTGTATAGATATTACCCTTATTATTTAGCTTCTTTTTATATAGCAATGCATTAAATACCCCGGAGTAGAAAATAATATGATTGTTCTTAAGAGATAATCTAATGGTAATTCATGTACTTCTCAACTTAGAAATTTATAGGTTCTAGTCTTGTGTGGTACTAAAGCATGATGATTTTAGGTTATAAAATCTTTTGTATTAAATTCCTTTTCACGTCTAGCTTCTGGCCATGGGCCCACGAAAGTCATAAAATATGGGTGTAAAGCCCACGGTACGTTTCTTATTAGGGGAAAATTATTAGAGTACAACCAGCCCAATTACAAAATGGGGCCTTGTTTCAACCACAACATAGTTGAAGACTTTCGCTGGCCCAGATGTAAAAGAAAAAAATGAAAAATAGAACTTAATATTTACAGTTTTTTCGTAGAGGTGGGCAAGTCTGGTATTTTCAGGAAGCAATGCTGACAGTCAAAATTAGGTATAGGCAGGAATGGTTTCAGGGTTGTGACTCACGCTAGAGACCACTTCTAGCTCAAATTTCGGTTTTCAAATTAATCGAGTTATGAATTTACGACCCACGCTATATATGTGTATATATCTTCTTTTTCAGATTAACAGTACCTGAATCAAATCAAAATGTATATGTGTATATAATAGAACTTTGATTTGTTTGGCCACTCATGTAGTATAGACTATAGACGGCTCACCGCCTCACCTAGTCGCCGCGAGGGTGTATGCATGAAAGTTGGAGTTGATATATACTAGCTATGAGGTTTTGCATGAAACTGCTAGTTTGTGTGAAAATAATAGATAATGTTCATTCGCATGAAAAGGATATGAAACATGTTGGACATTTAAGTGCCACTTGGAGCATGAGTCCATGGCTTGTGTACGTGTTGGCCCGAAATCGATTTCACAAACTAGAACGCCGGGAGTCGGTGACTAAAATCCAATCACGTTTTCTATGCTTAAATTAGGTTTATAAGAAATGATGAGGTTTGGAAAGGGTTTATTAGAAACTAGCTTTAGTAAACCCGTGTATTACACGGGTTGAATTAATAAAATATTAATATAATAAATTTATTAATTATAAAATAATATTATAAGATATGATATGACTAAAATAATAAACCAGTGATATTAAATTTTTTAACATTTTATTTTTACAACTTTTTTTAAATAAACATTTTGTTTTAAAGCAAACCGTATAAAAATGTCATTATTAAAAATTTTCTTATTACAACTCCCAAATTTGATTATTTTTTTTAAATTGACTTTTTAAAAATATCAATTTATTTAGAAATAACCTTAATAAATAGATTTCTTTCTTAATTTATTAAATATTAAAAACCATTAAAATAATATTATGAGTAATTAAGGTAATTATTTAATAGGAGAGAGAGGCGGGAAAATTTCTCTTAAAATGGTTGTGGTGCTGACACGTGGCACTCCCATTTACTCTTTTATTAGAGTAGAAGGATGAGTCAAGATATAGTTTTTAAGAAATTAGTGAAGAAGATATAGGTAAGCTCAATTTTAAGCTTTACTAACACATGCAACTACGTGTGAGGCTACATATTTAATCTCATTGGCTTGAAAATTCAAACTAAAGGTAAAAAGGAAAACAATTGGAAACTATAAACAGTGTAGCGTCTTGTTTTTATGGATTCGGTACTAGTATTAGTGAAAATACTGAAATACACAAAAAGACGAGAACATGAAAAACAAACGTTGTTAATGTTTCCAATTGTGTTTGGCTGGTGGTAGTTTGGTATAGTACCGGAACTCGCCACAAAGAGCTCATCTCTAATTGTAGTTAAGTGTTTCATCTTTTTAGGTTATGTAGAGGATTGAAATTGTGTACGTGTATTGACATAGAATAACAAGAACAAACAATTGTCTATTGAATGATTGAACGTTATTTATGACATGATTAGGGTACATACACATAACCAAAATAACTAAATAAAATAATTAGTTAATCATAACATTAACTACCTAATATTAACTAACGGTGTTAATGAAAAGGGTAGTGCTTGATTCGTTTCGATAGTTTTGTGTTATGTCATTTTGGTTCATTTCTCAGAGTTGTTTTGTACATAGTTCAAGTTTGATTTGGTTTGAATTTAACCTTCAAAACAATAAACACTATAAACACGCTCATTTTCAACAAAATTTAATAAAGAGGGGAGGGCTCAATTCGCTGCCACCAGAGATGATGAGTGATTAAATTCGATTCAGTAGTTTTGTGTTATGTCATTTTGGTTCAGTTCTTAGAGTTGTTTCGTAGTTCAAGTTTGGTTTGGTTCAAATTTAACCTTCGAAACAATAACCATTATAAACACGTTCATTTCCAACAAAAGTTAAAACAAAATCGTGATAAAAGATAACTCGTTTCAATAAAATAAAAGGAAGGGAAAGTATGTTGGAAGAAGAGGGGGGAGATGCATGGCCACTCTACTCTACCCACGTTCCACTGCCCCCACCGTCCCCATCCTTACAACCTATATCAACCCCCTCACACCACCACCCCTCCTTCACTCCATCCTCTTCCTCCGTCGTCTGCCGTCACCACCCCTGACGTCATCACGGCGGTCACCCTCCACCTAATCGGAGGAGAGATAGATGTGTACGGGCATGAGTACTTTTCCGGCATTGACGACCTTCTAGACTTTTCCGGCTACCACGCCGACGTAATCAATGCCTCCGCCACCGACGTACTTCATCACCATCACAACATCACCTCCACATCCACCGCCAATGGCTACCACTTCCAATACGAAGATAATGATGTTGCTACCAACCACCACCACCACCACCATGCGACGACGGACTTCACCGATGGTCTCTGTCTCCCAGCTGTAAGTATGATGTTAATTCCTCCATACTCTTTTGGTCTCATTTCACCTTCTGTTTCCATTTTTCAGCTGTAGTTGTACAGATCCGAGCATTGAGCACGATTATGTTTGTTTTTTTACTTTTTATCAACGATTGGTGAGAATTTGTAACCGATTTCTGTTATGAATAACTTTGGTGTCAGAGTAATGATGTGGCAGAGCTCGAATGGCTATCGAACTTCGTACACGATTCGTTTAGCGAGTTTCGGAGAATGATATGATCGGAACGATAAACTACCGACCGGAGAATACCTCGTTCCATAACCGATCCAGAAGTAAGAGAACCAGATCACCTACAAACAATAATAGCTGGATCTCCGATAAACTGTATTCATCGCCAGCGTCTTCATCTTCCGATGCGAAGTCGGAGGCTGAATTAGTTCGCCGGTGCACATTACTGCGCATCGGAGAAGACGCCGCAGTGGAGAACGGGACCGTTAGGGCCGAAGACGCTGTGTAACGCGTGTGGCGTGAGGTACAAGTCAGGGAGGCTGGTGCCGGAGTATCGACCGGCGGCGAGTCCGACGTTTATGCTGACGCAGCACTCCAACTCTCACCGGATAGTGATGGAGCTCCGACGGCAGAAGGAGATGATGCTTGGTCAACAGCAACAGTTGCCGGCGTCGGAATATCAAATCTACGGTGGTGGACACCACCACCACCACCACCACCATAACCGTAACAACTATGAGGTTTGCTGACGTAATCCAATTACGGATTAGAAATAGTTTGAGAAATTTCCATTCTTGACTTTTTGTTGATTTCCTGAATAAATTAATGGAAAAGGATTTGTTTTGGGGTTACTTAAATGTTCAACTACCAGAGTGATGACTTCCCACGTGATAGAACATGCATCCGAAACGTATGTATGAATTGAATATGATAGTAAAACCCCACTTTCTTACCGGTTCATGAGCTACTTTGTTTTTAAAAGCTTATGCTGAAGCTGTTTATGATCTCTTATTGTAGTCATTAGATGAAGAAATTTAGAAAATCATTAAATGCATTAAAATATGATAAAATTTCACATCAGTAATTGGGATTCATACAATAATTATGTCTATGTTTAATCAAAACTCTAGCAGTGTGGCATACCAAACTATGCATCAAGATGCACTCATGATATAAAATTAATGACTAATCAGCAATATACAATCATGAGGGGGTGTATGTTAAGGAATTTTTATTTAAAATATGTGCTTTTGAAGTGTAAAGTGGTTTCTATAATTTTTTTCTAGGGTTTTTATGTTTTTAGGTAATTCATATATCTCAACTAGCGAAACTACTGTACATGACAAATCACCACGGTGAGTGTTTCAGATATGTGATGATGTGGTGTGTGACCTGTACACCTGCACTATCTCACCTAGTTGAAGTGGAGACAAAATTTACATATGTCATCTCAAATAACAGGACAAAATTTTTAATTCGAATTCCGTTATCCCAAGTAACGAAAGTGGCCTGCACTTCTTGGTTACGGATTCATGTGAAAACTATTACTTCATAGTCTTTCATGGTTTTTTCTTACCAGTTATTATAAAAAATTATAAAAATATGTTTCATCATATTTATACAACAACGTAATTTTGTGGTCTTAAGAAGTAAGAACAAGTTAATGTTGTTGTATAAACAAGGTGAAACATATTTTTAAGTCTAAAGCAAACAATTTTAGTATGAAACACAATAAAGACATATTATATATAAACATATCATTCATAAAAAATATGAATCAAGATAGAAAAAGAACACATGAAGACAAATTATATAACATATTATTTACAAAATGTAGGAGAGCTCAATTCCCAATTGACGATGTGGTTGTGGCTAGCCATTGAAGTGTCGAGTCTAAAGCAAGCAATTTTAGTGCGGTTACTTTCTTCCTCTAACACGCCATTACATAGTGCAAGATACACATAAGATAATGGCCTTACGATGCACTAAAGTGCACCTTGATCACTACTAGTGTAATTTATGTAATTTGCCACTACTCGTCATGTTAAACACAAGAAATACATATGATGAAAGTGTTAACATTCTTTAGGATGAACATTCTTATCGTGTGTTGCGTTGGTTTATGATGTTAACCTCCTTATAAGTAAATTATATCATTTTCACATCATTAAGAATTTGTTGTCTCCATCACTTGAACGACACATTTCTAACTATGATGGGATAGAATATTTGACACATCCATTGTTTAAAGCTTTAAAATGCAAATTTCTATTGATAATCAATTGTTATTTGAATACAATATTTTCTAATGTAATGTTTAAAGCTTTAAAATGCAAATTTCTATTGATAATCAATTGTTATTTGGATACAATATTTTCTGATGTAAAACTTTTTGTACATGTAACCAAATAGTTCAAGCAAAGCCTAATCGTTTCGTTTTCTCAAGGTTCAAATGTTGACTTTTCTTGATTAGTAATTATAATGGTATTTTTTTTCTTTACCTTTTTTATCATTTGAACAAACAACGTAAGGGAAAATGTACGTGAATTTGATTATTGAAAAGCAACTTAAGATAGTCGTATGAAGACGAGTTGTGGAAGTTGATTTAATTTGGTTGAGTCGTGATTTGATGTTAGTAATTATGGAATCTTGGGTTTTCGTGGTGGTTTTATGTGTTATCACTATTTCTTAAATGCGTAATCAACCCATTATACCGCATAATCACCAGCAAATGGTTTCACTTTCTCCGATGAGCTGTTGTAATTAACCTCTGTCGAAGATGTGAGTGATACGTTGAAATCGTTTAGCACTGAGTCTTTCATATTTCGCATGAGATCCAAGGACTAACACTATGTTTTCGAGTTTACATAAGGAGAAAAAATACAATAAACATTTTATTTTCCTCTCTATCTTTTTTCTCTTATTTTCCATTCTATTCTTTTTTCTTCTATCCACTTCCTTCCAATGCGAAAGAATTGATTGTAGCCTCCGCCTTTCGATTCCCATTTCTTTCGCTTCTTTTATTTCTTTATGTGGACTCGAAAATACAACTTTCTTAATTTTTTTCACTTCCTTCCTATAGAAAAAAATTGCGAGACATAACAATTTTTTATTTCCTTCCACTTATCTTATCTTCTATCCTTAAGTGAACTTAGACGTATACACTTTAGAGCAACTCTTTTAAAGGATTTGTAGGTTGTACTCTTTATGTTTAGAAAATAGCTTTTCATGTCTACCAGACTTTTATATGAGGTGTTTGTTGTTTTGTTAGGCTATGATTTTTGAACAACCGACGAATTGACAGTTTTCAATAACAATAAACCAAACTGACCATTTATTTGACGGTTAGATTTTGATGGTGTTTACAATTTGAATATGTTTATTTATGATGAAAATAAGTTGTTTTGCAAAAAATAAAATGTTTAATTTATCAAGACACTTAATAGTTTATTTAACAATAACTCCAAAGAGGATTTACTTAACAACGAGATCAATAAATCTAACTAGCGTTTTCTCCCGCTCTACGTGTGCGGGAGTTTGGTTGCTTTCTCTTGTCTTACGTGGCGTGATTTTGTTCTTTGTCAGCTCGGCACATCAGAAAACACAAAAGCGAATACCGATTGCTTCTAAAAATACTTATACCAACAGCGATGATGTTCACTTATAATTGGTTTGGTTTATCACAGTACCACAGCTGCACTAGTTATAGACTACTATACATAAAACGCTCAATTATACCCCCCCACCAAAAAATTTGTTGGTGGTCACATAACAAAAAACTAAAACCTAGATGGCTAAACTTAAAAAACATATTGTACTACTCAACTTGGTTTTTAATATTTATAATAATGAATATAAAATTTTTAAAAATGACACATGACTTAAATTGTCAAAATGTATACCCAAGAAAGTTGGTGGTCAAAAACCAATTTCTATAAAGGTCCTGTATCAATATGGTTGTTATTTAATATATATAATAAAAAATTATTAAAAATGACACCTGACTTAAATTGTCAAAATGTATACCCAAGAAAGTTGGTGGTCAAAAACCAATTTCTATAAAGGTCCTGTATCAATATGGTTGCTATTTAATATATATAATAATGGGAAGGTGTTGAAACAAGATCAAGAATCTCAATTGTAGTGGAGTTATACCGAAGCCTATGAGCTTATTGTATATGATATGATATTTGATGAAATGAATGTGAGATATATGTCATGTTAATGTCTTGTTGTTTGGTGTATTATAAGCTACAACACATGTTCTACGAAGTGTTTGTGATTTCCGGTCTAGCTAGACTGATCAATAAGGTGAAGACAATGATGGTTGTCTAGATGTTATAATTATAGAGACTAGTGTGAAATCTGATGAAAGCAACTCGGTTTTGACATATTATGCACCAAATAATAATGTTATGATATTAGCGCAGGATAATAATAAACTTGGAATAATCGACCAATATTAACCGATGAGCTTGATTGTTTTAAAGAGTCGTTACTTAGCTTTGGCTAATATTTTTTAATTAATGAATTGTAATTTTATTTGTACTGTTAGTGTACATTTATTTTGCTTTTTATTCAAAAACAGTTGAGGGATGGGATGTTTAAAAAACATTACTACCTTAGTATATAAGATGTTAGCTTTACAAGATACGTAATATGACATGTAGCTTTTTTTATTTTTTCACAAATGTTTTATGTATATATATTAAAATATGATTCAATAACAAATTTACACGAGTCAGTGTGATTGTGAAGTATAAATCAGGTGGTGGCAATAACAAGAATTAAATGCTTCATTTATGTAACGTTTTATTTAGTGAAACTATGGAACGAGTTGAGCTAACACTTCAAATAAAGAGTTTATAGTGTATATTATAATGTTTTTAAAACTTACAATGACCTTATGCGATTTAAAACTTTTTTATAGGATGACTTGGAGGAAAAGAAATGAATCATAAGCTTCATTTCCAACCTTTTATGCCCCGCGATTTACTAATCGCCGAGTGTTATACACTAACTTCAAAAAACGTATTTTTCTCATTGGCAAGGTCAAACCACAAAGAGGAATAAAACTCACTCTGACAATCACGTATGTGTCTATTTGTTTGAAAGATCACATGAATGCAATAAAAACAAATACAACATATTTCAAGTTCTGAGGATGACCAAGAGGTAGTAGCAAAATATACACAAGGAAGAAACAACATGAAAAACATCGAACTCTTTTTATGAGTGAATAACTTGTATACGATGAAGCACTAAGCAATTTGTGATGAATAAACAACTAACAAGGTGTATAGTTAGCAACAAGACGTGTTGATAATTATAGTCGTACAACCGGTTGTAAAATCGAATCTCATACCCGACCCGTGTTGGCATAATTACCTATTGAGCATACACGAGATATCGTGTATACCTATTAGTTTGTCAAAAAACAGTTGTTATGATATTCAAATGCAATTTTTTCTTACACTTCTTAATCTTTAATATTATGGTTTTAACTAAAACAACAAATTAAAACGCGATAATTACAAAATTATCACTGGCACACAAAAATGTTAAACGTATCAATAATATTTCATATTAATATAAATTTCAAAAGTTAAGTCCATACTTATATCATACAAAATATAAATAATATCATTAAATACATATGTAAAATACATAAAATTCAATTTTATATTTCAGGTATACAGCTTGAGTTGTTTAACGTTTGTGCTTATAATACAACCTAACATGAAATTTTGTTAAATGAGTTAAATTGTGAACCTGAATTATATAAATACATCATGTTATATTAAAAAAGGTTACACTAGAAAATAAAAACTTAATTATTTTCATTTGAGAGTATAAAAGTAGTCTTAACTTGTAAATAATCATTCAACAAACTTTATTTTTAACATCTTAAAAAAGGAATGGATTGTACGTATCTAAGTTAATGATCAAAGAAGATTCAAATGTCAAAATCAAAAGATACATAAAAATCTACATTCAACGGTAAGTTTGTTTAGTGAATAAACGGAAAATATTTTGTGACTAAATTGTAAAGTCATAAACAACGAGGGTGCAAATTCAATCACAAGAATCCACTTTATGTATAAGCGCTTACAACAGCCCACAAGATTTCACCCCTTTTGCCTTCACAGTTATATCTTGTACTCCTAGAAAACCCCCGATTTTCCCTCGCTTTGATTTCGAAACCCTAGTTCTTACACCGTCAAATCGATCAATCGATCACCTGTTTAACTGATTTCCACCATGATTCCGTTGGCGCAAAGATTATCGACTGAAATTCGGCTGTTGTTCGAGAGCTTGAACGAATCTAATTCCGACTCCGTTCTTCGCGAACTCTCTCAGGTATATTTTGCAGTTTTCCTCTATAGAAACATCTAAACATTCAATTTGTATGTATTTGTTTGTGTTTTGGCGAGCGATCTACTTGAAAGTTCAAACCCTAGATGTTTAATCGGCTCACACGATTGTAATTGAAGGAGTGTAAGGCGTGTTTGAAACGAGGTTGTTTGGAATCCCATGAGTTAGTGTTTTGGATTTGGTAGTCGAAGTTACAGTTGGTATAGGGATTTTTAACGTTCTTGTTAGGATAAATGGTTCGCTCGTGATCAACTTGATAATTTTGTTGACTTTGATATTTTTGTGTTAATCAAGCTGCTTACGATATTATTATCAGTTTGTTTTTTACTAACATGTTGATTGATATGTTTTATCAAAGAAAGAAACAGTCAAAATGAGAAATCTCATATGTGCATAAAAATTCATGAAAGTTTGGCTAAGATTTTATACTTGTGTTGGTTAATGTACTATCCAGAGATGTAACTGTATGCGTTTAATGGATTCATGTTGTTTGACATTATGGCATCTTATGCAGTATGTTGATTATGGAACTGAGGGAAACATTCTGCTACTGGAGACCTGCTTGGACCACTTTAATGTTTATGAAAAGGACTTGAAGAACACTCATCTGGAACCTGTAGTTGCTTCAATTTTTAGAAAATTGTTGGAAAAGCCGCAGTTTAGTACTGTATTCTCAATGTCAGTAATGCCAACAGCAATCACTGAGGAATTTCTGGATAATTTTTCTGCCTCTTTGCAATTATCAGCGTATGAGAAAGTTGGATTTGGCCTTGCTTTGACAGATTCAGAAACTAATGACATCAGAATGGCTGGTGAGCTTTCTTATTGAGTTATTGTTCTGTATTTTTTTAATGCTCTATGCTTATGTACATATGATGGTTTTATTGCCGTATGCAGGAAGAAATTTCTGTATGAGGCAGATTGAGGAATTATGTGCCACCCACGCCTCCGTGAAGACTGCTGACTATGTTCAGGATGTATTACTGTTTCTTAATAAATCTGAAGTTCTCTCAAAACATGTGGATTCGTTTATGCAGTTGTTATCTCTGGTTCAGTTTGATGAGAATTCTGGGTTTATATTAGCACCTTTCCTTTCAGATGAACTACAAGACTCCAAGTTACTGAGGTGAATGTGAATTTATGGTTTTTATTGCTTGGGCTAGATATTGTTTATTTAAGTGAAGATTTTAAGTATTTTATATCTTCTTTTTCGTTCTTTAATTTGAAATTTCAGGAATATGGATTTTCTCAACGAAGGCAACGAGAATGAATTTGATGCTATACTGGCAGAAATGGAGAGGGAGATGAACATGGCTGATATGTTGACAGAATTGGGCTATAAGTGCACATTAGACGTGTCACTTTGCAAAGATTTGCTATCTTCATTCTCACCTCTAACTGAAGTAACTGTTGCTAGGATACTTGGGACAGTCATTCGATCTGATGCCGGTTTTCAGGACCATGAAAATGCATTTTACACATTTTATTCTGCTCTTGGTAGAGGGACTCTGTCTGAAACGTCCTCACCGAATTCTTGGAACACTGATGTCCTTATAGAATCAATTAAGCAGCTTGTTAGTTCCTCATTTGTTTTTTGTATTTCAAGAATATTGTTTGATGCAATTTGGATATTTACTTATACTAATATGAATAAATATAGGCTCCTGGAATCAGCTGGAGCGCTGTAATTGAGAACCTTGATCATGAGGGTTTCTACGTCCCAGATGAGGCAGCATTTTCACTACTGATTTCTTGTTACAAACATGCATCCCAGGTTTTTTAATTTTTACTACCCGTAGTTTCTAATTTATCTATTACAGAGTTGTAGCTTATGTTGTATTGATGACAATCCAGGATCCTTTTCCATTGGATGCTGTTTGTGGCAATGTTTGGAGAAACACCGAGGGGCAGCTGTCTTTTCTGAAGTATGCTGTTTCTGTACCACCTGAAGTATTCATGTTTGCACACTGCAAAAGACAATTGGTATAGTCATTTGTGTGTGTGTATAAATATAGTATAAATGATGGAACCAAATATTTACATGTATATTCTTGCAGGCAAATGTAGATGCAGTAAACAGTCAAAAGTTTCAATCTGGTCATGCAAATCATGCATGGCTATGCCTTGATCTCTTGGAGGTCTTGTGCCAGCTAGCTGAGAGAGGTCTTGCCAAATCTGTTCGATCACTGCTTGAGTATCCTCTCAAACATTGCCCTGAAGTGTTGCTATTGGGGATGGCCCATGTTAATGTATTGTCTTTTCACCTTGTTTTTAGTAGTTAAACTTTGTGCTTCTTGTTTAGTTGTTTCGGTTGATTTAGCTCCAAAATATGCAGACACCGTATAATCTCCTTCAACATGAAGTTTCTTTGGTTGTTGTTCCTGGAATACTTAAAGATCCTTCAGGGGGTGGCATTTTGCTCCATCTTTGGCATGTTAACCCACCATTTTTGTTGAGAGCTTTAAATGATGCACTAAACATGGATTCAGAAAATATTACAAGGGTCTTGGATTTATGCCAGGAGTTAAAGGTCAAAAACTGGTTTTAATCTCTTTCAATTCTTCCCCCCCCTTTTTTTTTCTATTTGAAATTTCTAATTTTGGTTTCCACAATTTAAGGTATCTTTCTTTGTCACAGATTATATCTCCTGTATTGGATATGGTACCTATGTATCTGGGTATTAGGTTGGCTGCCCTGGCATCTAGGAAAGAACTTGTAGATCTTGATAAGTGGCTGAGTTCGAATTTAAGTACTTACAAAGATACTTTCTTTGAGGTAAAAGATAAGGAGTGTTGTATTTTCTGGTATCTTTTCATCACTATATTCTCTCACATGGTTAGATGAGATTTTAGAAGATATTGATGTATGAGTTAATTACCTTTTTAGGAGTGTCTCCGATTCCTGAAGGAGGTGGAGTTTGGTGCTCAGGAATCTTCAAATCGTTTGCATAATTCCGGGAACATCTGGAGTTTTTACATGGAGACAACTCCTGTGTTCTCAAAGGTTTTACCTGCCAAATGATTTATATTATTTTTTAAATTTCATTAATACTAACCAGCACATTGCTGAATTTTTTGTTTTGCTATAGGTTCTTCAAGCACATACAGACTTGCTCTCATCCAACCAACTTTCTAAGGAAATGGAAAGATTAAATTTGCAGTTTACAAACAACAGTTCAAGGATGAGGAACAATGGTGGTCCTGATTCATCAACACCTGAAGTATATGCAGATGATATAGAGACAGAGGCCAACTCTTATTTCCATCAAATGTTCTCTGCTCAGTTGACGGTTGATGCAATGATTCAAATGCTAGCCCGGTTTAAGGAATCTACTGAAAGAAGGTTTATTCTATATTTATTAATTCTGGATATTACTAATACCATTGTCTGTCTTTTTTTTTTAATTGAACAGGTGTATTTATAATCTTACAAACCTTGGGTATCTTCAAGGTGTAAAAACCTTTGGATTTAAGGAAACTAGTTTTATGTTTAAGTTTGTAATTCTTATAAGGGAACTATAGTGGAATTGGCTACTGATGGCTTTTGTACTAGACTACTAGTAATGTATTTAACTAAAGAGACAACATTCTGTTATCACAACCGTCAAGGACACTAGTTTTCTGTTTAAGTTTGTTGTTATTTGGCTTAGTTCTTGAACTTCCCTGATGTTTCTTTGTGTATGAAGTAAAGGTTTTATAACAACAGTCACAAACGATTTATTGGAAATACCTAGCAAATGCCAATTGTTGATGGTTCTTACATTTGTGGTTGATTGAGTACTTACGTTTACCATGCAACCTTTCAGGGAACAATCCATATTTGAGTGCATGATAGCGAATCTATTTGAAGAGTACAAGTTTTTCAACAAATACCCTGACAGACAACTTAAACTAGCTGCTGCTCTCTTTGGTATGGACTAAGTTTGATATTACTTTGATTTAAACTAAAGCTGATATTTGTGGTATTAATTGGATATGAAGAATAATATTGTTCTTTCACTATCTTTATAAATTTAAAATTTGCAGGGTTGCTTATTAAGAATCAACTGGTGACCCATCTGACACTTGGTATTGCCTTACGAGCTGTTTTGGATGCACTGCGTAAACCTGCAGATTCGAAAGTTAGTACTAATATGTGCTGATGATGTTGCTTTGCTTCTAACTACAAGAACATTTGCTCTAATTAGTGATGAAAAACGGTTGTTGTACGCAGATGTTTGTTTTTGGTACAAAGGCTCTTGAGAAGTTTGTGGATCGTCTGATTGAATGGCCGCAATACTGCCAACACATCTTACAAATATCACATCTACGTGGCACTCATCCTGAACTTGTTGCTTTCATTGAAAGGGCTCTCGCTAGAAATTCATCAGGCCACCCAGATTCAGACGCAGCAGCCTACAATCCTGCTGCTGAACAACACCATAATTCTCTTCCACAACCAAACGTTGAGGTACGTCTTTAATTGCTTTTGTGCCCCCCTATTAATGGTGTTGGACTCCAATACCTTGTTTGTTGGTGCTGGTAATTCAAGTTTACTTTTAGTATCATAGATTGATATATATGCGTGTGTATTATATGAAGTTTTACGTATTGGTGTCTCTCATAGGTGGTGGGTTCATCTTTCCCGTTAATGGGATCTAGTGGTACACAGCTTGGTTCACAAATATCTTCTCCAATTCAGCTTCAGCAGAGGAACCAGAGTTATTTAGATGAGAGGCACAGAGCCTCTGTAACTTCCTCCTATATGAAGCCAAACTTAAATTCCACAGGACAGGCCTCGGTTGCCCCGCCCAGTGATCCTGTTAATATCCCCAAGGTAACCGCCACAATTTAACTTCTTATTTTTGTTTAACCCAATTTTATTTTATGGTCAGTTCTCAATTCGTGATGGTTAAATGCAGCCACATAGTGTAGTTAGTTCCTCAGCAGCATTGGCTTCCACTCCTGCTTTTGCTCGTCCTGCTCGAGCCGTTACTTCAGCAAGTAAGTTTCAAGTTTTTCTAAGCCTTTAACCTGCACATTCTCGTACTCCAGGTGTTCTACAGTGCTCAGACACATAGTTCGTAATGCAGGGTTTGGTTCCGCTTTGAATATTGAAACACTTGTTGCTGCTGCTGAACGCAGAGAAACTCCCATAGAGGTATTGCATGTACCTTCAGCCGCTTTTGGTCGTTTATTCTTTAGTAATTTTAAATGAATATGCCTATTAGTGACAAGAGTCATCATACTATGAGTACTGGTTAAGGACTTCAGAATTTGTATTTATTAAGATGAATTTCAATGGTAAATTTGCAAGATTTCGTTTTCCTTCATAAATGGATTAACTTGTCCAGATGGGATCTGTTTGTGATAAGTACATTTATATTTTGTGTTATCATCTTGGTTATATACGTATCTAATAAGTTATTTTCTTGCTAAAATATCATCATTAAGATTTTTCTGGTCATTTGATCCTCTAATATGCATCTACCATACAGGCCCCGCCATCTGAAACTCAGGATAAGATTTCTTTTATAATCAATAATTTATCAGCTGCCAACATTGAAGCTAAAGCTAAGGAATTCACAGAAGTTTTGAAAGAACAGTACTATGCTTGGTTTGCTCAGTACATGGTCATGAAAAGGTGAGAACCTACATCACGCTAACTGAATTATCTTGTGGTAGTACCTTTTTTTGGTAATTTTGTGAAAACCTTATCAAGATTCTTATTCATGGAACATTAATGAGTTATTGGTAGCTTGTTTGGTGGGTTGTCGTTGCTTTATTATACTTTTTAATAACTCTTGAGTGGCATGTTGATCTTGTTGACAGAGCGAGTATTGAACCAAATTTTCACGATTTGTACTTGAAATTTCTTGAAAAAGCCAACTCAAAACCTTTAAACAGAGAGATTGTTCAAGCCACCTATGAGAATTGCAAGGTAATATTTTTTTTAAAATTATTCTTTGGTTTCCTTTTTTAATGACGATCAAATGCGAATTGTTGAGTTCATAATATCAAATGGTAATTCAACAGGTTCTTCTGGGATCAGAACTTATAAAATCTAGTTCGGAAGAACGTTCATTGCTGAAGAATCTTGGAGGCTGGCTGGGAAAGATCACAATTGGGAGAAACCATGTTCTGCGTGCTAATCAGATTGATCCAAAGGCTTTAATTATTGAGGTTTTTATCATAAGTTAGATGTTTAATCTTCATGAATGCTGACCCTTGTTGGTTTGAGTGATATGCAACTAAGTTTACTTTTAATATCTGTAGGCATATGAAAAGGGTTTAATGATTGCAGTGATTCCATTTACCTCTAAGGTACACATTGATTGGTTTTATCATTTCTCTCTTATAAAAAATTGGCGAGGTATCAGGTTTCTCTTTTTTTGGTGTAGATATTAGAGTCATGTTCAAACAGTCTAGCATATCAACCACCTAATCCTTGGACCATGGGAGTTCTTGCATTACTTGCTGAAATCTATGCAATGCCTAATCTCAAAATGAATCTCAAGTTTGAAATTGAGGTATGTATGCATATATACATATACATACACATGTATGATGCTTTATATGATGGCAGCTATTTAAACTAATTAAAAGCATTAGTAATTTTTTTCATGTTTGTTGTGGTGTTTCAGGTATTGTTTAAGAATCTTAATGTGGATTTAAAGGAAGTAACCCCATCATCCCATCTTATTGATAGAGTGAGGGAAATTGAAGGGAACCCTGATTTTTCTAACAAAGATGTTGGGTCAGCTCAGCAACCAATGGTTGCAGAAGTGAAACCTAATATGATATCTACTTTAAATCAAGTTGAATTACCCGTTGAAGTTGGCAGTTCATCTCATTCTGGCGGTCATTCACGCATATTATCCCAGGTTTATGTTATTATTATTTATTATATTTTTTCTGTTATTTTTTCTCATAATACATTAAAAGTTTTTATTATTCTTTTTGCAATTGCGGTTGGGTTTAATGGTGCTAATTAATTTTGCTTGATAGTATGCTGCACCACACCATATTCCTGCTGTTACTTTAAATGATGATGAGAAGATGGCAGCTTTAGGCTTATCTGATAAGCTTCCATCTGCTCAAGGACTTCTACAAGCACAATTGCCCTTTTCAGTTGGTCAGGTGTGTAGAGCTCTTTTTCTTTTGTCTCTGTCTTGTATAATTGCATCTCCACCTAAATGTTGGTCATGTTTGCAGCTCCCATCATCAAGTATGGACCAACAAGTTATAATTAACCCTAAGCTCCAAGCTCTGGGTCTGCATTTGCCTTTCCAGCGGTAATTTAGTTTTAGTAATCATTTTAAGTACACAGCAGTGTTTACAAAAGCATAACTAAAAAGTGTGTTTTGACCCGTTGCCCGACCCACCAATTGTGGCACCTATAATGATTAGTAAACCAAATATTGCCTGGCTGACACAGTTTGTTGTTTGTTTTACAGCGTGCTTGGATATACCATGGAAATGGCTATCAAAGAAATAGTTTCTAGCATTGTTCAGCGTAGTGTATCCATAGCAACTCAAACAACAAAGGAACTTGTCTTAAAGGTGGCATTATGCTGGCCCATGATGTTCATTGTGTGTTCATGTTAGATTTTTACTTAACATGTTTGTACACGCTTACAATGGCAGGACTATGCTATGGAGTCGGATGAGAGCCGTATACATAGTGCAGCTCACCTGATGGTTGCAAGTTTGGCTGGAAGTCTAGCTCATGTCACGTGCAAGGTTTCTTTTTAAAATTGTTTTTCATGCTTTGGTTTACTAATATTAATCTATATTACTATGTAATAACACAGATCTTGATTTCATCTCTGTTAGGAACCTCTTCGTGGTTCAATATCAAGTCAGCTAAGAAACAATCTCCAGGCTCTGAGTTTGAATGTTGCTACGGAACTGCTTGAACATGCAGTTCTACTTGTTACTAATGATAACCTTGACTTGGGCTGTGCATTTATCGAACAGGCTGCAACTGAAAAAGTTAGATTTGTCTAATTGCATCCTTCATTTGAGCATATATGTTGATATATCTTATTTCCTTGCATGCAGGCTGTACAAACAATAGATAGTGAACTTGCACCTCAACTTTCGATAAGACGAAAGCACAGAGAAGGAGCCTATTTTGATACAAGCCTATATACCCAAGGTCATGTAGGTGTTCTACCGGAAGCCTTGCGTCCTAAACCTGGCCGACTATCCCATTCTCAACAGCGGGTTTATGAGGTATCATCTATTTCCACTATTGATTTATCATTCAGTAGAAAACTTAATAGTAATTATAATTTCGTTTTTCCTTTTGTGCAGGATTTTGTTCGATTACCATGGCAGAATCAGTCCAACCAAAGTTCGAATGCTGTACCACTTGGCCCTTCGGTTCTACCAGGAAGTGGTTCTGTACACCGTAGTTATGGTTCCGGTTCAGGTTCAATTTCAGGTCCAATGAACCCTGACATTTTCTCATCTGGTACCAATGCTGTAGCACACTCCTTGGACACTGAAGATATGGAGCCTAGTTCAGTAAAACTCCTTAGGTGTGATTGGTTGAAGGGTTTGGTTTCTCTATACTCATTTTCTATCTTCTTTTTCTCTCGATTTTATATTTTCTGTTTTAATTTCCAGTGGCTCTGTGGTACATAGCGCGATGGGTGGTGGTTTGGGTCCACATAACTTTGAGAACGAGGCTGCTCTATCTTCATTTTCATCAGTATCAGCTCCTGAACTGCACATTCCAGAAGCATCCAGTGTTTCCAATACCAAAGTCTGTAAATCTAATCAGCATGAGGTTATAATTGTGAGTTTACATTGTTTGATGTTGTTTCTATTAATTGGTAGGACCCGGGAGTATATGCACAGCCTTTGCCTTCACCTTCACCTTCACCTTCCGCTTCGGATCGCATTATAAACACCACTGCAGAACCTTCATTGACTACCAAAGACGCGGTTGATAAATACCAGTTTATCTCAGAGGAGGTTCACTTCTTATTCCATTTATTCTTGTTTACTTCACAAATACTGTGTTAAATCTTACCAAGCTATCGGTTTTTGTTTCAGCTGGAATCTCTGATAGCAAAGGATGCTAAAGAAGCTGAAATTCAGGTAGTGCTTCTTTAATTCACCATTAAAAGATACAATCTTTTTAAAATATTTGAAACTTGCACAACAAATGTGAATGAGGTTGTTTTCAGGCTATTATTGGCGAGGTTCCTGGTGTGATTCTTAGATGCATTAGTCGAGATGAGGCTGCTCTGGCTGTGGCTCAGAAGGTATTTATATTAATTACTACTACTTTGTGCTTATCCTTGTTAGCAAACAGCTTTTGACATTGCTTGAAACCATGTCATAGGTCTTCCAAGGTCTATACGAAAATGCAGCAAATGCCTCTCATGTTGGTGCTCATCTTTCCATGTTAGCTGCCATTCGTGATGTCAGCAAGCTCGTGTTCAATCAACTCACTAGTTGGGTATGCTTCATTTTTGTTTTCCTTCATTCATTTGCTAGAGTGATTTGTTATTTCAGTTGATCTCGTTACTAATTTGCTCACATTGTATTTTTGCAGGTAATATATTCTGATGAAGATAGGAAATTTAACAAAGATATTACTATTGGCTTAATTCGCAGAGACTTGCTGAACCTAGCCGAGTATAATATTCATATGGCTAAGCTTCTTGATGCCGGAAAGAACAGTATGTGTAAACTATATTATAATTCATCAGCATATTCCATTCTGGTAGGAAAAAAGACTAATTTGTATATGATAAGCAGAGGTGGCAACAGAATTTGCAATATCGCTCATCCAAACATTGGTGGCTAGTGATGCTAGAGTAATATCTGAACTTCATAATGTTGTTGATGTGTTAGCTAAGGTATGTCCAACTCGTAAATAATCATTAATTAATTTATACTTGATTAAATAAAGCCTTCTGATTGAAAAAAATCACCTGTAGCTTGCAACAAGGCCTGATGCTCCTGAGGCTCTTCAACAACTTGTTGAAATTGCTAGGAACCCTGCAGCTGGCCTTCCAGCCGGGAAGGATGACTTCAACAGACAACAAAAAGACAAAAAGGTTACTTCAAGCCTGTTGTTCTTGTTGTTGTTGCTAGGCAACGCTCAGATCTTAACTTTTTTGTTTAATGTAACAGGTGGCTAATCATCCTGTAACAAGCAGGGATGACACCGTTGTTCTGGAATCTTCTGAACCAGATCCTGCTGCTTTCCAAGAGCAGGCATATAAAGCTGATTTACAAACTTTTGAATTTTTGATTATTAATCTCCTTGAATTGACGTTGGCAGCTAAGTATATCAATTGGTTTCACAGGTGTCTCTGCTATTTGCTGAATGGTACAAGATATATGAACTCCCTGGTGTGAATGATCCATTAACTGCTCGTTTTGTACTACAACTACAACAAAATGGTCTTTTGAAAGCCGATGATACATCAGATCGCTTTTTTCGCCGTCTTCTGGTATTTACCAAAATGCATGCACATGGCCACACAAATCTTAAGTTATTTCTATCTATATCTTAAGAGAACTGTGTTTATCTTCTCTAATTTTATTAGGATATTGCTGTATCACACTGTATATCTTCTGAGGGTGCTGTCCAATCTCATCAACAAACACAGGCGTTATCTTTCCTTGCCATTGATATGTATGCATCACTTGTCTTTTCGATACTGAAGGTAGGCCCCATTTACTGATATTTTGAGCTTATATATATGCACTCTTTTATTATATTTTTCTCAATGCCCCTCTTAATTGTTTATGTATGATTAGTTCTCCTCTGCTGACCACGGATTAAGCAAGATGTCACTTCTATCAAAGGTTTGAAATTTTAATTTTTAACTTTTTTTTTTGAGTGTGTGTGTTGTTGTTGTTGATTTTCAGCTAGTGGCATTGTATTACTGTATATCAATCCACATTCTGTGATGCAGGTGTTAGCAGTGACAGTGAGATTCATTCAGAAGGATGCAGAAGAGAAGAAAACATCATTCAACCCTAGGCCTTACTTTAGGTTATTCATTGATTGGCTGCTTGACCTTGGTACCCTTGATCCAGTCTTTGAAGGTGCAAACTTTCAGGTAATTGCACGTTTTCTGTCTAACTTGGTAAGATTTAAATTTTGGTTGAGTTCTAGGTCACGACGTTACTTTTCTTGTGCTCTTTCAGGTTTTGACAGCTCTAGCAACTTCTTTTCATGCCCTACAGCCTTTGAAAGTTCCCGCGTTCAGGTTAGTGAGTATAAATGTTATTTAGATTGTATCAAAGACCTTGGTCTCTTGATATGTTGTGTGGAATAATGTGTGGGGTAATCTTCCTATTCCAGTTTTGTATGGCTTGAGCTAGTAAGCCACAGAAGTTTCATGCCAAAACTATTGAGTGGAAATGGTCAGAAGGGGTGGCCGTATTTCCAACGTTTGCTTGTAGATTTGTTCCAATTCATGGAGCCTTTCTTGAGGAACGCTGAGCTTGGCGAGCCGGTTTGTATCTTTATTCATAACTTCCATCTTACTTTACTTATAGTAGCAGACATTATCATCTTATTTTTGTTTCTTTTTCAATTTCTTTTATGTTAATTCCAGGTTCGTTTTCTGTACAAAGGCACACTGAGAGTGCTTTTAGTGTTACTTCATGATTTCCCAGAGTTCCTTTGTGATTATCATTTCAGTTTCTGTGATATCATTCCTCCAAGCTGCATTCAGATGCGAAATATAGTACTTAGTGCGTTTCCACGCAACATGAGGCTGCCTGACCCTTCCACCCCAAACTTGAAGGTATGTCTTTTCTTAGTCATGTATGATTTTAGGTGACAAAAGGCTTGGAAAAAATGAGTTTGCTTTGGCTGCTTTGGTCCACAAGTACATTTATTTTAAATTTACAAATAAATAAAGTGTTAAGTATAATTACAAAGATATCAACACATGATTATTTAAATCTTTCTTAAACAAATTAGGATGCTATGTACATTCGCATACAGATCAGTTTACTTGGTTCAATTGTTAGCTAATTTACACGCTAAAGATAAAACATGATCCAATTTGACCCATTTATAAATAATGAGTTGAGATTGCCACTTTTAAGCATGAACGCAGCTTTCGATGCTTAACTAATTTCCACATCCATTCGATCTTGTTTTTTCTTTCCAGATTGATCTGCTAGCCGAGATTAGTCAATCACCCCGCATTTTGTCTGAGGTTGATGCTGCCTTGAAGGCCAAGCAAATGAAAAATGATGTGGATGAGTATCTCAAGGTATAGAAATTTGTATGCTTTATATTGCAAAAATAGAAAACCCCAAAAGCTCCTTGGCATCTAGGAGTTGGGTAGGTGAAAAGGATAAACGCCGATCCTGATTCAGAGCAGAGTTTTTGTATAAGTGGCACTTATTAAGTACAAGTGTGCTTGTTTGTTTGCTTTTAAAATGGTTTTACTCATCTCTACAGACGAGGCCGCAAGGGACTTCATTTCTTTCAGAATTAAAGCAGAAACTGCTTCTCTCACCAAGTGAGGCTGCAAGGGCAGGAACACGATACAACGTGCCTTTGATGAACTCTCTTGTTCTTTATGTTGGAATGCAGGTGTGCTTAACTAACTATAACTAATTCTTGTCTATGGAATTTGAAATATCTAGAGTTGTTTGAATAATTCTTATTCATGATTTGACAAAAAAGATGCTATAATAATGGATGCAGGCAATCCTTCAGTTGCAGGCAAGAACACCTCATGGACAATCAATGGCAAGTAATGCATCACTTGCCATCTTCTTGGTGGGTGCTGCTTTGGACATTTTCCAAACACTAATATTAGAGCTGGAGACCGAAGGACGTTACCTCTTTTTGAATGCTGTCGCTAACCAATTGCGTTATCCCAACAACCACACACATTATTTCTCGTTCATCCTTCTTTACTTGTTCTCTGAGTCAAACCAGGTGAGCCATTAGTAGTCGACTTGGGTGCTGTCTGCCTGTCAATCATTATTCACATATATATAAATGTATCACCTGTATGCATGCAGGAGGCCATCCAAGAGCAGATCACTAGAGTGCTATTGGAGCGGTTGATTGTTAACCGACCACACCCATGGGGCCTTCTAATCACATTCATTGAGCTTATCAAGGTAATCAGTCAACCTAATGCCAGCTTTAACTTATAATATATGTTGAGATTGATTTGAAATGTATGAGGCCATTATATTAGTCGTTGGTTAACATGATGTCTTTATGAATGATTTGATCAGAATCCGAGGTACAACTTCTGGAGCCGATCTTTCACAAGGTGTGCTCCTGAGATTGAAAAACTGTTTGAATCAGTATCAAGATCGTGTGGAGGCCCTAAACCTGTGGATGACGGTGTTGTTGCTGGAGGGATATCTGATACCATGCACTAGCCTTGTGTTTATTTGTTGTATTTTTTCAGGCATTTAATCAATTATTTACTATTGAAGATCTTTTTTGCTAGCTTCTAGACATTTTGGATAACTATTGCTATCTTTAGGGTATCTAAACTAGTGTTGATTATGTTTGTAGATATTTATTTTTATAACTTTGAAACCAGGGTATTTGTTTTCTGTGATAAGCTTGCTTATGATGCGGTTATGATTTTTCAAGGCACCTATAGGTTAGCCGATGGCTAAATTTGGTGCGAACTAACCCGATCAACCAGAATCAATACCAGCTTTGTTTAGTTTTTGGTCAGTTTGAATCGGACGATATGATTTTGTTAGCTTGTTCTAAATTTCATGATTGAATGTTAATGTGTCAAGTTCCAAGTCACTAGTGTTGTGATAATTATAGTTTATAGCCAAAAATTAAGATGTTATTAAGCTGTCAATCAGAAGATAACAAAAACTAGCAGTTAATGCGTCGAAACCCTGTCCTATATGAATCTTTTGGGCTTAATTTGTTGCCTTGTAAAAGATTGACCATTAACCATTCCAGTTTTTCGATCAAATCAAATCATTAGAGAATCAAACAACATTAGAGATGGGCCGTAGGCGAGCCAAGTTCAATTTCGGAATCAAACAACATTGGATTTGGGCGGTAGGCGAGCCAAGTTCTGAGTATAAGCGTTAGATATGAAATCAATGACCTATTTGTTCCAACGTTATATCATTCTATGGTTGTGCTCAAACTTATTTATTATTTACTACTTATTTTATTTATGTATATAAAAACTTTTTGTAGTTATATACTTATGATATTTAGTTTTTATTATATATATATACATGACAATGTTGAAAAAGTCATTATTATTCTATCAAATACAAATTTTTATATATTTATATAAACAATAAGTTTGTTTTTAAATAATTGTAAAGACTGCAGGATGATTGACTGGTTATTATATTAATAAAAGACTTCAAACTAAGCTTGAGCATACTTAAGCTTGATTCGATACGCGCTCAATCTCGAGTAATGCACGAAAGCTCACTCGTCGTTGTTAATGCTTGATTTGATGTTAGTTCCATCTCGAGCAAGTCATGACAGCTCGCCCATTTAATAACAACAGTATTTGTTTACATCATTTTACAATCACTTGTGTTCAGTATATATCAACTCAATTTTAATATTTTGCTTATTTTTGGTGTTTTTTAGTAACTACCTTTCTACTCATTTAAACGCGTTATTATTGCTTTACAGTGGATCTGATAGGAAGGGTTTGCTTATCATGCTTGATCCTTTTCCTCATGAGGTACCATGTCCAATTTGATTTAAGATCCTACTTGGGCTTCGGTCTCTTTTCATATGTATTGTATTTAAAATTTGAAAAAATCATAAAAGATTCAAAGTGTAAAGATGAGAGCAATTGTATAATATGATCCACAATGATTTTCACTGCAGACTAAAGATATGCAGTTACATTTTGTTTTAACAAGTTTCTCTCATTTATAACCTTTTAGTTCAAGCAAAATTCAAATCACAACAACATTGAGATCTGACTATCCTACGGTCGATTAGCACTATTTTGTCAAATACGGCGTTGGAAGAACGTGCTCTTTTTCCTCATTATGAGATTTTCAAGTTTTCGTTTTGTTCCTCATGTATTTTTACTTATAAGTGTCACAAATTTTTTTTTCTCACATCAACAAGTTACCCGCCACAAAATTTTGCGTGGGTACCATTTTTGCGTCATTGCATGCACCAAAACCTGGTCAGTCTCTCCAAAGCATCCACAAATGATTTAAGAAATACAATAATAAAAAAAAACCTCTCTCAATTTAACTGATCAAAAAGTACAAAGTAAAGTATTTTAATTAGCTAGTGATCGAGTTCATAGTAACTTGTATCCCATGGAGTAGAAAAGATTCTTAAGCCTCTCTACGAACAAAGTAAAGCTTACCCATGACATGAAGAACAGCAACAAAGGCAATGAAGCCAATGCTCATAACAAGAACCACATTTGGAGAGATTTTAAGTCCAGGAGCATCATCTGTGTAAAACTGGAGCATGTTTCCAGCTGTACCACCAGCCGCCCCTCCAGTTCCGCTAGTCTTCCTCCTTCGCAAGTTGGCGGCAGTGGCTGCTGCACTTCCTCGTGGTGGAGCTGCTCCATTCAAAGCCATCTCTCTACATGTAGAATAGATGATCTTAGTATATAGCTAACTTGCAGATTACAATCGAAGTTTAGATTCCTTGAAAATATTAGAATATATATAGACACAGTTTTAAGATTTTACCAAAATATCAAATAACAATGCATAAAAATGGTTACTCAGGCTGATTGCTCCTTAAAGTCACTTTTTAGTTCATGGTTCATGTTGATAAACAGTTGTTAGTGCATCTATGGTCACACATTTTGAAATGCATTTCTTGTTTTGATGACAAAAAAAAAAATGAAGGTTTGATACAAATGCTAAATATACTTATTTATATCTTCATATAAGACAATCCCTAATAACGAGAAAGAATGTCCAAACAATTAAACTACATGATAATAACAAAAAAAATGATAGTGGAATAGCATCTAATACACAGTCTAATGAACTGCGGAGGAGTCATACACAGTCAATGCATAGAATGGCTGTCCATCAACCACAAATAAAGCTGAAAGACCTTTAAAAACCCAAATCGATGGCATCATTTATGGGGAAATCAAACGAGTTGAATTCCGATTTCTCGAGTCAACAACAAGCATGCACGTCTATGAGTATTCAAAATACATCAATTTAAAGATAAGTGAAGTGCTTTTCTATAAAGTTTAATTAAACAAATCTTCACCAAAGCTTTATAAAATATCTCAAACAAGATAAAAGATTGTTACAATAAAAATGTTTGATTTCTCAAGAAGTGGAGAGTTTTAACATGATTAAGAATTTAAGAGAGAAATCATCCAACTTTTTCTTTTAATCCAAGTATTATACTTATCGTTAGGTGGGAATCTACACAGCCTTAAATAGTTAAATGTGATCGAGATAGGGCACCATTTGATTATCTAGATTTATGTTTAATAAAGGGGAAAAATGTAGAATGCACACGATCAAAATCCTAAAAGAGCAAGTAGAGAGCAAAAGTCACAACAAGAGATCAATTATGTGGAGCTAGTAGTTCGATTGTTGATTTCATGTTATACTTCTCTTTACTTATGTAAGTTCACCTTTAGTTGAGATTACAGGCAGTCTGGAAACCTAACAATGTAAGTTCACCTTTAGTTGAGATTACAGGCAGTCTGGAAACCTAACAAAAAACTGAGTAACACATCCTTTTATGAAGTTTCAGTTGGATGTTCTAAAGCTAATTAAAATGAAATCGATCGTAACATACAATAAACAACATGATTCACATGACCAGAAAAGAGAAGTGAAAAAAGCAGATCGGAGAATCAGATCCCAAGCATCTCAATCAAAATCAACACAGAAATCAACTTAAATCTGCATCTGTACTCATCGATAATTCATGCGTATGTAATCAGAAACAGATCTAAAATTGGGCACAAATTGGTATTGAAAAACATACTAAAGCAGAATTACAGAGAATACAATGATCTAAAACGAAACAAATCGAATGGATCGAACTTTTATGTGTGTAGAAAAACGTAGCGATTTAGATCTCACTAGCCTTCGAATATCGGATGTTAGATGAAAGAGGGATTTAATAAGAAAACCCTTGCGGGTGTTTACTTATACGTCTATTTTGAAAATCAAATCAAATAATCAAATAATCAAATAAATAGATATATTTAGTTTGGGTGAGGTTATCTGTATAAAACCGTCAAAAGTTAGAATGGTTTTTTCATTTGATTTTAATTTAATTGTTTGAGAGTTGAGGCTCGTTTATGATGAACTTGTGTAAAATACATGTGATTTAAAATTAAAAATAAATTAAATCATTAAATGTAAACAAATCGGCTACCGTGTTCTTAAATTATCGTTTGGGACGTTAAAGATATATTAAAAAAATATATTTGTTATTAGTTTGGGACATTAAGTTTTGAATCATAAATTATCAGCAATAACAATTAAACTATCATAGTATTATGTAAACAAATCCGCTATCGTGTTCGTCAATTATCGTGGTAGCCACATCATGTGCACAAATAAGTTCTTATCACATGGTAGTTAGGCCACTATTAATTTGTATTTTACTTTCTCTTTTGGTTATTTTGTCCTAAAATAAATTTCGAAATGACTTTAAATAATGGATACGTAATACAATATATGTTTCTAATTTAATGTTTAATTGTATGCTAAACAAACTTCAAGTCAAGTAAATAATAACTTTTTTTAGAAAAAAAGCTCCAGTTTGTTGTCTATTTTATTTTCTTTTAAGTTATACATAGTTATTATTTTTCACTAACCGGATTTGATCATCTATAAAAATTTACATTATCAATCTACTTTAGATTTTGAAATAATTAGTTTACTCTTATTTATAAAAACAAAAAGTTAAAAAGACTGACGCTTCAGATTTCTAGACTTTACGCCCATAGCATTGACTTATTTTCATTAACCTTATCGTCTTCATGTACTTTAACCTAAAGTTGACTTATTTTTATCTGATACCTCCTTGCTCGCTCTTTTGATTTTTGTTCTTTGTCCCTTACCCCCGTTTAAGGTTTTCCAACAAGATCTAAGACTACTATGAGTAGTTTCAGATGTCTGTTGAATCAAAATAACCATGCAATCGTTTATCTCCGTCATATGTCATACTCTACTGACCATTGGAATCACTAATGAAACACCCTCCTGTCCTGTTGATTGCTAGTCAACATTGTAGCGCTCAACATTGTTAATAAAACATAGCTACCTCATAACACTCTTTTTATTTTCCTCGCCCAACCTTGTACACTTAAATGAGAATCTTAAAATGTATTGTTGATTATTACGCAACCGTGATATCTCTCTAAAATATATCACACTGGTTTATATATTTTATATAACACTACGAGACTTGCACATAGCGACAATGGACAAGGGTGTGCCTTTGTGGTGGTCACAAAGAAGAATAAGTGAGTGGAACTCTATGTGGGCGAGGGGTGATCGAGGAGAATAAGGGACAAATGGACATACGAAGACAGTAAAATAGAGGGAGCAATATGTCGCAAGGGACCTGACCAACTCCCCGATTGAATAAAATGTCCCACTTCATTGTGTTAATAGTGTTTTGTTTCGGAATAATGTTATAATCAGAAAGAAGTCCTACTTTTTATGTTAACTAGGTCTACTTCTAGTATCTTTTAACATACAATGTATATAAAATGGAAGTTAGGGGGTGTGTGACAAAGAAGAATTGCTTCGTGGGGCTTTTTACATTTTTTACTTTATGTTAAATAATTAAAATGATATAATGATATTTTATATCTAGCTAATGAATTTTTAATGTGAGATACTAATAAACATTGAACGTTTTGGATGATGCCCGGTTAAACTACATATACCAGTATGTAACTTTTGAAATAATAATAGAACTTACAAAATAAAACTATTCATCTATTTACTTTATATGTTATGTTTTCTTGTCTACCAACGCACCATCTACTTCTACTCTCAAACTACATAAAATTTTAATTTACTACACATAAGAGTTTAAATCCGTTTTTATTAATGACCTTTAACTTTTACCGTTAAATTACCAACCAAATTACTATCATATGTACACATGATCATACACCAATAATTAAGTTCTTCAGTCGTTTTGTCTGACTGACCACACCTCCATCTACCCCCTTTCTTTAAAAATGCCATCATCGAAGAAAATTTGTGCGTCCCACGAATCTGATCCACTCACGAGAAAAACTAAACACACACACATATACACATAGATAGATAGATACAACAAGAGAGAGATAGAGTAAGACAAATTTCAGAGACCAGAGAGAAAGAGATTGAAGGAAGCTTAAAATAATCAAATTCACATTCAACCTTCAACAATTTTCACTTTGTTTATTGTACAATCTTGATTGGGCAAGATTGGGAGTCTTTCATTTGCAGAATACCTTCATCGCTCTCAAAGAATCTCAAGATATTATCGATATGAGGCTTAGTTCTCTTTCGAATTCAAACACTCCCCCTTCTGAACCTGATGAAACCCTAACCCTAGGTAGAAATAGCCCCATTTCGGTAACTCCAGATTACACCTCTTTGATTTCAGATCAAATTCTGACGCTTATACTCTCCAATCTTACAAAATCGCAGCAAATTTCTAGTTGTTTGGTTTGTAAACGGTGGTTGAGGATTAGCGGTGGTTTAGTGAAATCGTTGAGATTATTGGATTGGGATTTTTTAGATTCTGGTAGACTTGCTGTTCGATTTCCTAATCTTATTGATGTTGATATTGTTCAAGCTTGCATGATATCCCCTCGTAATTCGGGTATTTGTTTCAGTAATAAATTTGTGTCGATTCATGTTAATTCGTTCATATCAAATAATGGGTTTAGTTGGAAACCTGATTTTTTGGGTACTGGTTTGGTTGATAGAGGGGTTCAGATTCTTGCTCAAGGGTGCCCTAATTTGCGAAGGCTCGTGTTGCTTAATGCAAGCGAAGAAGGGTTGGTATCTATTGCAAATGAGTGTTTAGCTTTACAGGAATTAGAGTTATGTTCCTGTACAGATTTGGATTTGAAAGGGCTTGCAGGTTTTAGGAATTTGCAGATTTTGAAACTCATTGGTTCTGTTAATGGGTTGTATGATTCTGTAATATCAGATATTGGGTTGACTATTTTGGCTCAAGTGTGTCCGAGATTATTAAAGCTTGAGCTTGTTGGTTGTGAAGGGAGTTATGACGGGATTAAAGCTATTGGACAATGTTGTCAAATGATGGAAGAATTGACCCTTTGTGATCACAGATTAGAAGCTGGGTGGTTAGCTGCATTGTCGTATTGCACGAATTTGAAGACTTTAAAGTTTCAATCTTGCAAATATATTGATCCGAATCCAGGGCCTAATGAGCATTTGGGTTCTTGCCCTACCCTTGAAGAATTGCATTTGGAAAGGTGTCAATTGAGAGATAAGCAGGGACTGGGTGCATTGTTTTTGGTGTGTGAAGCTGTCCGCAAGTTGGTTTTTGAGGATTGTTGGGGCTTGGATAACAATGCATTCAGTGCTGCAAGTGTCTGTAGGTATATCATATGACTATGATCTTATACTTTTCAAATTCATGCTCTGTTTGTTTATTACTTGTTTTTTCATGCTTGATGAACTAAAATGTGGTGGAATATAGTCTTTTGGTTTCTGGATTGCAAAGGAATGATTGCAAGTAAAACAAGACTTACATTCATTCATCTGCTCTGCTCTAAAGCTAGAGCTGTTATTGGAATTGTGCTAATTTGCATATCTATTTGCCACTTTATTATATGTTTCAATCTTATTGCGATTCCTTGAAAGTGATGATAGTGGACTAGTATTGTCAAATTGGGTACAATGTACAACGTGTCCTCTAAAGCTGGAATCTTTTTTCGTTCTTTTTCCAAAGATGTAATAACTTCTATTTTTAGCGAATTATTTACGCCCCTTATCGATTTAGTTCAATTACAAGTTGGTCCTTGTTGACTTTTAGCTGTCCAATTAACGGAAGTTAGTGTAATTGATATATTCGTATTAGTCTAGGGGTGTGATTTTCAAACCTTTATGTTTATGTGCGCAACTGAAAATCATTGGAAGTCGTTTACACACACTTATATATCTAAAACACATTATTGTTTGGATTAATTCATAAGGCTGACTTATTTTTTCTTCGTTCTTTTGACATGTTTCTTAGGCGAGTGACATCTCTGTCTTTAGAAGGATGCTCATTACTTACATTGGATGGTTTTGAACCTGTAGTTCTTTCATGGAAAGAACTTAAAAGACTTAGAGTAGTTTCTTGTAACAACATAAAGGACAGTGCAATGTCACCTGAATTAGCTACCCTTTTTTCTCTTCTGAAAGAGTTAAAATGGCGACCTGATTCGAAGTCAATTCTGTCATCAGGTCTTGAGGGCACTGGAGTATGGCAGAAAGGTGGAAGAACCTTCAAGATTTGATCTTTTTCTTTTTGTTGGGTTTTTAGCAGCTAGCATGGTCACAACACAGAGTATACCTGTTCTAATTTTCCCACAAACAGTAGCTGTCTTAGGATTTAGAGAACACATGTATTACAATTCGCTATAAGTTCTTTATCTAGTTTCATTTTGTTATTTTCTTTTCCATGTTTATTAGTCATTACGGGCGTGCTTGTGATGACTTACCTGTTCTGAGTTTAGATCAGATACTTGTTTACACCCAATGAATCATTACTGGCAATAAAAGTCACTCCCTTGTTATGGTCAATGTCAAAGTAAAAAGTCAAAGTCATTAGTTTCCTTCATGCACTTTATATTTTCTTACAGATTTATAGGTCACAGCATTTGTGTTTGTTTAGTGTTGGAGGGATGATATCCTTTATTGTTGCATGTTCTTCGCTTTTCAATGTTTTCTAGTCCTTGATGCAGGCACCAAAATAATTGTTAGTCTTGAGGGAGTTTTGATAAAACGAGTTTAAGGTCAAATTTCAGGTGATGTGCATCCGAAGGGTTATATTTTTTATGACATAGGACCATAAACGGGTACATCTTATATCAGTCGGTATCCTCTGCTAACCCAATTTGGGACTGGGTATTGCTTAAAGTTTTATACTCAGGTGTTATATTGTTAAAACATACCAGGCCATATCATCCTTAAGTTTACTTAGATTATATGTTTAACTTTTTATAAATAACCTGGTGAGAACATAATTAGCAGTTTGGTGCTTATTCCACTTATTGATTTACCACTAGACTTTAAGTTATATTCGACTCAGTTGAATGGTCTTTTTAGGTAACTAGCTTGAAGCACAATTCTTCTTCTTCGCCTGTGTTACATCTAAACACGAGAAATTTTGTT